>VDFB02270651.1:209867430-210560684 GCA_007258455.2 Sequoia sempervirens | reverse complement strand
TGTAGCCAATGACTTTTAGTGTTTGGGGGGGGGGAAGAAAAGTCTGTGAGTGCATGAATGAAGATGTGAGCCTCCGTGGTCAGTTCCTTCTATGGTTCTACCTTTGCCTCCTTGTTTGAAGACCCATTTGAATCACTAGGTATCCATACTGAATCAATGAGATACAACCTCTGTTCTCTCTACATCTATGGCCTTCTTCCCACTTTTGATCACAACTAAAATAGAGACCTTTGGCCTTCTTTCCCACCAACTTCTCCCTCAATAACGTATGAATAGTGGCGGGCTTATTTCCTTGTTCTCCCAAATCCTTAACTAGAATGACTAAGAAGAGAGTTCCCAAACCTTTTGTGAGCTGCTACCTCGTCTTTTGCTAATTGTGCTATTGCAAGGCAGATACCATAGTTTGTGAGTTATTCATCCTGACCTTCACCTGAATCTCTGCTTTAACCCCCCCGCAGCAAGTTTCAAGAGAGGAATCTGAGAGTCCATTTGTCAATTTTGACACCTCCTCAAATTGGGTGATGTATTTAGTTATTGTTCCTTGTTGGACTAGCTTGAAGAGCTTGCCTTTTGGGTCCTCATAGATGTCGGGTCCAAATCTAGCTAGAATGGATTTTTCAAATTCTATCCACCTAGACATTCTTGGACAAGACCTTGTACAATAGAGATACCATTGGGCTGCTTTGCCTTCTAAAGCAAAGCTGCAGTAGTGACATGCTCATCGTCCTGAACCCTAGAACATCAAGGGAACATTCCATCATGCCCAACCATGTGCCTGCTCCTTCATCATGAAATTTGGGCATGGCAATCTTTGGGGGCTATGGGTAGCCCCATAAGCTACTAATGGGAAGAATTTGAGTTGGACTAAACTGAACCTTCATTGACCAACAAATTGAGTTTAACATTCACGCAATGTCTACTTGGACTATGCTATAACTAAGTTGATCTTGTATTTGGTAAACAATATTATGAAGATCTTGTATGTTAGCTTCAACCTTTGGATTGCCCTCAGGCAGCATTTTTTTGCTTCTAGTTAAGAGGCTTTTTTAATGCTAGGTATTCACAGTTTTCTGAATTCTTTTTCCTAGCAAAAGATAATTGTGTTTGAAAATTCTTCCCTTGAATGCTCTTGTTTCCACTCCTGAACTACTTTGCTTCTGCCTATATACAATTTTTTTGCAAAGCTGTGGCTTCAAAATTGGATCTGCCAATCTAAGATTTGAGTAACTGGACCCCAAATGTTGTGGCTGCCTAAGGTTTTAAAGGCAAACGTCATTGGTCACAGATACTCTTTGATCAAGTGCTGTTCTTTGGTTACCAACAGTTTTCCCGTCAGAGTAGTCCTTGATAATATTCCAGCCATGGACTTACCTCCCAAAAACAGCTCATTCTATACCCTCAAGGGAAAAACTACCAAATTATGGGGTGTAGGGCCATTGATCCTTTTTGCTAGCAAAATTCTCTCAGATTCCAACTACTTGGGGGTTCCTAGGGTACTCCTCACAATGAGTTTTTGAGGTAATTTTTAGCCCAAGAACTTCCCCCAATTAATCAGTTGGGACTTGCACCTGATCCTACTAGAGGCTATTAACTTGTCATAGGTGATTCTATGCATTGTGTTGTGAATCACCAATAACTATTTCTGCTGTCGCTGCTGTTGTGAAAAATTCAGTTATAATCTGTGTACAAAGCCCAAGAAAGTGCTACGATACCACTTGCAGGGAACTTGCAAGTGTAAATAAAAATCTTGCAAAGGTATAACAGATCTACTAGTATCAAACAAAAGATCAATTCAGAGAATATGGGCACGAGAATGTAATTGTATGAATGTTCTTGGTGCCACTTTGAGAGGACAATCTTCCAATAGAGCATCAGCTTCAAATATAGTATTTTCAAGATTACTCTCTGTTCCCCCTGCACCACAATATATAGCACTGAACCATGTACAACTACTGCTTCCCCATGCATTTGTGGTAAATACAATAAATAGCACTCAACTACCACTTCCCTACACGTGGGATAAATAGTTTTATTCTAATTAGCTAGTAGGATGACTTACAAAGCATATGCATGCAAGCCTTTATTAATTAATATCTAATGCTTATATTAGAAAGGTGTTCCTAGAACAAATTTCGCTAAGCATTTTGCAGATTAGCTACATAGTTACAAAGATAACCTTCAAGAGTCTTATTGATGATCTTTATTTGAACAGGAGTTTGAGGATGGTAAGTGTTGCTGAAGGATAAGGTGGTATCAGTGAGCTCAAATAATTCCCTCTAGAAATTGCTAATAAACTTTGGATCGCAAACACTAACAATGTTTCTTGGTAACCCATGCAATTTGTAAATGTTCTCCGTAAAAGTAATTGTTGTGTCCTGTAAGTAGAATCAATGGCAATGAAGTGAGAGTATTTGGTTAGTCTATCGATTACAGCATAAATACAAACCATCCATGAACTTTTTGTAGACCAGTAATGAAATCCATACTGATGGACTCTTGGCATTGTTCACATGATAACATGAATTGTCGTACATCCCCATAAAACTCTTCCATTTGTATGTCATTTTGACACTTGCATGGGTTTTGAAGAATCTTATCTGTCCCCTTGATGGTTTAGAGTGGTTTTCAACTATGACTCAATACTTGAATTTTGAGCTGGAGCTAAAGACTACTCTATTATCATAGTCCATAGAATATCAATGAATTTCAGAAAGTATATTTATTGTCCTTGCTGTGTGCTACCTGTGGATCTTCGAATAATGCTTTCAATTCATCATCCTTTGTATCCTTTGCGCTAATTTCATAGTACCAATTAAGTATGACCACGGAGATAGTATTAAGGTCTGGAATCTGGGAAAACACATTGACTACTACATTCTTTTGGTCCATGCAATACTGGATATCAAAATAATACGCTTGAAGCTTGCTTACCCATTGTTCTTGGTGTTCATTAAGATCACATTGGGAAAGGAAATAGCTCAAGCTGTTATTATCAGTTATTACAGTAAATTTCCCACAGACTAATTGAATTTTGACAGGCATCTGATGCAGGGGCATCTTGGGCAAATTCTCAGTTATCATAAACAAACAAGAATTATTTGTGTTTTACTTGTTTGTTTGGTTCTCTAGGTGTGAAGGAGGACATCTGGTACTTGGATATCACATTCAATTTTATATTGAATCCTTTCCTTTCTCAAAAGGACATTCTATATGTGTGGGATACTTCACTTTAGTTACAAGTTGAAGATTTGTAATGCAAGCACCTAGAGAGATTTAAGGAGTTGACTTGAAGAGGAGTTGAAGTTGATTTGGGGGGAGTTTGAATTTGCATGATTCTCCTTTTTAATGCATGTTCATATGCTTAATCCATGTATTCATGTGATAGAAAAGTTCTAAGTTTAGTTCCAAGTTCAATTTGAATCTTGCATGCCACTTCAAGGCTGCATGTCCATGTTCCTGTTTTTCAGGTTTCTTGGTTTGGAGTGTTATGGCTTTTGATTCTTTTTGAAGGTTGGGTCCACATTATAGAGCTCATGCAATAATACCTTTGTACCAAACTGAAGGAGTTATTTCCTATTTTTTTTCCTATTTTCTCTCTTAGTCATTCTTTTATAATTGTAATTTGGAAAAGCTTATTTTTCATTCATTATATTGAAGAGTTTGAGTAAGTTGAAGGTGGAATCGATAAGGGAAGGGATCCATGATGTTTATTGCAGGTTGAAAGTATTTTATCAGTCATGGAGGTGTCATATGCAGGCTATAAATGATCAGATGGGAAGACAATGTCAGATTTCTTCAAGACTGGTGCCTAGTTTGGCATTCTGTGCTAGATAATGATCTTTTTGAGGTTATTTTAAGTTGTAGGTTGTTTTAATAATTTGTGATCAGTGAAATATCAGTTTAACAAGGGGAGATTCTGTCAAAATTTCCTTAGAAAAGATTGGGTTGTAATATTGTTTGTTCTTTGATAATAAAATCAGCAGTTTCCTAAACATTTGTCAATGAATTATTTACTATAAGTTGAATAGTTTTGTGCGTAGATGAGAAGTATTTATTGGACGTGTTGATTCAGAAATTTAATGGCTTGTGAGAATGTATTATTTCTTATGTAAAACAGAAAGTTTGGATTGAGAGATTCCTAATTGTGGTGTGAGGTTCAGCATGTTTAAAAGATCATTTAGTTTTCAGTTTTGACAATTTTATGTCATGAAGTTTGGTGTGAGTATAGAGGCCTTTGTTTTAGTTTGGGGACATTAAAGAGCATGTTTGGATCTTATGGTAGAGTATTTTGATTTATTGCTGCAAAGAAAAGGTTACCCTCCATTGGGTCCTCTATCTTTGACATCAGCATGCATAACTGCAAGCATTTCCTTGTCCTAGATAGAGAGGAGGCTTTCCTTCTCATTCAACTGCCTACTCTCAAAGGTTATTGGCCTTCCTTGCTGCTTTAAAACTGCTTCAACTGCTAGACCTGAAACGTCATGATTGAATGATAAATGGGACTGAAAAATCAGGTACAAAAGATTTAGACAAGTGCACATTACCCTTTTCAGCTCCTCGAAAGCTGTTCTAGCAGCTTCACTCCAGACAAATTGATCTTTCTTTGTCAATTCTGTAAGAACAGCAACTAAGTGTGAAAACTCCTTGATGAACCTCTGCATGATGCAAGGAAGCTTTGTAGTTGTGTTAGATTCTTCTGTTCTGTCCAATCCTGTATGGCTTCGATCTTTGTATCATCAACCTTGACTCTTTTGCCAATGATGTGCCCAAGATATAATAATTCACTAGTTGTAATGGTGCGTTTGCTTTCTTTTGCAAAGATTCATTGAGTTTCCAAGATAATCAAGAAATTGTAAACTTTTGTTGTATTCTTGTAGACTTTTGTTGTATATTGAAATATCCTTAAAAAAACAAACACAAATCTGGATATGGTTGGAATACATTGCTCATGGCAGATTGGAAAGTGGCAGGTGCATTCATCAAGCCAAATGACATGACGAAGAATTCATAATAAACATCTGAAACTAGTCTTGTGCATATTTTCTGCTTGTCTGTAAATTTGATGGTATCCTGACCTTATATCAATTTTGGAGAAGATACTGTGTCCTGCAGATCATCAATCAACTCTTCAACTCAGCAAATCAGGATTCAATTCTTGATTGTGTGCTGTTAAGAGCATGATAGTCAATATTAAAATACATGCAAAATGATCCATCTTTCTTGCGTACTAATATCATGTGAGCAGCAATGGGCTTGTAATTAGCCTGATACTCCATTTGCAAAAGCTCTTGAACCACTTTTTCAATTCACTGATGAATCCTTTTGGGTGTTGGTAGTGTTGGGTTGCGATTGGGTTGGTGCCCCCCTCCAACTCAATGATGTGCTCATGATCCCTATCTGGTGGCAGGCTCTTTGGAAGTTCTCCAAACACACCTGAAAACTGCTGCAATAAGTCCCATACAAGCTTTGTGTACTCATGTTTTCCTCTTTTGTTGGATCAATGTAGCCCCTTAAGGGCATTGTATTGGACCACATAACCAGGGCTATTTCTTTTCAGCTCTTTCTTCAATTTATGTGCTGAAAGCAGCTTACTTTTTGGAGGTCTGAACCTGTAAATTTGGTATTTTTAATTTTTTTGAACCTTGCATGAACTTTATGGACAATTCCCAAAAAATCATATTTAATATCATCAAGTAGTCTTAAATGCTGGATCCCTAAAATTACATCAGCACCACCTAATGGCACAATATAAAAAACAAATTTCACAGAATAAGTCCCCATGCATAGGATGACTCTTTAATGCATGTATGACAGTGAGTTGGGACCCATCAACAATACTATTGTCAAAGGGAGGACACTGTGTACTTGATAAGGGCATGCGATAACTTTAAATCCAAAAAGTTATGACTTCTAGAGTTGATCAGAACTACAACTTTTGTTTCTTCAACAAAGCCTTTCACTCATAATGTAGATTGAATGGATACACCTCTCATGGCTGCTAATCATCTGGTGGGCTGCTCAAGGTTGCCCCTTTCAGATAGATCTCCTAACAAGGGCAGATCAGGGTCCATTGATTCTGCCTCATCTGCGCAGAGTTAGGAGTCACCAACCACCTCAATTAACTAAATTCATCCTTCATTGGAGCATTTATGGTCATGAAACCACAATTTCTTAGATGAGTAGCAATCTCCTTGCTTACGTTGCTTTTCTTGGGCAGCCTTATTTAGATTAAGGCTACTGTCTGTAGAATTTTAACCTCGTTGGGGAAACTGCCTTGAGAGGATTATGTTGTCTTGTTGGAGGAGCAAGGAGGGCTTTCACTTTGCTCCATTTTTTATACAGTTTTTTCATAAGGCCTTGCTTGTAAGATGGCTTCATCAAGGTCCTTAGGTCTTAGAGTTTCTGCATGGCCTTTCAGTTTCTCTTGTAGTCCATCAACAAACAAGGAAGCTTGTCACGTGGTGGACATACCTTAAACTTGTATTTATAACCTTTGGAACTTTGTATCATATTCATCCACAGACTTCTGCTGCCCTTGATGCAGATTATGAAGTTCCAAAAACCTTCCATCCACAGTCTTTCTGTTGAAAACATCAATAATCAACCTAGAAAATTCCTGCCAAGTGAATAATTCATCACATTCACCATTCTTCATGTCCAAATCATACTGATGACACCATTCACAGGCAAGGTGAATTGAAGCAAATGGAAGCAAACTGAATTAGACATGGGATGTGTTTGAAAATATACTTCTAATTTATGCAGCCACACTTCTAGAAGAATTTTCAACATACCATCAAAATTTGGAACTTCAATTATTGATGTGTGATGTTGTAAACTTGTCCTATTGTATTCTTGCCGACCAACATTTCGCATTGCCTTGTAGGCATCAAAATCATATTTTGCATGAATTGAAGCAAACTGAAGCAAACTGAATTAGACATGGGGTGTGTTTGAAAATATACTTCTCATTTATGCAGCCACACTTCTAGAAGAATTTTCAATATCCCACTAAAATTTGGAACTTCAATTATTGATGTGTGATGTTGTAGACTTGTCCTGTTGTATTCTTGCCCACCGACATCATTTCTCATTGCCTTGTAGGCATCAAAATCATATTTTGCATGAAAGTCTGCATTGTTGGCCACATATGCTCCCCCAAGCCTTCTGATGGGGTCATCATTGAAGCCCCAAGCTTCCTGTCAACTGTTCTGATGTGGTGGAGGAGATTCATCATGGTCTGGTCTTTGCAGGTTTGGATAAAGCCCAATGGGATGGAGAAGATATGGGCCAAAACTGATGAGATGATTTAGCTCCATGAGAAACATGACTGCATACTGTAAGCAGTTCCTGAATTTCTTGGGACATCTCCCTTACACTCTCCATTGGTTCTATGCTTTCATGTACACTCTCATCAAATAGTCATTGTGCCTTTGCTTGCTCTTGTTCTTCTTCATTGTGCTGATCAGATGAATTCATGTTGGCAGGATTTGTGCTTTGATATCACTATTGTGAACTTGAACCTAAAAATGTTTACTGCAGCCAGTACACACATGTGGACCAAAATATAGAACCGGAATATAAATTGACAGATGTTTTTTCTTTATGAGAGTACTTGTAATGACAACAGAAATGAAATCTGTTCTAGTATACATAGAAAAGCTCAAGCTCTTCGGTGAGCTATGCTTGTGTGGAGAAGCCACCAATTTGTCCCTTGAAATTCCCGGGAAACCTTCTTCATTCAAAAAGACCCTTAAGAAATGATTAAACAACTTCTTATAATGTGGAAGGGTAGGGGATATAAGAGGAAGTCTGCTGACAGTATGCTTCCCTGACTGAGCAATCACCCTCAATCTATGACTGACCGATCAATCATCCTCAATCTATTTAGTTAATGCGGTGCACTAAATCCTAACTATTCTTCTAACTAGATGCTAACTTTAATTTATTTTAAGAATTCCAAACTATGTGCTAACTGTCCTTTTATTTTGGTAATTCAATCTGTTTATTTACTATGTTGTGCCAAGATCCTAACTGAACTTCTAATTCAGTACAAACTGTCCTTGATTCTAGGGACATGAAGCTGATTCGCTATTGACGAACTTTGACTGACTGCTGGTTCATTATAGCATAATCACCTCTAGATCACAGCCCTTCATGTTCAATACCTCCAAATACCAAACTGCTACAGAAACACATGAACCCCCATTTTGTGCTTTTGATTATAATCAAGCATTAACAGGCCTCATCCCTAGTTTTGAACTTCAAGAAATGCATATCCAGCTGCAGGAAATAGTATTCACAATTGAAGCAGAATTTGGGGCCAATTGATATCTACTCTGAATTCTATAGATAGTGATCTTCATTACAACAGGGAAATGTAATTGAGAAAACAATATACACATTCATTTGCTTGCTGTGGATGACAGTTTTTTTTAAATTCTTTAATAGTTCCAAACTTGGAAAAGAGTGCAAAGACTTCTGCATCTGAAACTGTCTTTGGAAGTCTGCAAATGAAAAGCTTATGCTCTGGTTTATAAGGTAATTTTTGTTAAGACTTATGGCATGGAGTAGAAGCATAGGATAAGTAGTGGTAAAGCTGTAAGAGTCTGCTCATAAGTCAAGCTGTTTACCCTTGAAAGGCTGCCAAAATCACCAAATCAAGTTTTCCATATTCTGTTCTCTCTGCTAGATTATGTGAACTAGCAAAAATGGATGACTCCATTTCAAATCATGTATATAGAGAAGTGAATGGGGAAGCCGATCACTTAGCCAACTTGGCTATTAACAGGGCTGATGACCTGGAGATTGGGGTACTTAAACATGATTAATCTTGGCTTGGAGAAGGACGATTGATAGAAGGTGAAATTGTTACTTCTTTGTAGCAGTGAGGTTTAGAGGACACTTGGAATGAACTTCCATAATGCATCATTAATGCGCATGTGTTTCTTTGGTGCGATGTTTATTAATGTGGCACTCCACTATGTTAATGCATTGTATATTGCTTTGTTTCTTCTGCAAAGATGGACACACCTATTTGATTGGTCTCTAGCCAATGACAAATCGCTTTTGTCTTGGAGAGATGATTGCAATGTGTCTTCAAGACGCGTAAACTATTATTTGCTTTTTGGTGGGTATTAGGGGACGATTTTCAACGTCTTGACCACAGGTATCAGGTGAACGTAGATATTGCTTCTATGTTCATGGCTTCATTGTTAGACATGGGAAAATTGAAAGAGGTGGTGGAACTTTTAGCCACAACATTGGTTAAGTAGTAGTTGTTGGGAAATTTGCTTGAGGTTCTGAGGGTGACAAGATATGGCAAGGGGATTCCAATCCCCTCGGACTTTAACAGATTTGAGGCTAGCAGAGAAATGGTGGAATGGTTTCCATTTGTTTTCTCCCATTTTGGCTAGATGTCGTAAGGCTTCACAGGGAGTTGAATTCTTCAAGAAAGTGTTGCGCATCATCAACTCAAAGGGTCTGAATTGTTTGGCTGTGCACATCAAAGATTTCCTTGACGAGTCTTTGGTTGTTTCACAGGACATAACAAGTATGCTATGTCTATAAGTCATGTGTCTATGTTAATATAGTTACAAAACAATGTATATCAACAAGTGTAGAAAATAGATTTAGGGTTACAGGTTGGCCAAATTTTGAATCCTTTATTGGCTTATGTATGGGAAATCTAATGTCAATCATAAAGAGATAGAAGATGTAAGGGCAATTTTCCCTTTGGATGCCCAAAACAATGTAAAACTTTTTTTGTGATTAATATAAGGGAGCAACCCCCTACGGTTGCATTTCACAAAGCAAAGAAAATGAAAAATACTATAGTAAAAGGAATTATTTGTGTCTACATTTTACTCCTTTTTGACCCAATATTTGTAGTGACATTTTTCCAAAGAAAAGTAAAGTAGTTGAGAAGAAAAAAATAGAGGAGATGGATAAAGTGATGATACGGCCAATCTGATGCCAAATTAATTAGTGGGATGAATGATGCCCCCTTGAGAGGTTGTTTGTGTAAAAAACTACACTAGTGAGCTCTTGAAAGAAGAGATGTGAAGAAAAGCTTAGTTGGGAGATGGAAAATGATGGAAGAAAAATAGAGGAAAAATGGAGAAAATTAAAAGATGGATGCAAGAAACATTATTATGAATGAAATGAGAATGATGGATTTATTATGATTAGCTATGTTGACATGAAGAGAGCAACATTTATTTAATATAGCAATGGATGTTATGCATTAGGGTATATAAGACCAAGGTGACAATATATCTAATGCAAGTGTATGTTGTTGGATACCATGATATGGAAAACCATGATGATGTGGTGATATACTGCAAGGATCATGACAAATGCAAATTAATGAAAAATACACACAAGCAAGCAAGCAAGCATGTATAACAGTGCAAAGACAAACGTGATTTTGCCCCTAGTCAAGTTGAAAACCAATTGACTGATTGATGATGGTACTAACATTGTTGATATGGTTTGGATACATCTTGAAAACATGAGGATTGTGTTGTTAACAATGAGAACAACATGAGGATTGGGCACAACATATCTCAATGATGATGATGTGACAAATGGATTAAGGTTTTAGCAAGGCTAGAAACAAAACCAAGGGGTTTTCAATGATGTGCTAGATGTTAGATGCACAGGACAACTAGGGGGGTGGGGGGGAGGAGGGTGAATCGGTTGTATACTTTAAAACATAAAAACCCCTCGTTAACATTTAGATCTGCATTATCCCTAAAACCCTTATCATGCATTAGTAGAATGCAAACATATGAAACAATAATGCAAACACATCCAAACACATAAGAACACCATATGTGTTGATGTTCTATGGCAGCGGTAGTCATATATTCCAGCCCAGATCGCGCATTTAAGAACAATTAAATAATAGCCTTTCATCTATTTAATTGTTGAGTTTGTATCTTATGATGGGTCACGTCCCTTGATAAATATTAGTTTATATTTGTTATTGGCTCGATCCTTGAAGAGACGCGATTTATGAGGAGGCCGACTTGCTTACCATTGGACGCGATTTATTGAAAGGGTGCTATCTCCTATGAAGGGCCGACTTTCTTGAAGGGTGACGACCTATCACTTGTATATATATTCGCACCACCTCTCATTGTTTCAAAAACAATTTTTTATATATTCATTCTTTGTCAAGTGCACATTATTCCTCAAGGCAGATCGACATAGTTAGAAGCTGAGTTTTATCATCTGAAGATAGCATTATATTTCTGTGTGCACATCAGTTTGTGATGCTTGTGATCGGCCTTCATATTGGCTCATTGTAAAGGCGACATTATTGTGTTGATTCAATATATAAGTGATATATTGTTGCTGGGTTTTTTCTCCCTCAAGAGGAGGGTTTTCCCAAGGTATCTGCTGTGTTATTGCATCTGATTTGAATTAATTTTCTGTGCATTAATTTGATCATTAAATTTAACATGGTATCAGAGCGGGTTTGAGGAGATCGTGATTAGATTTGTCCTTACAACGATACTCTATTCTCTTATTTATATTTCTTTGTCTATCTCTACTTTAGTCAAGATGGTGAATGGGCTGAAGATTGAGGATAGACTCGAAGGAGCATCCAATTTCACATCATGGAGATTTAGGATCATGCTTACCTTACAAGAGAATGACTTGGGTGAGTTTGTAGAGTCAAATGTTCCTAAACCTGAGGAGGAAGAAGAGAAGTTGCAGTGGAAGAAGAAAGATATCAAGGCAATGAAAATGTTGGTTGATTCCATTAAGGATCATATTGTTCCTATTGTCTCTAAATTGAAGATGGCAAGAGACATGTTTAAAACATTGGAAGAAATGTACAAAATCAACAATACCAGCCGAGCACTTGCATTGAAGCAACGACTACACCATGTGAAGATGGTGAAAGGAAAATCAGTGATTGCATGCTCATGAGGATTTCAGATTTGAGAGATTAGCTCTCGACAATTGGCCATATGGTTGACGACAAAGACTTGACCATGGTTGCTCTCAATGGTCTTCCTTTGTCTTGGGAATCCTACATTCAAGGAATTAGTGCAAGATAAAAAATGCCTAAGTTTGATCGTCTAAGGGCAGATTGCATTCAAGAAGAATCAAGGTTGGTGGCTAGAGGCGTTGGTCAAAGTTCAAAGAATGAAGATATTCATGTTCTTGCCTCCCATGCTTCAAAGAAGAAAGGAAAAGATGGAAAGAAAGGTTTCTTCAAGAGGAATCGAGATAAGGGAAATGATGATGCCCCCGACTTTAAGAAGAAGAGAGACATGTCCAAGATCCAATACTTTAGGTTTGATAAGTTTGACCACTTTGCTAAGCATTGCTCATCTAGACCTAAGCAACAAGCCACTATTGCAGATGTTGATGATGCTTCTCCGCAGAAGGATTCATGTGAATATTTGTTCTATTCGGCATTCTCAAGCAATGTGCCTGCAGACACCAACACTTGGCTGATCGACAGTGGTGCTTCTCGACACATCACTAGATTTAAGGAGCACTTATCAAGCTTGGTGGAGAGAGATTCTTCCGAACAAGTCATTATCGGAGATGATGCTAGCTACTCCGTGAAGGGAATTGGGACCTCAACTCTTCATTTGGATTTCGGCATTACACTTCAGTTGAGCGATGTTTTTTATGTTCCAGGAATCAAGCGCAATCTCATCTCAATTTCAGCTCTAGAAGATAAAGGATATCAAGTTGCCTTCTCCAAAGGCAAAGTACTTGTGTGGATGGAGAATTCTAGTTTCAAGAATGCTCAAGTAATTGGTGTTAGACATGAAAGCCTTTGTAGGCTATGTACGTGTCCACTACAAGCATTAGTTCATGATTCTTCAAGCTTATGTGATCTTTGGCATCAAAGATTGGCTCACTTGCACTTCCAAGCCTTACCTATCATGGAGAAGATGGTCACGGGACTTCCTAAGTTCAATCAGGAGCATGAAGGAACTTGCAAAGGATATGCTATGGGTAAGAATTCAAAAGCTCCATTCCATAGTAGAGAAAGTAGATCTAAGTGTATTTTAGACCTTATTCATTCTAATTTATGTGGACCTATGTCTGTTCCTTCTTCGAGTGGTTTCTTGTATTATGTTCTTTTTATTGATGACCACTCTAGAAAGACTTGGATTTATTTTTTGAAAACAAAAGAGTCTGAGGAAGTGTTAGAAAGGTTCAAGGAGTTCAAAGCTCTTGTAGAGAATCTTTTCAGTAAAAGAGTCAAGGTCCTCAGATCTGATAATGGAGGAGAATACACCTCTGGCAGCTTTTGGAATTTTTGTGTTGATGTTGGGATTAAGAGGGAGTTCTGTGTCCCCTATAATCTTCAACAAAATGGTGTTACAGAGAGAAAGAATAGGATGATTGTGGAAGTAGCGAAAGCCATGATTCATGACCAGGATCTGCAAACCTTCTTATGGGCAGAAGCTTCTAGGACTGCAGTATATGTTCAGAATAGAAGTCCTCACAAGGTCTTCGAGAATATGACTCCGGAAGAAGCCTTTACAGGGAAGAGGCGTGAGGTTAGTCATTTGAGGATCTTTGGATGTCCTGTCTATGTTCATGTTCCAAAAGAAAAGAGAACAAAGTTGGAGCCTTCTGGCAAGAAGGGAATATTTGTGGGCTATAGTGAGACATCAAAAGCCTACAGGATATACGTTCCAGGTCAGAAATTGATTGAAATCAGTAGAGATGTCACATTTGAGGAAGATGTTGCATTTAGAAGATCCAAGGGAACTCATGTGGAGATTGACTATGATGAGTCTCCTCAGGATATGGAAGTTGACCATACTCTTGAGATTTAGAGGGAGACTTTAGAACCAAAGGAAGATGTTGATCTAGTTGAGCCCTTGGAACCTACTGATGGGCCTACCGATATAGTGATTAGAAGAAAAAGACCTCTTTGGGCTAGGCAAACTATGCAAGAGGCTGAAAGATTCGCAGCTCCTAGAGGTACATTCAGAGAAAGTAAAAGGCCACATAAGTTCTCCAGTTATGTTGCCTGGATGAGTCAGATTATTGAATAGTGTGGAGGAAGCTTCCAGTCAACAGGTTTGGAAAGATGCTATGTCAGAAGAGTACCAATCAATTCTCAAGAATGATGTTTGGGACATTGTTCCTAGACCTGAAGGAAAATCTGTGGTATCTTCAAAATGACTCTTCAAGATCAAGCATGCTGCTGATGGGAGCATAGAGAGGTACAAGGCAAGATTCGTGGCTCGAGGGTTCTCACAAAAAGAGGGAGTTGATTATGAAGAAACTTTTGCTCTTGTTGCTCGCTATACTTCTGTCAGGACTATCATTGCCATTGCTGCTTCTAGAGGATGGAAGATTCATCAAATGGATGTGAAGACAACTTTTCTAAATGGTGTGATCGAGGAAGAAGTTTATATCGAGCAACCTGATGGGTTTGAGGTACACGGGAAGGAGTCTCATGTTTGCAAGCTGAAGAAGGCCTTGTATGGTCTTAAGCAGGCTCCTCGTTCATGGTACGAAAGAATTGATCGTTACCTGTCAAGTTTGGGCTTCTTGAAGAATGATGCTGACTCTAATCTGTACTTTAAGGTAATTGATGGTGAATTATTGATTTTGGTTTTATATGTTGATGATTTGATTCTTACTGGAGAAGAGCACTTAATCATCAAATGTAAGAAAGAGTTGGCCTCTGAGTTTGAGATGAAAGACCTTGGACTTATGCACTACTTCCTTGGCTTAGAAGTCTGACAAAAATCAAATGAGATGATTCTAAGTCAAGGGAAGTACACCATTGATATACTTAAGAGGTTTGGTATGATGGATTGCAAATCCATGTCCACACCTATGGAGACCAACCTACATAAACTGAAGGAGGCTGTAGCTAGTTCAGACTTGGTGGATCCTACAATGTACAGATAGCTGATTGGGTCCTTGATGTATCTAGTTAACACTAGACCAGATATCTGTTATGCTGTGAGTGCACTTAGTCAATTCATGTGTGAACCGAGATAGATACATCTTGTTGCAACTAAACATATCCCGAGATACTTGTGTGGCACAGTTGGATATGGGTTGAGATATTCTTTAGATGCTGATTTAGAACTGCATGGTTATACTGATTCTGATTGGACCGGGTGTGTCACAGATCAGAAGAGCACCTCTGGATGTTGCTTCAGTTTGGGATTGGCTATGATTTCCTGGTGCAATAGGAAGCAGTCATCTGTAGCATTGAGTACGGCAGAAGCAAAATATATTGCAGCTTGTATGGCAGCTCGGGAAGCAGTGTGGCTTCGTAAGCTCCTTGCAGGTTGTTTGGACAATCAATGGAGCCTACTATCATTTATTGTGATAACTAGAGTTGTGTGAAGCTTTCTGTCAATCCTTTGTTTCATGACAGAACCAAGCATGTTGAGATAAAATACCACTATATCAGAGATATGGTATTGAGGAAGGCTATATAGTTGAGGTATATCAACATTGATGAGCAGACGACAAACATTCTCACCAAGCCTCTCTCCAGAATAAAGTTTGTGTACTTTCGAGATAAGCTTGGTATGGTGGAGAATCCAGCCTTAACTGAGAAAAAGTCTTAGTATCAGTGATCCTCTGTAATGAGTTCTTCTCTGTGAGAGAAGTTCGAGGTGAAATCCCTTGATTAATGAGTTCTTCTTTGTGAGAGAAGTTCGAGGTGAAATCCCTTGACTAACGAGTTCTTCTTTGTGAGAGAAGTTCGAGGTGTAATCCCTTGATTATTGAGTTCTTCTCGGTAAGAGAAGTTCGAGTTGAAATCCCTTGATTCCACCCTCTGAGAGAGTCATGGTGGATGTCATGTGTGTGACTCCATGACAGCATCACGTGAGAGAGTCCGTGATGACTTCTGTACTTGTGTTTCACCCTCTGGGAGAGCCATGGTGAAAGTCATGTTGAGGTGACAACATCACACAAGTGATGAACACTTGTACATACCATACATGGTTGTAGCCATTATGGTTGATATCATGTTGAGGTGATATCTGATATTATGATGAGGTGATATTCTTCTTTTCCACTTATGGTTGTAGCCATGGTGGTAGACATCACGATGAGGTGACATGTATTGTACAGCTGGAAGTATACTCCTTAGCTGAGAGGGAGTGTTGATGTTCTATGGCAACGACAGTCATATATTCTAGCCCAGATCGCGCATTTAAGAACAATTAAATAATAGCCTTTCGTCTATTTAATTGTTGAGTTTGTATCTTATGATGGGTCACGTCCCTTGATAAATATTAGTTTATATTTGTTATTGGCTCGATCCTTGAAGAGACGTGATTTATGAGGAGGCCGACTTGCTTACCATTGGACACGATTTATTGAAAGGGTGCTATCTCCTATGAAGGGCCGACTTTCTTGAAGGGTGATGACCTATCACTTGTGTATATATTCGCACCACCTCTCATTGTTTTAAAAACAAGTTTTTATATATTCATTCTTTGTCAAGTGCGCATTATTCCTCAAGGCAGATCGACATAGTTAGAAGCTGAGTTTTATCATCTGAAGATAGCATTATATTTCTATGTGCGCATCAGCTTGTGATGCTTGTGATCGGCCTTCATATTGGCTCATTGTAAAGGCGACATTATTGTGTTGATTCAATATATAAGTGATATATTGTTGTTGGGTTTTTTCTCCCTCAAGAGGAGGATTTTCCTAGGGTATCTGCTGTGTTATTGCATTTGATTTGAATTAATTTTCTGTGCATTAATCTGATCATTAAATTTAACAATATGTACATGGAAAACCCAAGAAGGGAAAAACCATGGTGAGGATTTGCTCACTAACATATGAATTGCAACAACAAATACAATAAGGCTCAGTGCCAAGGGCCCACAACCTAGAAAGATAAAGAAAGGCTCACTGTCGGTGGCTTATTGTCTAGAAGAAAGAAGAATAGAAGAAGGGGTGGCTCATTGCTAATTTGAATTGTTAACAATGCATCTTCATATGCCGAAGGTAGAGTTCCACTAAAGCACAAACAACTCATCAAACAGACTGAAATGTTGACACCTACTCATTGCATCTGGAAGTCATGGGCATTAAGGCTTGCACTTAAATCATCACACTTGATCACATTCACATCTTTCGCTTCACACACTTTGGTCTTAATCCACACAAGAATTCTCCTTGCATTTATACCCTCCATGACCTAAAACAATCTCAACTAGGTCGGCCTAAAGGATACGTATACACCTCAACCGTGCAACATCAAATAGGTCAGCACCAAATGTTTCCACCGAGGAAAGAAGTGGAGACAGACCATGCCACTACTTACTTGGGACTCAAATCTACACTGACATGCTTCTCAACATTTCCTCAAACAACAATTACCCTTTGCAATGAGCGCTAACGCACCTTTGAACATATTGTTTCACCAAACATACATACTGTCAAACACATCTTCCGTTGTAGTACGATCCAGAACCTAAAACTCTAGATATGACACCTTTGAACACCTCTAATCATCACATCCAAACCACATGAGTACATCTTCAATCATGAAGAAATGCAGAGCAAAACACTGAACGCCACTCTATCACACTGAACTCTCTTTTATTCAAATTTTCTCAAAAGCACTTGGAAACCAAGTGAACCAACTTCATCAACAATATTACTAACATCTTTGCAACACATCTACAACATCTGCAACATGCAACACTTTCCACTACAACAATCTCCCAAAACACAAGTCAGGCCAACGACTTCTGCAACTATATTGAAGTAGGACATCAATGACAACACCAACATGTGTTGACATCAATACCAACAATTCCAGAAACACTCTTTATACAAGGGGTTGACATCAATGACAACACCCAAGCAACTCACAAACAACTCAAGCTTCCAACATCTCCAAACTTCCAACACTAGATTGCATGGATTAAGATTGTTGCATTTGGATGGACTGCTTTTAGGATTAACTAGATTGCAGAGGGATGTTTGGATAGGTGGATTGGATTGGAGTGTTTTAGGGAATGTTCCATAAAAGTGGGGCTTGAGTTTCTCTGACCCACTCTTCTTGCGAGTGGATTCCCTGTAAGGCTACAATCTCAAATAAACCATGTCTCCTACATCAAAAGCTTGCTCAATGTGATATTGATCAGCATACAACTTTTGCTGATTTTGAGCATGCTGTAATATTCTCTCTTAGAGATCTCATGATATCTTGACTTTCTTGAAGATCTCTAGCTCTGGGCACCCTACACTCACCAAAAAACAAATCGATGAAGTTGGGAGCTTCATAACCATACAATGCCATGAATGGAGACTTCTTGATGGACATATGTAAGGTAGAATTGTAGCAAAACTCTCCCAAATGCAACCACTTAACCCACGCCTTCTGTTGACCCTAAACATAGTTTCATAGGTAACCTTCCACCCATTTATTAACCACCTTTGTTTGTTCATCAGTCTGGGGATGATAATTGGTGCTAGGAGTCAACTCGGTGCCACAAAATTTGAATAACTCCTACCAAAACAAGCTCATGAACTTGCTGTCCCTATCACTGATGATGGTCTTAGGTGTTTCATGAAGCTTAAACACCTCTTTGAAGAACAAATCTGCCACTTGAACCGTTGTATACCTTGTTGATATGGCAAAAAAGTGAGCAAATTTGGTCAACTATCCACCACCACATAGATACAATCCTTCCCTTGCACCTTGGGAAGCCCTATAACACCTTGGGAAGCCCTATAATGAAGTCCATTGATATGCTTTCCCACTTCTGATTAGGAATGGGTAGGGGCTGCAATAAACCAATAGGGTAAGTATGTTCGTTTTTGTTTTGTTGGCACACCTGACACTCATGAACATACTTAAGATTGTAATCTTTCATCCCTTCCCATGAGAATCTCTCACGGATCTGCCTATATGTCTTATAATATCCAAGATGACCAACCATAGGAATGTCATGAAAATCCTTAAAAAATCTGCACTTTCATTTTATAGATTCAAGGACTAACCAAATTCTTTCCTTGTAAAATATAAGACCATCCCTTACTTGATACTTATCATCTTGCAATGAAACATCAAGAATGTTGTTTGCAAGTGCATTCTTGGCATAATCAGCTTGTATACTCTCCTTCCAATTTGCTGATATGACTGAAATTGAATATAAATATGGCCTTCTAGACAAGGCATCGACCACTACATTCTTCTTCCTTTTGACATATTCAATGTCAAAGTCATAGCCCTGGGGTTCACTTATCCATTTCTGCTGTTTCTCATTAAGATCCCTTTGATTTAGGAAGTATTTAAGACTGTTGTGATTAGTCTTAACCACAAATCTTCCTCCAACAACGTATTGCCTAAATTTAGCTAAAGCATGCATGATCGCCAACATCTCCTTGTCATAGATGGAGTATGCTCTCTCACTTCCTCTCAACTTTCTATTCTCAAAGGCTATTGGGTGTTTGTTTTGCATAAGGACAACACCTATACCTTCACCTGATGCATCACATTCAAGCTCGAAAGGCTTGGAGAAGTTTGGAATTGCTAATACGGGGCATGTGCTCATCAACTGCTTAAAATGATCAAAGGATTGTTGTGTTGTTTTAGACCAAACAAATGCCCCCTTTTTGGTCAAATCTGTGAGTGGGGCAGCCAATTGAGAGAACCCCTTGACAAACCTCCTGTCGAACCCGCAAAGCCCAAAGAATCTCTTCAATTGTGTAAGATTCGTAGGTGGAGGCCAATCAAGAATAGCCTCGATCTTTTCAAGATCAATGCTAACTCCCTTAGAGCTGATTGTGTCCAAGATACAACTCTGAGATGCCAAACTCACACTTGAACTCCTTGGCAAACAATGACTCACTCTCTAGGATGCTCAAGACCTCATCCAAATGCCTCAAATGCTCCTCCCATGATCTACTGCAAATAAGTATATCATCAAAAAATATCAATACAAACTTACACAACTGCTTGTTGAATATCTTGTTCATGCATGACTAGAATGTAGCAGGAGCGTTAGTCAACCCAAATGACATCACAAGGAACTCAAAGTGTCCGTAATGGCATTTGAATGTTGTCTTCTCAATATCCTCCTCTCTAACTCTGATCTGATGGTACCCAAATCTCATGTCTATTTTAGAAAAATAGATTGCTCCATGTAGCTCATCAATGAGCTCATCTATCTGTGGGATGGGGTATTTGTTGTTGATCATCTTCTTGTTTAGTGCCCTTTAATCTATGCACATGCGCATAGTCCCATCCTTCTTCATTAACACCACAAAAGAAGCAAATAGACTCTTACTCTGCTTAGTGTGTCCCATGTCTAGAAGCTCCTTAATTGCCTTCTCATTTTCATCCTTATGCCTCTTCGGATGCCTGTATGGTGTAGTGATGATGGACTTAGCCCCTTCCAACTCAATCACATGCTCAATGCCTCCATCTGGAGGCCTACCTGAAGGTATACTACCAAAGACCTTGCTTCACTTGGATAGTAAGGCCTAAATGTCTAGAGGATAAGACTGCATCTCCTCCTTTGTAATTGTGGGCATGACTATACACTCTCCTGCCCACTCTACCTGATCATCCCTAAAAAGCCTCTCCATATGTTTGAAAGAAACAACTTGAGGCCTTCCATTGGATATTCCTCTCAAGACCACATTCCTACGCTTTGATTTGAATTTCAGCTCCATGGGCTGAAAATTAAAAGTGATCTCACCAAGGGAACGTAGCCATTGAATACCCATCATTGCATTTGTATCCCCAATGCTAACCACATAGAAGTCATCCTTGACTTGATAATTACCCAACTGAAGGTTGAGTTGAGGAATCATCTTGGTGCATGTAGTGGTAAAACCCATCCGCCACCATCACTTTGAAGCCATCAACCTCCTATTCTGAAGGCCTTTGTGTGCTTCAAGACCCTCATCTATGAAATTATGTGTAGCCCTTGAGTCTATTAAAGCAATCAAACGTTGCCCATTAAGAACCCTTCTGATGCGTAAGGACTCATTCTTCTAAAAACTATAAAGTTGGCCAAGCATCTCCTCTTTTGCCTCTTCTTTTTCAAACTCCTCAGAAGACTCTTCTTCCTCTTTCTCCTTCGAGTCAGATTGCTGGTCTGATTTTTCTGATGAAGAATCCTTTGCTGAATAGTACTCAATCCCGTGTACTTTGCCCTTAGTTGCACATTTATGTCCTGGGTTCCAAGGCTCTTTGCATGAGAAGCATAAATTCTTTCTCCTCAAGTCATTAAGGGTGTCACCATCAAGTCTTGTGACTGATTTCATTTGTTGATTGGTGTCTTTGGTGGATGGTCTTTTGTTGTGCAAAAATGGTTTGGATTGAAATTTAGATAAATAGGGGCAGCCCACTCCATGCACCTTGCTTTTTTCATGGCCTCTTGCAAGGTTGGAGGGTCGAATGCCTTGATCCACCCCTTAAGTGGCTCCATAAGTCCCTCACTAAACAAAACCACCAATCTCCTCTCTGTAATCCTCGTGACCATCACTGAGAACCTTTGAAACTCTGCTCTGTAACCTTGCACTGTGACATATTGCTCCAATTGGGCCAGCTCTCTAAAATGTAACTCAAGATCCTTCTTGTCAAATCTCTCGATGAGCTTAGTGGTAAACTCATCATATGAAGTGATAGTCTTGTGATCGAAAGTGATAAGGCCATGGTACCACTACTTGCGTGCTACTCCATCAAGATGTAGAGAGGTGCACTTAATTGCCTCCTCCTCTGTCATAAGTCTAAAGGCTAGGTAATTGTCCAACTTATGTGTAAAATCCCACCCTTACTTTTTTCCAAAACTTCACACAATTTGCACCCGTTAGCGTTAACGCAATGTAAAGATAAGCAAACTGGAAGCAACCCTTCACTTTCTGATCACCCAGATCCCAGAGTGGGTAAGGTGAGAGCATACAATGTAAGGGGATTTGAATAGAATATCAAATGCTGGCAGTACAAGTGAGCTATTGGCGGCAAGCCAACCAATAGAGAAAAGTAAATACTTGGCGGCAAAGCCAACTACTTCCACTTTTTAGCGGGCTATAGGAAAGTAATGCAAAGCGAAGAACTTGGCGGCATAGCCAGCCACTTCCACTTTTTATTGGGCAACAAGAAAGTAAAACAATCTCAACCACTTATCCAGTGGGAGTGTAATACAAAATCCTTGAAGTAGAGAGCTGAATGGTACTACCAAATCAACGTTAGAAAATGATGTTTAATACAATATATCATGAGACAAACTAAGCAATATGAGTGCCCAAGTATTAGAGAATCCTCCCTACAACATTACAATGATAAGGCACCAAGGAAATATGAGGAAACAATGAAAATAAAAGGTCTGATATGCTGCAACAGCAGTCTAATATAACAGGGCAGTAAATTGGAAACTTCAAGAAATCATCATAACTTTCTCTAGACACCTCAGAATGACCCCAAATCAAATGCAAATGGAAGAATAGATCTAGGCATCCAACTTCAAGCCACTAGACATCTTGAAACCAGCACGAAGCCATGAGCACAAATCTCAACACACAACCAAAAGTGGTAGGCCTCCCTAGGAAGGTCAACCTTGCCTTAAAATTCCAATACTCTGTTAAAAATCACGAAAACTTGAGCATAGGGTCGCCCGACTATGGAAGAGGCATAGAAGTAGTACCCACAAAAATCCCTTGTTTCCTTAGATCAGTGCAATCAAATACATACTTTAGCCATGCACAAACCAGTAACATGAAATTTGATAAGTACACTCCAAAATAATCTCCAAGAAGCAAACTATCACCAACACACCAAAAGATATAGCAAGAAAGTATAGGAACATTCCATAACCAAAACAAATTGAGAATCTTTCACCAATATCTCCAATGGTGACTCCTGCAGTGAAGCCACTCTAAAATCCAGCTAGGGAGTATCTCTCAACTCCAAAACTACAACAACTTTGAAGGTTTTTGTCTCCAAAGCCCTTGAGGGGATTCAATCCTCACTCTGATAGCATTTCATTATCATAAATCAACATATCCAAATGAGAGGGGGAGAGGCTTATTTATAAGCCCAAGACCTAGAAGTTTGAATTCTCAGTTCCCTCCAAAAAGGGACGCCACATTCTTGGGATAATATAATATTCTTTTAAAATCCTTTTGACTTGTCAACTTTGGCGTCCACCTTCACCTTGGCATCAAATTGACATTTAAATTTGTAATATCTCCAAATGGGATGTTCAACTCATGAGTCCACCTTTTAAAACAACTTAAGTCAACATTAAAATATAACATAAGTTATTAACTTATTACCCTTTCCTTTTTTGAACTCCAAGAATGCTAGAAAAGCCACTGCCAAAAACTGTATTGCCACACTACCAGAAATAGAACCAAGTGCAAAACTGCTGCCAAACTACACTGCCATAATAACACTTACTAAAAATAGCATACTACTAAAAATAGTAGAACTAAGTGCAAAAATGCTGCCAAACTACACTGCCATAAATAACACATACTAAAAATAGCATACTACTAAAAATAGTAAGTGACTCCAAACACCATTTGAGCACATTTCGGGTAGCCGTCGTAACTTACTAAAAATAGCAAGTCCAGAAATAGGCATTGATCAAAATGCATATAATAGCCCACCAAAGTTATTTGAAAACCCATAAAGACCTAGAAAACATATTGGCAAACTCTCGCAACCAACCTCTAGAAAGCTGACAAGAAACCTCCAAGAAATTCGGAAACCCTAAAAATGCCTCCGAGTATCCCATGGGACTTCGGAAATGGGCTATCGGCCATTGAAAAACATAGAGCTAAAAAGGGGACATTACATTCTATACCCATGCTCTGGCTGTACACTTATCACTACCATCATAATGAGCAAGTGTTACTTTGCCTATTGCCTGCTATAAGTTTCTCTGAATTGCTGGTCCTCTGTGATCAGCTTTTCCACCACCCTTTTTCCTCTTTTGGTCCATGAACTCATTGAAGGATAAATGCTCTTTTAGAGACTCTGGAAGGGTGTCATATTTAGTGTAGGTATTCTTCAACTCATCCACTAAAGGTAGGGAAGTGTCATGTCCATTTTGTGGTGTTTCTTTTGGAATAAATGAGGGCTGGAAAGGTCTAGAAAAATGTTAGACTTTGCTGTTGTATGCTGTCCTCCATTACCCCCTTGCTGATATGTGGAACTGTTGTCCCATTACGTGTTGGGTTGCCTTGTGTGTTGTTATGAGAGTTATTTACCACCCAGTTTTTCCCAATCTTCCCCAACAACTGAGACATCATATCTGTCATTGTCTCGAACTTCTCCATTCTTGCACTGGGACTAACTAAACCAGTTCTACCCTTGCCTCTTTCAGCCATGTGCCTTGGAGAATTTTCCCCTTCACTTGGTGGGTCCTGATGCATCTCAATACCTTGTGAAGACTCCCAATGTGCCTTGAGAACACTTGAGATTGTTTCACCTTCCAGAACTTGTGGGGGCTACCAATGTCCTTTTCTCAATTCCCTTTGAATATATCTCTATTCCCTATCTCTCATAGGAGATATGAGGCTGATTGCATATGATTATCACAGGCTGATAGGAAAGGTTTGCTCTGATACCACTATAACAACCACCCCTGATTTTTTTTGTTTGCTGTAATGGTCACCTTTGATTTTTTTTTTTTGAAAGTTCATTGTTTGCTAATGGTATTGTTTTGCTGTTTGTAATGCTTCTTGTTTCATGTGTTTGCATCATTCGTGAGAGTGCATCGGAAATAAAACATAACAAAAATTACAAATAAAGAGACTCCTTTTCAAATAGATCCATACAAGACATTGAAACAATGAAGTCTATAGCATTTTCAGACTTAAAGAAATGTATATCAGACTTGATACAAATGTGTTGCAGACCTGATTGAAGCCAACACAGTCATCTATTCCATCATACATTGCAAGTTTCTAACATGGAGCAAGCATATACATATTTGGAACCTTTCCAAACTCCGTTACTGCCAAGAAACAGCTATAACAACTCAGGTAGGGCACGTTTCAGACCTCTGTATTTGCAGACCTGCACTTTCAACATACCTAGAAAAAGCACGCCTCCCAAGAAAGGGAAACTAGGCTCTAAAATTCATTTATTTTCCAAATAATGCAAATAAATACTTGAAATGGGGTGCCCACACTAGAGGAATCCAAAAGAGTAATACCCAGAATGAAACTTTAGACAAGAATGGAGTTATGAATCATTTTCCATTTTTAGACCTTGGTAAAAGTAGTTTCCAAATTTCAAAGAAATAGCTTTCAAACCTTTGAAAGCAGCTTTGATCATCACCAAATCACCACCAAAATGGTGCCAATATTCAAACACACCAAAATACCAAACACCCTTTTCAAAATACTAAGAAAATCTTCATCTTTCCACCACAAAATATTCTAAATCAAAACTCTGTGAAGCCCAACAATGATCCTTGAAGTAGAACCACACCAACCAGCTAGGGTGGATCTCTCACCATTGAAACCAGCTCTAGAAATGAGGGTTTTCGTCCTCAATCTGCAACATGCACAAACTAGAAACAATCCAGCAGAGTTTCTTTACGTTGTCAAATCCTCCATACCTAAATGAGAGCTCAAACTCATATTTATAAAGTGAGGGAAGAATTAGGGCGACTTGCATTTGAATTTGAATATATTTTCCCTCTCATTTCACTTTATGAAATGACATCAAATTACCCCAAGAGGGGCGCCCAACTTTTTGCCTCCAAAATTCTAGTTTTTTGATTTAATATTATCTTTAAGCCCAAACTAGGCATCCCACCTCATGAGGCATAACATTAGCTTTAAAAAATGATAAACTTCTTTTCTAGGCGTCCACTTGAAATACATTGTCCCCTCTTTTAAAACAATGTTAATCAACCAGGCCAAGGGGTCCTTTTTTATAACCCATGCTTATATCCTCAGTTTATTTAAAAAACAACTTTAATATTTAAGTGACAAATTAACCAATAATAATTTTGATCATGGAGAGAACTCACCCCCTACCAAGAATGGAAACCCTGCACTGCTGCTGAATAGGAGCTGAGACCAGTCACCAAATATAGCACTTACTAAAAATAGTAAGTGAGCCGAACTCCAAACTGGCCCAAAAGAAGCTCAATTGGAACTTACTAAAAATAGCAAGTTTACTGAAGATAGTAAATTACTAAAAATAGCCGTCACCATTGGTAAATACCTAGAAAAACCTAGAAAACTCATCTCCAACTGCAAAGCAAAAGAACCCAAAAATGGGGACATTACATTTGTTGAGTGTAATGTTAATTGCAGATATGTCCTTGTTTCACATATTTTCAACATAGTATAGCATTCATAGGAAACATTAAAAAGAAGGGAAATAACCATGAAATTGCATTGTTTTCACGTTGAACCATAACATATCATAATGACAAATGATAACCAATGAAATCAGACTTAATGAGAATTATTTCAGACCTGATAACAATGAATTTAAGACTTGATAACAGTCATATAAGTGCAGAAAATGCTTTCAAAGTTGCAGCACAAGATAGTTACAATAGATGCTAATCAACCACCGTGATCTCACACCAAAAGAGATGAGCATATTTCAGGCCTATCCATCAAGAGACCTAAGTGTGCACAAACTCCCAAATGGCATGATTCCTTAGGAGGGGCGATTTGCTCATAAAATTCAATACTCCACCAAAAAATGCAAATGAGTGCTTGAAATCTGGCGCCCAACTGTGAGGAATCCTTTGGAACAATTCCCAGAACGAAGCTTCGAATGCCAATAGAGCTACGAGCAAATTAGCACTTCTAGCCACTGTGAAAAAGTGAACTTCTAGAATTTTGAAAATGTATATCAAACCTCTGAAAATGAGTTTAAACACCTCCAACACACACCAAAATGAAGCAAAGCATTGAACACACCAAAACCTCTGCTCCCACATCAAAATACGGAGAAAACCCTCATTCCTAAACCTCCAAATTGATGAAAATTAGAAACTTTGTGATTGCAAATGTGATCCTTGAAGTAGAACCACTCTCTGTGGCTAGGGTGGATCTCTCACTATCGAAACCAACAACTAACGGTGAGGGTTTTTGTCCTCAACTTGCAGAAACAGTAATCTGGAAGCATTCCAATAGCATCCTGTTATGTTGCCAAAGTAGAGATGATGAAATGAGAGCCCGAGAGGTGATTATATAGAAGAGGGGAGGAAATTAGGGCAACACAATTTGAATTTGCTTTTCCTCCAAGAAACTCCATGCCCCCTTCATGAGTTTTTTTAATTTTATTTTTACTTCCTTATGCCTTCCCCAAGTTTGGCGTCCACTTTTGGAGGCTAAATATTTTCTTTAAAAAAAAACTTTATTCACTTTATTCCTAGGTGTGAGACAAGGGGTCCTTTTTATGAAACATGACCCTCACTTAAGTTATAAAGTAACTTTATAACAGAACGTAAGTGACGAAAATATAAATATTAATTTGATTACCCTTAGAACTCATCAACACCCAAACAAGAAATATTGCATTGTTGGAGGAACAGAGGTCGGGACTAGTTACTAAAAATAACATTTACTATAAATAGAAACTGCTAAAAATATTAAGTGTGCCCAAACACCAAACTGACACAATTTGATATATATTAAAACTTACTATAAATAGTAAGTGCTAAAAATGGCCATTGCTATAATTAGTAACCATTGCCAGAAAGCACCGAAAACCAAGACAACGCCCAACACAGGCTCTGAGTCCCCTAACCAACCCACTTAGCCTATAGGAACCTTGGAATAGGCTAATGGAACTCCCAAATTGAATAGGTGCAAGAAGGGGACATTACACTTTCACTGCTTGGACCATTGTCCAAAAATTGTATGGAGACATTGAATCTTCATCTGAAAGTGATGTTTCCTTGGAGAACCAAGCTATTGTGGATGGTATTGAGATTTATGTTGCCTTATCTTGTGTGGACACGTCTTTTGTGAATGATCAATTTATTGATACCCCATCAACATCACCTATTGCAGCTTTAGATTCCAGAGATGCTTCTTTGAGAGCCTCTAGTGATTCATTGTAGTAGGATCATTTATGTCTTTTGGATTCAGTTCATTGGGACCAATTTCTACCAGACATCTCTTGTTTGTTTGTAGAGTCCCTCATTTTGAATTTTGATGACACTATTGAGGACATACATCTTTTCTTTGAGGACAATTCTTTGGTCCTTACACCTATTGCTACTATAGAGTCTAGTGTTGCTTCTTCGAAAGCTTCCAATGACTTATTCTAGCAGGACATATATTGTCTTTCAGATTCAACTTTGTGGTATGATCCCTTGATAGATATTTCAGACTTGTTTATGGACATGCATATTGCAGATTTGGGAGACACTATTGATTATATTCATCTTCTCTTTGATGAAGTTGATTCTTCCTCCGTTGTTGTGAGGGAACACTTTGACCCTCTTGTTCATGATCATTTATCACAGTTTGACATGTGTGGATACTTTAGATCAACATTTGGAGGAGACATCTTCTGAGGAGATACTTGTGTCTTTGGATTGTGCTCTACATTAGTTTCTAGGAGATTCTGATTTGTCATCTTCAACAGTGTGACCTAGAATGCCTGATTTCATTGTGACAACTTTTAGCATCGACATGGGGACACTTGAACCAACTTTAGAGACTTCATACTTTTTGCACTTTCTTCCTACATATTCCTTTCAGGACTTGGGAAATAGCTTGCACAAACCATTGGTTTGGTTTCTTCCTAAGGGGAGGAATGTTGTTCGACGATTGAGGACCATCTTTTGCATCCAATTTCGAGCATCTACGATTGGATTTCTTTGGGGGGACTACTTAGTCCTCTTCTTCTCTCTATTCTGGGGGGGGTGTTCTTTCTCTATTTGCGAGGTGGGGAGATTCTTCTTCTTTGGGGGGAATTTGATATGCACATGGGTACCTAACATGGCCTCATTCGCTGGGACCCATCATCTTTTACATCCTCCTAAGTTGTGCTTAAGGGGGGGTGTTGGTGTAGGTTTTTTATTTCCTAGCGGGTTAATTTATTTTCCCTTAGTCTTAGGTTTTTCCTACACTTTTTAAAAGCTTGCTTAGGATAATAAAGTGAGTTTATCATTTAATAACTAGGAGATAAGTGATGTGGTGTCCCCTTCCTTAAAGGGGGGGACACTTTCCATTTTTGGTGGCATTCTCCACTTTTGGTGGTTGATTCTTATTTCTTGGATTTGCCACCTCTATCATCTCCTTAGTTCTATATAAACTCACTACATAGCTTGTATTTGCATTCATTCATTCAGCTTGGAAGCTCTTAATGCAATTTTGTCATATTGACATTGCATAATCTCTTAAAGTCTTGGTTTGCATTATTTATGTTTTTCCAGTTTATATAACTTTGATTTTCTCTTAAAAAGTTCTTTGGATTATTCAATCTATTTCAGATTTCTAACATTGGGGAGGCAAGTGTCTTATCTTGGGAAATGGAGGTTGTTGGAGTATGCATATGATTAATTTCAATATTGTGACCATGGATGGTATAAAGATGGATGAGGTTATCATCTTGGATTTTTTGATCATAGATAAGATCTTGATCAAATATTAGATACTCTTGGATGTCATGATCATATATAGGATCTTGATCAAAGATTGAATCATCTTGGATGTCATGATCATATATAGGATCTTGATCAAAGATTGAATCATCTTGGATGTCATGATCATCTATGGGGGATTCTTGGGTGGACTTAGGATTTTGGAATGACAATATTGGATTTTGGATAAGAATATCTCAAGTGAGCTTGATAGGTGATGGAGTGCATGATGGTTTATATCTAAGATCTCTTGATCATGGATAGGATCTTGATTTAGGATAGGGCACATTTGGGCATGCTTTTGAGCAAGTTCTTCACACATGTAGATATGATTGGATGATATAAGAGAGGATTGACATTTTGTGTTGCTAGCGATTAGTACTTAGAGGAACTTTTTGAGTTGTGCACATTGATTAGATGAGGATTTTTTATGCTAATTGATGTTGGACTCAATGAATTTGAGGTATGTGAGGGGTTTGGGATTGAGGACTACATAGTCAATGAGATGTCTGGATGGTGTAGGATTAGTGATGCAATGGGATGGTATACCTTTGTGTATTGGAGCTTAAGATCCTTTGCTATTAGTCCTTGGAGAAAATCCCTAAAGATATCTTCATTAGATGAATTTTTTGATTGGGACATAGTGGATTGCAATGATTTAGAGGATGAAGGATTGGGATAGGAGGTGGAGGTTTGAAGGCTTTCTTGGTTTGGTGATGGGGATGAGGATTTGTGATATGGATGTGATATAGGAACTTGGAAGATGGTTTGGCATTGAGGAAGGCTTTAGGTGAAGGATAGGTTTCCCTTGTCAACAATAGGGGAGGGATGATTAATAGATGACTATTTGAGGTGATAGTTTAGGGGAAGTTTGGCTCCAATGCTTATTTGGTACTTAGCTATGGCATCCTTGTCTTGACATGACATATTGTCTAGGGCTGCTCTTTCAAGGGAAGGATCAATGGATAAGAATTTAAGAGTGGTAGGGGAATTTGTGCTAGTGGGTTCTGGGATTGGAGATGGGTATTTGGTATATGGATTGGCCTTGAGGAAGTCTTTGGATGGAAGATGGGTTTCTCTTGTCCAAGATAGGGGAAGGATAACCAATTGATATGCATTGAGGATTAGCAGTGCAACTTGTACTAGTTGGTTCTTGGTATGGATTGATGGATAGGTGATTGGAGCTTGTGGAAAACTTGCTTAAGGCAATATAGTCTAAGGTTTGATAGTATTCATCTTGATCCACAAGATTCTCATTATCGTCATAAGGGTCATATTTTGGTTGATCAACAAGGCTAGTGTCATCATCACCATACTCAAGCTAGATTAGAAGGTCTTCTTGCTCATTGATAGCTTCATGATGTATTTGGTTTCTTGAGCTTTGACCTTGGGTAGAATGTCTATAGCTAGTTGTAAAAAGGCTTTTGACATCAGGTTCATATTTTGGTTGATCAACAAGGCTAGTATCATCATCATCATCATCATCATCATCAAGAAGTGGCTTTTAATTTGTCTAGGGAACTCATTAAAGAAAAATGGAAGCATGATTATAAATTTGGATTGTAGTGGATAGTGGGATGATTTGGATTGTGGATGTAGGATAAGGTATGGAAGTTTGGGATTTGGATGCAAAAGATGGTTTTTCCTAATGTCTAGGAAGTGGATTTGTTGGGGTTGGTTGAGTTGACAGATAATGGTTAGTGTCTAAACCTTAGCAAGAGTTGAAAATGCAAACAATTTTTTTTTTTTGTTTTTTGGATTTTGTATTTACGAACTAAGTTAAGTAAAAGATAGAATGAGAAAATCCTAAGATTTAAAAGGATAAGTTTCCCCTTTTGGCTTAAAGTGGGGAAGGTTGATCTAACATTGACAGACACGCAAGACATATAAACAATCCTATAATTGTTCAGGTAGGTGTTGTTAGTTTTAGGATCAGAAATGTAAGCAATCAGAAAATGCAACACATGAGACAAAGAACACAATAGTTTACCCTGGGAAAACCCTCCTACTCGAGGGAGAAAAACTTAGCAAAATATATATCTCTTATATATCAGATAAAAGTGCAGAAATCTGCTTTACAAGTCTGGCCTTACTTAAGGCTGAGTTAAATGCAAATAAAGGAGACACTTCTCCTTGATGTAGAGTACAAATCAATATGATTCTCCTTGAAATTGATCTGCTGCTAAGGTGCGAACTTGAAGTTATTGAATTGATGATTTGATGAAACAACTTCACCTTGTATATATACAAAACAAGGTGTCTCTTCATATAGGTCGGCCTCCTTTAAGAAATAAAAAATATAAAACATAATTTGTAATTAAGGCCGACTTGCCTTATTAATTATTTATCATTTAATTTTGAGAGAAAGATATCTCCCCCCGCCATAACATCAATAGGTGTGTCAATCATTGTGGGCCCACAAATATACTATCTATTGAGTGATGGATAGCTAGGGAATGCAAGGTCATGTACCACCAATGCACCTCTTAATTTAAAGGCCAAAGTCTTACCCAAAGTTAGCTCTATTTCCTCACTCTAAAAGCATGTTGTAACTTATTGGGCCTAACCAATATTCGATGCACCAAAAGGACGGTTGAATGTCCTAAACTAGACTATACAAGCTTCTAAGCGGATATTGATAAACCGCAAAAGATGGTTTTCCCTAATGTCTAGGAAGTGGATTTGTTGGGGTTGGTTGAGTTGACGGATAATGGTTGGTGTCTAAACCTTAGCAAGAGGTGAAAACACAAACAAAATATTTTTTTTGGTTTTTTTGATTTTTTGGATTTTGTATTTATGAACTAAGTTAAGAAAAAGATAGAATGAGAAAATCCTAAGATTTAAAAGGATAAGTTTCCTCTTTTGGCTTAAAGTGAGGAAGGTTGATCTAACATTGACAAACACACAAGACATATAAACAATCCTATAATTGTTCAGGTAGGTGTGTCAATCATTGTGGGCCCACAAATATACTATCTATTGAGTGATGGATAGCTAGGGAATGCAAGGTCATGTACCACCAATGCACCTCTTACTTTAAAGGCCAAAGTCTTAACCCAAAGTTAGCTCTAATTCCTCACTTTGAAAGCATGTTGTGAGTAACTTCTTGGGCCTAACCAATATTCGATGCACCGAAAGGATGGTTGAATGTCCTAAACTAGACTATACAAGCTTCTAAGTGCATATTGATAAACCACAAGGGCACTTGAGGCTTAATTTGTGAAGATGAAAGTGAAAAGATGCCAAACAACTAGGAGAAGAGGGTAATCCACATTTCTTCTTCACTTCCCCAAGGTATAAACTTCTTGGTAGCATAGCCCAAATTACAAAATTTGAACTATCAGAAGGTATGTCTTTCAATTGACCCCTTGCTCTTTATACTTTGTTGAAACACTGGAGTTGAAGTTGTCCTCTTGATAACGAAATCCAAGGCAAAGCTCCTAAAAAGAAAATTGGAAAGAAGTGTGTTATTTTGATTCTTAAGATCACACAAGCATGCAAGTGAAGAGCATATACGCCCCACTTTTTCAGGATTAAAAGACAATGATAAATTTATTAAACCAAACTGAAGTGTGAAAGTGGATTTTAATCCCAAAAGCAATGGTTATCAAACACACAAAAAAGAAAAAAAGGCAAATAGAAATTGAAAAAGGTCCATCAACAAGTCTTCTCCAAATTGTTTTGCAAAACTGCAAGATTAGCAGTTTGAAAGTTTGTTATTTGGCTTGCAAGAAACATTGTTTTCAAGATTTTCAAGGTAGCTTTCAAAGATCAAAGTCTTAGACACACTATTTTTATCAAGGACAACATGTTAGAAATGAAATTAAATCTTTGAAAAAATCAGAAACAAATGTTAGCATACCAAAAAGTAAATGTCATAATGTCATTCTTCATGATTTTTAAGCAATTTAGAACAAAATTTCATCGAATTTCGTTTTCTTTGCAAAAGTCATGAGCTTTTAAAGTTTAAAAATGAGGGTTGAATTTGAACAATTATACTTGAAAGTTTGGGTGGAATCTACAAAAACTACTTTATGCACAGCAAAGTTCTTTGAGTCACTTTTCCATTGCTTCCAAAAAATTGAAAATCTGATACACAAGCAAAAAGTTATGCTATTTTGAATCAACATTGTTGTTTTATGGACTAAAAAGAAGGGGAGGTGGGCGGTAGGGGGGGTCTTAGCTAGGCAGTTGAGCCTTTGGGAATGATAGATTTAATTAACAAGGGAAATGAAAATAATTGCTAACAAAAATTAAAATGTGCAGAAATTAGATTATAGTTTGAAAAATACTAGTCCTTACAAATGTACGGATTACCAAAGAAAGCTTGAAAAATGTTTTCTTGCACCTAAACATGTCATTATATATAATTTTTTATGTTTTGGGCCTTCCAAACTCAATTGTGAGGTCCATTTTGCAGCTACAATCTCCCTATAAAATCACTTTCAAATCTCTCCAAAAAGGTGTAAAACCTACAAGATCAAACCACCAAAAACTCACAAGCACCAAGATTAGATGAAGGTAATTGTATGTTCACATCATGTTCACCAAAATGTATGCAATTCAAAAATTTGAAATATTGAATAAGAATTAAAAATATAAATTTAAACCCTCATTTCAATTTTAATCACGAACCTTAGATTGGGTATATTAAAGCAATTTGCTTTTGAATAATGTGGATGCTCAACTCAGTAGCAGAACATTAATGATTTTTTAGTGATAAAAATGATAAGAGTGATTTTGCATAAAGATTTGTGGTTGTGAAAATCATAGTTGAAAAACTTGACTTGGCAATAATTCGACAGACCCAAAATTTTTAAAACTTGGTACTCGGTAAAAAATCGGGGATAAACATGGGAATAACTCGGCAAATGTATCAAATGTTTGAAAATACATAATTTTTAAAAATGTTCTCCAAAAACACATATATATGCTGAATTTGTAGAACATATTACTGATTTCCATCATTTATAATCAAAATTAGAGTTTAATATGTATCATAGAACAAAAAACAAGTTTGACCTCATAATACATATGAATTTCAAGTTTCGCTACCAATGAAAATTATAAATCATAAATTTCCTCTACAACTAAGGCTCAAAATTTTTTTTGCCGCTGTGTGGGTGTTGTTGAAGTAGATGGTACAACTGCAATATCTTCAATAGGTGCCTCATCCATGGTGATAGGATCAAGCTGTGTATGTGAGTAACCTGTCCTTGATGGCTGACCAACCTTCCCTTCTACCTCCTCATATGCTGGCACTTCCGCTTCCCATTCAGCTGTACCCCTCTTCAAATCAGCTAAATCATGAGTTAAGAATGGATCCCCATCAACATCATTAGGCTCAACAATTCAATCTAAATATGGATCAATGTCATCATGGTCAAGTGGTTCATGTGAACCCTGCCCTTGTATCTTCTTTTCATTCAACCAAAGGTTGTACTGCACATAGACAAGGTCATTCAAGTGCTTTTGAGTCAATCTATTGCACTTTTTTGTTTGAATGGCCTAAAAAACACTCTAGTTGCGCTCACAACCAAAAGCACTACGAGGCTGAGATAAAATGTGGATGGCAAGATTTTGAAGATTAGGCATTGTGGCACCATAATCTTCCCACTACAAATCTGCAAGGATAACAATGTCCATTTATAACTTAGTAAGGATTTTAATAAACTTAACAATCAAAATAAATTATAATATAAAATTGAACACATTTTTTTTATGTGGTTGTGGAGCGACTCTCCTAGGAATACAAAAAATTGAAGAAAACAAAGCCCTCTCAACCTTTTTATAACTTTGTATCTCATCAAGTATGAGGTCTCAAATGTCTTCATCATCAACCAATCTCTCAATACATGCGTTGAGGCCAAGAATAACCCCTGCATCTGCTTTAAAAGTAGGGAGAAAAAGAATTTGGGGATCAAATAGTAGGCAGTAATATGAATATGTTGGCGGAGTTGTCGGTTCCACCTTCTATCAATTATGTGTCATATGGGTTCATATTTGGTCTTGTTTGACCAATCAAATGTTGAATCACCTTTTTGGCCTTATCCATGGTCTCATATAGATACCCCAAGGGGTTTTGATCCCCATCCACTAATTGTAGAACCCTAACCAATGGTTCTGACATTTAAATATCAAAATTTAACAAAATCAACAAATTGAAATATTAATAAATAAAAAAATAAATTGCACTTTAACAAAATCAACAACTTACATTGATGATCTCCTCCATAAATTTGTCAAATCTATCATCAAAAATGGTCTTCACGACCTTCTTTGCTTCAATCTTCTTACAATAAGGACTTTCCAACCATCTTTCACTCAAAAACATGTGCTTAAGGTTGGGCATTATACTAATATACTTTGCAAGGTGAGGAAATTAGTAGCAAAGTGTGTGACTCCTGATAGCACAAGATCTTTACCATCAATGTGCTCTCTCGTAAGATTTAGGACTCACATGTGGTTGTAGATGTACTTTGTGATATTCTTTGCATTTTCAACCACACTTTTTACCCAACTTAGTTTCTCTATGTCATCAAGGAGTAGGTCAAGATAGTGGGAAGCACAAGGGATCCAAAATTGTTAAATTTAGTGATCAGATTTAAATGCACATAATTTAATTCAAAAATAACACAAGACACAACAGATACCCTGGGAAAACCCTCCTCTTGAGGGAGAAAAACCCAGCCAATAATATCTCTTATATTATTGAATCTTCAATAAGAATGATACACATACAATAGGCCAATAGAAAGGCCAACACACAGCACCACAATCTAATGCAAATATAGAACTAAATGATACAATCCGCCAATAGATATCTCAGCCTTCTACACAAATCTCAGACTGCTCTTGGATGAACTCGCATATGAAGAACTTCGAACTGCGAATGAACTGAAAAATGCTAATGAATGAATGATGAACAATGAGCAACCAAATGAATATATATACAAATGTGAGAGAGCAGACGCATCCCTTCAAAGCATCAAGTCGGCCAAGATAACGATAATTACAAGTTATTTAATGAAGCGCCTCTTCATTAAATTGTATCTCCTCATTAAATACATTATTTATCAAATGAAGTGTCCCTTCATAAAATTGCATAAAACAATTAAATAGCTAAAGGCTAACATTTAATTGTTTTCTTCAAGCGATCTAGGCTAGAAGAAATCGTACGAAGTTGCTATAAACATCAACACTCCCTCTTAACTAGGGAAAGTACTTCCAGCTGCACAAGACATATCACCTCAACGTGATGTCTACCACATTGGCTACAACCAAATGTGGAAAAGAAGAATATCACCTCATCGTGATATCAAATATCGCCTCAACACGATATCAACCATAATGGCTACAACCATGCTATGGTGTGTACAAGTGTTCATCATTTGCGTGATGTTGTCACCTCAACATGACTTTCACCATGGCTCTTCCAGAGGGTGAAACACAAGTACAAGATGTTGTCATGGAGTCACACACATGACATCCACCATGACTCTTTCAGAGGGTGGAAACAAGGGCTTTCACCTCAAATCTCAAAGAGAAATGCATTAACAAGGGATTTCACCTCGAGCTTCTCTCATAGAGAAGAACTCATTAAACAAGGGATTTCACTTCGAACTTCTCTCACAGAGAACTCATTAAACAGACTCACTGATACTGAGACTCTTTCTCAGTTAAGGCTAGATTCTCCACCATACCAAGCTTATCTCGAAAGTACACAAACTTTATCCTGGAGAGAGGCTTGGTGAGAGTGTCTGCCGTCTGCTTATCAGTGTTGATATACCTCAACTGTATAGCCTTCTGTAGTACCATATCTCTAATATAGTGGTACTTGATCTCAACATGCTTGGTTCTGTTATGAAACACATGATTGATAGAAAGCTTCATGCAACTCTGATTATCACATTGAATGATAGTAGGCTCCATTGATTGTCCAAACAATCCTACAAAGAGCTTACGAAGCCATACTGCTTCCCGAGCTGCCATACAAGCTACAATATACTCTGCCTCTGCTGTACTCAATGCTATAGATGACTGCTTCCTGCTACACCAGGATATCATAGCAGAACCCAAACTGAAGCAACAACCAGAGGTGCTCTTCCGATCTGTGACACACACTGCCCAATCAGAATCAGTAAAACCATGTCGCTCCAAGTCTGCATCTGAAGAGTATCTCAATCCATATCCAACTGTGCCACGCAAGTATCTCATAATATGTTTAGCTGCAACAAGATGTATTCGTCTCGGTTCACACATGAACTGACTGAGTGCACTCACAACATAACAAATATCTGGTCTAGTGTTAGCTAGATACATCAAGGACCCGTTCAGCTGTCTGTACATAGTAGGATCCACCAAGTCTAAACTAGCTACAACCTCTTTCAATTTATGTAGGTTGGTCTCCGTAGGTGTAGACATGGATTTGCAATCCATCATACCAAACCTCTTAAGTATATCAATGGTGTACTTCCCTTGACTTAGAATCATCTCATCTGGTTTTTGCTAGACTTCTAAGCCAAGGAAGAAATGCATAAGCCCAAGGTCTTTCATCTCAAATTCAGAAGTCAACTCCTTACACTCGAGAATCAGGTGATCTTCTCCAGTAAGAATCAAATCATCAACATATAAGACTAAAATTAATGCTTCACCATTGATTACCTTAAAGTATAGGTTAGAGTCAGCATCATTCTTCAAGAAGCCCAAACTTGACAGGTAACGATCAATCCTTTCGTACCATGCACGAGGAGCCTGCTTAAGGCCATACAGGGCCTTCTTCAGCTTGCAAACATGAGACTTCTTCCCATGAACCTCAAATCCATTAGGTTGCTCAATATAAACTTCTTCCTCAATCACACCATTTAGAAAAGCTGTCTTTACATCCATTTGATGAATCTTCCATCCTCTAGATGCAGCAATGGCAATAATAGTTCTAACAGAGGTATAGCGAGCAACAGGAGCAAATGTTTCTTCATAATCAACTCCCTCTTTCTGTGAAAACCCACGAGCCACGAATCTTGCCTTGTACTTCTCAATGCTCCCATTTGCAGCATGCTTGATTTTGAAGAGCCATTTTGAAGAGCCATTTTGAAGATACCACAGATTTTCCCTCGGGTCTAGGAACAATGTCCCAAACATCATTCTTGAGAATTGATTGGTACTCCTTGGACATAGCATCTCTCCAAACCTGTTGACTGGAAGCTTCCTCCACACTAGAAGGCTCAGACTCAATAATCTAACTCATCAAGGCAACATAACTGGAGAACTTATGTGGCCTTTTACTTTCTTTGAATGTCCCTCTAGGAGCTGCAAACCTTTCAGCCTCTTGCATAGTTCGCTTGGCCCATAGAGGTCTTTTTCTCCCAATTACAATGTCAGTAGGCCCTTTAGTAGGTTCCAAGGGTTCCACTGGATCAATATCTTCCTTTGGTTCTAAAGTCTCCCTCTGAATCTCAGGAGTATGGTCAACTTCCATATCCTGAGGTGACTCATCATTGTCAATCTCCACATGAGCTCCCTTGGATCTTCTGAATGCTACATCTTCCTCGAATGTGACATCCCTACTGATCTCGATCAACTTCTTGTTGGAATTATTGTCATTGATGTCAAAGGTGATGCCAAAGGTATGAGATTGTTGTTGTCATAAAAGATCAGTTTGAGTGTGACAATGACATGAAGAAAAATGAGAACTCCTACAATACCTTGTTAGGCAAATCAAGTAAGAATGATTCAAAAAGACTACTTACAGGTGAAGACATGAATTAAATGATAGCGCCCAGATTTAAGTATGAGATTAGATATAAAGTAGAGTAGTAAACAGAACAGAAAGCACTATTATCAATTATAGCAGATTCATTGAAAAACGTGCAACAACAAAGAGAAGAGAAGAATGTGAAACTACACAGATCGTGCCAACACGGAAGAGATGGATGTGAACACCTGAACACGGATCACTCCCGCGAACACCAAACGGGAACAAAAGTTGAGTCCCAACACACAAACAACGACTTGTTGGAGATGTTATCATTGATGAGCGTGATGTACATCTAGTTTTATTTGAAACTATGCTGTGTATGAAATCTATATACAGGAGCAAAGGAATCTGAGTCATGACATATTTAGAGAAACTTAGTCATTTATAGATTTGAAGAGATCGATTTTAGAAAGGCTTTGGTAGAGCATTTTGAGAATTCTGGGCAATTCGAATTCATATGATAGAGACAACTTATTGCTGGGAAAGTTTGTTGTAATGGAGATATAGACAAAGTCACTAAAGACAAACTGAGTGATGTGGCACACAAAACAAAATTGATAGGAGCACTTTATAATTCTGAATAAAGACAAATTCAGGAGTGCCACGATTTATTAGGAATGTGCTTCAGATTTCCAGAATTGAGAATGCTTCAGATTTATTAGTAAAAAACAGTGGATGCTTAAAACAAGTGCCACGATTTCCTAAAAAGAAGTGATTCAAAATCTGAAGTAATGCATTATCTAATTAAACTTCAGGATACACTAATAAACCAAAAAAAAAAAAGGTCAAGTGAAATGGTGCGACTCGATTCAGAATTATAGACAAAAAGATACGATTTTCTTTAATAGGACAAAAGGTGAATAAGTCAAAATTAAAAAGCACACATAAGACAAAAACAAGAAAAGACAAAAAGGTGCCCAGATAAGAAGTTATAAAGGCAGCGATTAAAGTTAAAGATAATTAACTAAGAGTTGCGATCTTTGGACAAGCGATTTGTTTTTAGGGACAGCTCTATTGAATGTGGCTATTCATTCTACCAAGAATATATATATAATCAGATTGTGATAAGTGTAGTAGTGTGTGTATAATTGCAATATCTAAAAGCACAAGTGCTGTGTGGAGAAAAACGTATATCATCTGAAGAATGCAGAGAAGGTGATTAAATAAAGATTTTTTGAGTTGAGTAAAATGAATATAATCTGAAGATTTGAGGTGTGGAATTTATTGAATATGATCCAGGTTAATGGAAGGAATTGAGCAGATTAAGAAGCATCAATTGAATATTTTTCTGAGTGAAGAGTTTTGATCAATAGACGTTGAAGTTAAAGAAGATCCTTGTGTGGATGAAAGAGTAAAATCAAAATACAGTAAGTGTGGTGTGAGAATAAAAGATAAATCAATAAAGTGGTGAAATGTACAAACACCAGTGAGTGTAAAAAATCAAAGAATATAAGATCTGCAGATGAGAATTTAGAGAAGATGAACAGCAGACTTGGAGTAGACTTGGTGTGTGAAATAAAAGGAAGATCATGAATCAAAACACATATAAGTAAATGCAGTCCATTTGAGAGCAGACCTTTCACATGACAGTAGATTCATGAATAATACATATTGCAGATTTGTGAAGGTATTGTAAAGGGTGTTTGAGCAGATCTATGAAGAGCTCATTGCAGATTGAGAAGAAAGTTGAAGACAATTCGAAGACAGTACAAGAGGAGTTTATGCAGATTTTATCAAGGAAACTGAAGTGAAAATAATGCAGATCTGGTGAAGTAGATAGCATCATCATGAAGTAAATTTTTATGTGAAAAGGAAAGTTGTGAACAAGATATATTTTGATATCATTCAAGGAGGATAATTTCAAGAAAATTGTAAAGTCCATCATCTGTTGAAGAAGCAACATTGAAGGTGGAACACAATTCATTCAAGTTATTATTTTTGCTAAGTTGGTGCTTGGCAAGTGGGAGTTGGAGCTTCCGGTAGGTTGGTGCCTACTAAATCAGCATTAGGGGTTGAAGCTCCTTGTAGGTTGGTGCCTACTAAATCAGGATTAAGGGTTGGTGCTCTTTGTAGGTTGGTGCCTACTAAACTACTTATTTGGTGATTCAAGTAGGTTGGTGCCTACATTCATTGTAAAAGCTTATATAATTTATAAAGTACAATTGTTGGTGTCAACTTGTTCGTATTGTGATATTCTTGCATAGTTGAGTTGTGTTAGAGTTTGAATTTGATAAAGGTTGTAAAGGGTAAAAGTTTGTTGATATACTGATTCACCCCTCCCTCCGCCCCTTCCCCCCCCCGCCGCCTCTCAGTATATCTTTGTTTTCTTCACTTCTACCCTGGTATGTATATTTTGTAGGCTTTTGATGTCTCGCTGTAGCCCACAAATATTCCCTTCTTGCCAGAAGGCTCCAACTTAGTTCTCTTCTCTTTTGGAACATGAACATAGACAAGACATCCAAAGATCTTTAAATGACTAACCTCTGGCTTCTTCCCTGTAAAGGCTTCTTCCGGAGTCATATTCTCCAAGATCTTATGAGGACTTCTATTTTGTCCTAGAAGCTTCTGCCCATAAGAAGGTTTGCAAATCCTGGTCATGGATCATGGCTTTTGCTGCTTCCACCATTGTTTTGTTCTTTCTTTCTGCAATACCATTCTGTTGAAGATTATAGGGGACACAAAACTCCCTCTTAATCCCTGCATCAACACAAAAATCCCTAAAGCTGCCAGAGGTGTATTCTCCACCATTATCAGATTTGAGGACCTTGATTCTTTTACTAGAAAGATTCTCTACCAAGGCTTTGAACTCCTTAAACCTTCCTAACACTTCCTCAGACTCTTTAGTTTTCAAAAAATAAATCCAAGTCTTTCTAGAGTGGTCATCAATAAACAAAACATAATACAAGAATCCACTCGAAGACAGAACAAACATAGGTCCACATAAATCAGAATGAATAAGGTCTGAAATGCACTTAGATCTATTTTCTCTACTATGGAAAGGAGCTTTTATATTCTTACCTAATGCACAACCTTTGCAAGTTCCTTCATGCTCCTGATTGAACTTAGGAAGGCCCGTCACCATCTTCTCCATGATAGGTAAGGCTCGGAAGTGAAGGTGAGCCAATCTTCAATGCCAAAGATCACATAAACTTGAAGAATGATGAACTAATGCCTGCAGTGGACGTGGACAAAGTCTGTAGAGACTTTCATGTCTAACTCCAATTACTTGAGCATCCTTGAAGCTGGAATTTTCCATCCACACAAGTACTTTGCCTTTGGAGAAGGCAACTTGATATCCTTTATCTTCTAGGGCTGAAATTGAAATGAGATTGCGCTTGATTCCTGGAACATAAAGAACATTGCTCAATTGAAGTGTGATACCGGAATCCAAATGAAGAGTAGAAGTTCCAATCCCTTTCACGGAGTAGCTTGCATCATCTCCAATAATGACTTGTTCGGAAGACTCTTTCTTCGCCAAGCTTGATAAGTGCTCCTTAAAACCCATGATGTGTCGAGAAGCACCACTGTCGATCAGCCAACTGTTAGTGTCTATAGGTACATTGCTTGACAATGCCGAGTAGAATAAATATTCACATGTATCCTTCTGCGAAGAAGCATCATCAACATCTGCAACGGTGACTTGTTGCTTAGGTCTAGTTGGACAATGCTTAGCAAAGTGGCCAAACTTATCACACCTAAAGCATTGGATTTTGGACAAGTCTCTCTTTTTCTTGGAGGGGGGGGCACCATCATTTCCCTTATCTCGATTACTTTGACCAACGCCTCTAGCCACCAATCTTGACTAAGGTAGAGATAGACAACTAAATATCAAGAAGAGAACAGACTATCGCTGTGAGGAAAAATCTGATCATGATCTTCTCAAACCCGCTCTGAAACCATGTTAAATTTAGTGATCAGATTTAAATGCACAAAATTTAATTCAAAAATAACACAAGACACAACAGATACCTTGGGAAAACCCTCCTCTTGAGGGAGAAAAACCCAGCCAATAATATCTCTTATATTATTGAATCTTCAATAAGAATGATACACATACAATAGGCCAATAGAAAGGCTAGCACTCAACACCACAATCTGATGCAAGTACAGAACTGAATGATACAATCCGCCAATAGATATCTCAACCTTCTACACAAATCTCAGACTGCTCTTGGATGAATTCGCATATGAAGAACTTTGAACTGCGAATGAACTGAAAAATGCTAATGAATGAATGATAAACAATGAGCAACCAAATGAATATATAGACAAATGTGAGAGAGCAGACACATCCCTTCAAAGCATCAAGTTGGCCAAGATAACAATAATTACAAGTTATTTAATGAAGCACCTCTTCATTAAATTGTATCTCCTCATTAAATACATTATTTATCAAATGAAGTGTCCCTTCATAAAATCGCGTAAAACAATTAAATAGCTGAAGGCTAACATTTAATTGTTTTCTTCAAGCGATCTAGGCTGGAAGAAATCGTACGAAGCTGCTATAAACATCAACAAAAGTAATGTTGGGTGTCTCGCCTCTAGAAGTTTACCAGCTACCACATTTGCAGCTACATTGTCGATCATAATTTGAATGACGTTTTGTACTCCCACCTCCATCACCATCTCATCCAACATGTTGCACAAGGTCTTTGCATTTTTTATTTCATTGTAGGCATCGACTAATTTTAAAAATACTAGTTGTCCCCCTAAAGCCACTAAAAGGTTGATGAGTGTCCTATTTTTGCCATCTTTCCACCCATTAGATAAAATGGTGCAACCCTTATTATTTAATTAAATAATTACTAAGTTACCGAATCAACAACTTTTCCTACCGATTCCAGGTACGGGACGTCCTAGAGTTGGAATCATCCCAAATACCTTGTGTAATCCGTCAAGGTACTGCAATTAGGAGGCAAAAATGTTTTTAGAAAAAGCCCATGAATTTTGCCGAATTTTGTTGACTTTCTACTTGTGTGGTGTGTTTGGCTCGCGTCTCCATTTGTAGGCGTGATTTTTGACGAATTTTTTTCGCTTTTTGAGTGAAACGAAAACCCTATGAGTGTTTTAATCGTGCCTATTCTTCTTATCGTTTTTCTTCTGGCAAAGTGAAAGAAGAGTAGGAAAAAGATGCGAAGGTGAAAACGTCGCTGAGTGTGACATTTCATAGGTCCCAGCAGAGGTCACACAAAGATCACATCAGGAGCAAAGGTTGCAACAAGGACACAGTCGAGTTGCAAAAGGAGCAAAGGTTGCAAGGATGTGGGTCGAGTTGCAACAGAGGAAAGCCGTAAAAGTTTTTCGTGGTTTTTTTCAATCTTCTTTCTTTAAAATTAAAAGTTATATATTATGATTATATTTTATAATTTATACAGATACTCTTTATCTTGTTTTATTAATATTATTATATATTAAATTTTAGTTTTAAATATGATTTTAAAAATAGATTATAATACCTCAGCATAATATTGCAGCATTTTTCTCTTCAAGATATATTATCCCCTCTGCCATGTAATAGTTTATAATATATTAAAATGAAGAATAAGTTTCAATTTTGGTATTTAATATTTACTAACATTATTATTTAGTCAATATTAATTTCAAATGTGCATTTAAAATTAATATTTACTAAATGATAATGTTAGTAAATACTAAATATTAATTTTGTTTTGTATAATAATATAAATAAATTAATGATTAATATTAAATTATTAATATATATTTTAAATATTAATAATTAATTTATTAAGCTATTAATTATTATTTTTAAATGGTATATCAATTTATTTATTTAAAATTTAAAATAGTTAACATTTATTGTTTGATAATTGTTTTTGAACTTGTAGCATAATGGCAATCGGTACTAGTTCAATTGCTCGACCCACCTTTAAAATTGACCCAAATTCACCTCTATGGAAACATGTACAAATGATACAAGTTAAAGGGGGAGGAACATTTGTTTGGATATGCAATCATTGTGAAATTCAGTATACTAGCTCATACAGTCGTGTGAAATCCCATTTATGTGCCATGGTCAATCAAGGAATCAACCATGTCCAGGAGAAGATGGTAATGGGTTACATCCTCATAAAGTAGCAACATATATTAGAGAGCAAGAGGAATCAGACACAAGACTTGGTTGTGCCTCAAACCATCCTTTAATGGGAGGAAGAGGAAGGGGATCAAATTGGCCCCCTCCTTCTCCATCACGTTGTGGAATTCCTGATGTTGTAATAGAGAGCCACCCATTTTTGGGTAGAATTGAAGAAGAACCTGTTAGTGTGAAGAGAAGCAAGGGGCCATTAGAAAGAGAATTTAAGCTTGAAGCTAGAGAGGTTGCAGATTAAGCCATTGCAAGATGTCTATATGTAAACGGTCTGGGATTTTATGTTGTTTGATCACCATATTGGCAGGATATGTTGAGAAAGGCAAGTGAGTGTCCACAAGGGTACACATGGCCAAGTTATGAGAAGGTGCGTACCACCTTACTAACAAAGGAGGTAAAAGGCATAAATAATGCATTGGCTCCCATTAGAAATTCATGGAAAAAAATAGAGGCGTCAGTTGTTTCAGATGGATGGAAGGATGCCAAAAATCGGCCATTAATCAATGTGATTGCAGTGTGCCCTAAAGGGGCAATGTTTTTGAAAGCGGTGGATTGTGAGGGACAAGTGAAGGATGCACAATTTATTGCTAACATCCTTATAGAGTGCATTCAGGATGTGGGTCCTGAAAATGTTGTCCAAGTAATAATGGACAATGCAAAGAATTGTAGAGCTGCAGGTATGTTGATTGAGACACAGTTTGAGCACATATTTTGGACACCTTGTGTTGTTCACTCTCTCAACCTCATGCTACAAAACTTGGGTGCGAAAATAAATTGGATCAAACAAATGTATGCTGAGGCTAAAGAGATCCAAATGTTCATCACAAATCATCAAATGTCACAAGCCATTTTTTGATCATTTTCAGAGTTGGAGTTGTTGAAGGTAATTGATACACTTCAACTTTTAAATTTTACATTTCACTTTAGTAATTACTAATTTATTTTTTAAACTCAAGCGTGTCTTCTTTATATTTTAATTTTAGTTTTAAATTTTTGAATAGGTCGTCGAAACTAGATTTGCATCGAACACAATTGTCTTGAGGCGACTTGTGAAGGTGCAGGAGGCACTTTCTAGCATGGTTATTAGTCAAAGTTGGTCCCTATGGAGGCAATCCAATACTGAAAGGGCAACAAATATAAAACAAATGATCCTAGATGACACTTGGTGGGAATGAGCAGAATATCTTCTTAGTTTCATTGAGCCCATCATGAGTATGATCCGTTTTACTGACATGGATAAGCCATGTTTGGGAGAGGTGTATATGGCATTGACTCAATGATCGAGAAAATGAGAAGTGTCATCAACGAAAAAGAGCAAGATCCTGAAGAAACTTTCTTCAAAGAGGTGCAAACAATTTGTGTTGAGTGGTGGAACAAAATGACCACCCCACTACATCTTGCATTTGCACTGACTCCCAAATATTACAGTGATGAGATTCTTGCTTTGCCATCAAGAGTGCAACCATATTCAGATGTAGAAGTTGGTGTGGGTTGTAGGAAAACACTTAGTAGACTCTTCCCCGATCAAGAAATGGAGTATTTAGTTAAAGCCGAGTTTGCTAATTTTGTAGCCTCTGAAAATCAAAGTGTTGCTGCTCTACGTGACAAGTATAGGATGGATGCTCATTCTTGGTGGTATCTCAATGGTATTGCAAGTAAGTTACTTAGTTTTATTGCACTCTCTAAATTTATATTGTTTACTATTTTAAAAGTAATAAAATGGTTAACTTCAAATTTAAAGTTTGATTTACAATTTTATAATTATATGTTCCTCTCACTTTGTTTCAATAGGTTGCTATTTCCTCTTCATCTAAGCGAAATTGGAGTACATACTCCTTTATCCATTTAGTGAAACGCAACCAATTGGCAGCAAGTAAGGTGGAAGAGCTAGTTTATGTGCATTCCAACTTGCGCCTTCTTACTCATAAAAAGAATGAGTATAAGGAAGGAGGGACGAAGTTGTGGGATGTAGATCCAGAGTGAACTGATTTGGATTTTTCAGCTGCCACACAATCTTACTTTCTGTGGAGTGGGATACCCAACATGCTTCTAGTGCAAGTGATAGTGGGGCTGCATGTGGTTCTATAAATTTACCTATATCATCTAATGTCAATGATGATGATGATCTTAATCTTCCGGATGACCCATATGATGCCTACTATTAATTGTATTATTTTGTTTTAAATGTTGAACCAATGAACAATGAATTCAATATAATTATATACCTATCGTAACATTCAAGTTTTGAAAAATTGCTATCAAAATTAATTTAGTATAATTGTATTTCAAATTTGTTATATTTATGGTGGTTCTAAGTTTTGTTTAGCATATGCATGATATGTGGTATTCTAAATTTAATTCTTGTTTTTACTTTTTAAGCTGCAAATATGTATATATCTATGATTTTTATATGTTTTATGTACGGACATACCCAAACATACCCAACCCCCCCCCCAAAAAAAAAAATGCCGTACCAATGTACCGTACCCACGTACTTGTACCTGTACCCGATTCGGCAACTTAGAATAATTATAATGGATAATGATGATAATTAATAATAAATGATAATGATTGGCTTACTAAGGAAGAAGATATAAGTAGAGAGTTTGTTAGATTCTAATCATAACTCTTATCTGCACCTCAGGACAGAGGAGAACAAAATGATAAAGATGAAGCAAAACTTTTGGAAACAATTCCACAAATTGTTATTGAAAAGGATAATGAATCTTTGATGAGATGATTTTCGTTAGAGGAGGTTAAAAAAGTTGTTTTCTCTTTGGCTTCGGACAAAGCTCTTGGCCCAAACGGTTTTACTGCCCTCTTTTTCCAAAAATGCTAGACATTTTGTGCTTTGATTTGTTGTGGGCATGTGAAGAATCAAGAAGAACAGGTACAATGCTAAAACAATTCAATGTAACAAATATAGCAATTTTGCGCAAAGTTAAGGATCCTAAAACATTTGTAGAATATAGACCAATATCTTTATTTAATACAATTTATAAGATCTTTACTAAGGTAATCTATTTGAGGTTGCAACCCATTATACCAAAGATCATTTCCCAAGAGTAGGGTGGGTATGTTCCGAGAAGAGAAACTTTTGAAGGGGCTATTGTAGCCCATGAAGCTTTGCACTTAATTTCTACTACTAATGCTCCTTCCATCATTGTCAAATTGGACATGATGAAGGCTTATGACAAAGTTAATTGGAAGTTCTTGAAAAAAGTGCTTGCAAAGTTTGGATTTAGTACAAGATGGTGCAGATGGATACTATCATATCTTTCAGGGGCAAAGTTTTCAATCCTACTCAATGGATCTCCCATTGTTTTCTTTAGTGCATCACAAGGTGTTAGGCAAGGGGACCCACTTTCACCTTTCTTGTTTATAATTATGGTTGAGGCGTTGAGTAGGTTCATCATTAGGAAATATTCTTAGGGGCTTTGGAGGGGGATCCAAATTGAAAACTCAGGTTCAGTAGTCACACATTCTCTTTTTGTAGATGACACCAATTTGTTTGGGAAAGCCACCATTGCAGAAGAAAAATAGATTAAAGAAGTCCTAGATAAATATTCTTTAGCATCAGGTCAAAAGATAAATGCTTCAAAGTCAAAAGTTTACATTCTTAACACACAGGAGGAGATAGGAAAAAAGATAGTCAAAATTCTTGGATTTCAACAAGCTGTCTTACCATGTACTTATTTAGGGATTCCCTTTTTCTTGGGTCCAAACAAGGCAGTATATTGGGTGAAAGTAATAGAAAGATTAAAGTCAAGGATCCTATTATGGAAGGCCAGATGGCAATCTTTGTTAGGGAGAATTCTTTTGGTAAAAGCAATCTTGTCCTCAATTCCTAATTATTTTCTAGTAGTTCTCAGAGCTCCACAATCAGTGATAACATAAATTGAGAAAGTTATTAGATGCTTCATTTGGAAAGGAAATATTGATGAACAAAAGAAGGTGCCACTAATCTCAATAAATCCACAACATAGCAAATAGGAATTTTGGTGCAAAACTTGTTTGGAAAATGTATGTAAATCCAAAGGCTAAATGGTATAGAATTATGCAAGCGAAATATTTGGATAACTTCAATCCCTCAAGAATTCTTACCATCTCTAATCTCCCAAAAGGATCGGTTATGTGGAATTTTCTTATTTCCTATAGGAAATTAATTACTACATACATTTCATGGGAGGTAAATAATGGTAGGAGTGTCAAATTTTGGAGTGATTCTTGGAATGAGAATCCTCCTTTGCATAATAACCCTGATTTAATTCATGCAATGGTAACTTTAAAGGAGGCATGGGGGGGAAATTTTTTAGATTATGTGCAATCAGTTGAAGATGTAATAGGAAAAGTGATTTGGAAGAGCATCTCAGATCCTTCTTTTTCTATACAACAGTGTAATGGGATTCAAAAAATATTAAATGAATGTGTGGTTTTTCTTTCTTCAAAGCCTGATAGACTTGTTTGGGAAGCTTCAAAAGATGGTGATTACACAATTAAACAAGGTTACAAGGCTCTAAGTTAGAAAATAGGTCAACTAGCTCCTTAAAGGGCTTATTCCTTTGGTTGGAACACCAAAATTCTACCTAAGACTGGGAGTTTTGTTTGGTTGGCATTAAGGAAGAGAATTCTAACTAGTGACCAGCTAACAAAGCTAAAAATAGCAGACCCTTTTAAGTGCCCATTATGTGTTGAGGAGCTAGAAGATGTAGATCATTTGTTTATTAAATGCAGTTTTGTGCAACAGTGTTGGGCCTTTTTTATGATCAAGCTTAACTTTTATACTCCTTTGCCAAATTCTTTGTGGGATTGGTTTCAAAGATGGCCGATTTTATTTAAATCTTCCTTTTTTTGGCGTGTATTTTGGCAATTGGTGCTAGCTTTAGTCATATGGAATTTATGGTGGGAGTGTAACTTGCGCATTTTTAGGAAAGTAGCTTCATCAATTGATTCAGTAAATGCAAAAATTGAGAAGGCAATTTCTGAGACTGTAAATTCAAGTGTTCAAAAGCATAAGGGTATTAGTTCAGTTTTTACAAGTTGGGATGACCTGATTCTACACAACTGGAAGAGTTTAAAGTTGCCATTTCTGGGCAGTCTATTAAATTTGCATTCTGTGAAGAGTGATAGGAAGCATGTTAAATGGAAGGTACCCTAGGACGGTTTCATAAAATTGAATTTTGATGTGGCCTCAAAAGGAAATCCAAGGGAGTCAGGGGCAGGTATTTGTTTAAGAGATTCAAGGGGAAAGGTAATAGCAATTTGTTCTAATCATCTCCCAAAAGGTTCCAACAATCTTGTAGAGTCAAAAGCACTTTTGATAGGATTGGAGATTGCATTGAAGCTTGGCATTGCAAAGTTGCATATTGAAGGTGATTCTTCGCTGATTGTTAATGCTTGCAAAGTAAAAAAACATTCAAAACTGGAGTTTAGGTTACATTCTTCAAAGAGATTGGTCTTTGCTAGAAAATATTCAGAATTACCAAATCACTCACACATATCGTGAAGGTAACAAGTTAGCAGATTACTTAGCAAATATGGGATGTAATAATCAAGAAATTTTTCTAGCCCGAGACATTAGTTGAATCAGAGAACTCCCTTAGTTGGAGGAAATTGCACACCAAGATGCTTTAAATCTGGAATAGTCTAAAGGCACAAAAGGTGCATTTTGTTAAATATACACATGTATACATTATGTCATCAAAATGGGAAGCGTGGTACATACCAAGCAATCTTAATACACGTGGTAGGCGGATGGTCAGCTTATTGTTTAGTATTCTAAAGTTTATCATAAAGTATGCTACGACGGATGGTCATCTTACGTTTTAGCACTCTAAATTTCAACACAAAATATGCCATGGTTATTTATCATATTCCTATCTAGTTCATGTGTCGAGATGCATTTTTTCCATATTGGAAATGTGTCTCAACTTATTGGATTGATTTTGGCAGCGTTGTGTTCTTTTCTTCCATTGATCAGCTAGACTATGCTCCATCGGAAGGACCTTGTTCACAGTCCCCTCGGTGGACCGATATCACTCTTTTGTTGTCAAGTGTTTCTTCGGTGGGACGTACTCTTGTTGGTAGGACCTTGTCTTTAATCCCATCGATGGTCTGATGGTCTTTATTGGTTCACTGTCATGTTCTATCGACGAGACCATATGTTTTGTCTTACCGATAGAACGTAACACCTTGTCGGTGGGACACTATACTATCGGTGGGACTCTCCACTATGTCTCAGCGATGGACCGATGACTATGGTAGGACCCAGGCTGATAGGTGGGGAGTGGTAGTTGGTGTTGACTTGGTAGTGGGGACCACATCGACCGGTGTGATCCTCATCGGTATGACATTCTTATAGCGGTGGGAGTCAATTTGCTGTCTTGCTGATATGCTTATACATGGTGAATCTTTTCAGCGATAAAGTGGACATCGGTAGGCCTCGTTTGTATTGGTGGGAAGTGATATGGCGTCTCCCCGATGTGACAATGGACTTGGTCGACGGTATACTTTAAGGAGCCTATTTCGGTGGGATGATGAGTGATCGGTGAGACATAGTCTCTTGTCTCACCGATTCTCCGATGACTTCTTGGTTTGGTGGGTATTACACTCGTCGGAGCGACTCAAACAGATCGGCAAGAGTTTTGTGGTTGTCTCACCGATGGCCCAATATGGTAACTGCTATGTGACGGTTTGTCTATAGTCACAGTAAATTTGAAGAACAGTAAATTTTCAATGGCATATAGGGGAGGGAAGATAGATAGCAATTGTAATGGTTTTTGTTGGTTATGCTTAGCTACTCTATACCATATGCTGTAATTTTTTATAAATATTAATATAATCTACAGGCTTTTGCCTTTTGCTCAAAAAAAATAAAAAATAAAATAATGAAAGATAATGTGAATAATTAATAATATGATCATGATTAATGAATAATGATAAGCTAATAATGACAATAATGTGAATAATTAATATGATAATAGGAGGAATTATTTTAGTGTCTACAATCAGTTTCCATGAACTCTCCATTTTATCTTCGTTTTTGTCATTACTTACCCATGCCATCCTCTTTTTTCCATGTATACTTCAAATATTGTTACATTTTAGAATTTGCAGTTTAGTAAACTTTGTTTTCTAATGTTTGTATATAGGTGTCCACAAATACATTGTTGGAAAGTTTAAATTTAATTATTTTTGTTGACATGTTCCATCGCAGGGGTTATAACATTGGCATCCGTCTTATTGATGAATTTTTAGCGAAAGCAAATGTTTCAAGATGTGTGGACTTCAAAGAAACGGCAGATGTTATTGCAAAGGTACCTTTTGAATTTTTTTTTGATTGGCAATCCTAAAGAAAAGGTAGCCACAGAGCTCTGTTTTCAGAAAAAGAGTGCAGCTGAAAACTCTCAGATAGTGACAAATGATAAATCTAAGGGAACAAATTGCAGGACTTTGCTAAACAAGGCATTTTTCCAAATATTCTACAAAGAAACTATTTTTAATGTCTCAGAGATTATAAGCTATTGCTATATTATTAAATATCTTTGGAAGTACATATGGAGATCTTATTGACTGTTCTATTCTACTTGCCTTTGTTTAGAGCGTGTTTCACACATGAGACAAATATACAGACTGCAACAAGCATACAAATATTGGAACTTCTGAGCCCCGTTTAAAATGAGAAACACCATCCAATTCTGACTGAAGATTCACATTGCTTGACAGGAGAATGCAGTTGAGTCTGCTATCTCTTCACTGATCCAAAAAAAAGACCTCTAATCCATCAAAAATTGACTGGAAGCCATTTTATGTACATCTGAGCAGTGCACATCTCAGAATACCAATATTGCTTCTAACCATTGCTGTCTTGGAATGCAAAGAAGTAAAACATCATACCATGCATATGATCCAGGGGTTTGTACGTAAATCCTGTCTTTAGATAAACCTTACTGAGACCCTTCCATCTCAATTTGCACAACAAATCTCTTCCAAAAGGCAAACTTGGGGAAGGTCGATCGAATGCAAATGCTTCCTCTAAATCTTATATTCTTATACAGGCTGCAACTGTAAGAGACCTGGTGTCTCTCAACCCCTGACTGAAGCTAAAATGAAGTTTGTTTTGATGTTTTGTGGTTTTGTGATTTTTTTTTGTAATTTTTTGCAATAAGAGTTTTTGTGATTTTGATAAGAAATGATTCTAAAATATATAGAAAATGCAAGAGTACAATTATTGAAGCAAAATGACTTCTAAATTGATTGCAAATGGATTTATTATTTTGCTGAATGATTACAATGATGAATCTCAAACATGCAAGTAAAAAGGCAAATATGGCAATATTAAGAAACCCGGTTTCATCAGATTGGAATTCACCGAACTCAGCAGTTTAGGGTCCTGGATACCCTGTTTTCAAGATCTTGATCCAAGGGGATATGGAAACTTAATTTTTGTGGCATCACGGTGATATGCCAAATTAAGTGCATTTTGCACCATGCTCTTAAACACATGGTTGAAACTTGAAACCATTGAGCCTAACTTTTCACATGCAATACACAGAGTACTTGTTACACACTAAATTGTGAATTTACCATTTACTATTACAACATAGGATAAATGTGGATGTAATTTAAATTTTGGAGATGAATTAATGATGCTTGTACCTTGTTATCAATATGAATGTTATCTCATTTGATGTTGTTTCATTTGATGTTATCTCAGTTGATGTTATTCATGGTGAAATACTGAATAAGTGAGAATAGATGGTTATTGAATTATTGTTATTCTAACTTTGAAGATGTTTATATATGCTGCTTATTGTTGTGAACAATTGATTGCCAAGGCATGTGCAAGTGGTTGCAGGTAAATGTCCGTTTCTCCAAGGGGAAGGGAAATATCACTCGGGAGATCTTGGTCGGGTAACCGGTAAAGTAAACTATCTGAGCATACACACACCACCTTAGATTGAGTGAACTGAGTCAGTTTATGGGTTATAGGTAAGTCATCCATAGCAAAAGTATACTTCTACAAGTGATGTTTAACTGTTTGGGATTTGAGATCATTCTTGTGTTATTACAATCATATGGATAGGTGGGATGTAGGTGGAAGTATGTTTATATGTATGCACATGCGTGTCAGGAGGATCTAACGACACGTATATGCATATGTATAAATATACCACATGTACATACCTATCAATATGATGGTAACATAATGGATGTATGTGAATCGGATGAAGACATATATATACACATGTATGCATATGTATATACAAGCGTACATTGGCAAATGGATATGCTCATACGGATGCATCAATATGGTATACCTACACATACGTGTACATAGAGGTATATATAGGTATACATATATATATATGCACACATCCGATATAATGTGGATATTATTATTATTATATTGCCTTTCAAACATATATATATATATATCTCTTAACTTTGGAAATCTGATGAAGTCTTCTATTCACGTATTTAAACTTTGGCTTAAATATGCCGATTGTGATGAAACTCGACTTTGGAACATTCACGATACTGTGTAAAGGAACAGCGCATTACCAGATATGAAATACGCTTAAATCTTTAAAGGCATTGACTTGGTCGATAATTTCATGTGAAAGATTGAAGATTTAGTCCCAACCATGAATAAGGTAATGCGCAACAACCTAAATGTTGATATAGAATAGATATCAACTGCATAATAAAGTGAATTTGCTCTTAAAGAGTCTTGGCATAGCTTATAGGGGTCTTTTGATATTTATTTTGAAATTGACTATCTCAGCAATAAATGGCAGCCGATATATAATGCTATTTGTATGGCTTTAGAGCCAATTTACTTGGGCGACTTAAATAGCTTAATTCTGGAAATGAATATGACTGTATTCATATGCCAAATTACTTGTCCTTACTGTCATACTTTCATCTGCAAACTGCTTCATCATATGAATCGATATTGAAAGGGTTGACGCCTTTAATAATCTTGGACTTGGTCAAACTCCAAAGCACGATTAGCTGTGAATATGGAACAACTGTTGAACACTCCAAAACATCGATGACTTTGTCAATATCAAATGTGTTTATGAGTTACACTCAGATAGGAATAAGTCGATACATGTTGGGGTGGCAAGCTATGGTCATTGACTGATTCTCTTCTTTGTTAAAGTGCGCCACCTTTGAGTCTGTTTATCTTTGAATTTTGTAGCTGTATTTCAATCACATGGAAGTTGAATAAATCTTCAATTTGCTGTCACAAATTGGGTCGATCTGTTGGTAGACAAGTTGAGTGTTTACTTGTTCGCCACCTCTCTATTGAATGACAATGGTGTTGCTTTGCATGTATGTTGCTGTCTCTATTATGCCTAGACTATAGGCTTTGTGGTTGCTAGCTTGCTGTATAAATAGCAGCCAGACTTCTTCATTTGGGATCCCACATTCTCTCTCTTTTTGGTGAGTTATTTCTGGAGCAGCAATTTGCTTTTCACTGAGATTTCTATCTACATTATTCCATCTTACAGTGAGGGAGAACCTTGATTATCTTATGCATATTGTCATTGTTCTTATGCTTACTTTTCTAAAGTGATCAATTGCCAACAATTAGGATCATTCATAATTCTATATTCTTGTGTAAACCACTAGCTCCATAGAGAGGGACGTATCATACCAAGAGCATACGTCACTAGCTGTTTACCATTTCTGTGTTTTACCAGTCATAATCCTCTGATTTCTGAGTGAGAAAAGAGGGAACTTTGTGAGGAAGAATTGTCTAATTCTGAGAGAAGAATGCTTTCAACAAGAAAGGGAGTGAGAATTGATTTGGGAAGCTGGGTTAAGCTAAGCAACCAAAGGAGAAGGCTGCCTTGTCATCAGTATTTGGGAAAAAACGATAATAGACATAGGGTTTCTTCTTCTTGTCATTTTATAAGGGTTTACTATATTTTCTATGCTACATGAAATGTCTTTTTTGTTTGAGCTATAGAAGTATTTAATAATGCTTTTGGAAAAAGGGAATGGAAGCCTTTAGGCTGCTTTTATAATGTGTTTTTAAGTACTTCATGATAGGAGAGATTGCTTGACACAAGTAGTTAATTATACTAGATATGTCGAAGAGATTGCTTGACATAGGTATTTAATTATGTTACATGTGGTACAACATAGGTATCTAATTATATTAGATATGTTTGAACATGGAATACAATGTAATGTTCCCTTTTCAAGCGTGATGAATTCAGTTGACCGTTGGCCTATTCTAGAGACCCGTAGGCTACTCGGAGGGTGAAATTAGGGTTTCCTGTTTTGGGGGTTGTTGTTGCTCGAAATTTGGAGATTGAATTGCGGATTCTTTCTGGGTTTTCAGAGAGCTTCACAGTGGTGTGATTTGCTTTGCGTTCTGAGCACCTTCAGGAATTTACTATTTTTAGTAAATTCTATTTCTGCCAGTGGTCCTGATGTTTTCGGCACAGTTGGCTCTCTTCTTCAGCCAGTTCAGTTGGTTTGTTCATTTTTGGCCTTGGGATGCATTTTGGTGAGATAAGTTCAATTTATTTAAATAATGTTATACTTTAACATTATACTTTAAGTTATCCCCTTGGCCTAGCTTTATCACTTCATGTTGTTCTTAAAAGGTGGTCTTCATGGGTGGACGCCTCTTTGAGGTGATTTAATATTTTATAAGGTCAAAAGTGAAGCTTGTGTTTTGGACGCCAACTTGAGGAGGAGATGACATTTTGATATTTTAAAAGGTCAAAATAATGCTTGTGTGGGGACGCCACCTCTTGGAGGGAAAAAGGTTTATTTCAAAATTGAAAGTTAGGGCGCCTTTTCTAGAAGCTTCTGGAGATTCCTTGTTGTGCCTTTATAAGGTGACCTCTTCTCTTCATTTCATTATCTTATGTCTTGAGTATTGTTATATTGCCGAAATGGTGCTGGAATTGCTTCGAGGAATGAATGCCTCCTAGCCTTGGCTTGACTTCGTGCTTGAGAGATAGCATCTAGTGGAGAAGTTAGCTTGTTGTTGAGAGGAATCTTGTAGTGAGGTTTGTTTTGTAGCATTTGTTTTGCATTGTAGTTCAGTTTTCTTGCATATCATATCAAAAATTTGGAGATGCTGATATCATGGCTGATTTGTAGTTTCATTCATATATTTGAAAATAAAAGTATATTCATTCTGGGTGTTGCATATTTCTATCCTCTAGGTTGGGTGCCCCTTTGTGCTAACTTGCAGATTTTATTGTGAAGAACTTGAATTTATAAAGAAAATCGCCCCTACTTGCATGGCCGCCCCTCTTTGGAGTGCATTGGGAAGTGTGTTAAATAATTACTTGGGTTTGAGTGTGGTTTCTTGTATGCAGCTTGGTCGCCCTTTTCATAGGAAGCCATTGCATTTGATTTGAGGTCATTTGGTTGAGTATTGAGGAAGTAGTGAGCAAATTAGTGGTTCCTTGTGTTGCTGATTAAGCATTTCAAGTGCAGGTCTATCACAAATCAGAATATCAAGATTGATCCTTTGAGTGGAGTTCTTGCTCTTAGCATACTTGTTAAGCAAGGGAAAGTCTTCTATATTGTTGCAGCATTAATTAGTCTAATCTTATGCTCTTGGCAGGCATTCTCTATTATATTGTAAGCTGAACAGTAGTACTATTAGCATTTCTTCTCATCTTTCTCTTCATGCTTGTAATACCCACTGAATAAGTGGAAGAGGTTGGCTTGCCGCCTATTTACATTTTGAATTTCATTGTAGTACTTAGCATCTCCGCCATATGGTAGCTCCACTCCCCCTCTGGGTTTGAAAGCACATGCTTGGCGTCGAGTTTACTTTCAGCAATTGTAGTTGGTAGGGATCCTCTGACCATATGTTCGTCCATCTTGGGCACATTCTTGGTTAGAGTTACTCTTTCAACATGCATTGAGATCCTCTGACCATATGCTCACACCTTGCCCTACTCGGGATCCTGGTGTACATTCTTGGTTAGAGTTGTATTCCGCATCGTTTTGGTTTAAGTGCTAACCCTAACGGATGTGTGTTATATTGCTTATTGTAATCAAAAATTGAAAAAAATGGTTCGGAATATTTCATACAATGTGTTTACATTTACTCCATAGTAGGAGATGTGTGTGTTTCTTAGTTAAGTATATACTAGGCTTGATTGAATGCAAGAGTCACTTGAGGTACACCCAGCTAAGCTATTAGTTTAATTCAGAAAGCTTGTGTTACTCCTAGGATAAGCATGGGAGCGGGCTTGTGTACTTACTTGCTTAATAGGATCATTACTAGTAGATTGAATTGAAGATAGGTTATCTCAGATGACGGACTATCCATTGAAGGATATACCTAGCTTGTGTACTTACTAGTTAAGTAGGTTAATACCAAGCAGATTAGTATGTTGTAGGTTAGTCTGGGGTGACGGATTTACCCATTGAAGGACAATACCTATGCGTAGCTTAAGATAGCCTTAAGTCAAATAGGCCTTGAATAGTGTATGTGACAAATGACCCTCAGTAGAACATATTGAATGAAAAACTTTGATCAAAGTAGTGCAATGTACGACATCCACTTAGACTGTGTGATGCTTGAGACTACACTGTCAGTTCACTGTGATCTCGTATTACATGCTAGTTTGAGAGTTGCTGGGTTGCACATGATCTAGTTATGTAGGACATAGCACTATGCTCAGTTGGTTGTCGTTATTGGTTACTCTTACCAATCTCTTCGTCGAAGGGAAGTGCCATCTATCGAATGATAGATGTGCGGGGGACCGCATTATGAGTCCGTGGTTGGTGGAAAAGCACCTAAGTGATGCTTCTCCTCCATAGCAGGTGACCGAAGAACCAAGATTTGAAAGGACGGATTCCTGGACCGTCTTACAGCTATTTTTTCTAAAGCTCATTGGAGCTATGTATGTAAAGGTATGTATTCTTGTTACATGTACTTGTGAAGTTATTGTAATGAAGTGGAATCTTTATTGTAATATGATATGGCATCTTGTTCATATATTATCAATATAAGAAAGAAAAATTTCATTTCAATGACTTGTTAGCACGTTTATTTACTTGTATGATGTAAATTTAGAAATTTTTACTGCACTGAAGGGTTGGCACGTTACAGTACTGATAGCATCATCCTTGTTCTGCATACTTGTTCTGTGGTACTACCATCGAACATTAACTGGCATAAGGTGAGCAAATGAGCCATCCCTTTATCTTGCACACATGTATAACTTTGCACAATAGCATTTAATTGAAAATGCTTTTAGCTGTTAGAATTAGTTTCAGTTTTGGTTGACATTCTTCTCATATCATTGTACAGAACTTGCATAGTCTAAGGTAATATAATCTTTCATCATTGTTCTAGCATGTTATTTGATTGTTTATCTCTTCTTTGTATTCTCTTTGCCATAATACTCTGGTTGTTTTAGAATATCTGTATGCACCTTTTTTGCTCATTAGATGTTGAAACTCTGTTTTATTGTACTGTTTCCTGAATCACCCTAGGTCTCCAAATCAAGTTCTTTTATCAGTTTTTTTAGCTTGACATTGTCAACCAATCCACAAGAAGCCTTTTGAATGTCTCTTTCCAGTCATGAAAATAGGGCTCTTTTTCATCTCTTCTCACATTACTTGTTGAATATTCTTAAGAGGTAATGTTGCTAGGAATCCTCTTACTTGTCCCTCAACAAGATTCATAAACAAACTCTCCTCTAACCACTGGTAAATTTTCTATAGTAAGACATCCAGATAAAAAGCTTGAAGGAAAAATCATCCACTCAAGGAATTGGAAGCCTATGACAAGAGGCAATGGCAAGTGTATGAGGCAATGATGGGAGCCCATATACCCACCACTTACTCTTTTATTTTGGGCCAAAGTTAGCCTGTCTTGTTAAAATTTCAGCACATGGTATGCAGATTCTGTACCCTAGGGTTTGAATAAAATTTGACTATCTTAACCTTAAATCAGATTTGCAACTGGAGCGCCCTAAACTGCATATACCGAAAACTGAGAGTATAAAAACTGAAAGCAATACATTGAAATAAGAATAAGTCTGCAATTTTGGAATTAAAAAAAAATTATTGTGAAAATCTGATTTTACGATATAGTGATGCCAAGGGTTAATAATTAATCTGTTGATTAGCTGCTCACAAAAGGTGGCTTATTTTTAGATTTTATTCACAAACAGTCTGCTTAAAAATAATACTAGCTTACCAAAATGCTTCCCAGAATAAATAAATAAAAAACAACTTATTTTAGTTATGATAGCCACCTAATCCTAAAATTAAAAACCTTATTTAAAGCTCATGCCTCAAATAAGAGCATCTAAAGGTAAACAAAATAAGCACCTAAAATTGGATAATAAAAGTCATGAATCCTGCCATGCAGAACTCTCCAAATAATAAGGTAAAAGGTGCGACTAGAAAAAGCCCTAGTTGTGCTTAAAAGAAAGAAGATTTATTTATTGACGAAAATACTAAAACATGTGCCCAATTTTTTTAATATAGCAAACTGTCCAAAAATAAAGTTTGATTTGTAGTTCAGGTACACCATTTGAGTGAAAAATTAATACTCCCTCTACACAAGGAAGGTGTTTTCCAGCAAACCCAACTTCGTTCTCAAGAATTCAAATTTCCTTTTGATAGGAGCTTTGTCAAAATGTCTGCAACTTGCTCATTTGAAGGAACACATTGAAGAATGATGCCTCCCATTTGAACTCTATCTATGAGGAATGCTAATGAATATCAATGTGCTTGGAGTGATCATGAAACATTAGATTTTTCAGATAGTTTAATGCAACTTCGATTGTCATAGTACATTATGGCTGGGTCCAATATTTTATCAGTAAGCTTTGCAATCAATTTGTGAAGCCAATAGCCTCACGGTTACCAAAAGAAGCTTCTATGTACTCTACTTTAGCTGAACTTAATGCAACTATTGCCCATTTCCTGCTAAACTATGATATCATACCTGAACCCTAGCCAAAACAAAACCCTAAAGTGTTCTTCTTAGCACTAGCATCACCTGTCTAGTCTGAATCTGGAAAAGCATGCAATATTATCTCTTCATTTCCAACATATTTTAAAATTTAACCCATATTTAATTGTGCCCTTCAAGTACCTAAGCACATGTTTTGCAGTAGTCCAATGAAGTTTTCTTGGCTTAATCATAAATTGACTTAATGTGCTCATTGCAAAACAAATATCAGGCCTAGTATTTACCATGTACATTAGAGAACTAATTAGCTGCTTGTATACAAATGGATCCACTAGATCAGATTCTATATAAGTAGTTAACCTCAAATTTGGAATCATTGGACTATTAAGGTACTTACAATCCAACATATGAAATCTTTTTAGAATTTCCACTGTGTAATTCCCTTGACTTGGAAAGACTTCCCTTGTAGCTTGGAACACTTCTAGATCCAAAAAATAATGCATAAGGCCAATATATTTCATGCCAAATTTAGGGGCCGACTCACTCTTACAGTATCCTATGAACTTCTCACTACTACCTATAAGAATAAGATCATCCACATACAAGTTTAAAACTAGCAGATCAGATTTATCAAACAAATGACACAAATTAGGCTTTGTAGCAGTTTTAGTGAAGCCCAAACTTAATAATTACTTGTCAATCCAAGATTACCAAGCACAAAGTGCTTGCTTCAGCCTATACGGGCCTCTTTCAACTTGCATACATGGGTATCCCATCCATGCACCTCGAAACCTCTAGGGTGATTTATATAAACCTTTTCTTCTATGTGGCCATTCAAAAACTCTGTTTTTTATATTCATCAGATATAAAGACTAACCAAAATGAGAAGCAAGAGACATAATTACTTTATAGAACTATACAAGGCAATGCCAACAAAAGTCTCATCATAGTCAACTGCTTTTTGAGAAAATACATGTGCTACAAACCTAGCCTTGAATTTCTCTATGCTCCCATCTACTACATGCTTCACGTTTTACACTAACTTTCTTTTAGATCTTGGCACAATTTCCTAAACATAATTTATAATAATGGAGTTATACTCCTCTGTCATGGCATCTTACCATACCTGCTTTGTGCTTGCCTCCTCAAGAAAGTGGAAATCTTAGCATCAATGGAAGAAGATATCAAAGCAACATAATTGGGAAATATCTTAGGTGGATGACTCACCTTGAAAGAAGTTTTCAATGCTTCAACTTGTTCTTGTGCCTCTTGCAATGTTTGGGTTGGCCATTTAGGCTCCTTGGCTGTTTTAGAAGAGGCTGAGGTGTTTGCTTCCTTACTGAAATTTGGCTGATCAGCAATACAGACAGTTCTATTTTGTTGATCATAATTTGGAGCAGCAGGCTGGTCGTTGCCCTCAACCTCCATGGATTCTTGAGATATAGAGGACCATGAATCCTCATCAAACTTAACATTTCTGCTTATACAATCTTTATTTTTGATAAAATATAATGTAACTCTTTAGAAGATTCACTGTAATCCACAAAGACACCCTTCAGGTTGTAGGGTTCAAACTTGGTTCTTTTCTCTTTGAGAACATGAACATGAATAGGACTTCTAGACACTTGAAAGCTAGAAACATTAGGCTTCTCTCCAGTGAAGGCTTCTTCTGAAGTCTTGTCCTTAACACCTTGTGAGGTCATGTGTTTAATATGTATACTGCACAACTTATGCTTCAACCCAAAGATACATGGGTAGATCTAAGTCATGAATCGTAGACTTCACAATCTGTGTTATGAACCTGTTTTTTCTCTTGGCAATTCCATTTTGCTAAAGGTTTGCTCCCCTTTGATCCTTGCATCTTTACAAAAAACATCAAAGTCCTTGGAGATATACTCATCTCCATTGTCAAATATCAATACCTTAATCCTTTTACTTGTCTAATTTTCTACTAGAGCTTTGTACTTTTGAAAATTTTCGAAGACTTCATCTTTGACTTTTATGAAATAAATCTAGGTTTTCCTTAAAGAATCATCAATGAAAGAAACTAAATAAATATTTCTAGCCAATGAGGCTTTTGACACACAAACATTTGAATGGATAAGATCTAGGACTCCTCTTGATCTATGTTCACTGCTAGGAAAAGAAATCTTGATGTGCTTGCCAAATGAAAATCCCTTGTATACACTAGTCTTTTCTACATTAAAATTAGGTAACCATGTACCTTATTCTTCAAAAATGGTAGAGCTTCATTGTGCAAGTGGCTAAATCTCCTGTGCCAAAGCTCACACAATTTATCACTGTCATGTATCAAGATTACCTTCTTAATCAGATCAACAATCTGTTAGGATATTGTCATTGATGTCAAAGCGAATGTCACATTGTTGTCATTGATGTCAAAGGTGTATGGGCAAGATTGATGTTGTCATTGAGATCAGACTGAGAGTGACAGTGACACAAGGAGAAGAATGATAAGTGTGGGGATGCAACAAAGGACTCTTGTAATACCTTGTGTGGCACTAGTTGAGAAAAGCAAGAAGTTGAGAATGATTCACAAAGACTACTTATCTTTAGGTGAAGATATTTTTAAGAAAGCAATCAAGATAATGAACCAGATGATGACAATATCCTTATCCCGACTTTGCATTTGGTGATTTGATTACAGCTACAGGAATCACCGAAGTGCAAATAGAAAGCTTGATAATTATGAACGGATTACCACCCCTCAAAGAATTAGAAGATGCTCGCCTTGCTAGAATGGAAAAGAAGTCTATTCAAGGTGAATTAGATAAAGAAACAACAAGAAGAAATAACTAAATCTAGAATAAGAATATTAGATGAGAAAGGACACTGAGAATAAATGCAGTAATAATCACAACGATTAGTTGCTGAAGGAATAGTTAAAAAGTTAAGACATTAGTTGCCTCCCTTGAGGGACTAAAAGTAAGCCGAGTTCTTATCTCCAAAGGGTGGCCGACTATGGTTAATTAAATTAAAAGAAGTGATTATTCTATATTGGCACCTCACTCTGTTGTTTATAAATTGCAAATAAATTAGTTTATTTATGGGGCCAACCCCTTAATGAAGCGCTTTATAATAAGGACAAAATCGTCCCATTTAAGTGTGTAATGGAAAGGTGCATAGTTAGCAAAGAATTGCCTCCTTTGTGATTGGTTGTGCCTTTTGTGTGAAGAAAGAGATAATTCATTCTTACACAAGCACATCTGCATATGAGGATTTAAAAGAGGAATATATAGAAGATTTATAAAGAGAAATATATAAAGAGGAGTTTATGGCAGATTTGTAAAGAAGAGTATATGCAAGATTTAAAGGAGGAGCTTATGGAAGTGTTGATGCGTGTTTTATGACACACCGAACACTCTAGAATAAAGAGTCCAAAGACACTCTATCCTCTCTTGAAAAACTACCTCATATGCTAAGATTGCTAGAAAGGTCATACGGTAATTCCAATGTTTCATAAGTTGGGGGATGGACAAGCTCAATGGATGACGTGATATGCTGGTATCACAAAAGGACCTTTGACAACAAATTACTCAAAAGTAAGGATTTAAATTGATCTGACGTTGAATGATCTTTTATTCTTGGGATTTTCGATTTTGAAAAAAAGGAAAAGGGATGAGGGTTTAGAAACTAGACTTATGCTAAACTACTCCTATGAACTTAAGAGACAAATGTTGGATAGTGAAATTCAAACCATCTTTGCTTTGCCAAGTACGATGACTACAACTAGACAAAGATGGTGCAATCTTCAATGGGATTTATGAATGATGTCCTATTAGACAATACCACCATCAATTCGAACAATGCATATAGGTAATAGAATTCAAGTTAAACAATTTCAAAGTTCAGACTAACCTTGCACATCAGATTGAAAATCATTCAATTGAAAAAGGTATGAACTAATTTCACTATTTTCAACACTATCAATCTTTCATTCATCTAAGAAATGTTGAAGTTAATTTACTTTATTGAAGAAATATGAAACCATGCAAGCTCTCAAAGTAACAAATGCTCAACTATGAGTCAAAGCATTATTTGAATAGCACTAGTAGCAACAATTTCACAAGTCTCCGAATAAATGAAATGAGTGGGGTTTATATAGGCACCCCAATTACAAAGCAACGAGCTAGATCGATTTGAGATCAATGGCCAAGATTAGTCCAAGAAACCCTAACCCTAAAAAGCATAACTAACTCATGAACATGTGGCACAAGTAGGACGAGCCACTTGGAGTGTGGAAAATAATGACACCTTGCAAATTAATCAAGCAAGTGGGAATCCAAAATGCAATTCCCCTTGGCTTGCTCCTTGGCTGCAAATGCAAGAAACTTTGTTAACACCAAGTCGAGCTCCTCCATTGATATGTTTGGCATAGAATCCAGCTGCAGTCCAATTATGTCCTAGGTTTCAAGGCACTGTGTGAAAGTATTTTCCCATCTACCTTCTTGTTTCCGAAAGCTATCCATAAAGGTCAAAAGAGAAGACATGTCATCAAGCTGGTTTTCTGTGATAATCTGCATTTCCTTGAAGTAAATATTCATCACACTCTTCAATCCTTCCAAATCCAAGCCATTTGTATCATGATGCTCTTGCCCTGTTAATCCTTCAAGAGAGGTGAGGATTCTAAGCTGTATTTTCCCAAGAGAATTTTGTATAACAGCACACTCCTCTTTCATTCCATCTTATATCTTTTTCTTTGCTAACAAGGAATGATACCATCTGCTGAAATCATATGAAGCTCCACTGTCAATAACACCTTCCTGGATCAATGCTTGCAGGGATACTTCCTTTAAAACCTTCAAACGAGGTATTACCTTGTCATTTATGTATTGGAAGTCTTCCCAATTATCTTCAATCTGGCAAATTTCAGTCATAAGCAAGGCTGATCTGTCATAGGTCTGAGCACATTTCTCCAAGAATTGCTCCATCTGTTTTGAGATATTGTTGATCCAACTCCTAGTTGCTTGGCTTGTGATCCTTATAGCCTCAAGAGTGTCAACGGATTCCAAAGGAAGGGATGATGGTGGGATAAAAGCTTCACCTTCTTGGCGCAAGGGGGCTGTTATTTGTTGAATGAATTCTATTAATCTCAAATTTTCCAGCTCTAGTCTTTCCTTCTTCTCCTCTGTTTTGTCAAACTTTTCCTTGATGGCTTTAGAAGTGTCTGTTAGCTCATGGAAATCTTGTTCTATCGTGGTTGGCCCAATGTCCAATGTTGTAACATCATAGTCCATAGAAGTAATCTGATCTCTAGGCTTGTCAACCTTTGGGACTGCAACTTGTAAAACCCTGGATCCTGCACCATTTCTGATAATCTGAGAGTACTTTTTAGGCTTCTTTGGTGTTTTAGCTTTGCCAATCCTCTCTAAGAAGTCCTGCATGCTTTCAATTGGTTGAACTTCATCTAGTGGTTTAGATTTCTTCATCAAACTTTCAGTCACCCAATCTGGGATAGTGGATAATTCCATCCCATCTTCCAATTGAATATCATCATCAATCCCTTTCAAGGCAGAAATTATTTCATCTCCCAGCTCCTCATTGTTTTCAAGGATCTCAGTATCTCCCATGCCCTCAATCATCAGCGTATCACCTCCTTCCAAACACTCAGTGAATGTTTGCTCTTGAAGAAAATCCAACTGTTCTAACTCTTGAAATTCAACCTCTTGTTCATGGTTTGTTTCAATCTCAGCAATGGACACCTCTTCTACTATTCTGATTGATAACGCACTTGAAGATGATGGAATTTCATTCACCTTTTGCTTCTTACTTTCCAACTCTTTACTAGCTGCTTCCTTTTCCTTTGTTTGAAGATCTTCAATCATTGCCTTCCTCTTGCTTGGACATGGAAGTTCATCAGGAACTTCTCCAACTACTTCTCCCTGACTTTCTTCATTGCTCAACGTGGCATAGGTAAGGGGGATTCCTTCTTTTCTTAATCTGCTGATCTGATTATCCACCCATTCCCTAGAATAAGCTACAATGTCCTTCATCAATACATTCAAATCAGTCAACTCAGGTTGTGTCCAGTTGGGCAACAAGATAGGCTTGTTATTTTCCTATTCAAATTGAGGATGCACGTATTCTTCATTGTCTTTTACCTAGTCAGGAACAGGGAATAAGTCACATTTTTTCACAAGGTCTACTGGAATTCTAGACCACATCTTCTTTCTGACTCCATATTCGTCCACCAAGTTAGACCAATAGTCTTCAATCTGCATAACAGGAAGGGACTTCTTCCCGTGAATTCTCAAATATGGATCATAATCAGACCTTGGTTTATAAGTGCCAAACTTATAAAATTGTAACTCTAATTTTGTTGTCTTGGCTGATTGCAATGAGGGGCAGACTTCTAGCATTTTTCCAATTACAACAGGAAAATCCACTACTTGTTTGTTCTTTTTCCCTTGAATGGAATCCACATGTGCCAACTGCCTTGCAACTTCAAGCATAATAATCTTGTCCGTTGGATACTGAGGGAGTTTATACGGAGCATCTGCGAATCCATGAACTCATATGTATGTAAAGGTCGGAAATTGGATGAACCAAGATTTGAATTTATCAAGCAACACCATAGCCTCTTTAGATAACCTCTTTTGGATTCCACCTTGAAGCAATCGAGTGATATACATGAGGAAGGCATCATTAGCTATCTTATAATTGTCCTTATAATGTAACTGTAGCTGTGGGTAACAATCATGTGCTTTGAATTGGTTATTTCGAAGTCCAACTTCCCCTTTGCAAATCAATCCTTTATACTTGGTAAACCAGGCCAAGATGTAGACTATATAGGAACTCATGTAGAAAGTCTTGGTCTTCTCCAAATTTCTTAATTGGAAATCAATGTTATCACTTATTAATTTAGCCCAATTTATTATTTCCATTCCTAATACGACCTCTACGTATGAAAACATCCATACTTCGAAGAAAGCTCCCTGAGAAGTACCCATAATCCTGTTCAACATGTGGATCATGTCATTGTATTCTTCCTTAAAATATGTGCAAATCAATCTCTTAGGTAGCTTAGAACGATGCCTCTTCGGTTCCTTAACCTAGTTGGAATTAATTATATCCAGACAAGATTCTTTGGCCTGATTAAACATAGTTTGTGATTCCTCTTGGGTCCTGTTCAACATTTTGTGATGACGAGGAATACCAAACACCTCTCTGATTGAATTTTTTGTAAAGTATGCCAAAGTGATCCTGTTAGATGTTTTAATGGATCTTGTCTGTGGATTGTATCTTCTGGCGCACTCAACTATCAGCTCACTGCACTGAACTGTAGGTGGAAATCTTGCTGCTCGGTGAAGTCTGCATTTAACCATGTTGGTTGCAATAGGCACAGGCATTTCATGCTGAGTGCCAAACATCCTTTTCTTGTGCTGAATCGCATTGAATTGCTCGAAGTTAGTATCCGCTACTTTCTTCCATTTCGATGACAGTTGAGATTCTGGATAGAATTCCCTGAGAACTTCTTTCACTTGGATCTTTCTAACTCCACCTCCTACGTTTTTTGAAGTAGACATTGCGCCTGTATGAAGCTCGAAGTTAGAAAATTTTCACAAATTGCAAAGAAGGCGATTTTATGGCTGGAGAATATTTAAATAAATTAATTAAAAAAATCTTAGAACTCGACTGCTTAGGCTGGTTGGAGAATAAATTTTAATAAAATGAAATTTTACCAGCGTTTATCTTTTTTTTAGAACATTCAAAGAATTTTTAAACAATTTACTGGACTTTTAGAGCTGAAAACTGAAGTTTTTTGTAAATCCAAGATAAAAATTCCTTTTTCCTTCTTCAAATTCGCCAGCTATGATTCTGCAGTTGCATGAGAAATCTGAAAATAGAAGAAAAATATCCAACCTTGTGCTTTGGAATCAATGTAACTTGTAGCTCAAGAAGAAAAGAAGAAGAAGAAGAACGCCTTTGGCTGAGAGAAGTTTGCCTATGAGAAAATTTGACCTGTGAATAATGAAAAATAAACTCTCAAGCACTTCTTTTATAATAAAAACTTTCCTTATTGGCTAGGGTCAACCTCTTCTCTGATTGGTTGCTTTGTTTTAAAACACAAAAAGCGATCTTATTTGCCTTTTGATTTTTCAAGGGCGCCCCTTCTTGCTTGCTTGTTAAGTTTTTAAATAAAAACTTAAGTTATTTTAAATTCCTTGCCTTAGAAAAATCGACCTTTAAGTGGACTTATCTACTTTGCAACTGGACTTTTTCCTTTTACCAAGGTAACTCTTTGCCTTAGCTAATCTTTTCAATTTTCTCCTTGGAAATTCGACTTTCAACTGGAATTTTTATCCTTTCAAGTGGATTTTGACTTCATCATGGAATTCTTGAAGTCCCAATTCGAATTTTTCATTTGCCTTAGCCAATTTTCACCTTTAGATACATTCGCCAACTGGAATTTTTAATCATTCAACTGGATTTCCCTTTGAACTTAGGCGAATTACAACATAACTTTTCAAATGGACAAATTTTAACTGGATTTCCCAAGTGGATTTCATTTTGATGAATTTCAAATGGATTTTTTCATGATTCAACTAGATTTCTTTATGGGGCGCACCTCTCCAGACTTAGGCGAATTTCACCATAATCTCCTTGCTTTTTACTTGATTTTTTGTTGATTTTTCTTCCTTGAAGGTGCGATTTTCAATTGATTTTCTAGATTTTTTCATGCGCTTTTCCTTGCTTTTCTCATTATTTTTCCAATTTTTTAAGGTTTTTGCTTGATTTTTGCCTGCTTTTCAATTCTAAAAGTGGAAACTTTCGACTCCACTGCCAGTGGGACCTAGCACTTTCTAAAAATAGAAACTTACTAGAAATAGAAAAAAGCAAAAAGCAACTTTCTAAAAATAGTACATTCTAGATTGGTCCAGAAATGCCAAAAACAAAAAAAGCAAAAAGCAAAAAAGTAGAATCCCTAAAAAATAGGAAGTGTCAGAATTGAGCGAAAGCACAGGTGATCCTCGTCTACCAGGGCTTCTAAGCACTTCTATGACGTTCATGTTCAGTTTCAGGCTCAAATTCTCAACTTGGTTCGGGTGATGACTCTAGACTTTGACATGAAATTCCCAGAGCAACAAAGCTTATGAAATTGCCACTCAAAGCTAAACCCTAAGAGCAAACCACCGAGGGTCCCCATTTGCAATGGGGTGATGTGTGAAATAGGTCACAACAGGTCCTTGATAAGCCAGCTTGGGCTGATAGCCAGCTTCTCATTGCTTACATCTCTTTTATGGGGAATTTCTTGGGTTTTTCCCACTCTATCTGTTGGAAGAAGAAATTACTAGCTTCTGCCTTTTCCATTAATTTTCTGTATAATGTTGCTAAATTATTTCTAGATTTTGATTGTGTAAGTTTTTTTGCATCAACATTTTGTATCACACTCAGTGATCCATCATCAGGATGCAGAGTTGAAAAAGATGAGAAAAATGTTATGATAATGTGTTCTAAAATTTTATCACTGAGAAACTGTGTCTGGGCACTTATCTTCACTACCTATCAAATCTAGACTATGATATATTACTAGATTTGGCCTTGGAAATTTGTTGCATCATGGATTCCCTTTTACTGCATTCTTGTGAGTTGATTAAATGTCTTGCAGATTAACTTTTCTAAACCATGATCACCATGTATTCTTTATTCTCTATTACTTTTCTCTGCATCTTGTAAATCATCTCTTAATTTATAATTATTAATTTGTAGTGCTGTTAAAAACTGTGGAATTGGCTTAATATTATAGATTAACTGTAATGTCTTGAAATATATCTGATAATTTCAACTTTCTCCTGGAGCAATCACAATCTTTGTTAATAATGTGATTTCAACAGGTGGGTTTCAAAATGTTCCTTGGTGTTACAGCAACTGTGGCTAACTGGGATGCAGATGGTACTGAATGCAGTCTTATCCTTGAGGATAATCCTCTCGTTGACTTTGTTGAGTTACCTGAGACATGCCATGGCCTTTATTACTGCAATGTTTTATGTGGAGTTATTCGAGGAGCACTTGAAATGGTAAATAGTTTAGTTTAGAATGAACAAGTTTAGTTGCACAATACTATTTGATAGAAAATTCTGAATATTTATGTTGATTTTATAACTCTTAATTTTTAACTTCTAGGAAGCTTTTTCCTAATTCCATTATTTTCTACTTTTTGAATTTAAAAAAGACAGGAAGAGCAGAGAAAGAAGCTTTCTTTACTATCTAATTCTATTCCAAAAAAAAGAGAAACATTTCTCATTAAGAAGAGTGAACTGGTGGGGTTCCTGAGAGCTGTCCATATGAAAATTAATTGTTTCCCAAATCAGCAGAACACACAAAATCGCTGATATTTGAAGTACATGATCATCTGACTTAAGAGCTGAAGTTTTCTCTGGAAAATGATATTTGGATTTGTTACCATGACCATCCATTGCAAATTTACCCCCAATAGTGGAGAATAAATGCTATAACATCCTATCCAACCACTGGCAGTAGAATCTTGCAAATATAAACAAATATAAAACACTGCACAATTGCTTGAACAGGAAGTGTAGCTAGGGACTTGAAGCTTCACCTTGTCATTGCAAGCCTTCTGTCTTCACTGTTTGTTAATATTTGCTTGAGAATCTTGTCATCAGTTTTGATAACATCTTGAATAAAATTGAGAAAATATGTTGGCCTAAAATATGTCTGGTTAAATTAGAACAATGACAGGGAGTTTCAACAAAGCTGAGTGATATGGTGGTACAGCCCTGAACCATCTTCATCAGCTGCAGTCCAATAGGAGAGCTTAATACCAACACTGTAGTATGGATCATTCTAAATGTTGTGGCTTAGAGCCATGAGTAACTAAGGTGTGACCGTGACCTTGATCTTTACTTTGAAAATTATATTTTTTGACAATTCCACACATGGATCAATAGCTGGTAGTCCCAGTGTGCTAGAACCAAGCTGGTTTTATCCATGCGGGGTTTTCCTGGGTAAATTCCTTGTGTTCAGGGTGTAGTTTGCATTTTGTTTTTACCATTAATGTTTTAACAGCATGTTTGTGTTATCTTGGCATAAGTCAACATTCAAGCATTGTAATTTTAAGTTCATTTCAAGTAGTAACAGTAATTTATCTGCATATAATTTCCAGCAAAACCTTGAGAAATTACAGACCATATTGTTATCAGAGCAGTTTAATCTTTGGGTCTTGTGGAAGTGGCTGTATTGAGTGTGTGATAGCAACAATGTCCAAGAAGTGATGAAGATGGCTATAAAAGGTGAAACTTGACACAACAGCATTGGAGAGTCTGTCTCATTAAGCATGGAATACATTATGAAGTAATAAGATCTCATGGCCAAGAATGAAGCATCCATGGATATATTGGGGTATGCTCTCTTGCTAGGAAATTTGTAGTGGATGAGGAACAATCCCATGAATAAGATGTAGACAAGGAAGAGTTTCATCTATTGAGAGGAGTGGCCCAAGAAAGAAAGTGGGAAAGCTAAGATAAAAGATCCAACCATACTCCCTTCAAAGTTGAAATTAAGGCTTTTGAAGAGTGGCTAGATGCTGGCATAGTAGAAAAATGGTTGAAGTAATGGAAGTTTATTTCTATTTGCTTGAAGTTAGTGAGGCTCAAAAGATTTCTTTTGCATGTCTCAAAATGAAGGGCAATGCTAGAATTTGGTGGGAAACTTATATAATTTCCTTGAAAAAGAAAGAGGTCAATGGTTGCTAGTTGGGATGAATTCAAAGAATTGTTGAAGAAGCAATTTTATCCAGTTGGGAATATGACTAATCAAAAGTTCAAGTGTACATGGTTACCATCAATGTGTGCAGGATTATGGTACAGATTTCCATTAACAAGCTATGGTTATGGGCTTAGATTTGGAAGAAGAGAACATCTTGACCAGGTATAGGGTTGGTTTCCATCCACACATAAGGAGATTGGTCATGTATAGCAAGCCACAAGATCTTGATTAAGTAAGTGTGCTAACATTCTATATTGATGAAGAGAAGTAGCAAGTGAAGCAGTCCTCCAAACAAACTGAGTCAATAACAAAATCGGCCATCTAAATCCTATATAGAGGATAAAGGAAAGGTAAGAAAAATGCCATGGTTTTGCATGTTTGCAAAGATTCAAAAAATCAGTGTTAGAGATGAGCATACTGATGCAAAGATGGGCAGTTTCTTATGGAATTGCATCCTAAGAATCACATTGAAGGAGATTCCAAGAAGTCCATAGAATCCTTAGAAGAAGGAAAGGTCCAGAGATAAAGGGAAGTTTGAATGTAAATGAGAAGTTGGGTTTCATTCCTCTACCTATATTGTCAACAGGGTGTAAGACGGATAAAATGAGCATGCTTTTCCAAATCAATGTCCAAATCAAGAAGATACAGGCAAATGTTCTTTTTGATAGTGGAACACATTCTAATTTGATTTCAGATGAAAGTTGTCGAGAGACTTGGTTTACAAGATTATGATCATCCACATCTTACTCGTTGGGTTGGGTGAAGAAGCATGTAGAAGTACAAACAACAAAATATGTAGAATCAGCTTTGATGTTAATTCAGATTATGGTGATGAGGTGGAATGAAATGCGATTCCTTTTGATGTGTTTGATGTTGTGTTTGGAAGTTCTTACTTGTATGTTGGGAATGGTATCTTCATGAGGGAAAATAGATATTAGTGAATTGAGGATAGGGTCAACTATATCATCAAGGCACATTAAAGCAAAGTTGCACGGACACGGATACAAATACAGATACGGATACGGAATTGGACACAAATACGACCATTTTTTAGGACCCCCAATATGGATATGGCTGGATACGACATTCATAAAGAATGCATACACGTATATTTTTTAAGTTATTAGAGGATATTTTCATTACTTTAAAAGAAAACAAGTAAATATAAATTAAATAATATTAAAATTTAAACACTCAATTTAGTAAATAATAAACAATTAAATTTATATTAATAAATTTTGTTTATATTTAAAGAATATATTTTATTTTTTTTCAAAATTTCTAATGTTTAAACAACATAATATAAATATTAAATATAAATATAAAATTATAAACAATTAACTTTTTTAAATCTATAAAAATTAAAATGCCAAAAAATTAGTAGAGTTGCACTGGAAGAAGACCTAGAAAAATGGGTCTTTGAAATAGAAAAACATTTCGTTTGTCTTCCTCATTTGGTGTAGGTTTTGTTTATACAAAACGGAAAGAAAATTGCATGATTGAAGTTTTTTAAGATTAAGTTTAGGAAGATTCATGTCAGATATTTTGAAAATCAAATCACAAAGTATCCGGCACGGCTGGAAAATCAAGATATTTTGGGCACGTGTGGGTACGGTATCCAACATGTATTTGCGGTGTATTGTACCCAATTTGTATCGGATACGGGGATACACGTGCCTGGGGAGGGGCAGGGGCGTCTCCGGCTTCATCATGTTGGTCTCCCATAGTCATGGTTTAGAAGAAAGACAGTTCTTGGAATAAGTGCATTAGCTATATAACATTGAATAAGGTCATGATCAAGAACAGCTAGCTAATCCTAAGGATTGATGACTTTTTGGACCAATGTTAACATCCTAATCATACAAGACAAAACAAGGTTTGTATGAATGGTTAATTCTTCTTTTGGGTCATGTAATGTATTTGCTATTTTTATGAGATTGATGAATGGTGTATTGAGGCCATTCATGGACAAATATGTGCTTGTGGAATTAGATGATATAATGGCTTTTTTAGTGCCACTTGGGAGGTGCCTCTAACCCATTTGAAGCAAGTTTTGCAAGTGGTGAAAGGGAGTCAAACTTTTTACAACATGGAGTGTGAGTTTGCAAAACAATTACTAGTCTACTCAAGGTGTGTTTGGAGGAGTATTAGATGGATACAACGAAATTTGAGGCTATAATAAATTGGTCCACACCAAAGGGTGCAGTAGAAACAAGGAACATTATTGGGGCAGTCTAGTACTTGAGGAAGTTCATTCATTAATTCTCAATAATGGTGGGACCGTTGTATAATATTATAGCAATGGAAAAGGTTTCCATCAGGGCAAGGAACATGCAATTACTTTTGATTCTTTGAACTATAAATAAACCATGCACTAGTTCTTGCTCTTTATAAACTTGCAATTCATTTAAAGTTGTAGTGGATGAAAGTGAGTATGCATTGGGTACAATTTTATTGTCAAGGGGTAAGCTTGTCAACATTTATAAACATTTTCAAAAGTTGTAAGATATTCACTTATATGGTAAATAAATGTATGCAATCGTTCAAGCAATTTTCAAGTGGAACCAGTATTTGTTTGAAAAACAAACTGGCATTATTGATTGCAAATCTCTTCAATATTTGCAAGCACAAAATAAATTGCAATAGGCAAGGCACTACAAATGAATATGGTTTCTCCACAATTCCATTTGGTGATTAAATACAGAAAATAGAGCACAAGCACAGTGGTGATATGCTGTTTAGATCGATCATTGCAAAAAGATTCAGCTTTGGTCACAATTTCACAAGGTGAACCTTTCACAAATGAGGCTTATGAGAGCATATGCAAGAGATGCAAATATGGGGGAGAAACGCTAGTACTTGAATACCTGGAGATCAAATGTTGAAGACAAGGCTAATTACTACTTAATAGAGTGGTCTCCTATAATTTATCTTTTATTTGTTTACTCATTCCTCTGTGTTGTCCAAGGAGTTGCAAAGATTGATCCATCTTTCTTGAAGATCTTCTTCAAGCTGAACATTCTTCCATTTCCTTACATATGAATCATTATCTCTAATATCTATCTAGTAATCTCTCACCGTTGTACTTCATTGAAGCTCAATAATTTCTAGGAGACCTCTAAACTAATTGCTACTTTCTAGAGTTGTCAAAATGACTCACAGGTCTGTCCAAAAGTTACCAATATATACTGCATGAATTGGTTTTGCGACCCTAGGACCAACACCATCTATGTTTTCCATAGGTTGAACATAAGTAAAACCCACCACAATCATAACCGACGAAACTACAAATGCAGAAGAGCATCGTTGAGGAATCGAGACACCACCTGAGCTCAAGACAATGCACAATGCTTTTCCATCATCTATCATTGTAAAAGACGAGGGAACATGATCCTTAACTTACACCAAAGAGCCAAAATTGTTCGGGTTAAAGGAAAAAATTAAACCAGACAGGAAATTCGAAGAACCCACACCATTAACTTGCATGTGTCTAGAGGACACAAGAGTGTTGACAATACACTCACAACCAACTGTAACAATGGCTACATTGAGCTTACTTGTGATTGTTAAGTCTTGAAGAACAGGAAGGTCTGAAGGACCCACACTAGGGTTCAATGGGAGGGAACATACACAACAAACCAAAGCCATCACAATTTCATATAAATATTACTTCAATAAATATATCACAAAAGAAAATTAATACAAATATCAAGGCTTGATGTTGAGCGGGGCAATTCCTTAACTTGAAAGGCAAGAGCTTCTAGGAGTCATTAGTCCCTGCCCGTAGCAGCAGGATTACTAGCAATCGATTCTCCATTTCTTTCTTATGATAGAACCAATCATCTGCTCTGATTATTTGTTGTCCTATGTTGATACAAGAAATTTTTTATTTTAATTGGCTACAAAGTTCTACTTCTTATTATGGTCTTCATGTCATTCGAAGTTGGTCTGAGCATAATAAGAGGTTTTCAACAGACATGTTGTCTGACATGGCTTATTACCTCCTACCCAGAGAAATCGTGCATTGGAGTATGTCAACTTAAGCTATTAAAATATTATCTTTAAAAATGGAGAAACAGTCATGGCCTTTCTGCATTGTCTAGTCAATACTGATGTCAGAGCTTGTTTATGAGAGGTTAATGTCAGCCACCAGGTAAAGTTGTTCCAGGAAATTAGCAGGCTGCAATATTACCATGTGAGCTAAAGCAGGCCACTGTATTACCCACTTGTTAGCAAATTATTAAAGAGCCAATATTATTGTAAGGAAATTAGCAGGCAGTTAAGAGCACATTGTGTAATACCATGTTAACATAACCACAGCAGACCATCTAATGCTGGCAGTCAAATCCATTAACTACCTATTTGGATCAGCCAGTGTGTGCTGTGGTTACCAATCGAATAGCTATGGCCCCATGTATATTGTCTCTGCTTCACAGTCCCTGGCTTTCTATTCAATGCAGCATGTGTGAAAATGGGAGTTTTGGAATAGAGTATGGACATCCATCAAAGAACAACAAGAGGAGGATTTTAGTAAGATATATTTGGAAGTGCCTTGGTAGACATTAATGCAAAATATAGAAGCATAGACAAGGCATGTGAATGGTTTGACAAAATGCCTCAAAGAAATGTGTTGTTGATGTGTATTTGACTGCCACAGTGAAGAATATGCAGCCAACGAAGGACAAAAGAGGGCCTCACCATGAAGAGCACCAACCTGCCACATTGCATTGCCACCTCATATATGTGAAGTTGATGCATATGAGTTGAATGCCATTGATTGGGAACTCTGTTTGTTTCTGGAGGAATAGGTTTGGATAGAGATCCACTGAAAAAAAAGAGGAGGCAGGTGGAGTGCCAAGCTTAATGTACCTGAGACTGCTAAATGTCTGGTGGTGCAGAAGAAGGGTATGCAGAGATCACTTAGAATGTGAGAAATGACTTTGTTGCAGTCCACAGTAGCAAGCATCTGAAAAAGAAAGTTTCATTTGGACCTTCTGTGTTGAGGAATGCTTCTACAAGGATAAAGCAAGTTTTTGAAGAGCTCTGATGCCTTACACCAATGACAAAGAGGACAACTCATCCTACTGGACTGCATGATTGGAACAAAAAAGCTCATCAAGCATTGATAGTACTCAAGTTTATCATTAAGACCATAGAAACTGCTGATTGGAACAAGGTTTCTGAGAACTTTGATAAACTTGCTGAGAATGGATTACTTCCTCAGTCTTGCTTTGACTAATGCATAGGTAAGCAAAATTTAATCTTTTTGCTGCTAATAAAGTGAGTTTTTTGGGAGGGGTTATCTGAATTCAGCAGAATCAGTTTTGGGTCCTTGGGATTTGATTGGATTGTGAATTATTGACAGCTTTTCCATTGCAGGTGCCAGGGATGGACTTGAATCTATATCCAAGCTACTATATAGCACAATGAGGGAAAATACAAGTGGCAGGCAGTTCTCAGACTGGCTAGACTGGTTAGCCACTGTGTGCCAGCCATTCTACTGGTAACCTCAATAAGGAAAGACAAACTTAAAATCATAGTAACCTGTGATGGATGGTCATCCTATCTTTAGAACTTAAAGCACTTGTGAAGAACTTTAGGGGTGCAACTTTGATGCAATGCTAGAGGAAGAAAACACTTTCACTTGAATACAAACTTCTCTATTAGGGATTCTATCCCTCTAACTCTTCAAATTTCAAAAGAAAACTTCATAAAACAATGTCTCAACATGGCACAACATTAGATCTCCACCTTCTCAGACTTAAACATTGCCTTAACCAGTCCTTTTCACCAACAACAACCTTAACTTAATCAAACAAACACTTACAAGGACTGCCCCTTCACAGAATCCACCTTTCCTTTAAAATACTCAAGAAAAACTACTCAAAGCCATGACCTCAACCAAGGCACAGACTGAGTTTCAATCCTTCTGACCCAAACAAATCTAATTATCTCCTTCAAACTTATTAGGAACTTCGACACAAACAAAAGCAAACCTTTAAATAGACTGCCCTTTGTATATTTTCACCATATTTTCATGACTGTCCACTTTCCTAGTAGCACTCATACTGGAAACTGTCAGAAGAATCTTTCCATTCAGACCCTTAAACCTGACTGTAACTAGCATTTTGAGTACTCCTTTTAGTGTTCCAAATCATAACTAAAAACCATCCTATGTTGCTTTGAAAAATAGATACAACACTTGACTGTTCCATGTCGTCAATTAGGCCAATTAGGTCTGCAGCAAATAGGGCTTATTGGTTTTTATGCCTCCAAACTCAAAATCAAACAATAATCACTTCAAAGAGCTTAATTTTGATATTCGCAAGCTCATAAATCCAATAGAAATCCATTCCCACTTCTATTCTTGCAAACTCTAGATGCTAACTCCTTAAAAACTCTGTATTTTCAGACTGTGTACAGAATTACAGTCCTAACTTTCAATTCTTTGCCACTTAGCTTTATACTTTTGCCCCAAAACCATTGAAATATAAAAGAACATGCTTAGAAGAATATTCTAACCAAAAACCAGAGGATTCCACCGTTTAATAAAGGAGAAACACAATTATGAAGGCTCCCTGTTACCCTAAATCAGGGTTTTGGCAAACTACAGAAAATCTGCAATATCTTTCAGTATACTTAATAAAATTGCATGGAATAAATTGGAAATGGAAGGTGATTGTATTTACCATCAATTACAAACGTTTAGACTTGCTTTTATGCCTGTACAGGGCCGTACCATGCAAGAAAACTCAGAAATCTGAAGAAAAATAACAGAAATACAGTGCTTTCTTTATTCCATTTCAAATTTTCAACCACCCACGAGTTCCCAAATGGTTACAAAGCCTTTTTAAAGGCATTTCAAACATGACTCTTTAAGTTTCTAACTAGCTTCCACCGAATTAGAACTAGATGTCTCTTCATCTTCCCTTATTTTGCACTTTTTTCCAATTTTTACATCTTTTGCAATTTGGTTGACAACTTTAATATTTTTTCCAATTTGATACAAAACATTAAATATTGACCTCTAAACATATGAAAATGTCCTCCAAGACCTTGTTACAAGGTTGAGACATAAAAATTCAAAATTTTTCACATTGAGGCATAATTGTGTCATGATGCTCCTGCATCAAACTTACAACTCAATCTGATGGGAGTGTGCAAATGCCAAAGGAGATCAATAGTCTAAAATGACAGGAGACAAATAAAAGTGTTTGAAATTCAAAATGGCCACTGGCCCAATTTTGGCTGCCAACAAATGGCACAGCACCACATGCTTGTAGTATCTGTTCCAAACAGAAATGATTTCTGTAACCAAGACTAAAGTAAAAAATTTACGTCATTATTGATGTCATTTTGTTACAAGTGCAAGACTGAGTCCTCCCCAATGGCCATCTTTCACTCTCTCCCTCGAAGGTTTATACACATTGTATTAATAGAGGATTCTTTTTATTCATTTTGAGAATACATGTAACATGCAGATTCATTCCAGAGATTTTGGAGTGTAGTCCAGATAGCTTGGAGTGCATGTACACTGTCCCGTACAAAAGAACTGATAGGAATTTTGTGCCTCTTTAGTAAACTAATTATTAAGAACTATACTTGTAACTACATTACAGTGGCAGGGACTAGTCACTTTTTGACACTTGCCTTAGGATATCTTCTACATTGTTTGATGCATTGATATCAAAATAGTATTTTTAAAGTTTAAGCAAGTGAAGAATGCTACTCCGTGTACTCCATCTTATATCTTTTAAATAATTAGAATAGGAACATTTGTTTTTGATGATCATTTTAATTTATTGTCAGAAGCGTATGCAATCTTAAAGTGTGTGTGAACCGCTTCAACTGTTATTTTATCTTTTTTTTTGCATTAGAAGATATTGGAAGCACATTTTGCAATGCTTTAACAATTATACGATGGTTGAAGCAAATACTTCAGTTTTTTATCCATTTGCATTGCAATTTCAGCCAATTATGCAACTCTGCCTGTGACGTGTGCTATTAGTATTATTATGAATTAATTATAACAGAAAATATGGACAAAGGAACGTATCCATAACCCTAAACAGAATAGTTAAAGGAATTATTTCCCTTCTGTTCATCATTTGGAACCAAATGATTTGTGTAAGAAAATCATAATACTTGGGAGTTTAGTGGTGCAAATGAAACATTCTGAGTACTGTGGTAAAAATGGTATTTTGCAGGTATCTATGAAGACTGAAGTCAGGTGGGTTCGGGATATGCTTAGGGGAGATGATGCTTATGAGTTAAAGTTGAAACTTCTAGAACAAGTTCCTGAAGAATATCCATACAAAGATGAGGAATAAACAGCTAGTTGGTCTCTCCATAACAGTAAGAAATTTATGTTTTTGAAGCCATTTCTGTCCTGACTAATCCGAGACTATGCTTCAGCATATTATTGCCAGAGTATATTTGTGTGTTATTTTATGAACCATGCCCTCCATTATTGCTAAAGCAGTATTTTTTAAAATTATTTTACTGTAATGTGGAAATCAATACATGGCCCTTGAAATGTACACAATAGAGGTATTCTTCTGAATCTTCACTTAATATTAAACTATGTAGAGCCTTACTTCTTAATGACGTATGACTAACATATTACTACCTTCATGGGTGTATGTCCTCACAAAGATGATTGTTGGATGCTTTCAGTTTAACTTGTTTTTTGGATATATACTTTTCAGCTCACATGCCAAACTTGGTGAAGCCTGTATCAATATTATAATTTGAATTTGAGGAGAAAACTGTTCATTTCCTTTCAGGAGTTTCCAAGGAAAGATTGTGTGGAAAAAAATTCCCTTCTCAAGTGAGTCTTCTTTGCTGAAACAAAAACCCACACCCTGATCTGGAAATGGGCTGATAGCTCATTGGCATAGCACCCAGACATGCTAATGGGTGGTCTGGGTTTCAAGTCCTAACTTAATCCATAGAAAATAACATTCCATACAAATGCGAAAACCTTTCAAAACTAAAATGGAAAAGACAATTAATACAACAAAATGGGAAATATTCTTTGTAAACCTATTCAAAGTATAAAGGGAAAATAATTTCTTTTGGACTAAGAACGAATTCTGAAAAAAAAAAATTCAATGAAGAAAAAACTGTTCCAAGGAGTAAGAATAAATTCTGAAAAGAATCTTTCAATGAAGAAAAAACTATTCCAAAATTTGAATAGAGATTTAATGACAAGTGGAAACGATATGTTGGCGGTTTAAATTCGTACCTGTGGAATGCGTATTTGAAACAGATAGCTATGCACAGTAAAACTGCTCTTCAAATTAGGAGGGGAAGCTCCCTCTTGCTGATGGTGTTGAAAGAAAGTAAACTACGACTAATTTAAGCTAAAGATGTTTCTAACTTCTCAAGTAATACGCAGAGCAAGAGAAACTAGAAATGAACAAGGTTGATTTTCTGACAAAGTGCTTCAATAAAATCTTTCTCAACAAACATCTACACACTTCAATGTAAGCTGAAATTAAGATCATAAAAGCATAACAAAAATAACGGAAATCTGAGATGTTATACCAAGGCAAAGGAGGCTCATGATTTATTTCTCAAACTTCTAGAACAAAATCTACTACAAACATGCCTGGAACAAGAAGTTGCAGCTAAAGAGGCTTGCAATCTTGTTCTTACACAAAAGAGAACAACAATTACAACAACTCCTTGTTGGCTAAAAGAGACTCAACAATTCGCTATCATAAAACAATTGAACAACACTTGAATAACAAACAGAAGGCACTTAGGCTCAGCGTTTTGTTATCACTGGCATGGTTAAAGAAAACTAATGAACAAAGACTCTTATTTATAAGCAAACAAAGGAGTAGGGAACCTTAAAATCTCCTTTCTTTCACAATCTAGTGCTTGCTCAGCAAGCAAACTTTATTTCTAAATCTAGAGAGAAGATAACACCTAACACCTAAGAAAACAAGAAAAGCAGGAAACACCAACTATTACATTTATCTTCTTTCTCTTCTTCAAAGAATGGATAAGAATTGCTCCAACAATAGAAAGAAAGTGGAAAGAAAGCTTCTAGATGAAAACCATTTCAAATCTCAATCACATCCGCTAAAATGCAGGAAACTGTGTCCCGGTTCGGTGCATCTATCCCATCAATAGCAAAGCTGCGTTTTTCCAAGATATCTTCTCCATTTGCTATTGATCTCAGAAAATCTTCGACCTCATTGGCCACTTTTTCAAATCTTGCTGACATCATGGCAAGGTGATTCATTATGCCACCAACTGTATTGCTGCTATCACAACTGTGAACAACACTATGAAATTGAGTTTGCACTTCATCAAGCCCGACATAAAAACCATCTTCAAGACTGTACCGATAAGGAATCTCTGTGATGAACTCATTAATGAAAAGAAGAGCTTCAATCACCCTTTGTCTGTAGGCAATAAACTCCTCAGATATCCTCTTGTAAGTTTTAACGTTGAAGACATGACGCTCTCTCCAAGCAAGGACCTGCCTCCTGTGTTCTTTTGAAGATGCTGAACCATAGGTTGTATCTAAATCAACAATAATGATATCATGCCTTGGTTTTATTTCAGCCACTAATTGTTCAAACCCTTGGATACCTTGACGTAGCTCAGGAGCATTTTCTCTCAAATGAAACATCCGTGCCAAGATCTCCTTTCCTCTGACAATGAAACTCTCGATCCACTCTTGAGTTTCTTTCCCACAAATAATCAGTTGTCTTAATTGATGATGATCAGCTGGTGTCTCTAAAACCTGGGGCAGCAGCTGGGTCGCCTATGAAGTACCTTGGACAAGATTGTAAATGAAAAGCCCGAGCTGTTGTATTTCAACCTTGAGGGCTGCTTTGTCTTCTCCATCCTTGATCACCTTCTCTTGAAGGCTTTCACACACAACTTTGAATAGACTGACATTTGCATGTCTGGTGTTTTTATGAAGGTTAGCTTTAACCATCACAAAATCATCCATCTCAACCTCATCTCTGTTCTTGTCCTCTGGGGGTAATGCAGTCTCCATGACTATCTGACCATCAAGATTCCTATCGAAGTGAACTTGCTTCTTTGCTTTCTTCTTAGGAGGTTCCTGATAGATGTTATCAAGGTCATCAAAATTCACCTGATATGAAGGTCTTCTTTCTACCCTTCCCAAGGAGTTCTCAAGCCAAGACACGGTAGTATCTTTACTAACTTCCTTAGGAGGTATAATTGCAATTTCTTCATCATCTTCAATATCAAGGTCAATATGGATTGGTGAAGACCTTGTCAATGGTATGGAGTCATGTGCTAAGGGCGCTTCTTCTGTCTCCTTATGAGGTATAGGCTCTTCTGGAGGAGCTTCTACTTTAATTGTTGATGGCTCCTGTATGACTATGCTTGAGAAGTCTAACCTCCTTACATTTTTGGTTGACCTGCTGCCCTTCACACCATCTGGAAACTAACTTATGCCTTTCCCTTTTGATTGTGCTCTGGAAGAGGAGGGAAGTGACAGCTGTACCCTTGGCGGCTCTGCTGTTGGTATGGACTTCTTTCTTTTAAGATCTAGGAAGACCTTTCTATGTTCGAGGACTTGCCTTGTCCTTTCTTCGACTAAGAGGGATTCCTTATTAGCCCAATTGACTTGAGGAAGGGGCTGATCTTCAATTCCCTTTTGAGCATACATTGGGAGTTACACATCTTCATCATCATCTGACAATCCTTCGATATCCTTTGAAAGGCAGTCTTTCATTTGGTGAAGAGTGAGTGTTGTAACCCCGCCTCCGAACCTCGAACTCATTTGTACAATTGGCCCAAAAATTTTCGAGGGCGGATATGTGAGCATAGTTTCTCTCCAGCTGGCCAACGTAGACACCATGAGGGTCATAAGATTGTCTCTCGCTGTAAGGCTTGAGAACAAGTTTGTCTAACTCATCTCCCATTGTTTTAGCATCTGCTGCTATCTTGCATGTATAGATTCCTAGTCCAAATGGAAAATTGAGGGCGGGTTTCTTTCTAATCCTCAAGAATGCGTGAACATCGTGTGCCTACCTTAAGAACTCCATGAAGACAACTTCGTCTGATGGGTACCTTGGTAGCATGAGCGGGGCACCAAAATAGCCATAGACTCTGAGATAGGTGAAAGTAGGAAATTGTATGACCTACCCACTCCGCCATCGCTGCCTTGGCAATTGAAGAGATACAGACGTGCAATTCATTGTCTAGGTCCTGCACTGTGTACATTAGAAAAGCCTCATTCGCCCTCTTGTAGTGATGTAGTGACTTCGTGAATTCCAACTGAGGATAGTAGTTGTAGATATGCTGTACGCTCGGTGATCCCTCAGTGTTCAACCCTCTGAATTGACCTTGGTAGGCCACTAGGTAGACTAGGTAAGAAACCATATGGAACTCATGATACTGGAAATACTCTGTTATTTGCTGGTGGAGGCTGTCACTGATCAAGGTGGGCCAATCATAGAACTCAATCTTCTTCATGATGTGGGGTATAGCGTAGAACATCCAAGGCTGAAACTTGGTAGCACCTTTTGATCTAGTTACCCTGTTGAGGAAGGTGATTATGATAGCAATCTCATCTTTGATCTCGCCTCACCCGACATTCTTAGGCAAAGTCCTATGCTTCTCTTCCATCCACCTTTGTGCAATCTTCTTACTGTACTTGTCTTTGTGCATTTCCCATATCCTCTCACATTCGCCCCTTGAGATAGTGACACTTTCAGGCCAAGGGGGAATGGAGAAACATTTCTCGATCATATTAGGTTTCAAACTGCAAATCAATCTACCATCAACTGATTGAATCTCCCTTGTGGCTGGGTTGTAATGCTTGATGCAAGCGATTACAAACTCAAGACTCTAAACTTATATAGGAATAGACACTGCTGCAAGGAGTCTAGAGTGCCCCATGTTTCTGATGGTAGTGTTGCCTGTGCTCTCCAAAGCGTGTAGATCAAACACTAGCTTGATATGATGCAAGTCCGTCTCAACTATTTTGATGAAATCATGGTACAGAGCTGATTTGGTCTTAAAATAATTGGGAGTGTACTCCATTTCGAAAACTTTGAAGAATGACTGTAAACTCGTCTAGGTTTAGACAAGTTTTGAGTGAGTTACTATTTTTAGAATGCTGATTTTCTTCTTCCAACAGACAAATTTTCTTAATTTTTTATGAGATATGGGTTTTGCTCAGAATTTTGTCGCAAGACAACCCAGATTGTCTGTTTTTGAAAATTTTGAATTTAGACTGAAAAAGCAACAAACCCTAATTTTTTCAATTTTTCATGAAAAAAGCTGGCACCTGGGTTTTGTTCTGAATGCAATTAGAAATGGACCTAGTGGATTAGATTTGAAAAACACTGATGGCTAATAAAAAAATTAGCCAACCCTAGAATTTGAATTTTTTTTGAAAAAAGTTGTGATATGGGTTTTCTTCAGAAGACTGATTTGAGAGGACCAAGATGATAAAAAATTGAATGCATTGAGGATTTCATTGACATGGAAAGCAAAAAGTAGCTGTTGCAATTTGATGAATTTCTTGAAAATTTCTTCAGAAGAATGAGATGATAAGACCCAGATGGCTGAAAATTGAAAAATATTGGCCTTCTTCAAAAATTTGATCTTTTGGATGAAAAAGTATGAAAAAGCATGGCCTTAGGTAGCTGGTTTGAAAAATTTGATGAAGAATCAACAAACTTGTGTTCTTGAATCTTGAAAAATTCTTCAAACTTGCTGCTCCAACTTTGTCCTTTGAATGCTACCTGCAAAAATAATGAAAATTACATTGAAGAGAGGTGTTAAATAGAGTTAGGGTTTGAAATAGGTTTGCTTTGTTTTGCTTTTATCTTCAAAACCCTAAAATTGGCCTGTTCAATGAACTTGGACATCCTCATCCTCTTGCAATTTTGAAATTGTTTGAAAAATTCACTAAGGCATTGAAAGTTGGGCGCCCTTCTTGGCTAGAGGCGCCTACTTTACTCATACTTAAACCATTTTTTGAGTTTTCTCAACTTTTCACAAATTTTCCCCTTGGTTTGCTCCTGATTTTTGGATGTGCAGTTGATCTGGTGGACGAGTTGAATGATTCATTGCAAAGCTTGAATGAATCTAGAAAGATTGCTCTGGAGGCGGCTCTGGCAAAAAACTTCATTTAGGCCTTCGAAATCATGGGAGCCTATCCTCTTGAGGGGCTCCCATTTTATCTAGAGTTAGCCATTTTTTTGATTTTCAAGTTCTTCCTTCTTCCTTTGATCTTCTGATGAAATGTTGATTCCGAGAGCTATGTGAATCCGATTGACTGGTTGACAGGCTCACTGGATAGCTTGGCTGAATTTAACGAAGTGATTTTGGAGGCTGTGTAGGTGAATTCCTTCATTTCAGAGCCCAAAAGCTTGGGCGCCCTTCTTGGCTAGGGGTGCCCATCCTCATCAGACTTAGCCATTTTTATGATAGCTTCATCACTTTCTCTTCTACAAATGATCTCGTCAAATCCGAGGACTTGGAGCTCGGATTGGTTGATGACTAGGTTCGTTGTGGAGTTGAGATGATTTTGGAGGGGGTTATCTGGGAGTCACTTCACCAGAACGTTAAATTTCATACTCCAAAAGCTTGGGCACCCATTTTGGCTGGGGGCGACCAACTCATCCAGTGTTAGAAAATTTTCATTGATTTTGAACTTCAACTTTGAATCTTTATCTTATACTGTCAACTTTGACCTGGATTTTTCGGAGATTGACCTATCCGATGCCTGACAGATATATTCGTTGCGAAGCAGACTGAATTCAGGAGAGATTGAGCTCTTTAGCAAACCCTAACTGCTGGATTTGTCCCTTGAAAAAGCTGGGCGCCCTACTTCACCAGGGGCGCCCAAAATTCCTAGACTTAGTTAAATTTTGGTGATTTTCATGTTGTTCATTCTGACCTCTGTTTGGATCTTCCTTGTTTGATCTCGAATCCCGGATGAGTGGATGATCCGATGACTGCACCATTGGATTCGTTGTGAAGCTGGAAGAAAACTGAGCAACTTTGGTTGGAGGCTTAAACCCTAATTTCAACATTTAATGCCCTAAAAAGATGGGCGCCTATTCTCCTGGGGCGCCCATGACAAGCAGTGTTGGAATATTTTTCACAATTTTCACCTTCTTTCTTCATTCGTCGTGCTTGCTCACCAACTCACCTTCTGTTGAATGCTTTGAGTGTTGAATCTGACTCCTGGCAGTTGACTGACCTCCATTGATGACCTCAGAGCTCCTAATATGCTTTTGAAAAAGTAGAATAGACCCATTAGGGCAAAATTGATCTTTTTGAGATTCCGAGTGCACCAATCTGATATGGAAGTATTTCAAGCCAATCAAAATCAGTTTGAACTCTAATGTACCAACTTTCTATTTTTAGAAAGTTTTGCTAGTATCCGTTTCAAAAGAAACCCAGAAAACCCCAGAAAAAGTTACTATTTTTAGGAAATTTCTAAAAATAGCAATTTCCCTAGAAAGTAGGGATGAAAAATTGAGATCTGGGTTTTGCAGATTGGGTTGCTCTGAGCGGACCCAGATCATCAGATTTTGGGAATTTGACATTTTAACCCTTCATGCAAGACACACCCAAATTTTGACCTTTTTGACAAATTTAATAAGGCTTTTACTCATTTCTTCAAAATGTATAAGTGTAACAAAAAAATTAATTTTGGGGCACAACATTGGCTCTGTTTGGGAACCATGGCGGATACTTACGACATAGGAGAACCATAGAATCTCTGGAGTTTGAGCATAGACCAATGCCTTGCCCATTGGGTATTGGAGTCAACATTATCTCCTAATCACCTATTTGCAATACTTTCCTTAAGTCACCTACGAGCGGACTTCCTAGAAATCACCTAATAGTTGGACTTTCTTAAAAATCACCTAAAACAAGATGCCTAATCACCTATAACACAATAGGACTGTTACGCAAAGGGGAAACACAACATAAGGATCACATCACAGAAAGGGGAAACACATCACGAAAAAAAAAGAAAACTATTTACAAAGATTGTTCTTTAGAAAACTTACTCCACCCTCAAAGGGACGAAGTGCTTCAGGTACTGCCCGCTGTGTGGTAGAGGGACGAGACTTCCATCCAAGCACGATAGAATATAGGTGTTCTCTCCCGCGAGCTCGTGAATCTTGAATGGTCCTAGCCACAAGGAATCAAATTTTCCGTGCATTCCCTTGGGCTCATGTCTTTTATCCCGCAAGAGGACTTGATCTCCAACCTCGAAATCTTGTTGGCGAGTTTTCTTGTCAAAAATTTTCTTCACTCGCTCCTGGTGCTGAGTGATTCTGTCTACCACCTCCACCCTTTCTTCTTGAAGTTTTGTTAGGTACACGATGCATTTCTGAATAAGATCTGTGAATTCTCCATCTTCTACTGCGGTCGCCAGCCGCAAAGCGGACAACTCCAATGTGATAGGTATCATTGCTTCCGTACCATACAGGAGGATAAAGGGTGAGGTACCAATGGCTCTCTTCGGTGTAATTTTGTCGGCCCAAAGAGTATCATAGAGCTTCTTATGCCAAGTTCGTTGACTGGAATCAACCAACTTGCGGATGATTGTGACAATGTTTTTATTCGATGATTCAGCTTGTCCATTAACTTGAGGGTAATAATCTGATGAATGAGATAAAGTGATGTTGTGATCGGAACAAAACTCCAGTAGTTCCTCAGATGAGAAACATGTTGCATTATCTGTCACAATTTTGCGAGGCACCTCGAAGTGCATGACAATGTTTTCCTTCAAGAACTCACACACGACCTTAGACGTAGCTCGCTTGGTGGGAAATGGCCTCAACCCATTTAGTGAAATAACCAGTGGCTGTGAGGACATAAATATGCCCCTTGCTGGATTGTGGATTGATAGGACCAATAAAATCTAAACCCCATTGCTGAAATGGAGCGTCTATAACAACTGGCCTGAGAGGAGCGACTGCCAACTTCGTTTTTCCAACAAACTGTTGACACAACTGACACTTGTGCATCCACTCATATGCATTGCGGAACATGGTCGGCCAAAAGAATTGTGCCCACAAGATCTTGAAAGCTGTTACTTTTGAAGAAAAGTGACCATCCCATGCTTGATTGTGGAAGGCTTCTAGCAAACAACGTTGTTGATCTTTGGTGACACACAACAAAAATGTTCTGTCAAGCCCCCGCTTGTACAGGATGTTGTTGATGATTACATAATTTTTTGCTTTTAGCTTTAGTGTTCTTTTTTGTTGCTTGTTCAAATGACTCAGACAATCAACATATGTTAGGTAATACCATATCTCAGTAAACCATTCTCCCGAAGACTCGATCAGTAGGACCATTGGAAGATCCTCCTTTTCTTCGTGTTCAATTTCAGGTATACCTTTGGCTTGAAGCTTCTTATCACCATCCGCTATCAACTGACAAAGACCTCTCCCGCGGATGAGTTTGGTCGGCTTTATCTCCAAGTCATACTCTTGCACTTTCGCGACCCAATTACCTCTCTTGGAGCCCATCTCTTGTTGAGTTAGCACGCTTTTCACTGCTAGATCTGTGACATATACAATGGTGTGAGTATTCAAAATATAAAATCTGAAATTCTTTACAGCTTAGACCACTACATAGGCATTCTTTTCAATCTGAGAGTATCGTGACTCGCTGTCCTTGAAACTGGCGCTCATGAAAGCTATTGGAGACTAAGTTTCTTCATTTAACTTATGTGTTAGAATGACAGACAAAGTATGCTCTGATGCGTAGCAATAAAGGATAAACTCCTTTTCAAAATCAGGACGAACTAGCACTGGGGCTTGACTGATGGCTTCTTTTATTGCTACAAATGCCTTCTTGCCTTCTTTTGTCCATTTGAAAACAGTCTTCTTCTTCTTCATGATATCAGATATATCTTTAGTCAACTCAGAAAAATTTGCACAAATCTTCGTATGAAATTTACCTTTCCAAATAAAGAGTGTACCCCTGTTCTGCTTGTTGGAAGAGACAAACTTCTGATAGCTTCAACCCGACTTAGGTCAATTTGAGTCCCCTCTTTGGAGACGATGTGGCCAAGCAACTTGCCCTTTGTCACCGCGAAGATAGACTTTTTGGGATTCTGCGATATTTTGTGGTATCTGCATCTCTCGAAGACCTTCCCCAGATGTGAAAAATGATCTCCTCGTGTCTTCGAGAAAACAGTGAGGTCGTCTAAATAGACAATAATTACTTTATTTCTCAAGTCTCCAAATGCCAAATCCATGGCTCTCTGAAATGTAGCACCGACATTGATGAGACCGAAGGGCATTCTTTCATATGCAAATGTACCCCACGAGGTTGTGAATGCCGTCTTGAACTGATCTTCTTCAACTACTGCAATTTGATTATAACTAGAAAAACCGTCCAATAAGGACAACGTCTCTAAACCGGTAACCGTCTGCAAGGTGTGCTCCATGATCGACAAAGGATAATTATCCTTGAGCGATGATTGATTCAAGTTCTTGAAATCTACGCAAATTCTAATTTCTCCGTTCTTCTTGCGCACAGGAACTATATTCGACACCCAGGTGGAATGATGAATTGGAAAGATGATCTTTGCATTCACCATCTTCTGGATCTCTACGTAGATGGTATCTTGAATCCGCAAATTATAGTGTCTTTGCTTTTGCCTGAAGGGCTTCGCTTTAGGTTGAAGAGGAATTGTGTGAGACAATTCTCTTTGTGTAAAAACTTTCAAATCTTCATATGACTAGGCAAATACATCTCGGTATTGCTTCAACAAAGATATGAACCTCTCGCTTTCCTTTGCAGTGCAACATGTACCCAGATTAACAAGTCTAGACTTGTCAACTGTTCCAATATTTATTTGTTGATATTCGACAGAGGTTCTTTCGCTTGAGTTTCTTTGATCTTGTATGTATTTGTCGTGCCTCTCAAAAATATTCTCCAAGGAAACCAAGCCCTTGGGAATCTTATTTCCTTTCAACTGGATTATGCTTGTATCTGGTTCTTCTGAACTTTCTTTGTCTTCATCAATCTTTGATGCATCTGGAACTCCTGTTACTGCTTCTCTGTGAGTAAATGAACTGCCCTCAAAGAACAATTCTTTAAAATTATCTCCCATAACAAGAAAATCCTTAATGTGGTCATCGTCATTAAAGACTTGCCAATTATAACAGTTGTTAGGCATATCTGGCCTATATATTAACTCGATGGCAAATGCATTCTGATGAAAGTCATAATGTGGCATGAAAAGTGAAGCTGACACAGTGAGGGCATCTGCTCTGCTATTTTCTAGACGTGGAATGTACTTGATATCAAATGCTTCAAACTAATCTATTGCATTCCACACCCTATTTCTGTAATGTCGGAGACAATATGCTTTCACTCTGAATTGATCTCTGACTTGCTTCACAACGAGCTCCACATCACCTTCGACTATGAGGTGTTTAATACCCATATCCTTTGCATTTTTGAGACCTAGTAGAAGCGCCTCATATTCCGCCGTATTGTTTGTGCATTCAAATTGCAAGCGATATGCAAATAGATATAACCTTGCTTCAGGAGAAATTATCACAACTTCCGCTTCCGAACCAGCAGTGGAACAACTGCCATCAAACTGCATAGTCCATAACTTAGGATCATCTGCTGATTTCTCGACGGTACACACGATCTCTTGAATTTCTTCAGGTATCTTTGACAACATGGCGTAAGTACCAAGTCCCGTTTCTTGATATAAAACTTGAGCTTGAGGATCTTGAGACTTCACCACCGCAAATCGAGACTTGGGCTCTGGTTCCAGTTTGAAAATACCATTCTTCAATGGAATGTTTGCAGAAGACCAATCCATTTGAATCTCTCCACGGAGGTCCTTGCAAAAGCTTTTGCTTAATCGCATCCCGTAGCTAGCTGGAATATCAGCTACCAGGATGGTCATCATAATTTTCTTCTCAGGATAGGCCGTCAACCTCACTTGAGCATCCTTCAATTATCATTACGACACCGACTTGGACTCCAGTGAGTAACATTTGTCCTTTGTCTTGGTGCACGAAAGTCCTAGAGCGTTCGTCACTTGTAGAGGCATGACGTTGTCCGAAGCTCCGAAATCAATTATACAATTGCTCAATTTGTAACCCCCTATATATATACAGAGAAATATAGAAGGGCTTAGGCTTGTCTTCCAACATAACGGATGATTCGAGAAATGTGGGCTGCTTGATAGGTCCTTTCTTCACAAATTTGAGAAGTCGGTCCACTTGCTCTGGGTGAATTTGGAGATACTCTAACTAAGAAATCTGCACTTTGTTTTTCATCAAGGAATCTACAATATCAAAATTTGTTGAGGACGAGTCTTCAACAACTACTTTTACGTTCTCTTGAGAAGACTTAACATTAGAAGTAGAAGCTACTTTTTTTCCTTTTTCTTTATCCTTTTTCTTCATCCTTTTGTACCTTCAGTCTCTCTTCCTCTTCTTCTCTTTGCGCCTTAAGATGTTGAGCTCTTGTGAGCATAGGAGTGGTGCGATTCTCAGGATTTACTGCAAGAGAGTACTAACAAAAATCTTCTTGTTCTTCAAAATCGGGTTCACTTTCAAAGTAGCCCGTTGCGGAGTAGCCATCGAAGTTGTCCGATTGAGGTAAGACAACATTCGAACTTGGAGTTGGTACAAAACTTGGTGTAGGTGCAGTTTCGACATATCCCATTATTTCGTTCATTCTAACATTTTCGGGGCAAGTGGCGCCGGTATGTTCAGTGGAATCATGAAAAGAGCAAAACACAACATTCTGTGTATTGTCAGTCGCTTGCCTTGGTGGAGCTGGCCCTCATGGCTTGTAATTGTTGTAAGGCTGAAAGTTATTTCTCCTCGGTTGGTACGGTTGCTGAGGCTGATAAGGCTGCTGTGGTGCATGATATGATTGTGGCACAGGCAAGGCGGGTGGTGGTACAACTTGGGCAAGAGGCGTAGGTTGGAGTGGCAATTGCCTCTTGAGAATAGTCACTTCTTTAGCAACCCTTTGAAGTAACAGATCAACAAAAAATTGAACCAAAGGCCTAATAACATCTCCTTTGATCTTTCGTGAAGTGATCATGTTATCTTCAATTTCTATGGCATCTTGTTGTGCATCTTCTAGTTCTGTCTCGTTAGCCGATCTCAGGATAAAGGCTATCTCTGATGGAAGTGCGTTGACAAAACTGCTTAATAGGATCTCGGGAGATGGATTAAGTGTGTATGAGAGACGAGTGACCAGGCGGTTAAACCTTGCCACGAACTCCCTCATTGGTTCGTTGTCCTCCTTTGAATTTGAGAGTTGGGCGAACAACTGGTGGCTATCTTCAGCTGGCTTGAACCTTGCAAGAAATTTCTCAATCATAATATCCTAGTTGATTATGCAACCCGACTCCAGGTGATTGAACCATTCGGTAGCAACTCCCACGAGAGTCTCAACAAAGAGACGTACAACAATGTCTTCATGAGCTACATGCAAAACAACGCAAGCCGTTGAAAAGGCTGAAAGATGATCGTTAGGATGTTGACCTCCATCACCTTGGAACAGTGGAAAGTGCTTTCTCGACCCCTTAGGTAATTCATGATTTGCTCCTAGGGCCAAAGGTCCGATATTATAACCCCAAGGTAGTGGGGGACCTCTTCTCTGATTGCGATTGCGGTTGTTGTTATTATCTCCCATTGCTTCGGGTTCTTCCTCGAACACCGGTATAGTGTCGAACTTAAGAATTGCGTTGAACTCAAGAACTGTGTTGAATTTAGGAATTGTGTTGGACGACTCTCCAACTTCTGTAGAATGTGTCTGTGGAAGGAAAGGATCAACTTCTTCTTGGAAGAGCGGATTTGTTCTTGTTCTCCTCGCATAAACTATGTACGCTAGGATTGTCTAGACCCACGCGGGTGGTGGCAAGACAGGCCTTTCGGCTGCAATATCGGCTTTCTCTTCCTCCTTGTCTAGAATAACAACGTTTCTCCATTGAGCAGGGGTCTCCTTCTCAAAGATGAAACTCCTTAGGTTGCTGATGATGTCTACTTGCTCTCCTTCAATTATCTGGAAATTCGGCTAGATAACTGGAGGTGTAAGATCAGGGTGTTGAACTAGAGCAGTAGGATGCCAGAGAGTCATACCCATGACATAAAGCATAAGCTTTCTTTGTTGTTTAATGCCTTGTACCCCATGGTGGGTGCCAAAAAACTGTTGGCGTTTAAATTCACACCTCTGGAATGCGTATTTGAAACAGACAACTATGCGCAGTAAAGTTGTTCTTCAAATTAGGAGGGGAAGCTCCCTCTTGTTGATGGCGTTGAAAGAAAGTAAACTAAAAACTAAGTTTCCTATCTTTTTGATTAGCTAGAGCACAAGGTTTATTAAACACAAACGCCACAGCTGAGATTTTCTTATTTAAGAATTTCAATTACGACTAACTTAAGCTAAAGACGTTTCTAACTTCTCAAGTAATACACAGAGCAAGAGAAACTAGAAATGAACAAGGTTGATTTTTTGACAAAGTGCTTCAATAAACTCTTTCTCAACAAACATCTACACACTTCAATGTAAGCTGAAATTAAGATCATAGAAGCATAACAAAAATAACTGAAATCTGAGATGTTATACCAAGGCAAAGGAGGCTCATGATTTTATTTCTCAAACTCCTGGAACAAAATCTACTACAAACATGCCTGGAACAAGAAGTTGCAGCTCAAGAGGCTTGCAATCTTATTCTTACACAAAAGAGAACAACAATTACAACAATTCCTTGTTGGCTAAAAGAGACTCAACAATTCGCTATCATAAAACAATTGAACAACACTTAAATAACAAATAGAAGGCACTTAGGCTTAGCGTTTTGTTATCACTAGCATGGTTAAAGAAAACTAATGAGCAAAGGCTCTTATTTATAAGCAAGCATAGGTGTAGGGAACCCTAAAATCTCCTTGCTTTCACAATCTAGGGCTTGCTGAGCAAGCAAGTTTTATTTCTAAATCTAGAAAGAAGATAACACCAAACACATAAGAAAGCAGGAAAAGCGGGAAACACCAACTTTTACATTTATCTTCTTTCTCTTCTTCAAAGAATGGATAAGAATTGCTCCAAGAATAGAAAGAAAGTGGAAAAAAAGCTTCTAGATGAAAGCCATTTCAAATCTCAATCACATCTGCTAAAATGCAGGAAACTGTGTTCCGGTTCGGTGCATCTATCCCATCAATAGCAAAGCTTCGTTTTTCCAAGATATCTTCTCCATTTGCTATTGATCTCAGGAGATCTTTGACCTCATTGGCCGCTTTTTCAAATCTTGCTGACATCATGGCAAGGTGATTCATTATGCCACCAACTGTATTGCTGCTATCACAACTGTGAACAACACTATGAAATTGAGCTTGCACTTCATCAAGCCCGACGTAAAAACCATCTTCAAGACTGTACCGATAAGGAATCTCTGTGATGAACTCATTAATGAAAAGAAGAGCTTCAATCACCCTTTGTCTGTAGGCAATAAACTCCTCAGATATCCTCTTGTAAGTTTTAACCTTGAAGACATGACGCTCTCTCCAAGCAAGGATCTGCCTCTTGTGTTCTTTTGAAGTTGCTGAACCATAGGCTGTATCTAAATCAGCAATGATGATTTCATGCCTTGGTTTTATTTCAGCCACTAATTGTTCAAACCCTTGGATACCTTGACGTAGCTCAGGAGCATTTTCTCTCAAATGAAACATCCGTGCCAAGATCTCCTTTCCTCTGACAATGAAACTCTCAATCCACTCGAGTTTCTTTCCCACAAATAATCAGTTGTCTTAACTGATGATGATTAGTTGGTGTCTCTAAAACCTGGGGCAACAGCTAGGTCGCCTGTGAAGTACCCTAGACAAGATTATAAATGAAAAGCTCGAGCTGTTGTATTTCAACCTTGACGGCTGCTTTGTCTTCTCCGTTCTTGATCACCCTCTCTTGAGGGATTTCATACACAACTCTGAATAGATTGACATCTGCATGTCTGGTGTTTTTATGAAGGTTAGCTTTAACCATCACAAAATCATCCATCTCAACCTCATCTCTGTTCTTGTCCTCTGGGGGTAATGCAGTCTCCATGACTATCTCACCATCAGGTTTCCTATCAAAGTGAACTTGCTTCTTTGCTTTTTTCTTAGGAGGTTCCTGATAGATGTTATCAAGGTCATCAAAATTCACCTGATATGAAGGTCTTCTTACTACCCTTCCCAAGGAGTTCTCAAGCCAAGACACGGTAGTATCTTTACTAACTTCCTTAGGAGGTACAATTGCAATTTCTTCATCATCTTCAATAGCAAGGTCAATATGGATTGGTGAAGACATTGTCAGTGGTATGGAGTCATGTGCTAAGGGCGCTTCTTCTATCTCCTTTTGAGGCATAGGCTCTTCTGGAGGAGCTTCTGCTTCAATTGTTGATGGCTCCTGTATGACTATGCCTGAGAAGTCTAACCTCCTTACATTTTTGGTTGACCTGCTTCCCTTCACACCATCTGGAGACTGACTTATGCCTTTCCCTTTTGATTGTGCTCTGGAAGAAGAGGGAAGTGACGACTGTACGCTTGGCGGCTCTGCTGCTGGTATGGACTTCTTCCTTTTAAGAACTAGGAAGACCTTGCTATGTTTGAGGACTTGCCTCCTCCTTTCTTCGACTAAGAGGGATTCCTTATTAGCCTAATTGAGTTTAGGAAGGGGCTGATATTCAATTCCCTTTCGGGTATAAATCAGGAGTAACACATCCTCATCATCAGTTGACAATCCTTCGATATCCTCTGAAAGGCAGTCTTTCATCTGGTGAAGAGTGAGTCTGTTGTAACTCTACCTCTGCACCTCAAACTCATATGTACAATTGGCCTAGAAATCTTCAGGGGCAGATATGTGAGCATAGTTTCTCTCTAGCCGGGCAGCGTAGACGCCATGGTCATAAGATCGTCTCTTGCTGTAAGGCTTGAGACCAAGTTTTTCTAACTCATCTCCCATTGTTTTAGCATCTGCTACTGTCCTGCATGTATAGATTCCTAGTCCCAATGGAAAATTGAGGGCGGGTTTCTTTCTAATCCTCAAGAATGCGTGAACATCGTGTGCCTGCCTTAAGAACTCCATGAAGACAATTTCGTCTGATGGGTACCTTGGTAGCATGAGTGGGGCACCAGAATAGCCATAGACTTTGAGATAGGTAAAAGTAGAAAATTCTATGAACCAATCTGCCCACTCCGCCATCGCTGCCCTGGCAACTGAAGAGATACGAACGTGCAATTCATTGTCTAGGTCCTGCACTGTGTACATCAGAAGAGCCTCGATCACCCTCTTGTAGTGATGTAGTAACTTCTTGAATTCCAACTGAGAATAGTAGTTGTAGATATGCTGTACGCTTAGTGATCCCTTGGTGTTCAACCCTTTGAATTGACCTTGGTAGGCCACTAGGTAAGAAACGATATGGAACTCATGATACTGTAAATACTCTGTTATCTGCTGGTGGAGGTTGTCACTGATACGGGTGTGTCAATCATAGAACTCGGTCTTCTTCATGATGTGGGGTATAGCGTAGAACATCCAAGGCTGAAACTTGGTAGCACCTTATGATCCAGTTACCCTGTTGAGCAAGGTGATTATGATAGCAATCTCATCTTTGAACTCGCCTCGCTCAACGTTCTTAGGCAAAGTCCTATGCTTCTCTTCCATCCACCTTTGTGCAATCTTCTTACTGTACTTGTCTTTGTGCATTTCCTGTATCCTTTCACATTCGCCCTTTGAGACAGTGACACTTTCAGGCCAAGGGGGAATGGAGAAACATTTCTCGATCGTATCAGGCTTCAAACTGTAAATCGATCTGCCATCAATTGATTGAATCTTCCTTGTGGCCGGGTTGTAATGCTTGATGCAAGCGATTACAAACTCAAGACTCTGAACTGATATAGGAATAAACCTTGCTGCAAGGAGTCCAGAGTGCCCCATGTTTCTGATGGTAGTGTTGCCTGGGCTCTCCAAAGCGTGTAGATCAAACACTGGTTTGATATGATGCAAGTCCGTCTCAGCTGTTTTGATGAAATCATGGTACAGAGCTGATTTGGTCTTAAAATCATTGGGAGTGTACTCCATTTCGAAAACTTTGAAGAATGACTGTAAACTTGCCTAGGTTTAGACAAGTTTTGAGCGACTTACTATTTTTAGAATGCTGATTTTCTTTTTCCAACGGAGAAATTTTTGATTTTTTTTTTAGATATGGGTTTTGCTCAAAATTTCATTGCAAGACAACCCAAATCGTCTGTTTTTGAAAATTTTGAATTTAGACTGAAAAACAACAAACCCTAATTTCTTCAAATTTTCACGAAAAAAAGCTGACACTTGGGTTTTGTTTAGAATGCAATTATAAATGGACCCAGCCGATTAGATTTGAAAAACACTAATGGCTAATAAAAAAAAAAACAACCAACCCTAGAATTTGAAATTTTTTTCTTGAAAAAAGTTGTGATATGTGTTTTCTTCAGAAGACTGATTTCAGAGGACCCAAATGATCAAAAACTGAATGCATTTTGGATTTCACTGACATGGAAAGCAAAAAACAGCTACTGCAATTTGATGAATTTCTTGAAAATTTCTTCGGAAGAATGAGATGATAAGACCCAGATGGCTGAAAACTGAAAAATCTTGGCCTTTTCCTTCAAAAATTTGATCTTCTAGATGAAAAAGTATGAAAAAGCATGGCCTTAGGTTGCTGGTCTGAAAAATTTGATGAAGAATCAGCAAACTTGTATTCTTGAATCATGAAAAATTCTTCAAACTTGCTGCTCCAACTTTCTCCTTTGAATGCTACCTGCAAAAATAATGAAAATTACATTAAAGAGAGGTGTTAAATAGACTTAGGGTTTGAAATAGGTTTGCTTTCTTTTGCTTTTATCTTCAAAACCCTAAAATTGGCTTGTTCAATGAACTTGGACATCCTCATCCTTTTGCAATTTTGAAATTGTTTGAAAAATTCACTAAGGCATTGAAAGTTGGGCGCCCTTCTTGGGTAGAGGCAGCTACTTTACTCATACTTAACGATTTTTTTGAGTTTTCTCAACTTTTCACAATTTTGCCCCTTGGTTTGATCCTGATTTGTGGATGTTCAGTTGATCTGGCGGATGAGCTAAATGATTCATTGCGAAGCTCGACTAAATCTAGAAAGATTGCTCTGGAGGCATCTCTGGCGAAAAACTTCATTTAGGCCTTCAAAATCATGGGAGCCTATCCTCTCTAGGGGCGCCCATTTTATCCAGAGTGAGCCATTTTTTTGATTTTCAAGTTCTTCCTTCTTCCTTTGATCTTTTGATGAAATCTTGATTTCGAGAGCTACGTGAATCCGATTGACTGGTTGACAGGCTCACTGGATAGCTTGGCTGAATTTAACGAAGTGATTTTGGAGGTTGTATAGTTGAATTCCTTCATTTCAGAGCCCAAAATTTTGGGCGCCCTTCTTGGCTAGGGGTTCCCATCCTCATCAGACTTGGCCATTTTTATGATATCTTCATCACTTTCTCTTCTACAGATGATCTCGTCAAATCCGGGGACCCGGAGCTCGGATTGGTTGATGACTAGGGTTGTTGCGGAGCTGAGATGATTTTGGAGGGGGTTCTCTAGGAGTCACTTCACCAAAAAATTAGATTTAATACTCCAAAAGCTTGGGCGCCCTTGTTGGCTGGGGGCGCCCAACTCATCCAGTGTTAGAAAATTTTCATTGATTTTGAACTTCAACTTTGAATCTTTATCTTATACTGTCAACTTTGACCTGGATTTTTCAGAGATTGACCTGTCCGATGCCCTGACAAAGATATTCGTTGCGAAGTAGACTGAATTCAGGAGAGATTGAGCTTTTTAGCAAACCCTAACTGCTGGATTTGTCCCTTCAAAAAGCTAGGCGCCCTACTTCAACAGGGGCGCCCAAAGTTCCCAGACTTAGTCAAATTTTGGTGATTTTCATGTTTTCATTCTTACTTCTGTTTGGATCTTCCTTGTTTGATCTCGAATCCTGGATGACTGGATGATCCAACGACTGCACCGTTGGATTTGTCGTGAAGCTGGAAGAAAACTGAGCAACTTTGGTTGGAGGCTTAAACCCTAATTTCAACATTTAGTGCCCTAAAAAGATGGGCACCTATTCTCTCCTGGGGCACCCATGACAAGCAGTGTTAGAATATTTTTCACAATTTTCACCTTCATTCTTCGTTCTTCGTGCTTGCTCATCAACTCACCTTTTGTTGAATGCTTTGAGTGTTGAATCTGACGCTTGGCAGCTGACTGACCTCCATTGATGACCTCAGAGCTCCTGATATGCTTTTGAAAAAGTAGAATAGACCCACTAGGGGAAAATTGATCTTTTTGAGATTCCGACTGCACCAGTCTGATATGGAAGTATTTTGAGCCAATCAAAATTAGTTTGAACTCTAATGGACCAACTTTCTATTTTTAGAAAGTTTCTAAAAATACCAGTTTTCCTAAAAAGTAGGGATGAAAAACTGAGATCTGGGTTTTGTAGATTGGGTCGCTCTGAGCGGACCTAGATCATCAAATTTTGGGAATTTCACATTTTAACCCCTCATACAAGACACACACACACCCAAATTTTGACCTTTTTGACAAATTTAACAAGACTTTTACTCATTTCTTCAAAATGTGTAAGTGTAACATAAATTTTAATATTGGGGTACAAGATATTTATTCATATTTTCCTCTCAATTAAAGTTGATTTTTTGTTTTTGTTGTTTAAAAATGGAGTTGATTTTTCACTGATGATATAAATTTTAAATTGGCACTTGGTTTTCATGTATTGCTGAAATTAAAAAACCAAGTGAAAAGTTGATAGATAGTAAATTCTTGCCAAGGGCAAGATAAAATGTAGAAGCTCCCATGTGTTTGAAGGGATCTATAATATTTGTTTTTGATGCATTACATATGTAATTTAGGATAAAAATCTAGATTAATGTAAAATAGCATAAAAACTAACCCTAAACCAACAATGGAGCACAAATAAGCATAAAAACAATGAAATATAATGTAATATCATCATAAAGTCTTCATGCCATCATTGATTGACCTCCATTGCTCTTCTCCATCTTGCTTGAATGTACTTAATACCATCAGATTTGAGTGTGCAATAATAAGCCTATGACAATGACTAGCAAAATATTGAAGATTGTTCTCACATTAGGAGCATGTACTTGCATATGAACTAGAGACAACATAAGATAGGATGCCAAAATGACAAGGACAAGGATCTTTTATAGAAAAGACAATTTTGAATGAAGGGTTCAGATTTAATGTCAATAAAATGTGTCGATCAATGACCAAAAATAAAATTTGTAGTATGAAATAGGGTTAGGGCAAAATTAGGGCGATGACAAGAATAAATGGCGAGGGTTAAATTATAAAATAATTCAATCAAGGGCTGACAATGAATGAGATGCCAAGAGATAAGATTGGCATGGATAATGAAGTTGTAGGAAGAATTCAAATAATTCTAAAATTATTTGTTTTGAAGGGGAAACAGATAATTAAATAATAGAAAATTATTTAATTATAGAGGACATGTGACAGGTTGACTTTTTCATTAAATAACAATTTAATTCAAAAGTGGGAAATGAATAATTAAATAATAAATATATTTAATTATAGAAGACATGTGACGAGCTGATTTTTAAATTAAATAATATTTTAAAGACTAATGAATAATTAAAATTATTTAATTATAGTTGAAAGATGGATAAATGATTAAATAAATAAAATTTATTTAATTGTAATAGAAAAGGACATTAGTGACATAATTAATCAAAGAAGAAATAAAGTTACAAATGAATTAATTAAAGAATTAAAATTATTTAATTAATAGAGGACTTATGACATTAGGAAATAATTAAATAAATTATTTAATTATTAGGGATGAAAAGAGAAATGACGGAGAATTAGATGTTGCAGCCTAGAACAATTTTTAATGTCTACAACATAATTCATTTAATATTCTCCATGTTCTCGTTAGATGATACAGATTCTACATTTATGATATTTTATGTTGATGGTACGACTCATATTTATCCCTTGCTCTCTAATTCTCCACTCTCCACTTCCACAAGCAAGACCATTGATCTAATTCTTGAACTCTGCTCATATATATTCATAATTAATCTTATTACAATTTATTTGATACAATACAATAAAGATCTGCGATTTGAAATTGAATTGCAACTAATAGGATATCAACTCACAACTAATCGTATTACAATTTATTTTTTACAATACACAAAAGAGCTCCAATTTTGAAATTGTATTACAGCTAGTAGGTTATCTACTCAAAATAAATCTAATTACAATTTATATGATACAATACACAAAAGAGCTGCAATTTGAAATTGAATCGCAGTTAGGAGGAATTGAAGTTATGTTTATCACTATAGAATTCAACTTTTGACCGTGACAACATAAAATCAACATTGAACCGAAAAACATTCTTTGAAGGAGGTCAGCAAACTAAAATGCAATCCAGAACCAAGCAACAAGATCAATATCATTCAAAAGCTTCTAAAAAAATACAAATAATGCATAGTGATTTTAGCACTCACGTATAATGTTTTAAGATCCATGCAGATGATTTTTCACTACACACACATTAGGGAAAAATACAACTGATTCTACAGTCTGCGCATAAGCATGAGCATTCACACAGGCTGACCATGCAAACAAACTGAATATGCTTACCGGCCAAATGTGTTTTACTGCTAATAAAGCAGAAACATATCATAAGTTGACATTGATGGCTGGACGAATTCGATGGTACATTGGAATTCTAGTTGTCTTGGTCAATGTAAACATGTTTCCACCTGGGAAATTGTACTGAGTTTTTGATATTGAGTTTCCTGATATGTTTTATAACAGCCAAATCTAGAAATGGAAGTTTAGCTAGAGTAAGAAAGTGGGCTGAGAGAACAATTGAACACCAAGAAGGGTCTTGATTGATAAATCTAAAGATCAAGATCTGATCACAGGAGGCTGGGGGCATGGATTGCCTTATTTTTATATCATTATAGGTTTGTGAAGCTATCGAAAAGGTTGGATTTATTGTGCAGAGTTTTTGCATGCCCACTATCTAACAAGTGAAATGAACACATAACTATTTTCTATTTTATTTTTTTACAAAAGGATTAATTTACTATATGTTAAAACATTAAATTAATCAAATCATACTAATTTGATTTAATAAATAAAATATTATTTTTGCAACACAATTAAGCATTTAATTAGAAAATGAAAAGGAACTCACATTAACTTCATTAAATCTTAAAACATAATCACATTTTAGCTTTAGTTTATCCTTTAATTAATTTAATATATGAAATCAATGTTCCTTATTCCTCAACCTTTATGAATAAAAAAACAATATGATCATAGCCACTATTTAGTTAATCTACATGGGTCATTTTTAAATTAATTTGATAATCATATAAATTATTTTTCCACTCCTTAATATAATAATTAATATATAAATTATTCAATTAATTTATCAATTAAAATCACTTGAGAGCCATTTCCTTATAAACTCTCAAATTTAAATTATCTCTTAAAATTAAAATAACATAATACGATCAAAGTATAATATTTCACAAAAGGGAATTAACATTCTTTTATCACTTTTAGAATAAAAAATTAAACATTTAAGTTGCATCTTAAAGATAAGAAAGTTTAATTCCATATAATTATTTAAGTTGTTTCTTAAAGGTAATAAAATTTAATATTCATTCTCACCATGACTTAAATTTTAAAAAAATCAGCATGAAGCTAGAATAGGTAATTTTTTTAAATGATTAAAAAAAATTAGGTCACTTTAGGGAGCTTGAACACTAAATCTCATCCCTTGGTTGAGAGCTAATAATAACCCTTGGGGCGATTTTAGGATTGACCTAAACCATAAAGACATCTCTTTTTTAAAAATGGTCTTTCTCTATCCTTTCATTCATTCTTTTGTTTGTAGGTGGAAGCATGGAGATGAAAACCTACAAGAGAACTTGGAGACCACTTAGATGGCTTGCAACATGCTCTTATTGATGTTGTGCAAAGTATATCTATAGTAGTTTGTTATTGAGATATACTCATTGTATGTATTTTCATTTATATTTGCATGTATTAATTTAAAAATGTATTTATTTTGGTTTATTTATAGATCCATGCATATAATTGCATACTTTTGTTTTTTATTTTGAAATGTCTTATAATTGCAAATATATAGGAACTTATAATCCCAACATTTAAATATATACACACAAAATATATCTCTCTGAGGGCATATATGTGTGTGGGTATTTGCAGGTTGATGAAATACTACTAGTTGTAACAGAGCGTAGGACAAAAATATGTAGAAATTTTATACACACAAAGTTTAGAGCACTGTGTGTAACGATGGGGTTATGGCCTCAAATGGGAGCCGCGACCTCCCAAGGGCCTACAAACCCCCTATTGAGAGTGACATCCTAGCAGGGGTTGCACCCTTCATGGGGTTAGCCCTGTCTAAAGGGTTTCAATCCTCATTTTATTTTATATAATTTTTCTTATATATATATATATACTTCTTATTAAATGTTTACATGTATATTTTATTTATAATATAATCGATCTATCTATATACAATTATATTATAATATAAAAAGTAACATAAATATATTATTATTATTTAAAATAAATCATGTTCAATGATTCATACTATAAAATAACATCAAAAAATCTAGTGAGCGGCAAGAGATCACCCATATAGGCAATGTGAGTATTTCATAGGCAATATCTCAAATTAATGGCCCCATAAAATTGGAAAATAATGAGGATGTGGAGGAGTGGCAAGAAGTGCATAACAAGAAAACGAAAATTATCAAGATTGAGTTAAATCATATTAAAATGCAATTGCGATCTCACACCAAATCTGGTGTCTAGATTGTAACTTAAACTGAGCTTAATCTTCTATCCTTAACAGTTGAGTAGATTACCTCTCCAATGAAGGCATCCAAAACCAGTAGGAAATATGGTTGATGGAATGTTTATAGATGCAATTTTTGCATGTTGGCCATGGTTGGCCATTTATGTAACTTTTCGTTCTTATTAATAAATTCTTTTACAGATAAAAAACATTATTATGACTATATTGTATTTTTTTAGATTCATTTTTATATCAATGTATATCATTTAAAATAGGTGAATGGATAATATATTTTAATGGAAGAATATATATCTCAAAATCAAGACACTTTTGAAACAAAATTAATAAAATATTTCTCATTTAGAGCCCTATATATGTCCATACATCTAGATAATCTTACTTCTCTTTTAATATAGAATATTATAATGCAAAAGACTTAACCGACATTTCTAGAATAGTTGTAAATGTCTTTGATATGTTTAAATATAAATAAGATATTTTGTCATCTAGTTTTCTAAGATAGGTATTCAAAACATTCACACTATTACATACAAATACAAATGTACAACATAGTTCCCAACCATATTCAATGATGGCAATACCTCATGTAGCTTTCAATGTACCCAAAAAAATTGATGCAAAGTTACAAATAGGATTTTATTTACTATAACACTAAGGTTTATAAACTTGAGATAATAGTTGCTTTTGCTCCAATAATTCACTCTTTACAATTACAATTTCTCACACACCATAACAACGCAAGGGTCTACACTTGATATAAATAATTTACAAGGACCCCTTTAAGGGTGGTCTAATACAACTTGCACACTATGGTTAAATACAAGGATAAGATGGAAAATGCCATCTCCATGCGAAAGAATGCTCCAAATGAATCCTCTTATTATGCATTGAAAATAACACAAAACTCTCCTACATGACCAATGAGAAGCTCACCCCCTATCCATAGGGTTGCTCACAACCCACCCTCGAGGTAGGAGATCCCTTGGTAACTTTGGTTACATTTCAACACCACATAATAAAACACAACTCACCATTTTATTTAACACAACCTTAACAATACAACTTACATAGAAAACAAGGGGATTAACATCACAAGAACCTTCTGCAAGGTTCAAATAGTGAGAGACGAGGAGACAACTTCTTTCTCTCCAATAACAATTTATTTCAACAACACTCAAAACACATAACAACGCATAATCACATTTACACACAAGTTCATACTAAAATTTCTCCATTCAATCTTATAAAAAAATAACACCATAGAAGGAAGAAAAACTACCTCTCAACTCCCAAAGAAATTGAAGTAGGATATTGGTGAAGAATCCCAAGCTCTTTCTCCAAATCTCCCTTTCACATGCCAAAAATCCTCAACCTTTCTCTAATTCTCTCTCAAACCTCTAACAAGACTTAGTGATCATCAAAAGTTTGCTTCCTTCTCTCTCATTCTCAAAATAAGATAAAAATTGAATTCCAAAAATACCTCTTCCATTCTCAAGAGAGTTAAATAGAAAATCTAATCTCCTCAAATTTGAATGTGGAGGTGAAACTTTTCACCTCCACATTAAATCTTAAGCCAACCTCAAACCTATTGACCTAATGACACCTAGCCTCTTGAGGAATTCCCAAGTGTTACTACTTGGCCGATTCCTTTTTAGGAGGGGCCTCCATGTGTTGTCACCCATGGTGAGTCGTGGAGATCCTACCCTTATCTCAACCAACCCAACAAAAAAATAGAGGATGAGATGGGATGGTGACACCTCACCCAACCTCACCCAACAATCTTCCAATTTTGTCACTATTTAAAAATATCAAATTTAGGAGGTTAGAATTTAGTTTTTGATCAATTTTTACAGTCCAGTGTGACCCTAGCTAATAGTCTTATGACTCGAGACTTTAAAATTACCAAATAGAATGACAATATGCACTTAAAGCCACCTAAAAACCCTTAAGAAAAATAACTCAAAATTAAACCCTTAGATGAGCATTCCCTTCATAACATGACCCACTTAACACATGCACAATACATACATTAATTTCACACATCAAAATTCAATAACTTCACATCAAATAGAAACTTTTTTCACATCACATTCACATCATGTGAGACCTTAGTCCCTCCATAAGGACTAGGGTCATGAATCATTGGTTAAGTCTGTATACACCTAAAAATGGTCACATCACATAGTCTGGTAATTAATTAAATATTTTTAATATTTAATTAAATCTTTGAATTCTATCTGCATATAAATAAATTTAAATAATTTATTTATATTGTTCATTATTTCATTTTGATTAAATAAATAAGTTTATTTAATCATCTTTTCGTATTCATTTCTTAATTAATTAAATAAACATTACAATTTATTTATATTAATTATCAATAATCTTGGCTTGAATATTTTATTCAAATAAAGATTAAGTATTAAATTCTTCTAAAGTCACATTACAATTAAATATTCCAAAATATTTAATTAATTCCTTTCTAAAGTCACATTACAATTAAATATTCCAAAATATTTAATTAATTCTTTTAAAGTCACATCACAATTAAATATTTCAAAATATTTAATTAAATCTTCTATAGTTCTAAAATCAAAAATCAAATTCACATAAATGAAATTAAATAAATTTATTTAATAAATTTGGGAATTATCTTCAACAACCGTGAAACAAACTGCCAAAACAGAAAAATTAAATTCCTCTGTTCCTGTGCAAGCTTGTTCCTGTGGGTTGAAGAAAAGCTTCCATTTTTCTCTCCAGCTTCCCAACCTCTTCAATCTTCCTCTCAACCTCTCCATCTCTCACCATTCAAACTTACCAGACAACCTCACAGCCGTTGATCTTTGTTAGCCAGGATTTTGCCTGCAAAAAGCTATAAAAAGGATTGTCGGGTCTTTGCAATTATAGAGAAGCCTTCAATAGAATAACTATAGCCAATTTGCAATAGCATAAGCCTTTTTAGCATTCACATCATTCTCATTTCATAGCATAGCATAGTAGCATAGCATATCATGGCATATCTACTTCATTTCATAGCATCTTTAATCCACAGCCCCTGTGCATAATTCACAGCCCCTGTGCATATCCGTATCAGTATCTTCCCTCCACCAGCATATAGCATAGAGAAGCTTTATCACTTTGCATACTCATTCTACAGATTGCCATTTGGAGAAGCCAAGCTTACACAATCTGAGAGCAGCAGCTTCAAACAAATCTCTGGAGATAGAGGAAGATGGAACGCCTCTGAAGAAGCTTCATTTTTTTTTTTGAAATCAATTAAATTACTTGCTTTTCTTTAGTTTAAAGTTCCATTATTTTTGTTTTGTTTATTTCAATTTTATTGCATATATTAACATACACAAAGTCCAATTAGGGTTACCATGTGACCTCCAAATTTCTATTAGCCCTACATTTACTTGCACACTCAATTGCACCCATTAATATGTTCATCATATAGCTGAAGAAAATTGCAATGAAATCAACATAATATGTAAGAATTCATCATTCAAGTCATATTTAAATTCAATGTACTCATCATAACACACATCATCAATAAAATTTCATTTACATATTATATGTCTATCAATTTATCCATATAATATAGATATTTGTATTCATAACAATACAAATAGTCTTTATAGCCTAATAACCTAAAATTCATACAACTCAAAGCATACATTTATGACCTAAAAATAAAATATATAATAACTTAGACATCCTCTTGTATTACAGTATATTTTCTAATCCTAATTAAATAACATATGATTGATACAATTTAAGACACAAATTCATGATAAAGAATCGAATAAAATAACCAAATCCTAATAAGATCATCATTATCATACACAACTAAATCATATTAATTTAATCTAACATCCACTTGATTTGATCAACCAACAATAAAGAACCCTCACAAAGGAGAAGAGAGTAACACTAGTTGCACGGGAGGTTGGAAATTACATAATCTCCTTGTGAATGGTTAACAAATATGTAATTTGAAACACTTCTATAATTAATAAAATTCATTATTTTGTTTTTCCATAACTTTTCATTTTTTGTGTATTTTTGTTTCTAATAACTTGTTCATTCAATTTATTATTGGTAATACATTAGATTGTACTACAACAAGTGTTTTGAGTTTTGAAAGAGGTGAGTTATGCTATGTAGTGGGAACAAAATTTGTATGTTACATTATAGGGGGATCAAAGGCAAAAACATCCTATAAATTTGGAAGGAGAAATGACATAACCTAGAGCATCTCACGGAAATGATTTGGTTGACACATCAAGGACCACCTAGGCAAGGCTTAAAATCATTGAGACACAAAGGTGATAAGTGGTTGTGACAAAATATCGATGATGATAAGAGAATATTTTGTAAACTACATGATGATGTCACTTCAAGTTTAGAGAATTTAAAACTCGTTGCAGAAGATACATTTTCATTGTCATTAATGAACCTAGGGAGAAAATCAAGATTTGATCTCCAAGCTACTTAGGAAGCTTAAATATAGAAGACTTTTTGGATTGGATCACTAAGTTGGAGAATTTTTTTTAGTTCAAATCCATAAAATTAAGCATGTGAAGTACATCGCCATGGAGTTGAAAGGGATTTTTACCTGGTGGTGGGATTATAATAGAAGATCCACATATAGAGGGAGAAGTGTAAGATCTTATGGGATCATATGGTGATAAAACTCAAGGGTTAGTTCATACCCAACAAATAATCAATAGGATTGTTCAAGAAGCTCTAAAACTTGCATCAACATGAGAAATTTGTGAAAGGTTACTCAAAAGAGTTCTACCAACTTATTGTCTATGTAAATCATGTGGAAGATGACATGGACAACATATCAATGCATGCTAATTTTTTGTACAGTTCCATTTAGGATAATACTTGTTTGCTATAAATGCATTCCTTGGAGAAGGCCTATCAACTCCTTCATGGAAAGGGAAAGAATAAAAAAGGAAAATAGGGTAGTGGAGGGTAAACCTGTGTATAAAGAAATTGTTGAATCTAGTAGTACTATTTAGAGCATGAAAGACAAACAAATCTCCAAAAGGTGGAGAAGGGTAAACTAAGGTTGTGGCAAAGGATTTAGTGGGACTTTCTATAAAACCTCGTCCTGCAACCTAGAGGATGATGCAACACTGTAGAAGCACAACTAATTTTTTTCCTTAAAAAGAGTAACAATGATGAGTGAAGTAAACTACTCTAACACATACATCCTCTAGGCCATGCAACGCGTCTACATATGAATTTCAAGACTTACAAAATTATTCTAAAACATAGTATATGGAATTAACTCATGATAACAACATACAACAAAGCAGTAATCCATTGCAAAATAAGTCTAGCACATAGAAATGTAATGAGCATATTTCCACCGATACAACACCATATAAACAATATATACCATTAATCCAATGATGAATAGATCATACATAATGTTACAATTACATCACAAGGGTTCTCCTCAATACAAATGAGGATTACAAATACATAGTGTCACACAGTTACAATGAATAAAGAGAAGTACAAATACATAGAACCGCACAAGCTCCTCAAATAAGAAGATCCCGCCATCACGAACAGGAAGAGAAACTCAACAGTGTAAGGTGCACACCACCCAACCATGTGGTACCCGTAGGACCAACCCCCATGCTAGGAGATAGTAACAGGTAATCAAGACTAACCTACTACCTCTAGACACATGCAAGGTACAAAATAACACTGTACTAGTAAATACAAAACATAGGGTTACATTGCTTCCAGAATCACAAAATCAAGTACAACCACTGTACAATACAATCGACTACTGTCATAGGAGGAGCGTCATCATAAAGGTTGCATTGGTTATCCTAAGGAGATCTTCCTAGGTCCCGACCCCCATCTTGGGTTACCTGGTAACCTCTTACGAACTCCAGCCCCACATGCACACTAGCGCGGAATCAATTATCTTTCGAGAAGATAAGATAACGATCTTGCCATTCCAGGCCTTCCCGACTCATCTCAAGTCTAACACAAGCCCTTGAGCCAATGAGCGAGCCTAACTATCAAGTTAAATATGTTAACTACCCATTCCCCTAATGTAGGTTATTTAATTTCCACTGATTATATTGACTTCCACACGAGTGGTTTTGGGACCACTTTGTGTCCTGACCCTCATTGAAAGCCACTCCCCTATAGACAACACAATAACTCATACTACAACCCAAGGGTAGATAGTGCACAAACTGATAATAACATAACACAAGAGATAACACATCCCTACGGATGTCCAATACTAAATCCAACCACATGCACTACCCAAGGAAATCTCAAGTCGACTAACATAAATGACAACCCTTTCACAATTAAAATCTAGAAGACTTATATTTCTTTTACAACAAATATTCCCCACAGTACCCAATTACAAAAATACTAGAAATTAAAATAAACAATCTCATGTAATTAAAAGCACTACTATCCGAATTTCCTAAATCCAATAGAACAATATCTCACACTAAAGTACATTATTCAAAACAAAATTCCCATTAATAATCCACAACAAAATTATATCAAAAGTTTAACTACAGTTTCACAACCACACATAATATCTAACCCAATTTCATAATTAAACTATTTATTCATTTCTAATTAACTAATTGTGCTTGCATATATCTATTGTAATAAACAAACATTAAACAAATATATTTAATATGTATATATATATAATTAAATACAATTATATATATATACATATAAATATATATATTATATAATTATAAAATCAACTATACCATAAAAGAACTCATTTATCTAATATAAAATCCATTAACATCAAAAACTATTTCCTCATGTTTCATTTTTTGAAAAATAAAGAACAAATTACATATTTCTTTGAATTCAATATATAATATATATATATTATATAAATATGAGATATATATATATATTATATTAAATAAAAAAAATCTAAAAGAAATTGTCAAATACGAATTAGGGCTGACGTTGTACAACCGAGCTCCCACTGTAGGGGGTCGACAGTGTTGGCCATGCCGGCGCTACCTATGAAGGTAGCGCTGAGCGCTTCCCTCACTGCTGTCTCCCATGTGGGAGGGACGGCTATGGGGGTGGCTCCCTCAACCTCCATTAAATACAAAATTTCATTAATAAAAATCCTGCGATTTATAAAAATCGCGTATGACGATTTTCGAATCTGTTTTACAATTCCGAGAATTTACCAGAAGGTAAATCAAAACATAAATAAATAAAGATATATATATATATATGTTTGTATATGTATATATATTTTCCAATATATATATATAAATATATCTATATATGTAAATTTCAACCAACTTCTTTACATGAAGACAAATTATTTACACAAAAGTTTTCTAGAGGAGAAACAGACGAATTTTACACATAAGATCCATAATTTTATAGAAATAGATTTTCTACAAGACCAAAGTATAAGTATTTTACAGAGGTTTCCTATCACCACAAATATTTTTTATAGATATCTATAATTTCCTTTGGTTTCAATCTAATTCAAATGATCAATTTACACAGAGGAACTAAATTGTTTTCTACAAAGGTTCAATTTTCACGACAATCTTTAAAAAAAAACCTTCTACAATAATGAAAACTTCTTCTAATATTTTCCAATTTGCATTACAATAATAAAATAACTCTTTCAAATCAAAATTCACAAAAACAATTAAGGAACTTGTTCCAGAAGAATTGTTGCCTCGAGGATTGATGCCGAGCTTCTCTGTAATCTTCAATTTTCCAAGATTGCCAAAGCTTCCTCCAGAAGAATTGCCACCACCCAGAGAACATAAAAAATCCACAACCAAGAATATAACAAACTAGATTCCTAGAATTATCATAAAGCTTCTAAGATCTACAATTTCTTCAAACCACAAAACAATTATTTTTTTTCCCAAAAACATCTGTCCACTTTTTCCCCGTGAAAACAACTTCCTCTTTTCTCACCCATTTCAATCAATCTCTCTGTAAATCAATTTTAAGATAGTAAGAAAACAAAATCCTTCTAACTTCCTGTTCACACAACAAATATCTCTTCTTTAACAACCCAAGATATTTCTAAGATCTTTTCCCAAATATGCATTTAAAATTAAAACAATTTATTTAATCTAATTTACAATTTAAATAACTTATTTATTTCAATTCCCAATTAATTTAATAATTAAAATTACTTTATAATATAACTTAAATTAAATTAATTAATTTATAATAAAATATCCATATTAATTAAATACTTAATCACAACATATAATTTAATCCTTACAATTAAACTTGCACGATAAATAAAATACCAAGACCAACATGGATAAGGAACATGACCAACATACAGACTGACGACACATTGTGTTAGGGTAAAAGTTTGACAAGGTTAACCAGTTGCTATCTCCCAATCAACATTACTGTTGAGTAGTGGACATGCTCAGACCTATGAAACTAGGTGAAGCCGTTGTCCTGTACTTGCAAACTTACAACGAAAATGAAAGTCGTAAATGTATACAGATAATAATTCATACACACCGTGAAGAGAGAATCACAGAAATCATAGGGCACTTGCAAGCGAGTGATGCAATACCATTCTCTTCACCAATATAATGTCACATCAATTGATGAGATAATATATCAATTAAAATACAATAAGCATAAATATCAATGTCATCACAACTAAGCATCTATGCAAACATAAAGCATATTAAACATAATTACCATGCATATAATGTATCATCACATCCATATAGTCTATCATCGCTCCATTGTCAGCGATAGAACAACCATAACATAAAATAAGGTATAACAAAGTATCTGAGCTATCAAGAAAAACATAACAAAACGAAGGGGTGTCACACTTTCTTTAGGTATGAACTATTCCATAGGACATTTGAGTGTTTAGATGTCATGCGAGAGTAAGGTCAAATTGAATAACATGTACACATTTCACAAGGTGAAGATGAGATGAGAAGTGAAATAGAAAGTGCCACCTTAAATGCTAAGGAAAATTTGACGACGTGCAAGGTTTTTTTTTAATTCCATGTGTGAAGAAATTGAATCAAATTTAATGAATATAATCTTTTGCGCCAAGTGAAAAATGGGAGGTAAGTGTTGCAAGTTTATCATTAGTAGTGACAACGTCCATAGAGATGGTTTGGAAGTTGAGGTTAATTTTTTTTGCGCACCCACTCTAGAGGGAGCCTTGTGGTTGCAAAAGGGAGAGAAAATCATGGCAAGTGAGAAATACTGGGTTACATTCTATATTTGAGGATGCATGGATGAAGTATGTGTGGTGTGATGTTGATGGAGAATGAGAGGGAATGAATGAAAGACCATATTTAGAATAAAAGAATACTTGTATAAATGGATGGTTAAACTATTTGGGCAACCAAAATGCCAAAAATATTCATGAGGTTGATAAAAGATTGGTGTTCAAGAAGGCAAGGTAGGGGGGATGAGTGGGGGAGGGGGAAAGGTGTTGGGGGATCTTGTGTAGTTGTAGTAGGTCTTTGAACTTGAGGAGTAAAAATTTGTGTGTGAAACTAAAGAAGTGTAGCTTCATGGATGTGCCAACATACTTGGGATTCATTATATCTCAAGATGGATTATGAATCCATGGAGCAAGAGAAATTCTACACAATTCTTTAATGACTAGATCCAAAGAACACATTTTTTTGTAGTTTCTATGAACTAGTGAGCTTCTATAGAAAGTTTATCATGGAATTAGTTTTATTTGTGCACCTTTGATGCACTACATATAGAGGGAGAATTCATTTGGATGGTTGTTTTTGCTAATAATTTTGTGCTACCAAAGAGGGTAGGTGACAAAGGAGCTAGTACTTGCATTGATTTTAGAAAGGTTTTCTAGGTTGATTACAAGGGAAATGGGAATATAATTAATGCCATGCTCAAACAAGATGGTAGATTCATCACTTAATTTAATGAGAAATTCAATGATACTAGGTAGAACTACTTTGCCTATGATTAGGAGCTTTACACCATTGTTTAGGCTTTGTAAAAGTTGAGGCCTTACTTCTTGCCAAAGGAATTTTTGTTGTACACATATACTAGGTATTGAATTTCATTTATAGTTAGGTGAAGTGAAACCAAAGTCACATGAGATGGGTAGAATATTAGTAGAGTCAATCTTTTATGGTAAGGAATAAAGTTGGTACAATTAAAAAATTTATAGATGTCTTGAGAAGAAGGCATGTGTTATTGTACTAAGGATTAGCAAAGGATTTGTATGGTGTAGATTCAAATTTGTACATGCATGACATGCATTGATAGAGCCTTGGGTTAGAGATATAAGCTTGTAAAAATACAGATTTGTGTAAGAGGGATAATTTTCTATAAGATATAAATTTTTATCTATGAAATTTGAGGAGATAATCTCATTCAAAAGTCAAATAATGACATGGTCTTCAATTATTTTTAGCACATACAGGACTCAAGCCATGTTGGAGGAGAGGCACTACTGGTTTAGTAAGCATAAAGATGTGAACAAGTTTGTTGAGCATTACAAAATGTGTCAAATAAAAAAGTAGTGAAAAACACATGGTTGTATAAGTAATTATTCATACCAAACAAGCCTTGGGAATATTTTTCCCTTGGATTATTGTGCAGTAAGAGGTAATGATTTTATTTTTGTAGCTATTTTTGAATTTTTAAAAATATCACTTTATTCATAGTTAGAAGTTAAATGATGCATTGATATTTGTTAGCTTGTTTTTCAAGGAGATAGTGAGATTACATGGATTTCTATAGAGTATCACCTCAAATAGTTCCACTAATTTCTTTAGTAATTTTTGGTTCACCTTATAGATGAATTTTTGAACACAACTCAATTGTAGCTCTTCGTATAATCCACAAACAAATGGAAAAATCAAGGTTATCAATCAAATTCTTGGTAGTTTGAGTTTATGTACAATAATTTGGTGAGAAAATTTATATGGAAGACACTATTCCAAGTGGTAAATGGAAAAATTCTAAAGGGTGTCACAAATATGTTGAGAATTGAAGATAATAAGCACATCAATGTAGATTCTTAAGAATTTACACAACACATGAATGAGGTCATCAAGAAACAACTAGAGGAAATCAACAAAAGATACAAGTTGCACACAAATGAAAATTGCGAGAGGAGTGTTGGCCCACATTTCTTGTTGCATCAAAAGATTGACATATTAATGTCTGATACAACTGCCAAAGTTAATGAATCCACGAGTGGCGATTAAGCCATGTCACGAACCTGAGTGCTGTGCTGCACAACACAAGGAGACCAAGGGAAAACACCTACAAAAATCCCCCTAACATAAGCGAGGGGTTCAAATCTATAACTTGGCTCTGATAGCAATTGTTGGTGCACATTTTTTGTTGCATCAAATGATCGACTTGTTAATGCTCGATATAACCGCCTGAGTTAATGAATCCATGAGAGGTGGTTAAGCCATGTCACGAAGTCAAGCACAACACTACACAACACAAGGAGACCAAGGGTGCACACCTTGCAATAAGAAGACACTCAAAAAGTGAGTTAGTCATAGCATGCTTGTGGGAAATGAAACAAAGAAAAATATGTGTGGGTGGATGAAAATGGATTGAGTATGATGCACATATTCTTCTAATTTCATTCAAAATGTGTGCTATAATATGCAAATGAGGAACATAAATTAAATCTAACCCAACTACCAGTCAAAAGGAAGATCTGGAAATGGTCAAATGTTGTGTACCTGTCACCAAAGTTTCTTTTTCAAACATCAATGAGGACTCATTCACCCTATGATGAATGGGTCCTAACTAGGGCCCCAAAAAAATAGTTTTTGGGTTCTGTCCTACTCAGTCTACACTCCCAGATTCTAGTCGATCATTGTTAGAAAGATGGAAATAAAACTTGTAGCTCAGTTTTTGTGATTTGACAACTTCTCTTGCAACTTTGACAACTTTGCAACTTTGACAACTTTGCAACTTTCTTCAATTTTTCTCTCCAATAGATTTTCAACCTAAAACCTGCAATCACACATCAAGGAGAGAAAAATGTTGTTTGTTAGGTGAATGGGGGTTTTCCTTGGTCAAACCTTGTTTTGGTAATTAAACCTTGAATTGAATAAAAGAATGAGAGGAATGATGAATGGAAACTCACCAAACCTTAATTGAAACCTTGGAGTACAAATATGCAAACTTGCATGAAGTGGCCTCAATGAATGTAGATCTTGATCATGAAACTTGATGTGAAACAATATCTTTGATATGCTTGATAGATCTTGAACACTACATAAACACATTAGCTCAAACAACATGCATGATGCAATACATCTTTGACATGATGAAATGAATCTTGATTGCTGTAATAATCTTCTTTAAATCTACCCTTGAATTTCTTAGGAAATGCTCTTGAATGCTCTTTGATCATAAGTTTTCTATTAGGACGCTCTCATCAAAATTGTTGGGTGAAACCAAGTGAAATGATCTTGTATTTATGCACATCTTAACATTAATTCTCGAAATTCAAATATCACAAGTTGACATTGAATTGTAGATTTGAAATCATTAAAATATCGCCAAAAACATATTTAAAAGGGGGGTCCTAGGTCTAAGTGGGGACCCATTCGCCCTATTCTAAGTGGGGACCCATTTGCCATAGGGCGAATGGGTCCTAGGCCACTCACCTAGGACACACATCATACAAGGTGAAATTTTATGTAAAATTAGGGTCCTAGGACTAAGTGAGGACCCGTTCACCCTCTGGTGAATGGGTCCTAGGTCACCTACCTAGGACACACATCTTCCAAAGTTAAGTATTGTGAAATGGTATTTATGAATGTCGGGTTTTATCTCTCAAAATTTGTAATTAAATAGGTTTAGATTTGAATTAAAGGGGCCAATTAAGGAAAATTAACGTCAATTAATTAATAAAGCCCTAGATTAGTGTAAAAGTGTAAAGATACACCTTACAACACCCTAAATAAGGCACAATTAAGTCCATTTTAATAAAAGGGCCCTAAACTTAATGTGAATATGAAAAACATATTACAACACTAAATCAAGGCATAATTAAGTTCATTTCAATATTAATTATTTCCAAATTAAGTGTGAAAATAGGGTACTTTTTCCTACACTACAGGAAAAAATGTGTATGAAATCATTTTTCTCAAAAGAATGAATATATCACCAAAATTTAAATGTCTTTGATTTGTATTCTTATCATATGCACAATCCCATAGATACCACATAAATGTATACAGTGTCAAATTGAAAAAAACAAGAAACCTAAGAACTAAGGAGAGGATATCGTTGTATTGTGGAGCCTAATCAGACTCAAAGGTTTAATTTTCCTCATCCTTATTGACACAGTTTCCCCCCAAATAAATTAACATGGGAATTGGAAGGGGGGCAGAGCCCCTCTTGGTGGGGGCTATTGGGGGAAACACCTCTGAAGAAAAAATTGGCTATTATTTTAATAATCATTCTTCTACCAAAATGTATTTGAAATGCAGTTGCAAATAGAACTGTAAAAATTTCCAGAAATGAAGTGTTTTTTGTTGCACGTGGGAATTCCAACAACCACGGTTGGAATGTGAGTAGTTGTGCATGTGTGGAAGGTAGATAATCACATGGTTTTTAAAATTTTGTTGTAGGGCGTGTAAAAAATGGTGAGAAAAAGGTTGCAATTTTAGTGACTGTGTAAAACATAGGTTAAGCTATGGGAACATGAAGCAATGTGCATGGTAAAAACATTAGTGGATACCGTTGGTTAAAATGGTTACTACAAGTTGCAACAGTTGTTGCAAGTTTATTGTAATATCATTTTCTAGATATTAATAAGAGACTCTAGTTTGTGGATGTAACCCATCATTTGGGTGAACCACGTTAAATATTGTTGTTGTTTGGGTTAGTGCAGGATCATGGGGGTCCAAACTAGGCCCTTAAGTGACAATGAAAATTCAAAAAAATAGATTTAGGAAACTTTATATAAAAAATTGAATAGGTTATTAACATAGTTTGAAAAATATATAATTTTTTTTTTGTAGCAAGTTGAATGTAATTTCTAAGATACTAGTCCTCTTTTGGAAAAAAAGTAAATCCATTTGGTAAAATTTTGAAATTTCAATACAGTAGTACCAACTTAAGTACAAGAAAAAAATAATATATTTTTCTGAAACTTTCAATATAAGTAGAGGACACATGCCTGAATGTGCCACATTTTTTTATATTTTTTTTGCAAGTAAATAATTAGTTATGAATTTTTTATTAGATATTTTCAAAAAATATTAAAACTTATTTGTCTAACCACCATAACTTTGTTAAAAAATTCTGAAAATCACACACACACACACACACATATATTATCCTATACTATGGGAAGCATAGAATGTGCTGCATCTTTCAGATTAAAAAAATGTCAAATCGTTTAGGCATTATAGATTTTTTTCAATCAACCTATCAACCAAGACTTTAGTTAGAATGCATGTAGAAAATCAATAATAATTATATATTTAAGTCCAAATAATTCATATCTTATATTAGTGGAAAGCTAAAAAAATATCAACAAACCCTTTTCATTTCATCAAATTCGGATAAAAAAATGTCATCAGCCACTTTTGGGTCATATTGCCACTCTTTGGACCCCCATGATCCTGCACTCACCCATCTTTCGTTGTTAACTATTTTTGTTCTTTAAATTCCATTGTGCATTTAATATCCTTTCAATTGTTAATCTACATTTAATTGATAGTATTCTGCCTCCAATTCCTAACAACCACTATCAGAGCGGGTTGTGTTCAGTTATCCTCTATAGGAAGGTCTCATGGATGAGTGGAAGTAATGAAATATGAGAATAAATTGAAGGTAGAAAAATTTAATGGGTAGAACTATCAGTTATGGAAGATACAAATGGAGGACCATCTCCATCTGAAGGATTTATGGTGGCTATTGCAAGGGAAGAAAAGGAAATTGACAACAATGACTGATGAGGAATGTGATAGTTTAGACAAAAAGGAACTTGGTAGTATTCGATTATGCCTGGCCCAATCAATGGTGTTTAATATTTCAAAAGCAAACACAACAAAAGAGTTGATGTAAACCCTGGAAAAATTATATGAAATTCTTTCAGCTTCGAATAAGACCTATTTCTTATGAAGTGTTTATTTAATATGAAAATGGTAGAAGGTGGATTGGTTACAGATCGCTTAAATGAATTCAATATAGTTACTAGTCAATTGAATTCTGTGAATATACATTTTGATGAAGTAAGATCTCTCTTGATTTTGTGTTCTTTTCCTGAAGCTGGAATAGCTTGGTAATGGCAGTTAGTAACTCAGTTTTTGGTTTAGATACATTGAAATTTGATGATGTTGTTGGTGCAATTTTGAGCGAGGAAATTCATAGGAAAAGCTTAGGTGGAAATCCACATCAGGAATTATTTTAAATGCAGAAAGTAGGGGCAAATCAAAGGAGAGGGGAAGGTTCTAAAGTTCATGGGAAGTCACAAGGAAAATCAAAGGACAAATGGTCACAATCTAGAGGAAAGAAGGATTGCTGGTACTATGGGAAACTAGGTCATCTAAAGAAAGATTGCTGGTCTCGAAAGAATAAAGATGGAGAAAAAAATGAAGGAAATAAGGAGGAAAATGTGGTAATAAATATGAGGATGATGCTTTGATTCTTTCCCTTGATAATATTAATGATTCTTGGGTGTTAGATTCAAGGGCTTCATTTCATGCTACACCCTATAGAAGTTATTTTCTTGATTATGTCCAAGGGGATTTTGGGCTGGTTTATTTGGGAGATAAAGAACCCTATCAGACTATTGAAAAGGGAAGAATCATGATTAATTTATAGAATGAGAATAATTGGCTACTACAAGAGGTAAGGCACATTCCAAGGCTGACTAGAAATTTAATTTCAGCAGGGCAACTAGATGTTGAAGGTTGTGTTGTTACTTTTAGTGATCAAAATTGGAAGGTTAGAAAAGGTGCCTTAGTGGTAGGAAAAGGTGTGAAAGTAGACACCTTTTGTCTTTGTACATGTGATACTGTTACTTATACTTTAGATTTTATAGATAAAAATCAAACAAGGAAGTTGCTGGAAAAAATAGGTACAACATTTGCTGTGGGTTCGATAGTAGTTGCCGCGGGTTCTGTAATAGGTTCAAGAACAATTGTTGTGGGTTCGTAGACATAAAATTAGATAGTTGTTGCAGGTTCTGAAAAAACACTATGGCATAATAGACTTGGGCACATGAGTGAAAAAAGTATGAAGGAACTTCATTCCAAGAAATTTTTACCAAGTTTGAAATGTGTTAATATGGATTTCTATGAAAGTTGTGTGTATGGAAAACAAAAGAGTTAGTTTTCTCAAGGATGGGAAGCAAAAGAGAGATGGGAAATTGGATTATGTGCATATGGATGTACGAGGACCAACTTAGGTATCTTCTCTTAGTGGCTCTTGGTACTATGTTACATTTATAGATGATGGAACTAGGAAGGTTTGGATTTATTTCCTTAAACAAAAATCTAATGTATTTGAAACATTCAAAAATTGAAAGAGCTTGGTTGAAAATGAGATAGGTAAAATATTAAAATGTCTCAGATATGATAATGGTGGTCAATATTACAACAAATAATTTGAGGATTATTGTTCATCTAATGAAATTCGTAGGTAGAAAATGGTTCCAAGGACTCCACAAGAAAATAGAACGACTGAGCACAAGAATAGGAAAATAATGGAGCATGCAAGGAGAATGAGATTGCATGTTGGGCTGCCTTTAAACTTGTGGGAAAAAGATGTTAATACCACTATATATTTGATTAATAGAGGCCCCTCTAATCCTTTAGGCTATGGTATTCTAGAGGAAGCATGGAAAGATAAGGTGAGTTATTTTTTTCTCATAATGTTTAGTTGTGAAGCATTTACACATGTAGATTATGAAAATAGAACCAAGTTGGATGCAAAATCAAAATAGTGTATCTTTGTTGGATATGACATTGATGAATCTAGTTATAGGCTTTGAGATTTTGAAAATCTAAAAATTGTGAGAAGCAGCGATGCTGTATTCAATGAGAAGGTGCTATACAAAGATCAATTGTAGCAACATGAGAAGAAAGAAAATGATTATGTAGTGCTATATGACACTTTGGACAACGATGTTCTAGTGGTTCCTCATGCTCTACAACAACAACAACAAATACCACAAACTCTAGTGAATGTTGGATGTTCAACAAGGATAAGTAGACCTCCCGAAAGATATTATCCCTCTTTGTATTCTATTTTATTGAGTGATGTTGGTGTACGAGAATGTTATGATGAAGCTATGTAGGTGGATACCAAGGTTTAGTGGGAGCATGGAATGGAAGAAGAAATGGACTCCTTGCTAAAAAATCAAGCTTGGGAATTATGCAAGTTGTTTGCAGGTAAAAAGGATTTACCAAATAAATGGGTTTATAGGTTGAAAGATGAAGATGGAGGTAAGAAAATATTTAAAGCTAGGTTATTTGTAAAAGGATTTACATAGAGAAAATGAATTGATTTTGATGAAATATTTTCTCTAATTTTTAAGATGACTTCTATTCATACTGTTTTAAGTATTGTGGCTTTTGAAGATTTGCATTTAGAACAACTAGATGTGAAAACAACCCTTCTTCATGGTGATTTGGAGGAGGAGAAGTATATGTCCAACCACAAGGTTTTGAGGTTAGGGGTAAGGATAAATCAGTGTGTAGATTGAAAAAGAGTTTATGTGGCTTGAAATAGGCACCTCGACAATGGTATATTAATTTTGATAGTTTTATGGTTAAGCAAGGATACAACCGGTGTAATTCAGACCAATGCATTTATTTTAAGAGGTTGGATAATGATAGCTACATTATTTTATGTTTATATGTTGATGATATGCTTGTAGCGGGGTCTAAAATGGATCACATAAGGGGGTTAACAAAAAACATTTTCTATGAAGGATTTGGGGGAAGCAAAACAAATCCTTGGTATGGGAATTACTAGAGATAGGAAAAAACAAAAAATGTTTCTATCTCAAGCTGATTATGTTGAAAAGGTGTTGTAGATATTTCATATGGAGAATGCAAAAGATGTCAACACACCTTTGCCTAGTCATTTCAAATTGACTAAGGAGATGTGTCCAAAGACAGAAGAGGAGGAAGAAAAACTGTCCAATGTACAATATGCTTCTGCTATAGGTAGTTTAATGTATGCCATGGTATGCAAAAAACCAGATATTGCACATGTCGTAGGAGTTGTTAGCATGCATATGAGTAATCCCAGAATGGTGCATTGGAATGTAGTAAAATGGATTGTCAAGTATTTGATAGGAGCATCCAATAAACATTTATGTTTTGGGGGATCTAATACTAATTTAAAAGGCTATATTAACTCAGATTTAGTAGGGGATTTTGATATAGGAAGAGTACCATAGGTTATGTATTTATAGCTGGTGGGAAAATAGTGATTTGGATTTCTTAACTACAAAAGGTGGTTGCTTTATCCACCACAGAGGCATAGTATGTTTCTGCAATAGAGGAAAGCAAGGAGATGATGGCTACAATTTTTCATGGAAGAATTGGGTAAATAGTAGGTTGAAAGTTACTTTTTTATGGATATCTAGAGTGCTATACATATTGCAAATAATTCTACCTTGCACTCAAAAACCAAATACATACAACTAAAATATCATTTTATTCAGTCGACATTAGAGGATGGATAGGTAAAGCTGTAAAAGATACATACAAATGAAAATCTAGTGGATATGTTTACAAGGGCACTGGCAAGGGAGAAACTAAGCTCCTCTTCAACTTTGATTGGCCTTCAAGGTTGAAAATAAAATTATAACAATAGGGTCTAGGGTGCTTATTTCCAGTGGGAGTTATAGAGGCAACGATTTTATGATTAGCCTCTAAGTGGAAGATGGTATGGTGTGGAGTCTGATCTATTTCCAAGTGGGAGATTGTTGTATTGTGGAGCATGATCAAACTCAAAGGTCTAATTTTCCCCACCTTTATCGACATTGTTACCCTCCAAATCTATTAACGGGGGAATCAGAAGGGGGGAAGATCCCCTCTTTATGGGGACTGCTGGGGGTAGTGCCCCAAAGAAAATATTGGATATTATTTTAATAAGAAATTTGATTCCAAAATGTATTTGAAAAACAATTGTAAACAATTGTAAAAAAATGCTAGAAATGAAGTGTTTTTTGCTACACGTGGGAATTCCAACAACCACGGTTGGAATGTGAGAAACTATGCATGTGTGGAAGTAGAGAATCATGTGGTTTTTCAATTATTCTATAGGGAATGAAAGAAATGATGAGAAATTGGCCTCGAGTTCAGTGACTGCAAAGTGTAGGTCAAGCCGTGGGAACATGAAGCAAAGCATGTGGTAAAAAATAGTGGATACCATTGGTTAAAATGGTTGTTGCAAGCTGTAATAGTTGTTACAAGTTTATTATAATATCAGTTGTTGGATATTAATAACAAAAGGGACTTTGGTTTGTGGGTGTAGCCCATCATTTGGGTGAACCATGTTAAATCTTGTTGTTGTCTTTCATTGTTAACTATTTCTTTTCTTTAAATTTCGTTGTGCATTTAATCTCCTTTCAATTATTAATCTAAATTTAATTGATAGTATTCTGCCTCCAATTCCTAATAGATGTACTATAGGGTCATGTGAATATATCATAATTCTATATGTACATATAATAGGACTTATGAACTATATCACAAGAATGCGTATATATTCATAGATTTTGGATGGTGCTTGTGTGTATTATTAGACTCTATGTGAAGTGAGAATCGAGTTAGGATATGATGTCAATCATAGATCAAATATACTCCAATTGATAAATGATCAAAGACCAAAATAGTGAAATGGAGAGAGAATCTTGAAAGAGAGAAAATAGAGACAACCCACAAGAGAATTTTGAGAATAGTCACTTTAATCTCATTGAACTAACTGAGGTGGGAGGAGAGTGTTGTATATATAGAAAAAAGTGGGCATATACATCCAAGAGGTTTATTAAATTGAACTACACATAATAGGTGGAAGGTTTTACCTACTTGGTAAATGCCAAAAATGTGGAAAAACCTACTCAAATAGAGACAAACTAATGGTTGTGAGAGGTAGCATGAAAATCCAAAAGAGGGTGTGAAAATTAACTACCTATGTGTGGGACCTAGTGATTCATTTACCCGATGGATTATGCCATGTGTCCTCATATTAATCAAGTATAATTTACCTAAACAAGATTAAAAATATGTGTAGGAAAAAAAATCCCATAACATAAGGAAATTAAAAAACTTACACTAACACCCCTTTAAGCATAACTTAGGTGAGTGAAAATATGGGTCTCGAAAAATGAAGCTTGATGGTGTACCTATGTAAAAAGAATCCCCCCTCAAAATAAGAATCCCCTCCAAAGGAAGAAGATTCCCCATAAGAGGAATATGGTTTTAGGATTTTGAAATGAAAGTCCAAACTCATTGAGAATATTCTGAAGTCAAATAGCCTTAGTGGTGGCATTAATTGTCCCTTGATACTCATCCTCTATAGATGAAAGGGAAATTATGGACTAATTCTTTCTCAACCAATAAACTAGACTAGAACCAAGTGAGAAAAAATACCCTGAAGTGAGAATCGCTTTCCTAATCTAAATATATATATCCCAAGTTGATATCCACACCCATTGCATACTAAATTCCTTGAATATGAGTACCTTTACTATAGTGGAGGATCCTCTTAGTTTCTTTCTAATGCAACTCATGTGGCTTGTGCATGAATCAAGAGACCGTTCTGGCAACATATTAGATGTGGGGTCTTGCATGAGTCAAATAGATGAGACTCCCAACAAATTTGTCAATATAAAGTGCCATCAACGAAGGGTGAAGAATACTTAGCCTGAAGTTTGACCCCTGAAAAAATGGAGTTGGTGTAGGTTTACAATCAACCATGCAAAATTTAGAGAGCATATCAAGAGCATACTTGGGTTGTGTAAGGAAGACACCAAAGGATGACTAAGTGATCTCAATCCCCAATAATTAATGCAAAGGACCTAAGTATAACATCAAAAATCTATCATGAAAAGTAGTTTTCACTAATTTGATTATGTATGATGGACTCCCTATGATCAACAAGTCATAAAATTGAGAACAAAAAATGTGAGAATGTCATCTTGCTAGAAAATATAGACATTCAAATCAAAATGGAATCAAGTGAACCCAAATGTTAGAAGTAAGGAGTCCATCTTAGCATACCAAACTTGAAGAGCCTATTTGAAGCCACAGAGAGACTTTCAAAGATGAAAAAAAGTGAAGGATCTTTTACGGACCCCTATAGCTGCTCCATGTAAATTTCCTCTTGAAGGTCAATGTGAAGAAAAAAACTCTTTACATCCATGTGATGAGTTTCCCAATGATGGGTTTCAACTATAGTAAGGACAAGTTTGAGGAAATTTATTTTGGAAACTAGCAAAAACGTATTAGAGTACTGAATCTTAGGAACCTAGGAGAATCCTTTTACAAGCAAGCAAGCCGTATGCTTATCAATTGACCCATCTACAATTTTGTTGTTGTTGATATATCCACTTGCATTGTACAATTTTTATTCCCTTAAGAATAGGGGCATGATCTAATGTGTGATTCATCTCTAAGGAATTGACCTCTTCCGATAAAGCAATATCCCACTCAAGGATACTCAAAGAGCTTCCCAAAAGGACCGTGAATCTAAAGCTAAAGTAATGAAGAGATATGAAACCTATTGAAAATGTGACCTTATAATTCTAGTATTTAATGAACACCAACCCAAGCACCTACTGAGTCAATTGTCTATCAAGCCTAAAGAGGTATTAAGGTCAGGAGAGTGTGGTGAAGAATCATCAACCTCTGAATGATGGATATAAGAGGAATGTGAATCCTCAATATCATTGTTTCAATCTGAAGTAAAGGAAGAAGAGTCCTCATCAAGATTAAGAGATTAAGATCCTCTAAAGAATTTTCCTCATAATGCAATGCCTCCAATGTAACAATGGATGGAGAAGTAGTATAGGAGAAGAATTGGAAGAGATCTCAAAATGAACCGTACTCTTGTGAAAAACTCATGAGTGGTGGGATGAAGAAGCCTATAGCCTTTAGCATCATCTGGGTACCCAAAAAATATGCAAGGATTTCTCTATGTATCCATAGCCTTACATTTCTCTAATAGAATATGGGCCCATGCGAGAGAACCAAACACTTGAAAGTGCTTAATTGTGGGTATTCAACCAATCAAAGATTGAAAAGGAGTCACCCCTTGTAGACACTAAAAATTGTCCTAGGCTAGTGATTTCTAAATTCTCCATCATTTCCTCTTTTGTCTTTGATAATTAAATAATCTTAATTATTTAATTATTTTCTAAAGTCACAAGTCTTCTATTAATTAAATAATTTTAATTATTTAATTAATTCATTTCTATCTTTATTCCCCCTTGATTAATTAAATAAATTTTATTTATTTAATTATGTCATGCTAATTAAGTCCCTTTGTTTCTAAAATTAAATAAATTCTTATTTATTTAATTTTTATACCAACTTCTACTATAATTAAATAATTATTTTAATTATTTAATTATTCATTAGCCTCTTCTCTCATAAATTAAATAAATTTTATTTATTTAATTTGGTCCACTCTCTTGAAATTTGAATTAAATCATTATTTAATTCAAAAGGTACTCTTTGTCACATTCCTCTATAATTAAATGATTATTTTTAATTATTTAATTATTCATTGGCCACCTAAATTAAATAATTTTATTATTATTTAATCTCCTATTACCTCTTTGTCCGTGCCAATCTTATCTTCCACATCAAGTCTTTATCTATCCATGTATCAATTAACCTCCACCCTTGATTAAAATATTTATAATTTAATCTTGACCATCAATCCTTATAATTTAGCCCTAACCCTATTTCATACCTCATCTTTCATTCTTGGCCATTGATTATTGACATTTAATCTTATCCCTTCATTCAAAATTGTCTTTCCTATAAAAGACCTTTTCATTGTCATTTGTCACCTACCTAGACATTTACTTACACAAGATTATGTTATCTTACTATCAAGTCTACTATCAAGTCAAGTGCATCCATAGTCAATTAGAATCTTCAATATTTTTCTTAGTCATTGTCATAGGCCTATTTGCATACTAAAAAATCCGAGGGCAATTATTCATATCAAGCAAAATGGAGAAGTGCAATGAAGGTGAATCAATGGTGGTATGAAGGATTTTGGTAATATTGTTCCATGTTTTATGTCTTTATGCTATTTGTGCTTCATTGTTTATTGGGGTATGATTTATATGCTTTATGGCCTAACCTTGATGATTTTTAATCTTGATTTACACCCCCTTAAGAGCTTTGTGAGGAACTATATTGAAGATGTAACATGTATAGTTTATGGTCTTTTCCCCAGTATTGAAGTGCCAAAGATTTGGATTGAACCATAAAATTTTTCATCTCCTTCAAGGACCTATTCTTGTGTTCTATGGCACCATTTTGCTAAGGACTATATGAAACTGTGTTGCATGTCAATACCTTCTGAAGAAAAAAATTGTTAAATTAATTTTTAACATATTCAACCCCATTATTTGTACACAAAAAATCTTGATAACTTCCTTGTTTGTTCATCTAAAAAATCTTTGAAGTCTTAAAAAGACTTAAAGACCTCAAAATTCTATTTGAGGATGTAAACCCAAGCATATATGGAAAGATCAACAATAAATGTCACAACATATCAAGCCTTGTTTAAGTATGGATGTGGAAGTTGTCCTACCAATTCAGTATGTACTAACTCTAATAGTTATTTGGATCTCCATGCTTTTCCTTTATCATATTTCTCTTTAGGATGCTTACTAAGAATGCATCCTTGGAAAAATCCACCAAAAAATTGAATAGAAGGAAACCCTAAAACCATGTCTTGCTAATTGAGCTATTGCAAGTAGAAGTAGTTCAAGTGGCCAAATCACTAATGCCACAAATAAATCACCTCTAAAATGAAGTTGAGTATGCAAAAATATTCCTACATCAATTTGTTAGAGGAGATAATATGCAGATTTCTCAAAAAAAACCCTTATTTAGTTACAATAAATAAGATGTAGATAAAATGAAAAAACAAAAACAAAAACACAAATATAAGAAAAAAACATAACACCAAATGCACATGGGAAAAACCTTATGGGGAAAAACACATGCTTCAAACACAAAAATCACTCTGTATTATTCAAATTTAAAGGTTAAAGTACAATATAAAAGAAATTCTCTTTAGAAGTCCTCACACAACTACAAGAATTTAGTGCAATTCCGAAAACATAATGTCATTTCAACAATTCTTCAACCTTTCATACTAAAAATGCATTAAGGAATCAAGTATTTATACACTCCAACATGAAGAGAGGGTGCCAAAAGTTTCCATAACTAAAACTCACGCCTAGGATGTGTACATGAGCCCATTATGGCATGTTGTCATCGTTGGGACTCATAAATTATTCCTTTTTCTAAATCCAACACTTTTCTCGTCAAAATTAGCTTCCACTCAACATGCAAGGCCAATACACATGTAGTTTCCAAATGCACACTTGGGCACCCCCTTAAATGTATCTTGAATGTCATAGTGTGACATAGAAACTATCATACATAACTCTTACAACTATAATAACCTATCATAGTATGTCATAGTCATGACATAGCAACTTATGATAAAAGCCACCAAGTTAGCCATAAAAACAGGACCCTAAAGTGGGACACCTACCTCCATAATTTTACCTTGCAAATTGCATATTCCACCTTCTATGTAGGATTCCAACTCACTAGTAGGTACCACAAAGTGACAACAAATATGGTAAGCGATAAACTTAGGAAATAATTAAATTATAATCACCAAATAATAAATTAAATGCCAAGAATAAAAGGTTGAGACACCTTAATCCTAACATTCTCCCACTTGTCAAAGACCTATCAAGAGTCATCTAATAAAAAATTCATGGCCATGAGGCCCATGGAAACAAAACACCATTTTATTTTCTCTTTATTCACTAACTTTATCAATTCATCTGCAACATTCGTCAAGGTGTTAACCTTCTCCAATTTAACCTTCCCATATTCCACCATATCACAAACAAAATGAAGTTGCACATCAATATGCTTTGTTCTAGCATGGAGAGTAGGATTCATTTCCAAGAAAATGACACTCTATCTCAACAAATAGTAATTTTCCCTGCATCAAGCCCAACATTTGAAGAGAACCACTTAAGCCAAATACTTCCTTACAAGAAGGAGTAGCTTCCATGTACTCTACTTCTGTTGTAGAAAAAGTGACTACAACTTGTTTCTTATTCATGCAACTAATAGCACCACCAAACATCAAAAATACATATCCACTGGCAGATCTTCTATTGTCAATATCTCATGTCTAATCAAAATCCATAAGCCCACGAATAAAAACTAAATGCCAAGGTCCAATAGGATAACCATAAAACATAAGGCATACTCAGAAGTACCCCATAAGTATCTGAACACTCTCATAAGTGCGTCCCAATGCACTCGTCCATGATTATCCATAAAGTGAATTAAGATTCCCATTGCTTGGGAAATGTTTGGCCTTGTACATATTATATCATACATCAAACTACCTATAACACTAGCATAGGGTACTTAGGTCATTCCCTTTATCTCAAAAGGATACTTTGGACAATCCTCCACAAAAAGCTTCATCCCTACAACAGATGAAAAATTAACTATCTACAAGCTGTCATGTTGAATCTCTCCAACACTAAGTTCACATACTTACTCTAGCTTAACCAAACCTTTCTATTATCTCCATCTATTTTGATCTCATTATTTTTTAATTGTGATGGCAATTGAGACTTCATATCTAAAATAAAACTTTTATCTTTCCTAGAAAATAACATATTATCAACATACAATGCAATCATGTGAATATGATCATTACTAGTTTTTTTAGTAAACACAATGATTAGATTTAGATCTTAGAAATCCCAAACTCAACAAAAAGGTGTCAAATTGTTGGTACCAAATCCTAGGAGATTTCTTAAGACCATAAAAATATTTTTTCAACTTGTATACCAAACATTCTTTACCTTTATCCATATATTGTTTAGGCTATGAAATATACATTTCTTCCTCCAAGTCGTTGTGAAGGAAAGTTGTTTTCATATCCATTTGTTCTACTTTTACATCATACACTGCTACTAGTGGTAATAGGAACTGAGTAGATGCCATCTTCACAACAAGAGAGAATATATCACCATAATCTATTCCCTCCACTTGTGAGTAACCCTCTGTGACCAACCTTGCTTTATGATTCTCAATACTACCGTTAGGACCAACTTTCTTCTTGAAAACCCATTTGCAAACAACAAGTTTACATCCTTCAAGAAAAGGTACTAGATCCCATGTGTTATTTTTATTTAATGCAACCATCTCTTCATCCATGGCTTTCATCTAGGAATCCACATCACTCAAACCATAGCCTCTTGCACAGTCCTTGGCTCACCAACATTAGCAATCAAAGAAAAAATATAATTAGAATCTAATAGTAAATAACCAAACCTTTCAGGTTGTCACATAATATGAGTGGACCTCCTTAGAGATTGAGGTTGAGGTTCTTCTTCTTCCTAGATTTTTGAGCTACTAGAGCTCTCCTCATCATTAGGTCTATTATGGGATTTTGGTTCAACTTTCTTAGGGTTAAGGGGAAGCTAAACCACATCTTAGTTTTTTCTTTTCTTTTGTAGGTTGTAAAAAATCGGAAGAAGATTTCATATCTCTAAAGATAACACTTTGAATGAAGAGTCTTTTTGACCAATGGATCCCAAAATTTATACCCTTTTACACCAATACCATAACTAATGAAGATACACTTATTAACATTTTTTTTCCAATTTTGACATTTTCTCTCTTGGAAAATGAACATATACCTCGCAACCAAACACATGAAGATGTCCTAGTGAGGGCTCCTATCTTGACCACACCTCCATGGGTGTCTTCTCAACAAGAGTTTATGTAGGAGATCTGTTAACTAGATAGCACACATTGGAAAAAACATCAACCAAAAACTTTTGTTCAAGGCTAGCTCCACTTAGCATACTTCTAGCCCTTTCCATCAACGTCCTGTTCATCCTCTTTGTAAATCTATTCTACTGAGGGTAATATGGAGTTATCTTATGCCTTTCAATCCCATGTTATTTATAGAACTTATCGATAATATGTGGAATAAAACTCACCACTGTTATCAATCCTCAAACACTTAATCATCCTACCAGTATAATTTTTGACCAAGGCCTTAAATTCCTTAAATTGATTGAAGACTTTAGATTTATTTATGAAAATAAATAAATTCCCTTATAAAGTCCAAAACTCCAAAATATTTATGAGAACTGCGATAGAAATGAACATGAGTTTTTTTTTTCCATAGACACAATGTTCACAAAAATCAAACTCAAGGTTACAATCATCAAGCCCCTCAACAAGGAATTTATTTTTTAGGGTTCTCAAACCCTTTTCACCAATGTGACCAAGTCTTTGGTGCTAAATAATTATATTCTCAACATGTAGCTTCATCTCCAAAGCATGGGAAACCTTAGGTACCCAAAAATAATGACCATTGGAAGTGGATACAACATTCTTTTTTACTGTTGGTTTTAATGATGGGGATAGTGAATCAAAAGTTTTTTTTTTTCATTTCCACAAAAGGGCTATTGCATTGCACTATGCATGCATCTAGCCAAAATAGAGTGCCTACCCAAACACCCTTAGAAAACACCATAGATCCTCTAGTCATCTTGTATCCTCGATTCAAGAAGAAAATATTTACACCCACATCATTCAACTTACTTAAAAAAAGAAGGTTTGAACACCATCAATCCCATTGTTGGTTGTTTTTTAAAGAACCAATCAGATCCCACCAAGTATCTATGAGCTTTCCAAACTCAATTCTCGAATACTTGAGAGACAATTCGCCAACGAATGAGTAGAAGCTAGAAGGATTCTTCTCCTGCACTTCAGGCTCTATAAGACCTGGGAGGGTGTTCCCACAATGTGTTTCCTATAACCTTGCTACACAATTACACTACACATTGTAAAATTAATAGATACATTCTCATTCCAATGCTAAATCAATGAAATCTTTAAAGAGACTGGCGATTTATTTGACATATCACACTTCTAAAGCTGGGAATTCATACAACACCAACCACAACAAAAGGTAGAACAATTTAAAGATTATTTATGAATGTTGTTTTGAAATTGGATAACTGGAACCATGGAAAATGCATACAATACTTAAGATTAGTGCCATATCTCTGGGCCAGGAGTCAAGAACATAGCAAATTGAAATGTAAGGTGAATTTAATCCTAAACATCCATGATCTACGTGAGATTGCTTTGCAATTCACCAATTAATACTTAGAGTTTATCACTAATTATCAGATCCACTACACAAGTATACAAATTCATGATTTAACCAAAGAATTTTAACTGATCCTTTGAATCAGAGCCTAAATTAAAGCATACATCAAAGCACAGTGACAATGAAGATTAATGAAATGATCCTTGATCATATTTTCATTAATAATTTAGATACAATGTATAGCTGGAGAGATGATAAAATCTAAGGATTTGCATTATTGCTCAGATATGTTCAAGAACCATACATTTGACAAAATTCACTTGCTAGACTCAAAAATTAAGATACATACTTCAAATATGTTCTCTCTATGTTAACCATTTACATAATTCGGATCTATAATTCAACAAGAGACTCGTACTAATGGCCTTGAATTCCATTTTATGAGAACAAGGGAGAAAAACAAGCCTCAAGCCAAAAGTATACATGTTGCATTTTAATTAGACTAGTGTAACACATATTCCCTATTCAGTTATATTTACATTTTCAATTGGAGGGAACACACATGAGACAAAGATTATTCATTCGTTGAAGAAAATAAAACCACCTTGCAAAAGGTACATGTGGGAAAGGAATAACCTTCTAATCATTGTAGCATATTCATCCCATTGAAAAAAATGAAAAAAATGTGTAAAGGTGGAAAAGGTGAACTAATGTCTAAATTAGCATCAAAATCAATCCAAGTCATCACTTATCAACTCCTATTTTTTATATATTGAATTAGGAGAAACATATATTTATGCATTGTAATTTCTGAGGCCAGACCTATACTATACTTGACCAAGTATATGTATTCTTCATCCCTGTATTCACAAATCCAATTCATCAATAAATATTCTCTTCCACTTCTCATATTCAACATTAGATGGCCAATTGAAATCAGTTATTTTATACATCTTCTTCCTATAAGGAGAATACTTTGTCATTGCTGAATTGGATTCCTTATCAAAATCCTCTAAAAATCTAACGATGAAAGACAATTTCTCCAAAGCATCTTTCAGTATATCAATGCCAACCTTCTCACAAATAAGAGCTGCTTGGGAGACAATTGTAGTGTCCACTTGGTCTTTCTACATTTGTAGGGGTTTCACCTCATCATAGGTATGCTGAATATCAGACAACAATGCCAAATATGCTTCATCAAACTTGGCCTTCAATTCTCTTATTCTCTATTCTAATGGGCAACATACCCTTGAAACTTTTGTTCCTTAACCTCACTAAAAAATTTATAAGTTGGGACTACCTTTGGATATGGATCTTCTTGTTGCCTAGCACCAATTGCCATGAATCTTAAATTCTCAACCCTAGGAATCCATTTATCTAGGATTGGGGTAGCCAATTCCTTATTCCTTTGAGATAAACTTATGGCTTGAAGCATTAGGGAGTAGTTTGCATGAACACTATTCAATTTACCTTGAATCTTTTATTCAAATGTTTCAAAATAGTATGAAAATTCTTGGAATTGTTCTCATACATTATGTTCTACACTTGTTCAAGCAATTTCTGGTATACCTCAATTTGCTGAAGTAGTTGGTCCCTCATAGGCTCATTAGATGGAGCTGCACCTGATGTTCTTGGCTCCTCTACTACAAGTGGCTCTTGACCCATATTGTAAGGAAAAATTGACAATGATTGCTCACGTGGAGGAGGAGGAGGTGACTGAGGATGAGTCATAGGAGAAGTGGGAGCAACATGGCTTGAGCTAGTTGGTCCTTAAGACCTTAATGTTTCCCTTTGTTGTTTCAATAATGCTAGCTTTGTTTCAAGTTCAATAACCCTTTGCTGAATCTTATTATTCATCAATAAGCTCATTATACTTGCTTCTATGCATGTCCATTTCTTTAGTAAGGCACTCAACTATTGCTTTTGTGAACTTAGCAACATTTATGGTCATGTTAGCTACTTCCAATGCTGGAGTATAAACAACTCTTTTTATAATCAATTGTCCACTGAAGTCAGTCGGTTCTACAAGTTTGGGCTTCCTAGAACCAAGAGACAATGACCATATTGCCAGAGCATCCCACTCTTGACTAAAAGTTGACCCTTGAAGTGCCAATTTTGCTTCTTCTCCAATTTGGAATAGATGCCTTTCAACTCTCCTTATTGTGTCAAGTACCATTGCATCAACTATATCCCATTCAAGCAATAGTAAAACACCACTCTTTTGTACAAGTGCCCTTCCTTCCTCATCTGTGATACTTTGAAACTATTTCCTCATTTCCTTCCTCACATTAGCTTGGATAACACTTTAAGGTAATTTAGGATGTAAGATTCTCTCAGTGGCAACCATCTTTGCATACTCTGAAGCTTTTTCTTTCCATACAAAATCTCTAAATGCTACTGTTTCAATAAACGAGTCATCCTCCATGAATTCCTTGCATGCCTCCTGTCTCATGTCATCAATATTACTCAAGCCACTTATTTCTACCTTTCCTAACCTTAGGATGCTTCCTCTAGAGCTTGATGCGGATTCTCTTAAAGGGGAGAAGACATCCCCTGCTACATATCTTCAGGTGTTATCAAAATAACATCTTCATTAGTATCAAGGTAATCAACTACCCCACTCACTTCAACCCTTTGTTTCTTAATTGGTGGCTGCTCTAATGGAGGAGAACCTCTTGGAGGAGAATCAACATCAACTATAATAGGTGAAGGCTATCTAGGAACTGATCTCTTAGGAGAAATTTCCCTTGATCCCTCTAATGTGGCAGGGGTTGGAAAAGTTTGTTGTTTATTTACTTTCTCTTTGCTCCTAGAATATACTTGGATCTCCTTGGGTGGCTAGTAAGAAGGCCTTTTCTCAAATACTACTGTGGGATTCTCTTCAACTACCTTTGATTTCCCTTTATTTGTAATAGTTCTTACCTCTCTTAGCACACCAACAACATTTTCAAAGTTTTCCAAAACATACTTACCCTATTCCATTCCCATTGAATGTTGGGTAGAGGATCATAGTTAGGATCTGATTTCCTAAAATTTTCCACCATCTTGTTGAAAGCAAGATACATGGATTTCTTTTCTTCTTGCACGTGTAAATAAAAAATATTTTCAATGACATCCTCAGGGTAGTAGAAGTTATGAATAAATGCACCCAATTTAATTCTTTCCTTTACTACAACAATGAAACTCTCAGGATCATGATTTCTAGGGTGCACTATTCTCAATTTAGAGGGTCCCAAGATCTTATCAAAGGCCTTCCATCCTCCCTTAACCATCACAAAATATGAAAATGCTGTCCACTGAAGGAATAACAAACCCTTCTTTTGATGTTCTAGCAGATGTGCCATTTTTGCATCTCCTAGTTGTCTCATTTGGGTCATTTGGGTCCAACAATGGATAGGAAGCTCAAGATCACCCGCTGCTTTCCTTAATGACATGTGTTTTCCAAAGTACCTCTCTCCCTTATATAAAAACATGTGCATCAAAAGGAAGTACCACCAAATTTTTACCCAATTCTTCCCTACTTTAAGAGCATTCAGGCCCTTATGCATATGCTCTACCAAATAGGTTGCATAATCATAAAATACAATGAAAGCTGCATGCTGAATGTTTTCTGCCATGTACATGTATTCCCTTGGCATAGTGTCTGGTATATCAAAGCCAATAATCTGACACAAGGAGCAAACAGTCTTCCTGAAATAGGGGGTAAAGTACCTTATAGGAAAAGGGTCTTTCTCATCTTTGCCAATCTTTATCTGTTTTCTATTCTTTCCATATCCTATTGCGGTAGTGTGCATTGAAAAAATTGTGGTTCTAAACAAGACCTTTTTATTCACATATTCCTTCCTAAAGGCATCAAGGTCAATAGGAATCGTATCTTGACTCCAGTCATGTAATTTAAATATTTCTGCGATCTCTTCCTTAGTGATCTTGACCATCTCATCACCATCATATGCCCTAATTACTTTGTAAATAGGGTCATATATTGATGCAATGTCCCTCAACAGGTCTACATCCATATATACATTTGGGACAACTAGTTTCCCCATGTCTAATCTCGAAGTGTTGGAGGTGGGGGCTCCATAGTTCTTGTTTCCAAACTAGTTCTTGAACATTTTCCATCCACTGAAAGAAAATTCAACATCCTTGATACAATGTTGTTTATCCAATAATCCTTCATGAATCCTAGGGCCATAGTATATTACTACCCTTTCAACCCTCTTGTTAGTTGAGGGTTTGAGTTGATCGACAATGTATTGAGAGAGTGGCCTAGTTGGGGTTTCAAAACCAGACTTTTGTGTCTTGGGAGCCATGGATAACTAGGGGAGTTCAGATAATATAGGGTTTTGACAAAGAGAGGCTCAAAACCTAGTTCTTTCAATTAAAATCCTAGGGCACAATTGGAAGATGTAATTTTGAACAATTTTGGTAGAAAACAACAATTTACCCACAATTTTAAAACAAAATAAAGCAATTAAAGCATGCAGACCAACCTAATTGGAAGGAAAATAGTTGAAACTTGTCCTAATTCAAGATTGTTTAAGTAAATCACCTGATATAGCTTTAATTGAAATTACAACTTTTTGTGTTTGTAGGAAACCCTAATTTATTTGCATGCAGTTTGAAAGACATTGATCAATCTCCCAGACACTTTGCATTCACTTGCAATCTTCAATTGTGTGAGAAAATAAATTTTATGTGCCTTTATGACCAAGTTTTGATATCTACGAATGTCTTGTCTGCCATTACTGCTCTCTCATGTGAAGCAAAACGACTCTAATTTTTGTGTCTTTGATTTTAAATAACAACCCGTCGGATCTAAAAAATGCAGGTCATAAATACTAAGAGGATGCCAGGATCTATGATCAGACTTGCAATGTTTTTGAACCAATGAAGAAAGTTAACCTATATGGTTGATGACTCCCTAAACTTTAGGCTCTGCTAAACCTAGGTAGATAGACCTTGATAGCTGAAGTATATTGTGTGACTTATTTGTTTCCTAAGGTTCTACCCACAGTGGCATAATGTGTAGAATAGATGGTGGCTTGTTGATTACTTCTACTCCTAATATGATAATTCAAAATTTTGAATGTGAAGGTTGATAAGTAAAGTATAAATGAAATGTGAAGTGGAACAGTGATTTATTGGCTAAGCAAAGTCAATGAAGTTTTATGAAAGGTGACTATTTTTGGTTACAATTTTGATTGTTTGGCACTTAAACTTATTTATACCTTGTATAAACATGCAAGAATGTGACTGACAGACTCTTCTTATTGATCCAACTGATTCTATTAGGTTACTACGATTTATTAGAAGGATTTTAATCCTTCCTTGAAGGAACCAATTAAGAGAATCACACAATGACAACAAATGTGTATTTACAAATGAAGTACACCCTCAATTTGAATAACAAGATAATATCAAGTCAGAGACAGTATGACAATATTATCAATTACCTAACTCTTCTTACTGATCCAAATGTTACTCCCAAGCTACTACAATCAATTAAAAGGATTTAATTCCATGATGGAAACCAATCAACTTTATTACACAATAACAACAAATGTGTGTTGATGAAATTGAATATCAACTTGGATACACAAATTCAAATAATAGAGAAATAACAGTGTGGAGACAACCAAATAATTTCTTTAAATAAAAAACAATAGACACCAATATTGAGCCACACAAAATTAAAGATCTTCCATTGATTTATGCAAAAATTCATGCATGCATCATAGTATATACAATATAATCTATATGATAATTTTTTAAAAAGTATCTTCTATATATCTCCTATTCTTTCCCTATTCTCTCTTCCTATCTATATCCTCCAATCATTAGAATGTTCAACTTATATAGTAATATCTTGAAGAGGATACACCTCTTCATAAGTGTCTTTTGAAATTAACAACAATTAAACAATAATAATTATGATTTAATGAGCCACAAATGAACTTGTGTTATATGATCTAAATATTCTTGGCTTAAGTGTGTGTCAACATCCTCTGTAGTATTCCTCATAGCTATCTCCATGATGATCATATTCTTTAAATGCTCACAAGCCTCCTCTAGTGCCAAGTCATTGTTCTTGACTGCTTCCAAGGCTCCATGCAATATCAGTTTACATTCTTTCATCCATTCACTCTAGTCTTTCAATTCTCCATCATCTTTGAACAATGCATACATGCCTTCCTTTGCAACACTGATGAATTCCTTTGCATCTCCTTGAAGTTCCTTATAATAATCCTTGTGTTTTCTCATGATATTCTCAACAAATTTAATGGTTCCAGTGTCAAAAGTGCTTCTCTTTTGTATCTCCCAGACCTTTTCCTGAATTGTATCATTTATTCTCTTGTGCTCATGAATAGCAGTATGACTCTTGGAGTGGGTTATCCAAAACTTGTCCATCTAGACCATCAGATTGGTATACCTCTTGTGGAATACTACAGAAAGTGCATCAAATATGGCTTTACTCACTTGAGTGTGTATCTGTGATTCTTCCTTTTTGTCCTTTGATTGGGAACCTTCTCCCTAGTTAACAATTTAGTGGATCCCTTGAATGTATCTTTTACCATGTCTTTTAGAAAATAATTTTCTTTGAGCATCTTTTCATTGTTCATCTTGTAGATATCCTATTCCTTGATTAACATATGAATCTATGCTTTATTTAATTTGGCTACATTAATGCCAATGTCAACCATGACCACAAGATTAGTTTCTCCTACTTTTAGTGTCATCACATGGCCAAATGCCTTCTCAGTGTCAATAATCACAGATTTCTTATGTGGTGGATATAGGGCCCAAATCATGAGAGAGATCTCATTAGGGTTATATCTTGATCCAATATATACTTTTGTCATCCCTTTAGGATTGAGCTTATGTTTAGCACCATTATTATGTAGAAAACTATCAAAGACAAGAGAAAAATTTAAATCTAGACCAAGGAAAATCATTACACCAGACTCCAATAATTTTCTTCCTCTCACTAGAGTCATATCCTTCATTTCATTCTCTACATCCACCTTCAAAGTGTTAAGCAATTGGATTTCATTGTTGGGTGTGATGTCTGTGACTGATTCCCTAATTGCTTTTCCTTTTTGGTTGTACAAGAAAGATCTAAATTCAAGAGACTTTATAAACTAATCATCAGAAACAAAAGACTTATATGCCAACTATCTGGTATCTGTATTAGATAATTCTTCAACTTCTTATTCTCTATTGGGAGGTTGATACTCCTCAATTCTTAGTTTAGAGATCTTGTTGGTTTGACCTTGGGATTCCTTTTCACTAGAAGATTCCTCACTTCCAGAGGAAATTTTTTTCCTTCCTGTATTTCCCTCATCTTTTGTTCAATTTCTCTGTTATAGTTATCAATGGCCAACTCAGCTTCCCTTTCCTCCATGTTTCTGATAATGTCATCATGAGGCTATGGTATGTGGTCATATCCACCTAGATTCTATTTTTTCCTTGAAAAACCAATATAACCCTCAGGATCAAATCCCTTCCTTGGTGCAACTTTCTTCATATTGAAATGTAGTAACTTATCCAAAATAAGATCATATCCTTCCTTGGACAACACAGTGAAATCTCCAAAGCACAATGTACTAGGCATAAATGACTATTTCTCATAGGAACTCAAGTTCATAACATTGGAATAATCCATTTTCCTGACAATCTCCAGATATGCAACCCTATTTGGTACAATTTTCGGTAGAAGGAAAGGTGTATCTTCAAACCCATACACTCTTATCATGGTTGAATCAGTATAAAAATACTAATCACCCCAATTATGACCCACAACTGGTGGTCCATTGAAATGTTTGGGCCTCAAAAATCTTCTAACCTCATCAGACAACGAATAATCACAAGGATGATTATAGAACCTATAAAATATCTTGAAAAAATATTCTTCAAAATGAACATAATTGGAATTAACAAATCTGCTGTCCCAAATAGTAGTCCACAATTGCACTAGTAGTGGCTGATCCTTTATGTCAAATTTTGTAATCCTTAGTTCCTTTGGCCACATCCCTAACTCCTATCCATAGTATAATATCATGTACATAAGAATGGAGTAATGTTTGAAGTGCAGTGTGGGAGATGCATTCTTGATGGCCATTAATCCCGAGTCAATCCCTTTGGAAATGTGTGAGGCATAATCAAAAGGTCTGGCATTGTGGCACTATACATTTGCAACAATCACCATTGGCCCTATAGACATGAATTCAGAGTCCTCTGTTCCCATTACTTGGAATACCAAGAAGTAAGTATGTTTTAGGTAGGGCTCGAACAAATCAACATGAAAAGGAGGCCTGTCATTGTCTTCAAGTGGAACAAGGTCTCCATTTTTCCTAGGCTTGTGTAATGGAAACCTCCATCCTTTATAAGTTGTGTCCATTATCCAATACTCCCTTTCCAAATCCTCATGCACAATAGGCTCGTCACATGTGTCATCTAGGTTAAAAACTTCACAAATTGTAGTCTTGGACACATGTATGAAAGGTTCACCTTGCAGGTTACAAATAGCTTTAAGGTTTGGGTTGTAATGCTTAGCCAAAAGTCTTGTGAGCTTTGTATTCACAAAGACATTGGGAACAACCAATCTTCCCAAATTGAAATTCCAGGGGTTGCATATTCATTCAAATCTATTTCTCTGACAATAGTGGAACATGAACAATTCATATCCCCTAATAGGAATCCACACATCACCTATATGTTTGCATTTATCTTCTAACTTTTCCACATCGGCCCTCAATTGTGCAGACCTTCTGGCCTTCGGTCCTGAACTAGGAAATTGATCAATAAGGTCTTCGTTCAATTTTTGTTTTAATTCTGAGCCCATTTCAGTTTTTTGTTTCTTACTCTTGGTTTGGCTACTTTCACCTTGTTTCTTCTTAATTTTTGTTTTCGAAGAACTTTAACCTTCCATTTTAATTCTCTACATGGTGATAGAATTGAATTATAATTTTTCAATTGTAGGAGAACTTTGAATGCTTACTTGTGTACTTCATGCCACATTGAATTCCTCAAATCCTGTTAGATCTCCCATCCTTCCCGTTGCAACTTCTAGAAATTCCTTTTGTTCATTCATCTTTCAATCAAAGAATATTTACATAATGCTCATTCATGCGACCATTATTGTTCATCTCTAAGAATGAATACAACAGGTTTTTTGAATTTCATAATTTCACAACGATACAAAAGATTGCATCAGAGAATCACTTCTAATCTCAGGTCGATCTATGTGTTTTTTTGGTGCTACCCTTATTTATACATTCACAACATATCACCAAGACATAACTAAATGTACTTTCAATGAGAAGTATCCTTTTGATTTTCATTCGTGGTCAGGAAGACAGCCAAGTACTCTTATTGATATTATGCAACTTCCCATTTTCCTGCTTCTCAACCTTTACTATTTCGGGGAGAAAATTATGAAGTCCTCCCGATGTTAGAGTAGTCTAGACCATTAGAAGTCCTTTCAATCATCGCTCGATGTCATTTTGATGAATAATGATAATTTCTCATTACCATCGGGCTGAAATGAACCATCGCTAAGAGAATAGAATGTTGTTCCAACGCACTTGGTCTTCCCGATGTATTTCTTTCACTGCTCCATTCATTTGGATAAGTCGGCAAGACTTTCCGTGAAACCTCCTTTATCAGCATAGCCCATGTGGTTGGTGAGATCCGAGGGACTCACTCTGATTGTAGATGTCTCTTCGACATAGTTGTTCTTCTGCTTCATCAGTGAAATAATATATTTTCTTGCCAATGAGGAATCTATCAGCATGACTCACGAGCTGGCACAATTTGAGAACTTTGCTCCAATTACCTTGCTCTTGCCAATAAGATTTCATTGGTGAAATGACAAGTCTTGTCTTCCCGATTATGCACTCATGTAATCTTTAGGGTCTTTTATCTCCGTGACTTGATTGACCTCTTCCCGATATGCATAAAATGTTCAAATTGAAATGTTATGTCTTGCTGATCAGAGGGACTTACACATGATCTTCCCGATATGGAATGGTTTCTTTTAAAGCTCTTGCTCATCAATGACCATAAGAATGATCATATTTCAAAGGCCAAATTAATGGGATTATTGGTTAACATGGATTAAAATATGGATCTTGTCACACAAATTTCAAAAATTTGTATTGATCATTAAATTAAGGTGTGGAAAATTTCTGTGGCAAGTGAAAGGTCAATGGGTGGAAGCCAGAAAAATGTGATATTTTTCTAGTTCTAACACAACAATTGATCTTCCTCTAAGATGGCGCATTGAACAACTCAGATTGATTCAACATGATTTGAATTTTTGTCAACATCATTCGCTAATGCCTCATCAAATGAAAACATTCTTGTTGGAAGCCACGTCATTCCTTCCCGTGGGATCCACTCCTTCCTTCAAGCAGATGAAACTATGCACATTCCATTCAATCACGGACCTTGTAAGTCTCTAGTGAACACTATTTTTAATCTTGTGAGGTGAGTGATGAACGATTGTGATCTTGTTCCAACATCACATATCAACTGTTGATCTCATGACCATTGGGTGTTGGTAATTTGAATGCAGACTAGGCCCTTGCTCAGAGAATACACATGTCAAGAAATTGTAGACCTCACACGTATCTTGAAAACCATTATTTTAATCTTGTGAGGTATGTAAGTGATGGCTGGTACTTGATCTTTAGATCCGATGGGCATGATTTTTGCACATGCAAATATTGTTAGTCATAAAAATGGGGCCATGACTAGGCTAATGAGATTATGACCCTCAAGGCGAATACTCAAATTTAAAACCCTTTGATATAAAATAATTCTGCTCGACATAGGAAAAATTAAAACAATGACATAATGTTGGGTAACCGACCAACCTAGGAAAAAGGGCCGATAAATGTATGTTTATGATGGCTTAAGTTGCAACTTAATCAACCAGTGACTAGGTGAAATAGGTCAATAGAAGATTAAAACACCCAAGGTTTAAGACTTGAAAAATTTGAGAGAAAGGTTATAGAGCCAAAACCCTAAACCCTATCCTTTGGAACAAATGCAACAAACCATTAAAGGACACAGAAAAAGCTCAAATTTTCAAAATTTTAGGAGCTCTACCACCCATTCAATATACCATCTGGGAATCTTATCTTGACTCTTCTACAACTAATAATTTCTAGGTGAGAATCATCCCCTAGATACATCTTCCCACCATCATAACTTTCATACTTAGAGAACCAATATTTATGTGAAGTCATGTGGAAAAAAGAACTTGACTCTATCAATCACATATATTGCAATGCATGCATTTCCAAGGCAACGAAAAAAATGTCTCTATCATCTTGAGACGATTTGTTAAAGTTAGAATCATAGAATGCTTTGTTTTTCTTCCTTTTCTCCTCCTTATAGTCTTTGCGCGGAAATGACCAGATTTTGCATAATCCCAACATTTTTCCTTGGTCTTATGAGGAGACTTATATCTCCCATGAGATTTTGATTCTAAATTTTCTTTCTTCATGTTCTTTTTTCCTTTTTCTTTCATTCTTCCTTCAACTGCCAGAGCCTCCTTAACCATTTTAGAATATTTTCTTTACATATATTGAGATAGCAATGATGTAACCAATTCATCCATCATAAAGGTGGTAGTGGTACTTCTAATGGCCATGAAAAGGTGGTCCCATGAATTTGGAAATGAACACATAAAAGTAATGCAATGATTCTCCTCCATTTTCACACCAATAGAGCTCAACTAGGCAATAAGCATGTTGAATGAATTCAGGTGATCTATGATAGATCCTTCTTCCTCCATCAACAAAGAATAAATTTTCTTTTGTAGGAACAAATTATTTACCAGGGATTCAGTTTGATAAATTTGAGCAAGTTTCTTCCAAAGAAGTGCAATGATATTCTCTTCATGGAAGTTTAGGAGTACTGAATCAACCAAATAGAATCTTATCAGAACCTTAGCCTTCCTATCCATCAGATCCCATTCTTCCAATTTCATGCTCAAAGATATAGTTCTAGAAATAATTAACCACAAATCATGGTCTATTAGAATTTCTTCCATATTGAGCTTTCACAACTCAAAGTTGCCTCCGTTAAATTTATCTATTTCAATTCTACCATATGTGCTCACCATCTCCTTCTCACAACAAGGTTAATTCTTTTTCTACAAGAGGCTCCCACTCAAATGAAATCAGTATAAAAAATTCCTTACCCACAAAATGAACCAGAGGTGATCAAGATCATATACCAAATGATAGGAAGCCAAGTATGTGGAAAATATTCCTACAATAATGTGTCAAAGGATAGGGTGCACAAATTTCTAAAACTTTAAACTCTTACTCAGTTACAATAAAGAAGATGCACATAAAAAGTAAGAATAAACAACACAAGTATAAGAAAAATACATAACAATAGATGTACGTGGGAAAATCCTTATGGGGAAAAACCCACACTTCAAATACATATCTCACTCTATATTATTCAGTAACAAAGGTTACAATATAGCAGTAGAGCAATGCTCTTCATGAGTCCTCACACTACAACAAGAATTTGGAGCAATTCTATCAACATAACAACGTCTCAACAATTATTCAACCTGTCATACTATAAATGTACTAAGGAATGAAGTATTTATAACATTGAACAACATGAAGAGAGGGTTCCAAAATTTTTCATAACCAAAAATCATGCCTAGGATGTGTACGTGAGTCCGTTATGACATGTTGTCATAGTTAGGACCCATAAATTATGGATTTTTCTAAATCCAATAGGTCTATCTTGTCAAAATTAGCTTTCAATCAACATGCAAGGCACCTATACACATGCAGCTAAAAAATGCACACTTGGGAACCCCCATAAATGTAGCCTGATTATCATAGTGTGACATAAAGATGGTCATACATAACTCTTACAATTTTCATAACCTATCATAGCAAGTTGTTATAGTCTGTCATAGTCATGACATAGAAACTTATGAAAAATCCACCAAGTTAGACAAAAAATAGGACCTCTAAAGTGGGATGCATACCTCCACAATTTCATCTTATAAATTGTACTTGTCACGTTCAATGTAGGATGACACCTCACTAGTAGGTTCCACAAAGTGACAAAAAACTTCATAGGCAATAAACTTAGGAAATAATTAAATAATCATAGAATAATAAATTAAATTCTAAGACTCAAAGGTTGAGACACCTTAATTCTAATTGTAGACACTTGAATTTGACCACTCCCATATGGTCAAATCCACCTTTGCATTCTTCTATCCTGCATCCTTAAGCCATATTCATTAAATGTTATTATTTGATTAATATTCCATTTTAGCCTAATGTCCCCTAAGGTATTTAATTAATTAATCAAATACCTTACCTCATTCCACTCTAAATTAAATAAAGGGTTAATTTATTTAATTTAGTCACTTTGTCTAAATGAATTAAATCAATTTTTAATTCATCTTGTTCTCTCTCTCCTCATGTCAACATCCTCCATAATCCCCTTTTAATCCATATTAATCTAATTAATCTGTGATTAGGGCATGCACATCCCTAATCATCATTAGCGTCACATCCTAAATAATTTTCCACTTGCCCCTAATCCTTCATTCACCCATCTAATCCTGCATTTGTACAACCTTAATCATTGATTTAGGATAACCTAATTCTCATGCCATTTATGGCATGTGTCCTTAGTCAACCATTACTAAATGCTTTCTCCTTTTGGAGAAGGTATCCTCTTCCCCATGTGAATTTAAAATTCAGATTTATTCCTCCCATGCATTTTAAAGAATTTTTAATTGCTTCTCTCATCTCCATGAGGATTTGTGAGGAATTTTTAATTCCTCACTTGTCCTCTCAAAGTACATTTGGACAAAGATCTCCTTTATGAGGAGATCTTGTGCATTCCCAAGGTACATCCTAGTACCTCCACCTCACCTTCAACTTCATCCTCTCTTGTTGACCTCATCTGACACATGTCAACATGAGATGGCTTGTGAGTTCTCAACTCACCCTAGCCCTTGATCTCCTCCACCTTGGATACATCTCAACCCTTCATTGGTTTAGAGGAACTTCCCTTAAAAGAAATGGAATTTCCCTCATTTTGGAAACACACAAGCAAGAATTCATTCAAGCCAACACTTAGCAAAATTTCATGCACTCTCACACAACCTAGCATACCTCCATTGTTGTAGCAATTCAGAGCCACCATTTTGCATCCAATCCAATACCCACATCCACCATTGCAATTTCCATCATCTTAGCATAATTTTTCACTAGGATTTAAGCCATTTTTCTAAGCAAGGAGCGTACAAATCAAGCATAAGAAAGGGCCAACCAAATAAAAAATTTAAGCAAGGTAAAAGGTTTCAGTTCTTGTACTTTTGTTTGAATTCAACTAGGCCAATCTTCAGGTGTTGTAGTGTATTTTTTGTTTTGAATTCCTTGTGTTTTGCATTCTTAGAATAGGGAATTTCATGTGCACAAATTTCTGGCATGCCCGGTGGGACCTACATCATGGGTCTACTTTCATGTTTCTTGTTGCTTGATTTTTTACAAATTCAGGTTTCATGCATAGGGGCGAATCCACCCTTGATGGGAAAACTCGCCTGACGTAGGGGAAGTCCTGCACTAAACACAGGCGAACACGTACACACCTTTCTATCAAAAAGGTGAACTCAATACTCTTAAACTAGTCTAGTATTTTCAAAGGTGAATATGCTATGGCAGATTGAATGGGCGAACTTGCTCGAGGAATATGCGATCCTGCCTTGATCGTAGAGATGAATAATTTCTTGCCTCTCCACTCAATAGGTGATTATGATATTTCCCATTTATCGAATAGGTGAACTTGCATCCAGGTGAAAGGTAAATTCGCTTCACATAGAGGTGAACTTGAGGTAATCCATAACACTGAATGTTTTGATTTTCACTTTTGTTTGATTTTGGATTTGGGGTACTCATCAGCTAACTTGTTTGTCGGTGTTTGTGAGATTTTACTAACACTTGTGCAACTAGTCATTTTTCCAAGATCGAAGGTCAAAACTACTAACATGTGTGTTGCAGGATGAGTGGTTGAAACCCTTAGTTAGCTCTGTCTGTTGTCTTTTTTCATACTAGCTAGGCACACGTAGACTTAATTAAAGGGTCAATTAACTTGTTTGCTGTGTTTGGGAGCATGTTGTTGACGTATTCTCTCTCCAAGTGCATCGTACGGTGATTTTGGGTGACCAAAAATTTCAACTCATTCCAGTCCAGTTGAGTCTACCTAGGGAGTACTAGTACACATACGATCTCCCCTTGCACTATGTGCAAGCCTAAGGACCACTAGAAATTTATAGTAGTTCCTTCCCTTTAGTGAAACCTTCCTAGGATTTCATCACCTAGGGGATGATCTTGAACACATGTTACTGAAAATGTATATAAAGGGGGGAGAGCTAAAGCTGTACCCCAATCTAGTCACATCGTGTCTAGAAAAGTGTCGAAGCTAGGGTGATACCTAGATAAGACATGCAAGGTTGGTCCGAGTTTCTAGTACATCACTGGGGATCTTGATTGAAACTTGTGATAGGATGGTGTTCACAGTTGTGCCTCACACACCCTCTTGGTGTATCGAGGACTCACGAGATAGCTTGTATATCATAGATAGAGATCTGTGTTCAACCATGGCTTGGTGTAGTTCAGGGGATGCAGATCATACCCTAAAGTTACTCATCACATACTCCCTTAGGTTGAGGTAGAAATCCTCATGGTGAACTATGATAGTTCTCAAGGAGAGAGAGAAGGTTAGCCCATGGCATCTATTGATGACCCTACACCATTGGATCTCTAGCTATCTGCCTTTGTGAGAAAGGGTGATCCAGAGAAGTACCCCGATATCATGGAGTATTAACCTTGGGGTGTCCCCTCAAGGTGGTGGGACTACATCAAGTTAGCAAACCTTTACTACTACTAATTTTAGGCTTGTTCTTTTTGGAGTGTATTCTTGTGATATACTAGTGCTTGTCGTCAGTCTGAGTTAGTCCTAGCCCATTGCTTCATGTTTTTCATGTTTTTAGTCCTTTTCCATAGTCTGACCCTGCCCTCAATGGAAAGTTTGCTTCTCACAGAGGAAAAATTACATTGTGGACAAATGATCCTACCCTAGAAGGGGTGATTCCATGTCTTAGTCCAGTCTAGTCATCCTTTAGGCGAACTCACTCTTGTCAGGGGAAAATTTGCTTGTGGGTCTCTTAGATAGGAAACCTTGCATCTGCCTATTCCCTGAATAGGTGATCCTATCGTTCTCATAGGTGAGTCCACATCTAGTCTGTACCATCTTTGTCCATACATCCCTTAGAATAGGTGAACCTATTGTCCGTAGGGGCGATCTTGCATCCAGCCCATACCACATTCGTCGATACACCTTAAGAAACAAGCAATCCTATCATCAACATAGGTGTTTTTGCATCCTTTCTATACATACGAGGAAATATATGAAGCAAAATACTAGATAGGTGAGTCTGTGTCCATCCGTCCGTACCAAATCCTAGATAGGCGAACTCATTTCCTAGTTTGGCGATCCCGTGAATCCCGTCCATGCAGTCCAAGATATAAGTGATCCCGTAGATTAGAGAGGTGATCCTACTACACACAAAGGTGATTCTGTATCCCTTTAGATAAGTGATCCCATTACTTGGAGGGGAAAACTCATGATATATAGAGGAAAATTTTCCTCCCATACAAAAAAATTGAGGCTGAATCCTCTTAACCATTGAAAGTCTGCTATTTCTCGACTCTATTCCTATGATCAATTTTTTGTTATCACCATCCATTTGCTTGTAATTGTCATTTTAGTCCATCTACATTTTTTGAAAGTCATCAAATCTGTAATTAAATTGAATAGGTGCATCTTAGTACATCCTTAGACTGCATATCCATCATCAATCCATCAATCCAAGTCCTTTAGGCATCATTTTAGGGCTCTTTTATCAAATTGGGTTAGGTAATTGGCCGCAATCATTATCATCCACACTTAGGATTGTTATCCATCTCGAGTCAATAATCCCTCATGGACTCATCAATATATTTCCATCTCGAGATAGATTTTGCATTGTAATCATCATCAGTCCTATCCAATCAATCAATCAAACCAATCATCAATCTATCATTATCCTAGCAATCATCCAATCAATCAGTCTGCCATCTTAGCAATCATTTTAGTCATCATCTAGATCATTAATACTTCGGTGCATCTTAGGGTAGTGTCGTTTTAGTCTCCTAGTTATCTACACTTTCATGCCCATTACCACCCAATCACAGGAAAGCAAACTCATGGAACAACAACAGTCTCAAGATAGTCAGCCTCAATATCCCCCAAATCCCCCCACTAATGGTGGTTTGTTGCAATCAAACACCGAAGTTCACACACAATCCATCCTAGAAGAAAGCATCGTTAACCAACCTGAGCTCACCATCGATGAATATCTTAGCAACCCCACTAATGTGCAAATGATGGATCGTCTTCTTGATGAGCACGGTGATAAAATCCTAGCCTCATTACTCATGAGGGGTATTAAGCCACCGCTAGGATTTGATATGTCCCAGTGTGTTAACATCACACCTCCTCAATCACAAGATCCACAAAATTCTCAAGTTAATCCTAGCTCATCGGTCCCACAAATCCCACCAATTTTTCCACACGATACCTAGTACCAACTTGGATTTGGAAATGACGTCTGTTATCAGATTCAACCCCCTATAGGTCAAATTTTAGTCATGGGTGCAACGCTTGATCCCAATAATCTACAAGGTTTTGGTCCTAGTAGTCCTCAAGACTTTACCAGTCACCAAGATCCAAACAATGCTTAAGGGATTGGTCCTATTTACCCACAAGTTATGAAAATTCCACAAGGTCCCATCCCCATACCATCTGCACCACCATTTTTTCCACATCAATGGAACTAGTCACTAGGGAATATTGGGGGAAATCCCTTCACTGCTCCACTTCCTGACATACCCCTTGGCTCAATGCACACATAAAACTTTCCTCCTCATCTAGTCACATCTCAACATCTACCCTAAGGGAATTGGCCACTGCAACAAGTACTATCACAACCACCTTATCAACAACTGCCGCAACAAATCCCGTCACAACCTCCTCATCATAATCAAATCCCATTGTAGCCTCAACAACCACCCTTGAATCAACCTCAAGGTAATCCACAACAAATACCACCATAACCACCCCATCAATAGTCTCTGCCTCAAACTCAAATACCATCCCAATTTCACCAAAAAAAACACCAATCTCAGGGTAATCGATCACAACCTCCTCGACAATCACAAGTCCCCCCTTAATAATCCTAGATCCCATCTCAACCACCACCTCAAAAATCTCAAATCCCATCTCAACCTCCTCATCATTCCTAGATCCCTTCACAACCTCCACCTGATACTCAAATCTCGTCACAATCACAACAATCCTCTTAGCAAATTCCAGGTAACCCTGCTTCCCAATACCTATACTATCCTCAAATCACTTATTATCAGCAACCCCCTACATCCAATCCAAGTACCAATTAGTAATACTATAATTTGCAACAATCCCAACAACCGCCGTCATACACTAATCCCCAACAATCACAACAAAACACCTACTATCAACAATCCAATCCACAACAACCTCTATATGCTTCCAAACAACAAGCTACATACAACTACCAATCCAATCCATTTTACTCTCAACAACCATCATCATATCAGCAGGGTGCCTCTTCATCATACTACCAAGCCCTGCCATCGTACCAATAAACCTACGCCAATCCTCAATCCATGTATCCTGATCAATACCAACAAATCCCTTCATATCCATCACCACCATCATATGATTAGTCCATTCTGTGTCCACCACCATCACATTAGCAATATTTCCCATATGATCAGTCCAATCCCACCAGGCCCTTCCTCCTTAGTACCAATTAATAAGGAGTGGGAAGATATGAAAGCTGCCTTGAAAGACTTGCAAGAAGGGACATCCAAGAAGTCCTTCAAATTTGAGAAGATTTTTTCTTATCCGTTTGATCCCTCCATCTCTCTTGTCCCCTTCCCTAAGAATTTTGAAATGCTAAAATTTGATAAATACAAAGGAAGGAGTGACCCAAGAAACCACTTGCAAGAATTTTACATGCATTGCTAAGAAGTCTTGCATAATGACAACTATCTTCTACGATTGTTCCCTAGGAGCCTAACGAGGCAAGCCCTAGATTGGTTCTTGGTTCTACCAAAGGGGTCAATTTATTCCTTTGTGGATTTCTAAGAAATTTATTTTGCACACTTCTACTTCAATTTGGAGAAGGAAATAGACAATCTAGACCTCTCGAAAGATAAGCAATGCGAGGGAGAAACAATTGCAAGCTACCTACAAAGGTGGTGAGCCTTGACTAGTCAGCTAAAATCCAATCTCAATGAGAAGGACTTGGTAACCATCTTTGTTGCAAATTCCCACCATGAACTAGTCCATAACCTATGCCTCCATTGCATTACCACCTTGGTAGAGGTCATTGAGAAGGGCACTATCATCGAGAGGGCCCTTATTGCTAAAGGCCAAATCAAAATCTTTAACCAAGATAAAGATAAATCGTTTGGAGACAAGTCCTGCTACTGGAACAAGAACAAAAATGTTGTCAATGATGGTGTCACTGACAAAAAACACATCCAAGTAGCTATCACTTCACAAAGATCATAGTATTTCCCCAATCCATAATCTGTTTCCAATGTCATATCTATACCACATGGTGCACCCTATCCTCCTGCATAGTCCAATCAATATAATTAAGGGAATAATAAGCACTCATTCACTCCTTTGGGAGATCCCCTAGATGCTATTTTCAAGAGGTTGCTTCAAGAGAATTATGCGGTCACCTATCTTGTGACAAAGAATTTTGATGAGTCAAAGACCAAACCTGCTTGGTACATAGAGAACGAGTATTGTGATTATCACAAGATCAAAGGTCACTCCACTAATAAATGCCAAGGAATTAAAGGTTACATCCAAGATCTCATAGATCAAGGTGATATCATAGTGGATGCAAATCAGGTTACATCATCCAATGCTCAATTACAGATATATCAAAATGCCTTCCCTAAACATAACCAAGGTCCAAGCACCTCCAATACTATAAAAAATGGACCCAATAACAATAGCCAAAATAACACCACAAATACTATTAGCTATACAAATGTGCCATAAAAATATGAGAACAATATTACGTGGGTCACCCAAGGAGAACCCAGTGTCTCTATGATCCATGTTAAAGGTAGAGAGCCTCGATGTGTTGTTACTACACACTATACTCACATATCAGTTCCTGGGCCTTCCACTTCATCTTAGCTAGCTCCTATGAGCTCACAGTACAATATCCTTGACCATCTTGGTAAGAACCCAACCCAAATATCTATTCTATATTTTCTTAGGTCTTCCCCAATCCACCAGGAAATCCTTACAAAAGCTCTTCAGGATATGCATGTGCCCAATGACATTGATCCTAGACCTAGTTCCAAGCTTTAGTAGGACATTTGTTAGCCACCTATCAGCTGGGATTCAACCAGAATGATATGCCACCAATCGATCCATCCCATAACTGTGCTTTACACATTGAGGTCCTGGTCTTCTTCCATAAGGTAAAATGGGTCTTGGTAGAAAATGGATCTACCCTCAATCTATGTACAATAAAGTTCATAAAATAGGTAGGGTATACCCATGCTGACCTGGATAGTCAAACCATTACAATCAGGGCCTATGACAATGTAGAAAGGGAATCAAAAGGTATTATCTGTCTTCCTATTCAGGTTGGCCCCATTGTGCAATACACTACATGTTGTATCCTTGATCTGGATTTTCCATACAACTTTCTCCTCATTTGACCATGGATTCATTCCATGCATGCCATTCCATCCACCTATCACCAGTGCTTGAAGTTCCATACAATGGGTTTGAGGTAACCATCCATGCAAATCCTCAACCCTTCAAGTCCTACCATTCTCTAGAGGCTCCATTCCCACATTCTTGATATTGTCTAGGAGTCAAAGTGGGGGAACCTTAGGCATCGCCTTCTAATGCATCCTCCAATCCATCATCTACCACATCATCCACTCCATCCACCACCCCTGATTCAATCATCAGCAAGGTCCATATCATTGATAAAGGCTATGGAGAATATGAGATACATACAACTCTAAATGTGGCAACCATGCCTCCATCTCGTCGCACCTATGACCAATTTTCTTAGTCATCACCGAAGGAAGAAATGAAGACCAAAACTATCAGCTCTAAGAACATGGGTTCTACCACTTTCCAGTCCCTAGGAACATTGCAAGATTAGGTAGATGAAGACATCAGTCAATGGGTCTACAAAGAACCTGAGCTATCACCTCCTCTCATTGAATACTTCCAAGAAGTTTATCCCCGTGCTTCAAAGCTAGCAGAAAAATACAACTATCAAGGGGGAGGACTTGGTGTAGAAGATCATGGTAGATTACATCCCATTGAGACACCCATGTGACCTAAACATTTGGACTTAGGCTATGGAAAAATAAAAAGCGTCCTGCAGCATCCATTAGCACCTCGAATAATGTCAATACGATACGATTTCCTTGAAGAAATACCTGAAGAAGAAGCAATCATAATCTCATATGATGACGTAGATCTCCCTTCCCTCTTCAAATCCACATCAATATTTTCCATCAACCTTTCCCTCTGTCACCTTGACCTTATTGATTGGGACCTATGAGGGAGCACACCTGCATACATTTTTACTTCAGAGGACGCTTATGTACATCTTATGAGATTGAGTGAAGATGAACACCCTAACCACAAAAGAAAAAAATAAGAAAAAAAGTCATCTAGTGAAAACCTCCCCAAGGCACTTCTTGACTCATGAAAAGTAAAAATAAGGGGTGTATCTGATAGTGAAAACCTCGATGAGGCACTAGAGGATGGGGATGTTCATCTTCCCCTTGTTGGAGCTCATTTATTTGAAGGATCATCCATTCTGATTGAAGAGATGCAAGTAGTTAATCTGGGAACAAAAGAACCCAAAATCACCTATGTGGCCAAGTCATTGTTAGAGGAAGAGTATCCCATCATTGTCAATCTGGTAAAGGAAGGGATCATCAAATTTGCACGGTCCTATTTAGATATTCCAAGATTGGATCCCACATTGGTTATATGCCATCTTTATGTTCATCTGGATGCAAAACCAGTTAAACAAAAGCTCAGGAAAATGCATCCCCAAGTGACCCTACTTGTCAAGAAAGAAATGGAAAAAATATTAGAGGATGGATTCATCAAACCAATTGATTATTCTGATTGGATATCCAACATAGTACCTGTGGCCAAACCTAATGGGAACATTAGAATTTTTACAAAATTTTGGGATCTCAATAAAGCTTGCCTGAAAGATGATTTCCCATTTCCTATCGTTGACATGTTGATAAATCTCACAATAGAATGCTATACTATCCCTCGTGGATGTATTTTCTAGCTATAATCAGATTAGAATTGCACCTGAAGATCATCACAATACTACTTTCACCGCTCCCTGGGTCACTTTCTGTTATAATTTCATGCCCTTTGGTCTCAAGAACGCGGGGGAAAATTATCAACACATAACGACGGTTATCTTCCATGACCTTATCCACATTATAATGGAAGATTATGTTGATGCTCTACTAGGGAAATAAAAAACAAGAGAAGAGTATCTGAAGATCATGAGGAAAATCTTTGAGTAGTTAGAACAATACAAGTTGCACTTGAATCCAAAAAAGTGTGTTTTTGGCATCGTATCTGGAAAATTTTTATGCTTCATAGTATCTAGAAGGGGCACCAAAGTGGATCCAACAAATGTCAAGGCTATAATGAAAATTCCCCTGCCTCACAATCTAAAACAATTAAGAAGTATGCAAGGAAAATTATAGTCTATCAGGTGCTTCATAGCCCAACTTGCTGATAAACTCCAGTCATTTACACACCTCTTACGTAAAGACATAACCTTCAAATGGGATCTAGAGTGTCAGCAAGGTTTTGAAAAGATCAAGGAGTATCTATCCAATCCTCCTATTTTAATGCCTCCCATTCCAGGTAAGCCACTACTACTATATATCTCAGCCACATCAGTTGCACTAGGGGAATTGCTGGCTCAACATGATGAGTTTTCTAAGGAACATTTCATCTACTATATCAGCTGAACGCTTGTGGGCTATGGGCTTAATTATTCCCCCATGGAGAAAGATTGTTTAGTAGTTGTTTACAGTTCATAGAAGCTACATCACTATATGCTCAGTCATCCTATCGAGCTAATATCAAAAGTTGACCCACTCAACTATCTGTTATCAAGAATATCATTAACTGGCCGCATGGCCAATTGGGTTATGCTACTTAACGAGTTTGACATAGAATATATGGACCATAAATTAATAAAAGGGAAAGTAATAGCAAATCAATTGGTAGATTCTCCTTTGGTAGATGTGTATCCATTAGTAGTTGAATTTCCTGATGAAGGGGTCCTTACCATTTCAGAATCAGATACATGGACACTATATTTTGATGGGTCATATACTCACAATGGAGCTGGTGGGGGCATTCTATTTGTCACCCCTCAAGGTGATTTCATGCCGAAGTTATTCAGGCTAGAATTTCCATGCACAAACAATATTGCTGAATATGAAGCTCTAATCACTGGCCTAAGAATCATAGTCCAATGGAATGTCACTTGTCTCCGTGTCTTTGGAAATTCTCAACTGATAATGAAGTAGGTAAATGATGAGTTTTAGGCCAAGGATGATAAGATTTTACCTTACAATTGCATGGTGGATGACTTCAAGAAGTATTTCACGCATATCTAGTTTGAGCAGATTCCTAGAATGTAGAACAAGGCAGCTAATGCTGTGGCTACAATTGGATCCCTTATTGACATGCCTAAAGACCGAATGGATTGTGAGTTCCTCATAGAACAACTATTAATCCCAGCATATGATATTCCTGACAATGAAATGGTGTGTGATATTGTGGGTTCCCAATCACCTTGGTATCATGATATTTATGCCTATTTACATGACAATATCCTACCACTTGAACTTACCCGTAACCAATGCAAATATTTCATCCAATGCACTTCCCTATACACAATTTTGGGAGATACAATTTATCATAGAGGGTATGATGGCACTCTCCTTCAATGTCTAAACAAATCAAAATCTCATGTTGCATTAAACAAAGTGCATAGTGGTGTCTGTGGGTCTCATTCTAATGGGATTTCCTTAGCAAAAAAAATTCTCAAAGCAGGATATTATTGGCTCACTATGGAGTGTGAAGCTTGTGAGTTTGTGAAGAAATGTGTACTGTGTCAATAGCACATGGATATAATCCATGCTCTTGCACAAGATTTGTAGCCCATCATTGCACCATGGCCTTTTTCACAATGGGGCTTCGACTTAATTGGCAAGATTTACCCTCCTTCATCTGATGGTCACACCTTCATCATCACCACACTAAATACTTCACTAAGTGGGTGGAAGCAATTCCACTCTCCCAAATCATTGGTATTCAAATTTCCAAATTCATCCTCTACCATATTCTCTATAGATATGGTATCCCCTCCACTATCATTATCGACAATGACAAGCCCTTCAAAAACCAGTATATGAAACAACTTTGCAAAACATATCATAACCAACATCGTTTCTCAACCCCCTATTACCCACAAGGTAATGGCTAAGCTAAGGCAACCAACAATACCCTTATCAAAATCCTTAAAAAGGTTGTCAACAACACTGGTTAAGATTGGTACCTCCACCTTAATCCCACCCTTTGGGCATATCTCACATCCATCCGCACCCCCACTGGCTCTACCCCATACTCCCTTTTTTATGGCTCCAATGCCATCTTTTTGATTGAATTTGAGATCCCATCACTTCATATCTCTCTAAAAAATTTAATCAGTGATGAAGATGCTCGAGTCGCACAATTAAGTTAATTGGAACTCCTGGATGAAACATGCATCAAGGCCTATAATCATCTCCAAGAATATTAAAATTGTATTAGGAGAAGTTACAACAAGAAGGTTTGTCCCTGCTAATTCAACATTGGTGATCTAGTCTTGAAAGAGAATTAGCGTACCCAATAGGATTGAGAAAAGAAAGGAAAGTTTGAAGAAAATTGGTTGGGTCCATATGTTGTCATCATAAAATATGGCTCTGGGGCATATCAGCCTGAAACACCTGAGGGGGAACCCTTGGAAGAACCCATCAACATCATGCATCTAAAACAATTTTACACCTAGGTCACATGGGTTATCCTACTTGAAAAATACCAAAAAAAAGTAAAAAATCAATAAAAGTACAAAAAAAAATCAAATAGTCAAAAAAATACAAAAAATAGTAAAGAGAAATAATCCATCCTATGGTGAAAACCACCCTTGGTGGTGCCTTGGATAAGTACGTTTGGTGAAAACCTGGCAACATGTACCATTCATAGAAGGCTTAATCATTATCTACCTTACGTCCTATTTTCCTTTATGCTTCCATCTGTCTTATCCGTATATCCTATACTTGCATCCTATCATATCCATCCTCCCATCAAAATCCCTTTATCTGTCACTTGGTATGTTTTGGTTGAGAATTGGATGATTCAAATTGGCTATCCTAAATCCCAAGCTTTTATCTTGAATCTGAGCTTTTCATTGTCTGTATATTGGTGTCATCTGTCAGTCTCGTGTCTTCACCTAGGGTCTTTTATCATGTCAGTCATCACTAGGTCTTGTGTTGTCTTTCATCCTTTTGTCAAACTACGTTGCCTTTGCGCTTTCATGTAGGAAAGGCTAATCATTTGATCAGCCCTTGAGGCATTTTTTTGTCCAGTCTTCGTCATCCATCAAGGTCTCCATTGTCCTCCTTTTGATTTTATCCATGGTCATTCATCAGTCTTTTATCAAACTATGTGGTCTCTGCACTTTCACATAGGCAAGGACATCAATCGACGAGTCCCCAAGACCCTAGGTCTGTCCTTAGGGTGTGACTTGGTTCTATGTTGTGTCATCAAGTGTGTCCCTCTCCAACTGGTTTCTAACAAACAAAGTCCATTAGTATCATGAGGTTCAATCGATTTCAAATATCCTGAGTCATGTCGATCACCTAATCTATCCTCTATCCTTGGTCTTAACATGGTGTATCCTTCCTTAAATCATACCACATCAATCCCATCCATCTACCAATCCTATGGCAAAGGACATTTGAAATTTGCTGTGATTTTTTGGTGCTTTTGGAATTTTTGTTTATCATTTGACCTTCCTATTATAATTTTTTAGGGTTGCCATGATCCATCATATCACGGTTCACTTTGACAAGTAAACATAGGGGCATATCTTGATTTTTTGTGTGATCTTGTCTTCTCAATTGTCCTGCATAGTACCCACCAAGATCCCCGTGGTCTTGTGTTACACTAGGGAATCCTTTGTGCTTGTGGTTATTCAAACATCTAGCCCAACCAAAGACCTCGTGGCTTTGGGGTGTTGGGATAGCCTTCTTGTTTTCTGTGTTTTTCTTATGCATTTGACACTAATCAACCTTGGTTCTTCATACCCTGGTGTATTGTGTCCTATGCTATAGCAAAAATCAGTGCTCCTAATATGGAAAAATGGAAATAGATTTGCATTTCCTTTATCCTCATCTATCCTTTCCCTAGCCTATGGTTAGTGATTTTGGTTGTACAAATGTTCTTCCCCCCTTCTATTCTTCCTATCAGGATTCCTATGGTTTTGACAAGTGCACTAACACACTCACCATTCTTCATCTTACTATGCATGTTCCCCATCATCTAGGTTCATTTCACTAACTATGACATTGATCCATTTCATTATTGCATTTTATATCATTTCATTGCATTTTCATTGCTATCATCAAGTTGCATTTTTCATCCCATTTTTATTCTCATTTCATCACATTATCATTTTCATTATCACCTTAATTTTTTTAGATTAATATAGATCTATTAGTCTAAGCATCTTAAGTTCATTTCATCTCATTTCATCACATTATCATTTTCATTATCATCTTAAGTTGTTTAGATTAATATAGATCTGTTAGTCTAAGCATCTTAAGTTCATTTCATTTCATTGTCACATTATCATTTTCATTATCATCTTAAGTTGTTTAGATTAATATAGATATGTTAGTCTAAGCATCTTAAGTCCATTTTCATTATCATTTTAAGTTGTTTATATTAATATAGATCTATTAGTCTAAGCATCTTATGTTCATTTCATTTGATTTCGTCACATTATCATTTTCATTATCATCTTAAGTTGTTTAGATTAATATAGATCTATTAGTCTAAGCATCTTAAGTTCATTTCATATCATTTCGTCACATTATCATTTTCATTATCATCTTAAGTTGTTTAGATTATAATAGATTTGTTAGTCTAAGCATCTTATGTTCATTTTATTTCATTTCATTGCATTATCATTTTCATTATTATCTTAAGTTGTTTAGATTAATATAGATTTGTTAGTCTAAGCATCTTAACTCCATTTTCATTATCATCTTAAGTTGTTTAGATTAATATAGACTTGTTATTCTAAGCATCTTAAGTCCATTTTCATTATCATTTTAAGTTTTTTAGTGTTGTTATTCTAAACATATTAGTCCATTTCATTACATACACTGCATTCCATCACATTCATCACATCTATCCATAACATGATCACATATGCATATTGCATCCATTACATATTTTCATATCATAGATCATACATACATAATTAACCATTATAATGCAATCATCCATACATTATTCATCATCCATGAATAATCCATCATCATATCATATTCCATATGCATACATCACAAATCACAATAATATCACTACTTGCATCACACAAGATTAGTATCATGTCCATAGCATACATCAAATCATAAGTGATGTCACATCACATCTTGCATCAAAAGGTGTTAGACATAATGCAATTTATCCACATCATTCACATAGACATAGACATAGACATAGACATAAACCATCATAATCACATGCATACATCATAATCATCACCATACACATAAGTATAATAAATATCCATGACATCACACAATAATCAAATAGTATATCAATGTCCATCACATAACATATATATCAAAAAATATAGTATCTATCGCATAGTCCATAATAATAGTCCATCATAGAGTCCATGAGCATCCATCAAATAACCATACAAGTGCAAGGAACTAATGAAATATAGATGACTACATCTGAAACATCATTGTGTACTGAATCAATACAAAATAAATAATGAAAGAATGAATGAATCAATGTGCTAAATCTGCTAAATCTATGCCAAATAATCTATAGTCTCTTCCTGCATGTACTAAAAATACACCCTGCACCTATCAAAAATGGGAATCCTGTATCTCCCCCCTGTCCATCTACTTGTTGCTCCCTACATTTGATCTCTGTGGGGAGTTTGCACCTAGTCCTTTCCCATGAGGAGGAGTCTCTCAATAATTGCTATACCTAGAGGTATGGGTGGCACCTGAATGTGAGGGTACTTCAGGCCTTGGCAGGGTTGCTCTGATATAGGGAGGTACCCTCTGTGAAGGATTTGGGATGACCTAATAGTATGCGAGCATATAATATCCTGCCTTAGTCCTAGCATCGACCTCTCTTGCTGCCTGTGCCCTTGCCATATCCCTCTCCAGGTAGTACCTATCCCACTGCTAGGTGATCCTTTGCCTCTCCTACTCCCAAGCCTCCAACACTAGTCTCATTTTCTCTAACTACACCTCTAGCTGTCCCATCCTCCTCATGGCCTCATCCCACTCACCTTGAAGAGTCTGCACTTGGGCCTTAGTTGCCTCTGTTCTCTCCAATAGTAACCCCGCCTCTCCAACAACTGCCTTTGCACACTCCGCTCTCTCTCGAGCCTACTCCCTCTCTCCCTGATCCTCCTCTAGCTATCTCCTCAACTCATCTATTTCAACCCACATCTTTAGCAATCACATGCCTACCTCATCTGCTGCTAGGATCATGTAATCTCTTTCCCCATCTTGCCAAGTTGGCTTTGCTACATCCTACAAGCGTTGTACCTCAGCTTGCAGTCTCCCCACCTTTTTCTATAGTCTATCCCTATTAGCCTCTGAATTTCTTAGCGTATGCTTTGCTATGTGTAGTCTAGCCAAGGCTCTTGTCAGTAGTATTACTGGGTCCTTTGGTGGTGGTGGCACATATGGCACGATGGCCAATAGGTCCATTGTAGGGGTGTATACATCCATCGCCTTCTCCTCTCCTTGCCTCCTCCATCTCCACATTCATTGCCTCTCCCCTCTATGGCCTCAAGTGCTCCTGCTCATCCTCCTCACCAAATCCTATAGCCGGTACAATCAGATGCACTATAGTGATCCTCCCAGGCCTATGCTAGGCCCACCATGTTGAATATCGTACTAATGTGCTTGCATCCTCCAACCCTCCCCTCCATCGCCATATAGTGATAAGGACTTCCTCCCACATCTGAAAGGAATACTCAGCTATAATCTACTACCCCCATATTTCCCCTGACTCATAGCTGATCTGTTTGAACATCTGAGGCCCTGCAGGGATGTCCTATTGTATCTCGTACTAGCACATGACCTTGTCTAGTCTATGCAGCTTAATAATAAATTGATCTCTCCCTATAAAATAGCATTGCGAGTACAGATAACCCCTCCATCACCTGTCATCCTCCCACCATCCCTAAAAGCATTGCCCCATATAGGGCCTCCAAATAATGTCCCCATCCATTAGTCCATCAATTTTCTGCCACCAAAACTCTAGGCTCCCTACCTCTTGGTAGTGTAGTCTCCATCCACACACCGAGCCCCACCAATATGCCACTGGCAGTGTCTCATCCTTGGCTCCCACAATCAAAATATCTAGCTGTGCCACTCTGATATGCTCCCAAACCCATACTTGGAGCAGTGTGATGTGAGTGATGCTCAGTGCTTTCCTGTAGCATTACCACATGCATGTCTCGATAGAGCTTATCCAATACAAATGGCCCCTAGAAAGACTCCCTCCCTCCTCCCAACAATATTCCTGATAATCTCAATCATCTTGAGGCTAAAAAATTTACCTCTCCTATTAGGAAGGAGGATCCCGCTAATAAGTCTAAAAAAGGTACAAAGGTAAAGATGCTATCACTATCCCAAAGCACGTGTCAATATCTAGCTTGTTCCCCTAGACGAGAAGGTCAATAGGTCCAAATACAACCCGTAGGATCCTCTCCATTGATCGCCTAGGTGCTACATTGATTAGGTGTCCTCGGATTGACAGTATGAGGATCCACCATACATCCTCTAAGGTCACTTTCATCTCCCCTGTTGGGAGATGGAATGTCGAAGTATCAGAGCTCCATCACTCCATCAATGCTATTAGCAAAGGTCTATACACTCGGATGTTGGGATACCCCAACATGTGGAGTAGTCCTGCTTGGTCCAGTGCCGCGTGATCCTCCTTGGTCATCGCCTCCAGAGTCACCTCCAGAATGCCCGAGTGTCTCTCCCGTGTCTTCAGAGTCTCAAAACTTAACATCCATTCCAACCATTCTGTCAGACTTGCTAACATTTCATTTCTATCTTCTTTCTTTTTCATCATTGCCTCGAGTTTGGTGAGTTCACCTCTATGTAAGGTGGGTTCACCTATTCCCCTTTCTAGCTAATTTTCCTATCCAGCTCACCAATTCGCCCCTGTGGTTTTGTTCTGTGGGTTCACTTGTTCTACAAGTGTACCCACCCCTTTCTTGTCTGAGCACAAATTCACCTTTTTTATCCCTAGAGGTGAACTCATGTTTGCCCCTTTTCCCCATGGGCGATTGTGCACCCGCCCTTGTGTCTTTTCTTCCCAAGTGGAAAATTTGCATTCACCTTTCTTCCAAAGGGGAAAATTTGCATCTGCCTATTTCCCTTTTGGGTGGATTCACATCCTTCTATTTCCCTATTGGGAGAATTCACATATGCCCTTTTCCTTGATAGGCAATTTCCCAGTTGCCTATCCTATTAACCCAATTGCCTCTGTGTATGCAAGTTTTCCCTTTCTGGAGAGAGGCAATTTTGCAATCACCCCTCTCCTAGCGTATCCACCCCTACAAGATACACATTTAACCCTTCCCTTACCAATTCACTGGACGAGCGAATGTGCCTAGCCAGAAGGGAAAATACGGTTACCTAGCTACCCACCTGGAAATTAAAACATGTATTAAAATTGAAATCAAATCAAGAAGTATGGATTCAAATCCTACCTGGCAGGGTACAACTCGCTTGTAGTAGAAGGCCTGCACCTCCTCTCTTTGATGGATCAACTCATTGTCACCCTCCATGTCGCTCATCCTGTCAACAATCACTATCTCTCTTTCTCTCACTCGTCCAATTGTGCAATGACAAGTGTGCAAATGAAAATTAGGTGAATAGTGAATTTTCAAATTTACTATTTAAAATTTTCATTTTTGACCCTATTTAGCCTTTTAATTTTTGGGTAATTTTTACCCTTTAATTAACCTTTTTTAATTCATTTCCCCCTTTTCTTCTGAGGGCTGCCATTTGCACGCCATGTGCTCATTTCCTCCATTCAAAAGCCATTCTTCATGGTTTTTTATGCTCTATCACATTGTCCCCTCCATTTCTCCATATCGAGAAGTCGCCTAGGGCCCCTTTTCTTCCCCATCCGCCCTCTCGAGGGGGCATACCCTACCATATTTCTCTATTCTTCCTTCCTATCCATTTTCCCACAATACCGGGGCATTGTTTAACATTCTTTTCTTCTATCGAGTCATCTGCACTTCCTTTTTCTTCGAAACATTGTTATTCTAATAGTATTTCAAAGAGAGAAAAAATGTAGACACCTGAATTTGACCACTCCCATATGGTCAAATTCACCTTCGCATTCCTCTATCCTGCATCCTTAAGCCATATTAATTAAATAAATTATTATTTGATTAATATTCCATTTTAGCCTAATGTCCCCTAAGGTATTTAATTAATTAATCAAATACCTTATCTCATTCCTCTCTAAATTAAATAAAGGGTTAATTTATTTAATTTAGTCACTTTGTCTAAATGAATTAAATCAATTTTTAATTATCTTCTTCTCTCTCCTCATGTCAACATCCTCCATAATCCCCTTTTAATCCAGATTAATCTAATTAATCTATGATTAGGTTATACACAACCCTAACCATCATTAGGGTCACATCCTCCATAATTTTCCACTTGCCCCTAATCCTTCATTAGCCATCTAATCTTGTATTTGCACAACCTTAATCATTGATTTAGGCTAACCTAATTCTCATGCCATTTATGGCATGTGTCGTTAGTCAACCGTTATTAAATGCTTTCTCCTTTTGGAGAAGGCATCCTCTTCCCCATGTGAATTTAAAATTCAAATTTATTCCTCCCATGCATTTTAAGGAATTTTTAATTCCTTCTCTCATCCCGATGAGAATTTGTGAGGAATTTTTAATTCCTCACTTGTCCTCTCAAAGTACATGTGGAAAATACCTCTTTTATGAGAACTTGTCCATTCCCAAGGTACATCCTAGTACCTCCACCTCATCTGAAACATGTCAACATGAGATGGCTTATGAGTTCTCAACTCACCCTAGCCCTTGATCTCCTCCACTTTAGATGCATATTAGCCCTTCATTGTTTTAGAGGCACTTCCCCTAAAAGTAGTGGAATTGCCCTCATTTTGGCAACACACAAGAAAGCATTCATTCAAGCCAACACTTAGCAAACTTTCATGCACTCTCACACAACCTAGCATACCTCCATTGTTGCAGCACTTTAGAGCCACCATTGCAATCTCCATCACCATAGCTTCATTTTGCACTAGGATTTAAGCCATTTTGCTAAGAAAGGAGCATACAAATCAAGCATCAAAAAGGGCCAACCAACTCAACAATTCAAGCAAGGTAAAAGGTTTCATTTCTTGTACTTTTGTTTGAATTCAACTAGGCCAATCTTGAGGTGTTGTAGTGTATTTCTTATAAATTGCATTCCTTTTGTTTTGCATTCTTAGAATAGGGAATTTGTCTTGTACACATTTCTTCAGAGGGCTACCATTTGCACCTCATGTGCTTGTTTCCCTCCATTCAAAAGCCATTCTTCATAGTTTTTTGTGCTCTATCACATGGTACCCTCCATTTTTCTATATAGAGAAGTCATCCGGGGCCCCTTTTCTTACCCATCCACCCTTTTGAGGGGACATACCCTACCATATTTCTCCATTCTTCCTTCCTATCCATTTTCCCGCGATACTGAGGCATCGTCTAACATTGTTTTCTTCTATCAAGTTGTCTAAACTTCCTTTTTCTTTGAAACAATGTTATTCTAACAGTATTTCAAAGTTGGGAAAGATGTAGACACTTGAATTTGACCACTCCCATATGGTAAAATTCACCTTCGCATTCCTCTATCCTACATCCTTAAGCCATATTAATTAAATAAGTTATTATTTGATTAATATTCCATTTCAGCCTAATGTCCCCTAAGGTATTTAATTAATTAATAAAATACTTTACCTCATTCATCTCTAAATTAAATAAAGGGTTAAGTTATTTAATTTAGTCACTTTGTCTAAATGAATTAAATCAATTTTTAATTCATCTTCTTCTCTCTCCTCATGTCAAAATCCTCCATAATCCCCTTTTAATCCAGATTAATCTAATTAATCTGTGATTAGGGTGTGCACATCCCTAATCATCATTAGCGTCACATCCTCCATAATTTTCCACTTGCCTCTAATCTTTCATTAGCCCATCTAATCCTACATTTGCACAAATTTAATCATTGATTTAGGCTAACCTAATTCTCATCCCATTTATGGCATGTGTCCTTAGTCAACCATTATTAAATGCTTTCTCCTTTTGGAGAAGGCATCCTCTTCTCCATGTGAATTTAAAATTTAGATTTATTCCTCCCATAAATTTTAAGGAATTTTTAATTCCTTCTCTCATCCCCATGAGGATTTGTGAGGAATTTTTAATTCCTCACAAGTTTCCTCTCAAAGTACATTTGGACAAAGATGTCCTTTATGAGGAGATTTTTTCCATTCCCAAGGTACATCCTAGTACCTCCACCTCACCTTCCACTTCATCATCTCTTGTCCACCTCATCTGACACATGTCAGCATGAGATGGCTTGTGAGTTCTCAACTCACCCTAGCCCTCGATCTCCTCCACCTTGGATGCATCTCATCCCTTCATTGGTTTAGAGGCACTTCCCCTAAAATTAGTGGAATTGCCCTCATTTTGGAAACACATAGGCAAGCATTCATTCAAGCCAACACTTAGCAAAATTTCATGCACTCTCACACAACCTAGCATGCCTCCATTGTTGTAGCACTTTAGAGCCACCATTTTGCATCCAATCTAATAATCACATCCACCAGTGCAATGTCCATCATCTTAGCTTGATTTTTTACTAGGATTTAGCCATTTTGCTAAGCAAGGAGCATACAAATCAAGCATAAAAAAGGGCCATCCAACTCAACAATTCAAGCAAGGTAAAAGGTTTCATTTCTTATACTTTTGTTTGAATTCAAATAGTACAATCTTGAGTTGTTGTAGTGTATTTCGTGTTTTGCATTCCTTGTGTTTTGCATTCTTAGAATAGGGAGTTCACTTGAACACACACCTACAACCCAATCTAAATGTGTGAGTAATGTTTTCATAGGAGAGTTAGGAACAAAGTGAGAAAATTAATAAATTCAAGACTTATGATTTTCTTTGCTCACAAAAATTGTAAGCCCATTATGCATTTCACTAATTACCACTAAATCTGGTGTGCAATCAACTCCTTTGATAGAGCCTATGTGAGTAATCTAATAAAAAATAGGATATTAATTGAAAATATGGAACATAGATAACATTCTAAAATGTTCCTTTTCCCACATCAAAGACTGTCTCCCATGCACATCTATAGGAGTGTCATCACCTATTATAATGGCAACCATAGAACATGGCTCCAAGGAGTTGAACTCTTCTCGAGATGAACCCATGTGGTGTGAAGCACTCAAGTCAATGATCTATTTGTTAGATTGTGAAGCAACAACTACTAGGGCCTTTCCCTTTCCTTTCCCCTTACTTTTCTATGTGTCCTTAGAAGACCCTTCTAATGAACCTTGTTTGAATGAGTTAGACACTTTAATGTTATTCTTTTCAAGAATATGTGAAAGGTGATCGATTTTTCTCTTTAAACACTTCATTTTCATCATGACTAGGCCTTTTATACCTTATCCTTCTTAGGTTGTCCACCTTTTGATGAAAAGGTTTAATAACTACATTTAAAACAAGTTTTTGATCCCTCTTCTCTCAATTTTTCTCTTTTTTGCCTTGATTTATAGCCAAGGCATGTGACTTAGAGGGTTTAATTGTACCTATTTGAACCAAATTATCTCACGCCTTAGTGAATTTTGCACCAAATTCATCTAAAGAATGCATTCTGTAGGTGGAACCTAGGGCACATTTAATAACATAGAATGTAAAAAAAATACATAATAGTTAAGAACAAGCTTAGAAAGAATACTCAAGATCAATTACTCATCTTTCTTTTCAATTCCACATTGTTTTAATTGCAATCTAATGAATTTAAAATTTATGAAGAAGTCTTATATAGTATCAAAATTGGTAGGACTTAACCCTATGAGTTGATTCTCCAATTGATGACCTCTTAACTCAGTATTCTTACAAAAGAGTGTTTCCAATGTGGTCCACACTCCACTTGGTGTGGTAGATACAAACATGCATAGAGTACCGAATGCTTCATCATATTTGTTAAATTATTTTATCTTTTCTACATCACCTTAGGTTTTGTTTCAAGTCCCATTGTAAGCTTTTGATATACATTCCTTTGAGATAGATTATAATCTTTCATGTCCATTCAAAATAGTTATATGGTGTTAAAATAGGAATTTTTGATTCATCCAAGAGTGCATAAAAATAGATTGAAATGTATAAGGAAAAGAAGTACAAAATTCAAGCACATGAGACACTCCCACCTTTCACTACTTTATGAAATGAACCCCTCAATAAATTAAAATGTTGGAACTTTATAATTAGTGGTAATTACAATGCAAATTTTTAGAATTTCAAACTTTATCTATTTTATTTTATTTTCTGAAGTTTATATAGTGAACATATAAGGGTGAAAAATAAAAAAATAAATTAAATAATATAAATACAACACAATAACTTTTCTAATGTTTATATAATGAATAAGAAAGGGATAAATCATAATAATGGGTTCTAATTTTTAGTATTTTTTTCTTCATGAAATCAAATTTCTTAGAAATGTACATGGTTTAAGTCTACGGGGTTCAATATAAGGTTGTTCAATTGAAGGGGTAAGACACAATCACCTTAGATATAACCCATAGGTAGGATTATATTGAGCACTCCCATTAAATTTTTATGTTCCTATGAAAATTCTAACAAAAAATTAATTCTACTTCTCCTTTTTTGGGGGATCAAATTAATTAATCCAAAGACACCATTTTGAATGTGTATAACTCTTATTGCCAGCTTTCTAAAATAATATGTATTTTTCTCAATATTATATTTTTAAAATATTTTATAACGAAGTTAGGTTGATTATGAAAAAATTATGACCTTAATTTGAACATAGGAAAAATAATAGATTTTTGTTAAAAAAATCTCAAAAAATGTATTGCACTCTATAAGGATGTCCTTGTTTTAATAAAAAAGTATTCTGATATGTATAATAAGAGAAACATATTATGGTAAAATATAGTTATAATGTTTTTGTTAGTACCAATTCAAAAATTAATAAAAAATAAAATATTGAATAAAAAATACCAAAAAAATATCTATGCACTAAAAGTTGGAGTTGACAATCTCATTCCAAGAAATCATAGAAATATTTTATTTTTAGTGAAAGTTCTACATTATGATTAAATATCAATCCATAAAATAATAATAATAATAAAATAATAAAAATTGATTGAAAAATAAAAATATTATATAAATTTAATTCTATAAAAATTGAATCTAGATGGAAAATGCCATATATTATTCAGTTTATGAATATTTCAAAATTGCTAAAAAATATTAATTTTGGTAGGTCAATAATGTTGAATTTTCGGATACACTATTGTGTTGTAACTCAAATTATAAAAATAGGGCACAATCTAGACAAAAATATACTTAAAATTATTAAACAAATCATGGCAAGTGTAGGAAAGTACATGCTTATAAAATATGGCAATAAAAATGCCACCAAAAGAAGGCATTAGCTTCCAAATCCTTCTCAAGTACTTAGGGAACTGATGTTGCCATTGAAGTTGTGAAACCAAGTGCTACATTTAAAGGTAAAAAAGGAGAAGAAAAATATGTTCACATATTGGGTATTTTTGTTGTTAAACGAAAAAAATGGCCTTTGATCAAAGGTCATGCCACTTTCAATCAAAGATGATACATTCATTCAAATCCCATCGACATGCAATAACAATTGTATCTTCACATGAAGGTCCTTCATTTGAAGGTCTTAAGTGATTTTGTCTCCTAACACCCATTTTTGTGAAATGACCCACAAGTGGAACGTGACTTTATGCTTCCACCCATTTTAAAGGAGATGACACCATATATTAGATTATAAGAACACCATAAATCATAAGATTTCATTGATAATTATTATAAAACTAAAGAAATGATAGAAAGAACTAGTGATATACCACCTCATATTTAACATTTTCTTAAGGAACATATGAATGTTGTTGGTCATGGTACTTAATTGTAAAATTGTGTTTCTCTATACATGAATAGTATTTGTGACTGTATTTAAGTAGTGTGTTGCTCTCAGCATGAATGTTCTCCTTTTTGTTGATTAATGAGTTCGGATGTTCTCCCTTTTCAATAATAATATCATACTCCCATTATTTTACATTTCACTCTTGATAAACACAACTGTCATTTCACAAGTCCAAGGGGTTGAGCATAATTTGGTGAAATGATAGAAAGAACTAGTGATATACCACCTCATATTTAACATTTTCATAAGAAACATGAATGTTGTTGTTCATGGTTCTTAATTGTTTAATTGTGTTTCTCTATACATGAATAGTATTTGTGACATACTTATATATTAATTAATAAAAAGCATATTAATAAAGATTAAATATTTAAATATTAATTAATATATTTTATTTTTTAAAATTATTAATCAATACATTTAGCATATTGAAATATATTAATATTTTAAATGATTTAAATATATTAATGCATCTGATTTCCTTATTTTGCTACTTTTGGTTTATCAAATTCTTGAATATAGTGAATATATCAAATTTCTTTATTTTACAAGTTTGATTCTTATCTTTATGAACATATCTTTATTGTTACACTTATACTGATTTTTATCCTCCATCATTATTCAATTATTTTAATATTAATATATTCTCTTTATTAATATATTCCATCTTTATCAATTTCTTTATTATTACAAGTTTGATTTTTTCTCCATCTTTATTGATATATTTTTATTGTTATACTTATATTTTTTTAAATTTTTATCCTCCATCTTTATTAAATTATTTTAATAGTAATATATTTACTATATTAATATATTCCATATTTATCAATTTCTTTATTGTAACAAGTTTGATTTTTATCCTCCATCTTTATTAATATATCTTTACACTAATAAAGATATATTAATATAGAATATATAGTTGGTCTTTTGGTGCTTCTTTCTCATTTGTTTGCATCTCTTTCTATGGTCATTTGTTCTTTTATTGGTCAATTGACTCCTTTATTTTTAATTTTATTTTCAATATTATTAATTTTCTTTCTTGCCATCCCTTGGGCCTTGTGCCCCTTATCCCTCTAACATCCTTCTACCTCTTTTTATACCTGTTGGGTCTGCAACAAACCATTTTTTCATATCCTTAAGCTCTCTATCCTGATGATGGATCACTGAGTGTGATTCGAAACGTTGATTCAAAAAAGCTTACACAATCGAATCCAGAAACTACTATTCATATTCTTATGGATTGTGGAAATCTAATAACATTGATTTGTGACTGTATTTAAGTAGTGTGTTGCTCTCAACATGAATGTTCTCTTTTTTGTTGATTAATGACTTCGGATGTTCTCCCTTTTCAATAATAATATCATACTCCCATTATTTTACATTTCACTCTTCATAAACACAACTCTCATTTCACAAGTCCAAGGGGTTGAGCATAATTTGGTTGAAGCATTGAATTTTAATTGTGGAGACCCAAGTTCGAATCCCAAAGGGACATCTAAGATAGAATTTTAAGTTGCGATTCTTGGTCTTCCATAATTGGCTTCAAATGTGGAAGTGGTTTCTAAATAAGTAGATTTCTAAGTTATGACTCTTTGTCTTCCATTGATTATTTCTAGTGTGATTGCTCAAAAAGAACTAATAATTAATTTTATGGTTTTGTTCATAACAAACTTATGTTAATTTCATGCTGATGCTCGAATGAACAAAACTAATTGTAAACAATTATAATACATATAGAAAAAACCTCTCATTTTACAAATATAAACAAATCAGTCATCTAGATCAATTTACAATTTATTTTCAAACCTATCACTGTCCAATTGCTAGTTCTTTAACGTGAACATTAAAAAATCTTCCTTGACTTTGTAATCCCACTGGCTGGCTAATGCCTGCAGAGTCTTATTTTAACCCACGTACCGAACCCCGTTCCTGGTCGAAGTCGCTGGCGGTAATGAGAAATGTGGAATTCTTTACGTTTTGGTTTCCACCTTTTATAAAGACAAAATAATAGCGGGCGTTCCTTACGGCTGGATCAGTGAACAATGTCAAAGTCAGCAATTCAATTTAATTTTTTAAAAAGCACTGGGACGATATTATAGCCGGGTCTGTCGCTTCTTTGGAAAGTAACAGATGAAATTCCACAGTGTTCCGTCATCAATCAATCCGTGCACTACCAAATGTGTGCAGTCTTTTCGTCTTCTACGTAACTTTCTGAATTGACTGCAAATTTATTCTTTATGAACAAAGAAACAAATGCCATGAAATAGTTCTAAGATGACCTAGCTAATTTGTGGCTCGTATACTTAATTTGATTCTTAATTAATTCATTTGAAGAGTCAGTATTTCTAATAATTATTGTCTGAGATAAAATTACAAGTACCCAACGTCAGCTTGAGGGCATTGTACGTCACCAAACAATGTTTACAAGTCTTGAGATCCTGATGAATCTGATTGAGCAAGTCACGTCAGTTGGGTTGGAACGAAATTCAGTTTGGGTATTATCTGTAAGAAGGGAATAAATGTGATCAAAACACTTCGTCAAATGAAGCCTGGAGATCAAAGATAGATTCTTGCTTGTCCCACCCAACAGCTTGATCGCTCCTCTCAATGCCTCGCAATTGCCAAGGTGGTGATGGTTTTGGGTGCTCCCTGAGGAAATCAGTATCTACCAAACAAAGCATTCAATAAACAATATTTTTTATTTATCTTAATAAGAAGTTTTCAAAAGTATCTTTGTTGTTAGGTATGAGTTTTACTAAGTTCATTGATCGCTCCTCTCAATGCCTCGCAATTGCCAAGGTGGTGATGGTTTTGGGTGCTCCCTGAGGAAATCAGTATCTACCAAACAAAGCATTCAATAAACAATATTTTTTATTTATCTTAATAAGAAGTTTTCAAAAGTATCTTTGTTGTTAGGTATGAGTTTTCCTAAGTTCATTGATCGCTCCTCTCAATGCCTCGCAATTGCTAAGGTGGTGATGGTTTTGGGTGCTCCCTGAGGAAATCAGTATCTACCAAACAAAGCATTCAATAAACAATATTTTTTATTTATCTTAATAAGAAGTCTTCAAAAGTATCTTTGTTGTTAGGTATGAGTTTTCCTAAGTTCATTGATCGCTCCTCTCAATGCCTCACAATTGCCAAGGTGGTGATGGTTTTGGGTGCTCCTTGAGGAAATCAGTATCTACCAAACAAAGCATTCAATAAACAATATTTTTTATTTATCTTAATAAGAAGTTTTCAAAAGTATCTTTGTTGTTAGGTATGAGTTTTCCTAAGTTCATTGATCGCTCCTCTCAATGCCTCGCAATTGCCAAGGTGGTGATGGTTTTGGGTGCTCCCTGAGGAAATCAGTATCTACCAAACAAAGCATTCAATAAACAATATTTTTTATTTATCTTAATAAGAAGTTTTCAAAAGTATCTTTGTTGTTAGGTATGAGTTTTCCTAAGTTCATTGATCGCTCCTCTCAATGCCTCGCAATTGCCAAGGTGGTGATGGTTTTGGGTGCTCCCTGAGGAAATCAGTATCTACCAAACAAAGCATTCAATAAACAATATTTTTTATTTATCTTAATAAGAAGTTTTCAAAAGTATCTTTGTTGTTAGGTATGAGTTTTCCTAAGTTCATTGATCGCTCCTCTCAATGCCTCGCAATTGCCAAGGTGGTGATGGTTTTGGGTGCTCCCTGAGGAAATCAGTATCTACCAAACAAAGCATTCAATAAACAATATTTTTTATTTATCTTAATAAGAAGTTTTCAAAAGTATCTTTGTTGTTAGGTATGAGTTTTCCTAAGTTCATTGATCGCTCCTCTCAATGCCTCGCAATTGCCAAGGTGGTGATGGTTTTGGGTGCTCCCTGAGGAAATCAGTATCTACCAAACAAAGCATTCAATAAACAATATTTTTTATTTATCTTAATAAGAAGTTTTCAAAAGTATCTTTGTTGTTAGGTATGAGTTTTCCTAAGTTCATTGATCGCTCCTCTCAATGCCTCGCAATTGCCAAGGTGGTGATGGTTTTGGGTGCTCAGGAAATCAGTATCTACCAAACAAAGCATTCAATAAACAATATTTTTTATTTATCTTAATAAGAAGTTTTCAAAAGTATCTTTGTTAGGTATTTCCTAAGTTCATTGATCGCTCCTCTCAATGCCTCCTAAGTGGTCAGGAAATTATCTACCAAACAAACCATTCAATAAACAATATTTTTTATTTATCTTAATAAGAAGTTTTCAAAAGTAGCTTTGTTGTTAGGTATGAGTTTTCCTAAGTTCATTGATGGCTCCTCTCAATGCCTCGTAATTGCCAAGGTGGTGATGGTTTTGGGTGCTCCCTGAGGAAATCAGTATCTACCAAACAAAACATTCAATAAACAATATTTTTTATTTATCTTAATAAGAAGTTTTCAAAAGTATCTTTGTTGTTAGGTATGAGTTTTCCTAAGTTCATTGATCGCTCCTCTCAATGCCTCACAATTGCCAAGGTGGTGATGGTTTTGGGTGCTCCCTGAGGAAATCAGTATCTACCAAACAAAGCATTCAATAAACAATATTTTTTATTTATCTTAATAAGAAGTTTTCAAAAGTATCTTTGTTGTTAGGTATGAGTTTTCCTAAGTTCATTGATCGCTCCTCTCAATGCCTCGCAATTGCCAAGGTGGTGATGGTTTTGGGTGCTCCCTGAGGAAATCAGTATCTACCAAACAAAGCATTCAATAAACAATATTTTTTATTTATCTTAATAAGAAGTTTTCAAAAGTAGCTTTGTTATTAGGTATGAGTTTTCCTAAGTTCATCTATGAAAGTCGATAGAAAAAATGTACACAGTTGATTCAAAACATACTTACGTCCAAGTTTACAATTATCATGTAATAAATAGGGTTAACATTATTATGTCGATAAAAAAATGTAGTTCAATTGGTTGAACACAATTAATGAGAATTATTGTATATGATAAAAAACATCCATCACGATTCAAACCCCTAGAGTTGTATTTGGGTTAGAATGACTTTGATGAATACCTCTTACACATGGCTACCAAACTTAAGAATGACTTTTAGTTTAGATGTATGTTTACTCAAATTGTTGTAATTTGACTATTTTCAAAAAAATAAAATAAAATCGAAATTACTTATTATTTGCTACATAAATTTATAAAAAAATTATTTCAAATTTATAAAAGTTTAAAAGATGAAATCTAATTAATTTATATTCTATGTTTGAAACAAAAATTTAAAGTGAATAAATGTTATAATACACTACTTAATAACAAGTGCAAAAAATATTATGTTTATTTAATTATAAATTTAAAGTATACATTATTTTAATATTTCACAATAATCATTTCTATTTTCAATTAAGAAAAAGATTATACATAAATAAATAAATTTTAAGATAATTTATAATTTAAACCTAATTAATAAGGTGTCAATCCATAAAAAGAATAGAGTAGAACATACTATTTATATATTAGATTTTTTATTTTAAACAATTATAATTTATTTTAATGTATTTTCATTAGATTATGTATAAGAGCGAATTTGCACCCTATGTGCAATTCCCCTTTTTTCCTTTGTCCACTTTAGAAAACCAAGCTCAGAGGCTTAATTCCACTTAAGCTCATTGTTGGCGGTCCACTTGACACTTGTTTTGAGCATCGGTAGAGGCGTTTCTGTCGGGGACGCCTGCGCAGACGTCTGTGCGATGCACTTACGTCCCTAGCAGATTCCTGCGGCTGAGCCAGTAGAGGCGTTACTCTTCTCATTGGTAGTGAAATAGTAACGCCTCCTTCGGCCGACCGACCCAAATATGGCCATTTTCTTCCTCCCTTCTTCATATTCAGTCCTTCAACAAGCATTTCAACTTTTTAGCAGATCAAGTCTTCATTCTTGCACACTTCAAGCTCCCATTCTCACACTTTTGCATCCATTCTCACTCACTCTAAGCATTCAAACACACCATTGCAACAAAAGCTTCACTTCGTCACTTTGGTAGAGCATGTTTGGGACCACACCATTACAACAAAGGCTTGAGTTCCTCTCATTTCTCCCCCAAGTAGCCTTGAGTGCTCTTAGTGGAGGTGGTAAGCTTCCCTCTTCTCTCTTCTATCACTTGGTTGAGTAGCATAGTACTGCATTGTAGTGTTTGTATTCTCTTTACTTTAATGCTTCTTTATCTCGTTTCCTTGGCTATCCGTGGAGGTGGTAAGCTTCCCTCTCCTCTCCTCTATCACTTGGTTGAGTAGCATAGTACTGCATTGTAGTGTATGTATTCTCTTTACTTTATTGCTTCTTTATATCATTTCCTTGGCTGTACGTGGGGGTGGAAACACCTAAACGAGGGTTTGACTGAGGTAGACCCCTATATAGGCACCCAACATTTTCCCTCTTTTTGTATGCAGGAGTACGTGCTCTTTGAAGGATCAGCTGGCAAACGAACTTCTTGGTGAGATCCTCCTTGTCCTTGTTACTCTTGCATTTCTACTTTACAATATTAGAGAATACTTTGTCTATTTGCTAGTGTCATTCTGGCCCCTTAGTTAGTCAACTGGGCCATTAGTCATTTTAGCAGGTTTGACCTTGTCTCTACTGTTGTTTGGCTGTACGGACTCCAACACACTTTAGAGACTCTAGCACACTTCGCTATCGTCCAAAGATTGTGCTTCCATCCTCAGATAGAGAGCTCCCTGAGACACAAAGTTGAACTTGAAAAACTAGCTCGGCTAGCACCACATTGAAACTCAGGATTGTAGAGTGATCATAGGACATTATAGTCCTCATCATTCTCATCCTCATAACCCTAAACATTACACTTAGCTAAGGTAAGTTAGGGCAGCCTCTCCCATCTTGACCCTCTGTGACTTGGGGTCTTGCACGCAGAGGTTCCCCTCTCTTACATTTTTTGGTGAATCCGACGTGAACCAATGTCTATTGATTTATTGGTGTTGGGACTTCCCTCGTGTATTTCATGATTGTTATGTTCTTGAGTGTTGTGAAAGTTTATGAGAATCACAACCCAATCCACAAATTCTAGACATATAGTGAGGAGAAGTGTACGACACCTCCCGATGGATAGGACTAAGGTCTCGCTTGGTCTCTCTACAGGGCTTTTCTTTGGTCCTGCCATTAGTTTGGCTGCGCAGGAGTAGTTATCAAGGAATGAGATGGGATTCATTGATGAAACTGATCACATTCCCACTCCTCTTGCATCTCCCACACCATCATCGGTGGATAAGCATGAGGCCATTCAAATCCTTGTTGATTATGTGTCTGCCCTTACTAAAGGGTTGGGCAACCTATAAAACCATTTGGAAAGAAACCCAAAGATGGCTAGGGCCACTCAGGTTGCTAATGAATTAAAGCTTATGATGGGTAAATATCGAACAAGCATAGAGATTCTAAGTAGTCTCTTCAGTCTTACCGAAGCATTCACTCCTTTGAGCAACCCTAGTTTTGCACAAGGGGTCACCTTCGAAGAGCATGAGGGACAGTTAGGGGTATCACTGCCTCCCACTTCCGTTTACATAGTTGACATGGTCCCCTCTATTAGTATCCCTTTCATCCCTGAACAACCAGAAACTATCAAAGTGAATAAGGTCTCTTTGGGCTTTAGCTTTACCCCTTCTATCACCTCTGGTGGTGGAAGTTTTGGTGGAATAGGTGGTGGAGGATTTGGTAGTGGTGGTTGATTTAGTAGTGGAGGTGGTGCTAGCAGAGGCAGTTTCGACGGAGGTTGCGGCGGCAGTTCCGACGGAGGCCCTACTGGTGGCGGCAGCTCTGGTAGTGGCTCTGGTGAAAGTCACACTGGTTGTGGTTTTGGAGGTGGACTTGGCGATGGTTCTGGAGGAGGTTCCTCTGGACCTCTATTTCTAATGACCCCATTTTGAACACCTTAATTTAGAATTTGGGGAAGATGCAGAGCCATTTAGCGAGCCTTTCCCAAGCCTCTGCCCAGCCTATCTTCCAGCCTTTCTTCTAACATAGCCCATTGTCGGTTTCCATCTTGAATACTCCTTTCCCTCAAGGAATGGGGATCCCTAAATTTGAGAAGTTTGGTGGTAAGGGAGATTTGCAGACACACGTGTCTACCTTTAACACCCTCTACACTGACTTCTTCCACCATGATGCCTTGATGGTTAAATTGTTCCCTCGATCTCTCAAGGACACAACACTCGAGTGGTAATGTTCCTTGCCTGACAATTCTATTTTCTCATTTGATCAACTTGTAAATCTATTCCTTAGACAATTCCAAGCAAACATCGGGCTGAAGATGACCTTTTCGAATCTCGTCTGATGTAAGTAAGGAGATAATGAAAAGATTGTTGATTTTATAACGCGTTATCAAGCATTTCTTTCACAAATCTCATATCAGCTACCCAATTCTGACATGCAGAAGGTGTTTATAGGCAACTTGCAAAGGCCTTGGTAAGAGAAGTTTTCCTTGATGAAATACCCTTCTTTCACGCATTTGTGTGTAGCTTTACGAGAGTACCAACAAACAGTTGTTAGTTCGGGGGCCCTCTTCGCATTCCCGTTTCGAGGGAAAATCCATTGTATCAATCTTTGGGAAAGGTAAAGCCGTTGCGAATGTAGTAGCTGCTGTTGATGACAATGACCTCAAATGCAACCAGAAGTTTACAAAGTTTTTAGAATCTTATACTTCCATCTTACAAAAGTTATTGAAGGATAATATCATAACTTTTTTGACCCCTAAGCCTGCTAGAGAACCTTACCCTTATTGGTATGATGTGAGCACTTATTGTTAGTACCATTGTGTTAATGGACATGATACCAAACACTGTATGTAGTTGCATCATGAAATACAAGACTGTATCAAGGACGGTGCCATTCATCTTAATGTGAACAAGTAGAACACTAAAAAATCAGTGGTGAAGGCTAATAGTGAATTGCAGATATACACGAACCCATTTTTTTCATATTTTGCTAACATGATTATTGATCCCACAATTTTTTTCTCAACCCAAGGCCTATGTAAACATGGTCATGGTGACTTCCACCATTCCACCCGCGCCTGGTTCGCCAGATGTTACATTTACATCACTAGATTTACCCTTGAACAACAAACCTTCACCTCTCTACATTCTCGCTTGTGTCAATGGTAGCATTGTGAAAGGAGTCTTGATAGACCCTGCAAGCCGTGTGAACATTATTATTGAAGAAACATTAGTATTGAATTCACTGCAAAAGGTAAAATATGAAGAAATGAAATCTACCATCCGTACACACGATAGTATGAGTCTTAAACCCTATGGCCCAATTACTTTGTCCATCCTAGTTGGACATAGGACTATTGACACAGTCTTTGATGTCATCCTAGAGTTGGATCTGTTCAGAGTGAAGCTAGGAATTCCCTAGTTAGCTTCCATGAATGGGATCACCTATGTTATCCATAAATGTTTAAAATTTTCCCACGAGGGTGTCGTGCATGTAGTGCATGACACTGGATATCAAAACTTGGTATCTCATGGTGGATATTCATTAGATCACTTCTGGCCCTCCTCGGTTGGTCCACTTCCTCCAAGGATGGACCTACTTTACAAGAACTATGTGAAGTACAAAACTGGGGGCAAAGGGGAGCCAGAGCTAACCCTTCCTATGACAGAGCAACCAGTTTCCTCCTCTTCCTGAGAAGAGAAGAAGAAGCCTATGCCAACTGCTATTCCTTCTCCGAAAGAGAAGGAGAAGTCCACGTTGACACCTTCTCCTTCCTACAAAGGAAAAGAGAAGGCTATACTGTCTGCTCCCTCTTCCCTGAAGAAAGAGGAGCAGCCTATGATGACTCCCCCTCCTCGCAAAGGTAAAGAAAAAGCGACCTTTTCCTGGACTGCCCTATCCTCTTCCCTTTCCTAGGAAGAGTATTGGATGAGCAAACCTGGTGATTACCCATTAAGTTCGTACCCATTGAGTTTGATGATCCCTCCTTGGTGTAGGCCCAAGATTAGGATCGTAGATCTCCCTAATGAATTTCCTAGACCGTGGTATTATTTATATGATAGAAAGAAAGGTTCTCGCAGAGAATTCGATCTGCGGCCTCCTACCGCTCCTACTTCTAAGGTAGTGAGCGGAAAGAGGCCCGCTACTGAGGCTCTCAAATTGACTCCTCTTATCGCTCCTCAACCTATTCCCGCTGCTCTCATACAAGAACCTATTCCTCTACCTAAAATAACCATAGTGGACATTCCTATGGTTGAGCAAGAACCTCTTGTCGCTTTGCAAACCCTAAGCTCTAACTTCAAGAGCCGTAGAAACTGCCTTGCAGGGTGAATGCAAGCATCGACGAAAGGATCTCTTGGCCGAGTAGGCTTCCTTAGAATAGAAGGAGGAAGGAATGACCGCTCCTATTTTAGGACCTCCTACAATGTCTTCTTCCTCCCTTCCTTATGTTTCTCTTCAGTCTGATTTGCTCCTGGCTTCCATTGCGAGCATGAATGCATCTAACCCTAAATGGGTATAGGTGTTTATCGCTCCCTCGATAGAGCCATCTTTGCTGATGTCCATTCCAGATAGTCAACCCTTCCGAAAACCCATGGATATGGTTAATACCTTAGTCATATCCATTGCGGTTCTTTCTTCCTCTTCTTTTGCACCCCTATCTTTGTCTGTGGGGAGTTCATCTCCTCCAATGAAGAAAGAGGTGGAGGCTAGTCCTTCTAGCGACGAAGGACGTAAGAGGGGTCCACCTTCTTCGCAAGGTGGTCTGGTGCTGGCTTTTTTTGTCCTTGTGACAAAACCAATTTTGACTTCTCCTGAGTTCGAAACCGCTCTTGAGTCATTCAGGGAGCTTAGCAGTGAACCTTAGGAACAACCTACCTCATCCGTTGAGAATAGGCATGGTGCTCCTATGGGATGCATGTTTAATTCCGTGGATGAAGTCCTAGCCTTTTCAGAAATCTTCATGAAATTGCTAACCTTAACTCCACAAGAGCTTGGTGGAGAGGACCTCGAGGGGCCCTCTTCCTTAGCCCTTGTTGTGGGAGGGCCGAACACTCCTCCTCTTAATATATCACCATTGTAGGCTTGTCGTCCTTCCCCTTATGAGGATTTAGATTAGGAAGCAGATGACCTCTTGGTCAATCAATGTTAGGAGGAGGCCCTTTCTTTATCTTGTGTGTGTGTGTTTTGTGATGTGTTCCCCCGTACTCATGCTATGTGTTCCTGTATGACCCTTGTCACCCCTGTTGGTGCTTAGATACATGCATGGTTTTTGTGTCATGAACCTCCTTCTATTTGTATCATCATTCTTCCATGTTTGTGCTTGACTTTCGATAAATTAGGGATGATCCAAAGCGTTGGGGGCATTTAGGCTTCCCTTCCATGTTGACCCAATTTTTTATTTTTACTTTGTTTTCCATGCATTCTTCCTGATCTAGTTGGGGATTGATGATCTTTCACCTTGCATTGTAGTTACCTATTATTATATGAGGTTAGAAAGATTTGACCCCACTAAACCAGATCCCCTTGTGTCCTTTGTTTGTATTTTTCTTCTCTTTTGCTTTCTCTTTATCTTTCTATCTTCTTTGCTTGAGTTGTCCCTCCTATGTGTGACAATGCTCTTCTTTAACACTTTGGTTTTCAAAAAATGAATTCATTATCAACGAATCTTTTCTCGAAAGCCTTCACAAACTTTACCTTAGAATCACATTCTCAACTTGGAACCCTAATGGAACATGTCTCCTTCATCATGGGTTCGTAAAGAAAGGACTTGAAGACCTTCCTCTGAAGTGGAAACTTCTTTTACTTCCCCCAGTGTGGGGGTATGTCCTTCCTTTCAAATTCCTTGATGAAGTGAACATCTTTCAAAAGGATTCCTTGATGATGAATTACTCTAAGAATGGTTACTTTTGAATTGTGTGTCCCTTGAGTGGACCCCTTTTTTTTTTTTTTTCTCATGGCGAGTTCCCAAGGGACCCTTCCTTCAAAGGCCTCTATGAAGAATGGATCCTTTCACGTCTAGCCCAGGGGTAGCCCGACTAGGATCATTACATTCACCCTTTCGCATCTAGCTTGGGGGTAGCTTGACTAGACCTTACTTTTCAAATAGCGCATCCCTTGAGTGAACCCCTCTCCTTTTGAAGGGTTCCTGAGGGACCCCTTTGAAAGTTTTACTTATTGATGGTCTATGTGACCAACTGATTTTGACATGCTCTATCTGTGGGTAGACGTATCACTGCTTCCTGACTCTGTGGAGTCTGCTTTCTCAAGTTCCTCCATGTGAGAGATCTTGGGGGATACCTCCTTACAATATTGAGAACTTTTAGGGTGCTTTCCTTTGAGCTTCCTCCATGTGAGAGATCTTGGAGGTGGCTCCCCTACATGACCAAGAACCTATAGGGCACTTCTTTAGGTGTTCTTCATGCTTGAGTTCGTGGAGAATACTTCCCCTATAGGACCGAGAACTTGTAGGGCGCTTCTTCAGGTGTTCTTCATGCTTGAGTTCATGGAGAATACTGAGAACCTATAGGGCACTTCTTTCAATTTTCTTTATGCTTGAGTTTGTGGAGAATACCTTCCCTATAGGTCCAAGAACCTATAGGGTGCTTCTTTTGGTATTCTTCATGCTTGAGTTCATGGAGAATACCTTCCCTATAGGACTAAGAGCCTGTAGGGAGCTTCCTTGGTGCCTCCTTCATGCGAGAGATCTTGGGGGTTGCCTCCTTGTAGGTCTGCGGGCCTGTAAGATGCTTTGTTGTTCCAACTTCATAGTTCCCAACAACAATGGAGTCCTTTACTTTTCTTGGACCTTCAAGTATGCTAGACTGAGTACTGCTTCCTTGATGGTTCAGGTACACTTTTCTAACCTACTCTCTTTTTGATCTACTTTACTAAGCACTCATCAATACTCGTGCTCGCTAAAGTGGGGGAAAAATGTATAAGAGCGAATTTGCACCCTATGTGCAATTCCCCTTTTTTCCTTTGTCCACCTTAGAAGCTCAGAGGATTAATTCCACTTAAGTACATTGTTGGTGGTCCACTTTGAACCTATTTTGAGCATCGTTGGAGGTGTTTCTGTCAGGGATGCCTGCAGGATGCGTAGACGTCCACACGGTGCACTTATGTCCTTGGAAGATTCCTATAGCTGAGCCAATAGAGGCATTACTCTTCTCATTGGCAATGAAGTAGTAATGCCTCCTTTGGCCGACCGACCTGAATATGGCTATTTTCTTCCCCCCTTCTTCATATTCAGTCCTTCAACAAGCATTTCAACTCTTCAACAGATAATTGTTCATTCTTACACACTTCAAGCTCCCATTCTCACACTTTTGCATCCATTCTCACTCACTCTAAATATTCAAACACACCATTGCAACAAAAGCTTCACTTTGTCACTTCGATAGAGCATGTTTGGGACCATGCCATTGTAGCAAAGGCTTGAATTCCTCTCATTTCTCCCCCAAGTAGCCTTGAGTTCTCTTGGTGGAGGTGGTAAGCTTCCCTCTCCTCTCCTCTATCACTTTGTTTAGTAGCATAATACTGCATTGTAGTGTTTGTATTCTCTTTACTTTATTGCTTCTTTATCTCATTTTCTTAGCTATTTGTGGAGGTGGAAACACCTAAACAGGGGTCTGACTGAGGCAGGCCCCTATACAACTACCCAACATTTTCCCTCTTTCTGTGAGAAGGAGTACGTGCTCTTCGAAGGATCAGCTGGCAAATGAACTTCTCGGTGAGATCCTCCTTGTCCTTGTTACTCTCGCATTTCTACTTTACAATATTAGAGAATACTTTGTCTATTTTCTAGTGTCATTCTGGGCCCTTAGTCAGCTAGGCCGTTAGTCATTTTAGCAGGTTTGACCTTGTTTCTACTGTTGTCTGGCTGTATGGTTGCTAGTGCACTTTAGAGACTCCAACACACCGCATTTTCATCCAAATACCACACTTTTGTCCTCAGAAAAAGAGCTCCCTGAGACGTAGAGTTGAACCTAGAAATTGGATCATCTAGCCCCACATTAAAACTCAAGATTGTAGAGTGATCATAGGACATCATAGTCCTCATCATTCTCATCCCAATAACCCTAAACATTACACTTAGTTGAGGTAAGTTAGGGTAGCCTCTCATATCTTGACCCTCCATGACCTGGGGTCTTGCACGCGGTGGTCCTCCTCTCTTATAGATTATAAATATTAAATTTATTGTGTATATTGATGAATAGGTGTTTGCATATAATTTATAAAGAAATATTATTACACATATTGACTAAAAAGGTGGGTGGATATGAAATCATACCCCAATAGTCCAAAAAAGGTTAATATTCATATCACAAAATATTTAAATAATATGTTGCTAGATGGTAAGGCTAGTAGTAGAGGGGCAGGAAGAGGGTCCCAATCATTTTGTTTACCCCATACATCAATGGGGTTTGAAGTGTCCACAAGAGGGTCTTGACTCTCATCATATTTATCTTTATCTTGAGAAATAGAAAGAGCCAATCAAAGAAACTCATTGGAGTCATATCAACTAGAAGCTCCACTATAAGTCCACCCAAGGGTTCCTTCCACAAGAGGTAGAGAAGTAGAGGGTTTCTAAATAGACCATGACATATACCCGTGGTCATGATTTCTACTAGCTAGAGGAGATTCTTGTGAATGAGCACCGTGAGTGGAAATACTCTAACCTTGGTAGTTCCCATGAGGAGGCAAGCAACCATGATAAAAGGAAGGAGATGGAGGAACCTTGGCCATAGAACATGAGGCATTATCCTAGTGGTCAAACAAAAACTATGGGCGAGCCACTTATAGAGAAAATTTATTAGCTTCCACTTGGATCTATACTAACATAGTTATATAATAAATAGTAGTTTTAACAAAAAGTGGACATGTTGATCAACAAAATAATCAGAATTTTTTTTAATATTTCTATCTTTCCATATGTTGAAGAGAATCTCCACTCCAAAATCATCTCATATTTAATTGAATTGATGTGGTATACAAGGCCAATTGCCCAAAATAACCGTACACCAAAATAAAGGTTCTAGCCCAAAGGGGTAAAAAAAGTCATGAATAAGGTGTCAATCCTTAAAAAGAATACAGTAGAACATAATTTTTATATATTAGATTTTTTTTCAAACAATTATAATTTATTTTAATTTATTTTTCATTACATTAATGTTAGATTATATATATTAAATTTATTAAATTTATATATTGGTGAATAGGTGTTTGTGTTATCATCCATATAAAAAAAATATAAAAAAAAATGTTAGGCAACAAGAGCAGTAGTAGAAGGGGAGGAGGAGGGTCCTATCCATCAAATTTACCCCATACATCAGGGGGATTTGAAGTTTCCATGAGAGGGTCTCAACTCTTAGCATCTTTATCTTGATCATCACAAGCTAGAAAAATAGAAAGAGCAAGCCAAGAAAACTTGTTGGAGTCATACCAAATAGAAGCTCCACTATAATTCCACCTAGGGGTTCCTCCATGGGAGGAAAAGAGGTAGATGGCCACCAAATAATTCACAACACACTCCTGTGACCATGATCTTCTTTGCTAGCTAGAGGAGATGCTTGCAAATGAGAACCATGAGTGAAAGACTCCAACCTCACTAGTGCCAATGAGGAGGCAAGTGACTTCAAGAAGAGGAAAGAGATGGAGGAACCTTGGACATAACACATAAGGCATTCTCTTAGTGGTTGAGAAAAACCTGAGGGTGAGCCACTTCCAGGGAAATTTTGTTAGCTTGCACTTGGATCTATAATAACACATTTCTAGAAGAACTAGTAGCTTTAGTAAAAGTAAAACATGTTGATCAACAAAATAAAGAAAAAAATAACATAATTTCTATCTTTCTAATATTTAAGAGAATATCCACTTTGAAAGCACGTCACATCTAATTGAATTGATGCGTGATATAGGGTTAATCACCAAGAAGAACCATATGCCAAGAGAAAGGTTCTAAGTGGAAGGAGTGAAAAAAGTCATGAATCCATTGCAAAAGTTTTTGAATTCTAGGAGATAACCAAAAGAGATGCTTCAAAGACTCCAATTTCCAACAAAAAGGTTGAGGGTCCCTGATAGCCATATGAACTAACTAAGAACCCATGGGAAAGCCTTGGAAAATAATATGCCAAAAAAAATAGGAGGGTTCGAGAACATCAAATTATTATATGTCTAATTCCCAATGAAAAAAAATTATTACAACAATTAATTTACCTTAGTTTTTTAATCAAATTTTATAATGTATTAAATTAATTTCTATAAGTTCTTAATTAAGAATAACTTTTTCCGTTAAAAAATATTTTTAAATAGTTTAGATATTTATGTAAACTTATATAATTTAAAATAAGCATAATTTTATATTTCAATTAATTACTTCATTACAAATTATGCATATAATTTAATATTATTTTATTAAAATATTAATTTTTTTATTAAATAACACTAAAATATCACTTTATAATGGTAAAATTCACATACCCATACATTTTTTGTTTGATTTTATGCCTTTTTTAGGGAATGCCTTGATACACACACATACAAAAAAAAGTATAATCTTATATTATCTTGAGTTAATTCCCCTAACACCTACCTTATTCTTATATGCATGTGCTATGATATATTTTCTTAATTTCCTTGAATTTATTACACCTATTCATTAACCTACCTAAATATATTCATTATCAATCTTAATTTAACTATTGATCTTGCTAGTCATTTTCATAGTTTTTTGGGTTGACCTTGTAATCATTGATTTGACCCTTCCCTTTTTAAATTTAGATTCAAAATTTAGGCAACTAGTATCCTTTATTTTCCTATATTCAATTGAATAAGTACACATTTTGGATAATTTAATGCTATGTGTTAGTATTTAATGAAATTCAATTGAAATCATTTCTCATATCCTCACCCTCTAAGCTTCAAAACTATAATTGATGTGAAAAGGAATCTAGATCTATATGAGGTATCTAGGAGCATATGCATTTTTAAAAGTGTTATATCTTTTATACAAATCGCATGGGTTTATCTAGGAGAATGTGTCACCTAGTGATACACTCATGACCCTTCCAATGTGTTGATGCCTTAGCACACCCAAGTTGATGTAGCCATGCATTGAGAGTAATGAAAATAGTTTATTTATGTAACATAATACCATATAAGGGTATGTGCAGGATCATGATGGGCCAAAAAGTGGCAATATGATGGGTATGTGACTAACGACTTTTTTTTTTACCCAAAATTGATGAAACAAAAAAGGTTTTTAAAGGAGATTCTTAGTTTTCCACCAATATAAATTATGCTTTACTTTCAATTTAATAAGTAATTATTATTCATTTTCTATTCAAATTATGACTAAAGTGTTGATTGATAGACTGATTGAAAACCATCTATAGCTTTCAAACAATATGACATTTTTGAATCCAAAACATGTGTCATATTCTATGCTTTGCATACTATAGGATTAAAAAAATAAAAATTGAATTTCGTGAAGTTTTGACCAAGTTAAGGTGGTCGACACGAGTTTTTATATTTTTTATAAGTTGTAATAAAAAATTCATAATTAATTATTTACTTGGAAAAAATTAAAAAAATGCATCACATTGGGACATGAGTCCTCTACTTATATATAAAATCTTATAAAAAAATATAATCATTTTATTGTGGTTAGGGTGGTTAGCTAGACACCTACTTCTTATTTTTTCCCTGAAATTTAAGTACTACTGCATTGAAATTTCAAATTTTCACCAAATAGATTTTTTATTTTTTTAAACAAACCTAGTAGTTTAAAAACTACATTGAATTTGCTACAAATTCGATTCTTACATATTTTTGAAATAATATAGATAACTTATTCAAATTTTTACGCTAAGTTCCCTAACTTTGATTTTTTTGATTTTTTTGCCACTTAAGGGCCTGTTTTTTCCATGATGATTGTGCACATACCCATAAGAAAAATATCAATGAAATTACATAGTAAAATAAGATTTAGTAGATAAGTACAATGCTCTAAATTAGTGACTATATTTCCAAAATCTCCATAGTGAATATATATACCACATTCAAATGCTTGAACACATAGGTTTCTATAAAAGTTTAGGAATATGAATGTTTGTTATAATTTAACATGATCACAAGAAAAATATCCATTACACTAATTGAGAACCTAAATTTTATCTCCTCTATGTTCTAACTTTTTTCCTATTAAGGAGAACTTGGTTGTTATGTGTACCTAGAAATATAATATAATATAAGAAGTTTTCAAGAGTAGCTTTGTTAGTAGGTATGAGTTTTCCTAAGTTCATAAATCTAGTTTTAATTGCTTTTGGATTCATCTATTTATATATATCAATTTTTCTGATCATATTCAATGATTTTTGAAAGTCGATATTAAAAATGTACACAGTTGAATCTAAAAACACTTACATTTAGCTTTGTTATTATCATATAATAGATAGGCTTAACATTATCATGTCAATAAAAATTCCTTTGTTCAAAATAAAAAAATGTTGTTGTTCAATTGGTTGAGCACAACTAATGAAGATGATGGTATATGATAAAAAAATCCACCAAGATTCAAACCCCTAGAGTTGCATTTGGGTCAGAATGACTTTGACGAATGCCCCTAACACATGACTACTAAACAGATTTATAAAAAATTAAAAGATGAAATCTAATTAATTTATATTGTATGTTTGAAACAAAAATTTAAATTGAAGAAATGTTATAACACACTACTTAATAATAAGTACAAATAATATTATGTTTATTTAGTTATAAATTTGAAGTATGCATTATTTTAATATTTCACAATAATCATTTATATTTTCAAATAAGAAATAGATTATAGATAAAAAAATATATTTTTTAAGATAATTTACAATTAAAACCTAATTAATAAGGTATTAATTCATAAAGAAGTAGAGTAGAACATACTTTTTATATATTATATTTTTTATTTCAAACAATTAAATTATTTTGGTTTATTTTTCATTACATTAATGTTAGATTATAAATATTATTTTTCTTCTAGTAATGGAAAAGTATTCTTTTTTCCTTAATTTGTGAATGAGTTAATAAAATGGACTTAATGATGCCTTATTTAGGGTGCTGTAAAGTGTATCTTTAAACTTTCACACTAATCTAGGGCTTTAATTAATTAATTGAGGTTAATCGAGCTTAATTGGCCCTTTAAATTCAAACCCAAGCCTTATTTATTACATTTTTTGATAGATAAAGCCTGACACTCATTAATAATATTACATAACACTTAATTTGGAAAAGTTTGTGTCCTAGCATAGTGACCTGGGACCCATTCTCCACCTGGAGAATGGGTCCTCACTAGGTCCTAGGACCCCCTTTTGGCATGTTATTTCATATTCCCTGAAATAGGTCCTAGTTAAATATGCTAGGACCCATTCGCCCTATGGCGAATGGGTCCTCCTTAACTTCTAAGACACCCCCTTTTGGGTGTGTTTCTGGTAGGATTTTAATATTTCAAATCCTATATCTGATGTCAGCTTGTGTTATTTTAATTTTGGGATTAAATCTTAAGATAAGTATAAATATAAGGTTATTTCACATAGTTTCACCCTAGAAGATCTAAGCTTTCAAGTATTCAAGCATTATAGAAAACTTATGATCAAGAGAGCATTTTAAGAGAATTTCAAAGGAATTTAAGGGTAGATTATTAGAGTTTATTGTAGCAATCAAAGGTCATATTATCATATCAAAGGCATGGTGCATCATGCATGTTGTTGAGCTAATGTGTTGATGTAGCATTGAAGATCCAATTCAAACATTGTTTCATATCTAATTTCAAGATCAATATCTACATTCCTTAAAGCCACTTCTTGCTAGATTACTAGTTTGTACTCAAAGAATTAATCCAAGGTATCATTGTTTCATGTTTCATGTTTCATTTTTTAATCATAAGTTTAATTACCAAAACGAGGTTTGACCAAGGAAAAACCCCATTCCCTAACAATCAACATTTTCTTCTCTCTTGATGTGTGATTGTAGGTTTTATATTGAAGATGAATTGGAGAACAAAAGTTGTCAAAGTTGTCATATTTTTTGAAAGGTCACAAAAAGTACTGATTTATAATTTATTTTTGACTTTCGGGAGCTGAACACATGGGATCTGGGAGTGTAGACATTGAAGAACAAGATCCCAAAAATGATTTTCCAGAACCCTAACAGGGACCCATTTGCCACTAGGTGAATGAGTCCTTAGTGAGGCCTGAAACAAAACTTTTCAAAAAAGGTACACATCATTTTAACATATGAAAAACTACCTTTTTACTGTTATAATAGTTATATTTGTTTTCAAATTGTTATTTATGCATTATACCCCTCATAATTGAGTGAAACAACTAGTCAAAAATTGGGTGCACCCATTTGTTGATCTCATTTGGTGATTGCACCCTCTTTTTCTATGTTTCATTTTGGTGAACCCAACTTCTTAAGCATTATCATTTTTTTTGATTTTGGAGTCTCTTGTGATCTTAGATTAGATCTTGCATTCATTTTCATTGAATTATATCTCATTTAGGGTGTCTTAGTTTGCATTCAAGTTTGCATCTTATCTAGGGTTTTAGAATTGCATTGTTTGCATTCTATAAATCTAAACAATAGAAAAAAATCAATCATTTTGCATATCATTTAGATCCTATAAAATTGCATTTGAAAATAAAAAAAATTGCATATTAAACTAAGTCTTGTAGTTCATCATTTTATTACATTTTCAACTTGCATTTCACATTACATTTATAAAAAATTGAACCTAAAACTTACTGTAGCAGACCCGAATCTAAAAATCATTAGAAAAGGATTAAAAAACTATAAAAATCAGTTTCAAAACCCTAATCTAGGACCTATTTGACCTAGGGAAAATGAGTCCCTAATTAGACCTAAATTTGATTTTTTGGAAATTGAGATCTTCTATTCTTTGCTTCTGTTTGCTATTGTCAGATCTCTATTTGAGTTTGTTGATTTTCTATTTCATTCATTTCATTAGATCTAGCTTAATTAAATGGTTCATTTAGTGCATTTTCTAAATTCAAAATTACATTTAATTTTTTTTTATTTTTAGATTGTTGCATAGTGTAATAAGAAAACTGCCTTGTTTAGAATCTAAAAATTGTATTTTATTCTAGGTCATGCATTGCCTCTTTCCATTTTGGGTTTGCATACTAAGTTTGTAAAAATTGTATGAGCTTTAAAAATTGGTTTCCTATTATCAATACTATTATGAGACATAGTTTGAGACTCATGTCATCCCGCGATATCCCATTCATCATGGATCTTGGGTTTTCAAGCTCTCTTCCTAATAGTGTTGATAATCAACCATCTATGGATCATAGTATGCATACCTCATTTCCCACGACTTCCATGCCTACAATCAATGTGCATGATGTTAATTTATCACAAGAAGATATAAAAAGACTAGATGAGGGCATAGTAAACTTACAAGACTACATGGACATTAGCATGATTCTCACTTTACAAAATCTAAGGAGTCTACTTAAAACTGGAAATGGAACATAAATTGTAAATAGCCTTAGTTTCTTCCTAAATGAGAACTTAAACAAACAAGACAATAATAACATCCATTCCTCAATCAAATTTATCAAAGCTAGACCTCGTAGGGGCTCAACCAAAATGCCTCTTGATATTGCTTTCTCACAAAAAGACATACTTAAACATGCACCTGATGGTGTCCTCTTTACATAGATGGAAGAATCAATGAAAAGCCCACTAATGGGATATTAATTGATCCCGTCTATGGAGAAAATGTGATCATCGAAGAATTCCTATTTGTGCATGAAATTTATCAAGATACATATGATAAATTGAAAGCATGGATCAAGATGCATAATGGTTTTGCTTGTCTTGCGATAGGCTCAATAGATCTTCATTTAAAAGTTGGACTGAAAAAATTAACTGTCTTATTCACCATCATCCCACAATCAGACCAATTTCATGTGAAGTTAGCCTACCCATGGCTTTTCTCCATGAATTTTTTCCCCTCAATTATGCATAAATGTTTAGAGTTTCCCTTTAGCAATGATATCTTTATTTTTCATCATAGTGGGTTTAATCCTGTGTCTTCCAGAGGGAATATTTCACTGGATTTCTTTTGGCCCAAGCCTATTGAATGTATTAGAACTCATGAGGAATTATTTTACAAATCATATTAAAAGTTCAAGGCAAAGCGCATAGCAGAATTATCTCTTAGAAACATTCCTCAACCCATGATTGAGCCACCTATCCTTGATGAAACAATGATTGAACCAAAAGTCCTTCCAAACATCCAAGAGTAGCCTATAAGAAAACCTCCTACGATTTCCTATATAAGACCATGAGACAACCAAAATAATCCCGTTGTGCCTCCTAAAATTAAACAAGTCTACAAAGCCAAAGAGAAAGTGGTTGAACAACCTCCCATGGTTCCTTTCATTCCTCCCCTAATGGAAGAAAATAAACATATGGTTGACAAACTTACTCCTACACAAACAAAAATTGAAAACAAATTGAAACAAAACTAAAATTCTAGAGAGCATAGGCATAAACATCGTGCTATTGCTCGTATGTTACAAAATCAAGAAGAAAAGAGAAACATAGAAAATAAAAATCTGAATTTATGAAGCGATGCATGATGACTCTATACCCTCACCGCAACATAAACAAGAACCTTCAAGAGACGTTATCATTTGACCTCCTGTTGTGATTAATCTAGATGGTGACATTGACATTGGAAAAATTGATGAGAAAGTGCATAACAAATTGAATACATTGTTTTCCTCTTCTACGAGATTAAATGATAAATCTCCTAAAAAGAGTGTTGAACTTGGTGCTTCCTCTAGTTCGAAACTTGCTGTTGTCCCTTTGGCTATTTTTCCACCTTCCATTTATATTGATCAAGATTGGGATGCATACAGACTGCTATAGGTTGATTCACATGTGCCTTACTAGTCTTTTGCATTATTTTCTTTTTCATGTTTCTTTATGTGATTGCATGTGCGTAATGTGATCCCCCATACTATTTTGTTTGATGCATATCTCTTTTTGTGCATTCCTCTACATGTATCTACATCCTTCTCTATATCATAAACATTTTATCCTTTTCATTTGTCTTGTGTTTTCCTTCTGGGGATGATGCAAGGCGTTGAGGCATTTAGGTCTTTTCCATGTTGACCCAAAGGATTTTTCTTTGTTCACTCTCTATGTGTCATTCTTCTAGTTCTATGAGTATTTGGGGAATAATGATAGTTTCACTCTCTGTAACAATATTATAAGCAAAGAGATACTAACCCCAAATCCATAGATCCCTTATGTATTTTTGGGGGCAACCCATCCTTCCTTTTTCATGATGTAGCTCTATTTCAGAAACATATGACTTGGCATAGGGTTTTTTGAGGAAATATCTCATGTTTGAGGAGAAAACACTGGCTACTTTAAAGTAGTTGTTCACAATAATGGTGTTAGTGTATTGTCGCAAAATTGCACCTAGGGGAAATTTCACATTTTAGCACTTTTGCTAGCATTTATGACACCTAAATGCATTTATGGAAAGAGTCTCATGGGTCAAAATTTTGCGATTCCAACTCCATGTGGCCTAATGGCTAAGTGATAATATTTTTCTAGCCCATTTCCCAAAAATTAGAGTTTTGGAAGCCTGTGTGGTACATGAATGTGTGTGCAACGCGTTAGCATCCTAACGTTTTTTGAGTTTAAAATTGGGAATCTCAAATCCTAACTCTTGACACGTGCCTATGTAGTCAGGATCTTAGGTGTAATGGCTCTTTCTTCCCTTCCATGCAACAAAACTCCTTTTTTTCTCTCATTTTTGGGGGTTATTTCTCTCATTCAATGCTGTCTTCTCAACTTCACTTCACTTCTCAGCTTCTTCCACTCTTGGCAATAACACTTCTACAAGTGAAGCATTGTCCTATTGAGGTCACTCCAACAACCAAATCTCTCTAGCAAGCATTCAACGGTGTGTCCGTGTGTCTAAGAGGGGGCTGAGGCCTATTGGTAACATTCTCTTACTCTTATCTATTTGTGAATATATTTGATCTCTTTGTTCATTTACTACTTAATGGTGTGGGTTATCCTCCTGAAGTAGGGATTATTTTCACCACTTCCTTTTTTCCATTTCGATTACACTCTCTATCTATCTAACTGTCCGTGGACGTGGGAACACCAAAACAAGGGTTTGACTACAATAAGCCCCAAAACAACCTCAACATTTTTCCCTGTTCAACTTGTGTGTAGGTTGCCGAAGCAGAGCTCAGATGAAGGATTCAATCGATTGGCTGTTTGTAAGTCCTCTCTTAGCTCTCGTATTTTTCTCTCAGTTTTTGTTTTCTATTTTGTCCCTATGTTGAACAGACCTTAGATTTGTGCTAGATAGTTTTTAGTCTTCCTACTTAAGTCTTGAGTTCTTTGGTTCTTGGGATGCCAGTGTGTCCTTCAGACTCCAGCGTGCCATGCTAGTGTCCTGATTCCACACTGTAGTGCTTTGGCTGAGAGCTCTATCTTTGGAAGCAAGAATCTATAATTTTTTCTCTCTTAGATCTTCAAGTAGTCTTTTATGATAATTAGTTTGGGTATAGTTTCTTTGCAATTTCTTCATTCATCTAGTATTGAGGTGGTTAAGGGTAGTTCACTCCTTGGGATTCTCTTGATAATGAAGAGACTCATGAGTAGTGAATCCTCCTTATCTCACATTTTTGTGAACCCGGCATGAACATGTCAGATCTTTTTCTACAATGTTTTAGTGTTTATGATAATGCTTTCTCTAAGATTTCAATATGTTGGACGATGCTCTAGATGATTTATTAGAAGCATCTTCCTCTACTTATAGATCTTCTGAGCAAACTTCTTCTTTGCAAGATGAAGAGTCAGTGAATGTTGTTGTAGTCACCACAACTTCTCTAAGTCCTAAGAGACCCATTGTTTACTTGACTCTGGCTAGCCCCTCTCCTAAGAGGATTCATTCTATTTGTGGAATTCCATATCATAATGATTTATCAAATTTATATTCAAGGTTCGTAAAAGCTATGGACTCTACTTCTTATAATGCTGTTGGATACACATATAATACAAGAAGGAATAAGCAAAATTTGGATCAACAATCTCCTGCTTCTACACCTCAACCTACTCAAATTCCTACTTTTTTACCACCTTCTCAACCAAGTCTTCCTTCAGCACCTAAACCTATGACTAAAGCACCTGGAGATTATGATCTTGTCAAGCAACATCATGTTACTCCTGTATACACCAAACATTGGTCTAGAAAATATTAATTAAATATTGATTATTTAATTAATGAAATCTTTATTCCTCTACTATATGAATAAATTGCAAATTTATTTACATAGCTCCTATTTTCTTAATTCCTTTATTCTAATTCACCCTCTTCATGATTTAATTGAAATAAACAAATCCAAATAATTTGTTTTATTTTAATTGATTCTCTCTCATTTAATTTAAATTTTTAAATTTGAATTTCATCACATTTCTACATATTTCTCTAACTACCTTCCACCTCACTCTCCAACTCACCATGTGTCACATGAAAATAATTATTCTTATTTTATAAAATGGATATTTGTTCTCAACAATTTAAACACCTCCAAGACACATGGCTCCTTCATCCAAATGATTCTTTCTTACACTTAGCAAGATGGTTTTACTAAAGGGAACAATTGCCTTGTTTTCTCCATCCTTCTCATTCTTCACCATTGGTTTCTCTAGATCAAATCTCAATCGTTCATAACCTCCAACTAACCAAATGCCTCAAGTGGTAAAATCTATAAATTGAGGCCCATTTACATATTTTTTTCATAAGGAGCATTTGCATAACATCACTTTGCAAGATTTTGATTCAAGTTTTAAGAGCTTAGTTTGCATTTTTAATTCAACATTTTAGAATAGTTTATCAATTTTCTTTGAATCATGGCTCCTTTAGATATTTCTTAGCTTAATTCAACATGTAGGATCATATACATTTCATTTTCATTAGCTTAATTCTGCATTGCTTATTCTCATACCATTTTGTATACATCAGTTCATTTCACCATGTCACTCCATCATTGCATCCAACTGAATCTTTCAATCATGTAGATGCAAACTTAGATAATGCATTGTAGATAAATAGGCTACTCATTTCTTAGATGGAATCCCACTGATTTGTGCATGAATAAGATCTGAGAGCATAAGTACTAGGACATTTGAGATTAGAGGAGGATGGGATGTTTTTAGGGAATTCTATTATCGAATTGTGTTTGATTAAGTTAGATTTCATTACTGTAATACTTTCCATCTAAGTGTGTTGTTAATTTGATATAATTCATGCATATTTTCTCACACACATAAATTGGTACCCACTATGGGGCCTAGCCCCTATTATTTTGATATTTTTTGGAAAGTGTGTTTTTCAGGTTTGGACATGAGTTTTTCTGGCACAACCGCGTAATTCTATGGTGCTTATGAAAGATTGTATGGTGCATCAATTGACTATTCTAGTGCTTCAAAGGATTTCTCCAGTGCATCAAAGCCATTTTGTGGTGCTTTAGGGAGTTTTTGTGGTGCTTCTCATTAATTTTTTGGTGCTTTTACCAATTTTTGTGGCACTTTTCATTGATTCTGTGGTGTTACTATCTTTTTGGCACTTTTGATTATTGTAATGGTGCTTTCAATTATTTCTATAAATTTTCCCAAGAATGTAAATTGATGTTGGTTTTTCTATTTTGCATACTTCATAAAACACTGTCAAAGACCTTGCTGAAACTCCATAAGACTTTTCAAAGAAAATCTATGATAAACTAGTGATGAATTTGATGTAGGGGCTGGATTTTATGTCTTTCCTTCTTGCTTAAATTAGGAACATAGATTAATTAACAAGAACACCATGTTTTATGCGTGTGGGAATGGTAGGCATATGTGCTCCCCTTAACTGGATGATCAAAAAGCCATAATGATTCCTTTTCATTTATTTGTGGTGTGTTTTGAATGGTAGGAATATGCTCTCCCCTTAATTGGGTGACCAAAAAGCCAAACCCATTCTTTGTTTATCTGTGAGTGTGAGTGGGGTATACAGTAAGGGTTCTCTCTTTATTCATGCAGAATAAAGAGTGATCAAACTATGGGTATAATCTCTCACTTTTGTTTATCCTAGAGGGTCTGCCTTGGGGAAGAAGTACTCACCCAAGGGAACAACCCAATTGGTAACATGCTAAAGCCAAGTGCATTTCCAGCCAATATATAAGTGAGGATATAGGAACAAAGGCTAATATCACGCAGTTGGTTCTGATGAGAAGGGAAGCAATGGTCTCTCACCACATGGATCAATCCCTATGAATGGAAAGTCCTTACTAGAACCCTTGTTGTAGAATTGGTGAAAACCTTTATCTATTCTCTTGGTACAACAATGGTTGTTATGAAGGCATCCACATTCTCATAGTTTTTAGTAGAGATGATCAGTCTGCCATGGGAGTTTCATGGGGGTTGGAAGCTTGGTTGACTTGAGAAGTGAGTGCAATGTGAGGGGGAGCCCTTCTAGCCAAGCTTTTGAATTCATCTGCTAAAGATAAGTGTAGTTGGGGTAAAACCCACATGGAATCTAAGAGAATATAGTCTTTCATAGCCCTAGGGAATGTACATTGTGTTTGATTGTGTTTGTCAAAGAATCTTCAAAAAAAAATTCAAACAAAAACCTTACACACTGAAAAAAAAATAGAAACTGTGATTCAAAAGACATCATTTGAAACAAACCATCCTCTAACCAAAAACCAGAAAAATCAAGTAAATTGGCAGCAAAAAATTACATCCCCCAGTTCAGTGCTTCTACTGCTTTCTATAGCACTTTCACCAATTTTTCTAGTGCATCCACCTCATTTTACAACACACTTACCTAATTCTGTGGCGCATTCGCCAAATCCTGCAGTGCATTAACCTATTTCTCTAGTGCATACTAGCCATTCTATGGTAGATCTGAGCTTTTTTGTGGCACTTCTACCTTTCAGTGCTTCCACCCACTATAACGACTCATCCACCAAAATCCAAAAATAGAGAACTGAATATAATTCCCATCTATCATTTTGAAACCAAAATTCAAACATCTTTCTAGTCCAGTGTCATTCTTAAGCTTTGATAAGAGTCTAAACATGATCCTTATCCAATGAATTCATGAAAGGTTAAAATCCGAAAACCAAAACCCATAGCTCTTAGTCCAAAGGATCGTGAAAAACATCTTGCAACACTTTATGACTTTAGGGACAGATTGCTCTTCAATTTTTATAGAAAAGCTTCAAAGAACAACCCCAACTTGTATTTGTTTTATTATTGCCAAAATGCAAGACTTTTTTAAAGGTTTGAACATCTTGTCTAGGAAGGAAAATTTTATCCCCATTTCACAATTGGAACCAAAATTGTAGAATCTTTTCAAGTTCAAAATCCTTCCTTAAGTGTCTTCGAATCTAAACTTGTTAAAATTGACTTATCCAAGTGAAACACTTTACCTAAACTTTGATCAAACATCTAAAAGTTCCCATCATCATCAACACCCAAATTTGATCATCAATTTGAGTTTCCCCATCAAGGTTTATTATCCTTCATCTTGAAACAATACACTTTGTATCAAATTTCATCACCTTGGTTACATCAATAGAATTCCTCATTCTATTTTGACCTAGGTATTTCCTTGGCACTCTCAAACAATGGTCAAAATTTAGCAAACCTTAGTCACTTGTATGCCCATTTTAACAAGATCCCAAAAACAAAAAAATTAAGGACAAAGAAATTGAACCTCCAAATACTATGGTTGAACCAGAAGAAAATCCTTTTCATAAGATTTCTTAAAATGAAACAGATGAGATAACAGAAGAAGAAATCGAACAAGGGAATCAAGACCCAAAATTCCATAAATTCCTAGAAAAAGTCTTTGAAAAGGATGGGGAGAAATACCTTTTGATGTTATCCAACCAAGTGGTTAACTTACCAAATGACTTTGATGTTACTAAATTGAAGAGTATCCCAAAGAAAACTGAAACTAAAACGCCTGTTGTAGATCAAATGGCTATTCTAACAAATCAGATGCAAAACCTTCAACATCAACTCCAAGATATGAAAGGAGGAACTCCAAAAGGATACTTGTTAGAAGATATTTGTCGCTATCCCTTTGATAGAAGGATAAACATGATACCATTTCCTCAAAACTGTGAATTGCCAAAATACGACAAATACAATGAGAAATTAGATCCTATAGACCATGTGCGAGAATTTTGAACAATGAGTCTTGAATTTTATCATGAGGATACATATTTGATGAGACTCTTCCCTCATAGCTTAGGAGGTCACTGCATGGAATGGTTCTCAAAGTTGCAACTAGGTATAAGATCCTTCAAAGAACTTGTTAACAAATTCATCGCACAACATTCCTATAAAATCGCACATGAGATAACCATGAAGGATATTTGTAATACCAAATAGAAACAATGAGAATATTTTCTCATATTCCTACAAAGGTGGAGAAGGTCATTCGCTCACTACACTCGTCCCATACTTGAACAAGAAAATATGGAAATTTTTATCAATAACCTTAACAGTGAAATGACCTATAGATTGTAATTACAATGTTCCCCTAACTTTGAAAAGATGGTAGAAAATGGTGTCAAAATCAAAGAAGCCTTAGTCAAAAGGGGGGTATTGAAAGTTCATAATGAAGGATCAGACAATGCTAGTTCATCTAACCATCATAACAATGAAAAACCCAAATTTTGGACAAGGAACAAAAATGCCAACGATGGTACTGCCAAAACACATAATGCTAAACCAGTCTTCAACTTATCCAGAAGCACAACTAGGATGGATCAAAATATCAATCAAGGCACTAATCAAAATGACCATAATGAAAGTAACACCCCATCGAAACCTCCATCGTATCAAACACAATCAAACTGCAAAAAATTCACCCCTTTGGGTCAATCACATGAATCTGCATTGAGGGAACTTCTTGACAATAACCTCATAACACTACCTGACACTCGAGGCTTTCAACCTAAAGTAAAATTGTCATGGTGGAATGATGCCTATTATTGTGAATTTCATCGATGCAAAGGTCACCAAATGAATAGCTGAATGCAATTGAAACATAAAATACAAGATTTGATAGATAGAAAAATCATATGAATAGAGGGACTCCAAAAAAATGTAGATCACAAAGCATTCAAAAATCCCTTACCAAACTATGAAAAAGGGAAATCCTCTACAACGAATAGCAAGGAAAAGAATGTAAACTATGTCCATGATACTATCATAAATCATATCTCAGTAGCAAAAACTCAAATGAATACCATTGAAACCAATGATCGCCAAAACATTACTACAGACGATAATCCGATCTATGACATTCCAATCGAACAAGAACAAGACATCATTATCCATGGAAATCAAATTAATGACACTAAACCATACATGAATTCAAATGATACTCAAATCAATGTCATCAAAATAAATGGGAAACAAGATAACGTACCAGTGAATGTGACCACAAGACCATAGGAAAAATATGTCTTAAAAGGAAGTTCATCTAAAACACCCGTAGCCTCATCCAATCAATAAAACATAGTGGACTAGTTACAAAAGATCCCTACACAAATATCAATATTGGAGTTGCTCAAGATTTCACCTTCCAACAAAGAGATTTTGGAAAAGGCCCTAGTGGACACAACAGTGCCAACGAATCTGGAAGTTTGTAAATTCAAAACCATGGTTGGACTTTTAATTGTGCCACATTGCCTATCCTTTTCTGAAAATTATGACACATCCATTTCTAATCCCCACAATGCTTCTCTTCATATTGAAGTCCTAATCCATACACATCATGTCGAATGCATCCTAATAGATGGAGGATCCAACCTAAATATATGTACTTTAAAGCTTGTCCATGCCTTGGGATTTTTTGACAATGTAATCGATTCAAAGAAAAAGATTACAATAAAAGCATATGATGATGAGGAAAGAGCTTCACATGAATTAATTGTCTTACTTATTCAAGTGGGACTAATCCAGAAAGATGTAATCTACCAAGTCTTAGAAAAGTATCTGACCTATAACATACTATTGGGTCAATCATGGATTCATGAAATGCAATCGGTCCCTTCAACATACCACCAATGTCTAAAATTTCCTTGTGGTGGCCAGGAAATTACCATTTCAACTGATTCAAATAGTCCCTAGTATTGCAATACACTGAAATCTGTCCAAGATATCTTTGTGCATCATAATAGAGAAGCCTCCACTCCCACTACTTCCAATGATTAGATCCAATGAAGTTCCTCATCTAGACCATTGGTCATTTCCACAAATCATGAAAGTCAATCTAGTTCCACATCTAAACAGTCTGAGAAGAAAGAAGAAACTGCTTCACTTCCTCAAATCATGAAGCCCAATTGAATGCCTTGTCAAAACAATTTGAGGAAAAAGTTCAAGTCAAAGACAAAGGTTTTGGTGAATACTTCTTTGAACGGTCTCTATGTCTTTCATAGTTTCCTTCTCTAAAATTCTATGGACAACCCTCCACATCTACACAACCAACATCTCAACCAATTACCAAATTTTATGGTTGGTTTATAAAAGAAAGCACTAGATTTTATGAAGTAGAAGACAAATACATTCTAAATTGGCTTTATAAAGATGAAGAAGAATGTCAAGCAACAACTACAAATGTACAAACAACATAGTATGGAAAAGGTTTCACTATTCTAGAAAAGATGGGATATGAGGGAAAAGGTCCCATGGGTAAAAGAAAAGAAGGAATTGTAGAACCAATTCAACCACTTTTAATTAATCCAAAAGATAATACTGGTCTGGGCTATAAAGAGGACATAAAAGAAATGGTTGTTGAGAGAATCCTATAGTTACAAGCCAGTGATGAGCATGAGACTAATTCCAATGAATCTGAGTGGGATTCACTATCAAAAGAGTCCTGTCATAACAAGAACATTCATGTAGTACACAAATATTCACCTCTACTCAAAGAAGGACAAGGGTCAGGTGCTAGATCATTTGAATTTGGATCACAACACCTTGATGATTCTAGTGAAGATGATTCAACTCAGAGTGAAACCGATTATTTGAAGGAGATTTACCTTCTAGACCTTGATTTTTCTATTGGAAAAATTGAAGACACCACTATCAAAACTATTACCATTTCTAATCTTAACCTATCTGGTGATTGCTTACCCTTAGTACATCCTGAGCTCATAGATTGGGACTCAATAGAACCCTTTGACATCCCTACATTTTAAAATGATGACGCCATCATCAATTTACTCTATGTTGACAATCCCGAAACAGATTCCACCAATGAACATCGTAACAAGGCTTCCACACAAGGGAGTATCAAATTTTCCAACTGCAAAATGAATAATACAAGAAATAGATCTGATATTGAAAACCATTCAATGGTAGTGTCAAATCTGGAAAAAGTAAAGAAAAAGAGCGCATCCAATGGAGAAAACCTCTCCAAGGCATCAAAGGATGGAAGATTTGATACTCTCCTAGAACATTTTTAGGAAAGATCAAAAGTCTTGATTGAACCCACACAGTCTGTCAACATCGGCAATGAAGAGACAGTGAAGACCATTCACCTAGTGACATCTTTGATAGACTAGGAAAAGCCAAGCTTTCTCAAATTTCTCATAGAAAAATAAATCAACTATGCTTGGTCATATGCTGACATGCCAGGAATTGATCTAGAACTCATCATGCATCATCTATCATTACTTCTAGGAGTGAAACCGGTCAAGCATAAGTTGAGAAAAATGCACCCCCATATCGCCCTATTGGTAAAGGTAGAGTTGAAGTTGTTAGATGCAGGATTCATTAGACCCATTGATTATGTCGAATGGATCTCCAATATAGTACCAGTTTCAAAGCTTGACAACAACATTCGTATATGCACAAATTTCTAAGATCTTAACAAAGCTTGTCCTAAGAATGATTTTCCTCTACCCAATATAGATAGCATAGTAGACTTGATGGCAGGACATGGCATGCTATCATTGATGGATGGATTTTCTGGGTATAACCAAATCAAAATAGCCCTAGAAGATCAAGATAAAATGGCCTTTACTTGTCCATGGGGAACCTTCTGTTGGAATGTTATGTTGTTCGGCTTGAAAAATGTAAGAGCTACCTACCAACGTGCCATGACAACAATCTTTTATGATATGGTGCATAATTTCATGGAAGACTATGTGGATGATTTATTTGCCAAATCATATACTAGGGAAGGACATTTGGAGATCCTAGATAAAATTTTCACCAAACTGGAGAAATTCAATGTATGGCTAAATCCCAAGAAATGTGTGTTTGGGGTGACGTTAGCAAAACTCCTGGTTACATAGTATCAGAAAAAGGGATTGAGGTAGACCCAACCAAAGTCAAAGCTATTATGGTAATTCTACCACCAAAGAATATTATTCAAATCTATTCTCTACAAGGGAGGTTTCAGTCAATCCATAGATTCATTTCACAGCTGGCAAACAAGACCCATCCCTTCACTCATCTACTGCATAAAAATGTTTCCTTCTAATGGGATGAGAAATGCGAAGGAGCCTTCAACCATTTGAAACAATATTTAATGAATCCACCTGTCCTTGTACTGCCAACAGAAGGAAAGCCACTACTTTTATATATCGCCACAACAAAGACATCATTGGGAGACCTATTAGCACAAGAAGATTTAACAGGAAAAGAGAGAGAAATCTATTACATCAACATGATGCTAAATGGCTATGGGATCAACTATACCTCCATTGAAAAGGCTTGTATAGCAGTGGTATTCGCTACCCAACAACTACGACATTACATGCTAACTCACACAATCAAGTTGATAGCTAAAATAGATCCTCTCAAATATCTCCTTGGCAAAGCTAACCTAACAGGGAGATTGGCTAAATGGGTCATGATACTTAGTGAATTTGATACCCAATATGTAGATAGGAAGGAAATAAAAGGACAAGCAATTTTTGATCAGTTAGCGGAGGCATGATTACCAGATAATCATCCTTTACACATTGAATTCCAAGATGATGATGTTCTCACCTTGGCTGCAAGACAGTGGACACTGTACTTTGATGGATCACACACCCAACATGGATCAGGAGCCAGAATCCTATTTTTCACTCCACAAGGACATACCATACCAAAATCATACAGACTAATGTTCCCTTGTACCAAAAATATGGTGGAGTATGAAGCATTAATCATTGGCATCAAAACAACTGTAGAATGGAAGGTCCTAGAATTGCAAGTTTATGGGGATTCTCAGTTAGTCATTAACCAAGTCAATGATGATTATCAAACAAGGGATGAAAAATTGATGCCCTACAAGAGGATGCTAGATGATTTCAAGAAACATTTTGTGGATATCAAATTTGAACAAATTTCAAGAGTGGACAATAAAGCTGTTGATGCCATGGCTTCTATTGCTTCCTTGTTACAAATTCCAGAGAAAGGAAGCCGTTACGAGTTCTTGGTGGAACAACTGTTTTCCCTTGCCTATGACGATACTAAATCCCATGTTATCTGTCACCTATTTGATACCAATACCTCAATCTATGGTGAAATTTATACCTACCTAAAAGATAACACTCTTCCACTCGACTTGTCATGAAACCAAAAACACAGTTTCATTCGCCAAGCCACTTGAAATACACTTATAACAGATGTACTATATTGATGAGGTCTTGATGGAACTCTCCTACGATGTATAGAATGCTATGAGGCTAAAATGACTTTACGAGAAGTCCATGAGGGTGTTTGTGGAACACATTCAAGTGGCCTAACCTTAGCCAAGAAACTTCTTCATTTAGGATATTACTGGCCAACTATGGAAAAGGAGTCTTTCCAGTTCATGAAGAAATGCTAGAAATGTTAGATTCACGACAACCTCATCCATGCACCAACTTAGGAAGTCCAACCTTTTGCATCCACATGGCCATTTTTCAGTGGGGACTAGATCTTGTTGATAAAATTCACCCATCTTCATCAAACAAACACAAGTTTATCATTATAACTACATAATACTTCACAAAATGGATTAAGGTTGTTCCTTTAACCAACATAACAGGAAAGTAGATTTCATCATTTATCCTCAACTACCTCATCTGTCAGTATGACATTCCCCAATCCATAGTCATTGAAAATGGAAGACCGTTCAAAAATCAAGACATGCAATAATTGTGTGAGAATTTCAATATCCAACATTTCTTCTTTACACCATATTATCCCCAGGGGAACGATCAAGCAGAGGCTTCCAACAAGACTATTATGAAGATTTAGAAGAAAACTGTCAATGACGCAAGACGTGATTGGAACATCCAATTAAACCTTTCCTTGTGGGCCTACCGCATCAATATTCACACAACGATAGGAGCTACACCATATGCTTTGGTATATGGGTTTGAGGCCATCATACCTATTGAAGTTGCAATACCATCACTCCGAGTTTCTTTGAAAGGTATCATCCTTGATGAAGACTACTGGGTCTCAAGATTGCAAGAACTAGAACTGTTAGATGAACGACACCAACATGCAATGAATCACCTAAAAGCATACCAACAACGAATGTCTAGAAGTTACAACCACAAGGTAAAACCCAGAACATTCCAAGTTGGTGACTTAGTGTTGAAGGAGAACCCACACAATCAACAAGACAGAGAGAAGAAAGGAAAATTTGAACCAAATTGGTTGGGGCCCTTTGTCATTGTGTCAATTTATGGTTTAGGAGCATATCAACTATCCACACCAAAAGGGGACCTGTTTGAAGAACTAATGAATAGTATTCATCTCAAGAAATCCTATGCATGATTCATCAACTGCATCTATAAAAAGTCCTAAAAAATCCAAAAACATCAGAAAAAGTCCTAAAAAAAATCCAAAAACATCAGAAGAAGTCTTGAAAAAAATCTAAAAACATCATAAAAAGTCCTGAAAAAATCCAAAAACATCAGAAAATGTCCTAAAAAATGGTCACCCTAGTGAAAAGCTGGCAAATAGGCATCTTGGTGACAACAAAAAAATAAAAAAAGTGAAAAATTACAAAAAAAATAAAAAAATTGAAAAAAAGAAGTCATAAATCTGAAAAAGTGCAATAAAAACAAGTGGTGAAAACCTGGCAACAGGCGCTATTTGTGACTGGCTAGCTTCTTCCTCTATAGGAACATGTGTTGATCACTAGCTTGGTACCGTTACCTTCCACATCCTTCATTCGAGCTGCATATGCATACCTTGTTATGCCGGTCATGTCTCACCTTGGTTTCTTGACCATTGTACATATCCATAATAAAACTAGTATATTTCCACTAGGGGAAAAATCTTGAACTCATTGGGGGCAACAAATCTTGAGCTTGAACCAATAGACAAACAACAAGAGGACAAAAAAAATGAAAACAATGATCATAATGAAATCAAACATTGAACATCAATCACCATTAGAAATGCATCAAACATCCTTGTCACGTCAGAAAATCCATAAAAAGGTCAAAAATCCAAAAAAATCCATAAAACAGTTACCTTGTTGAATTGTGTTGTCATAGTTCATTGTAATTAAGTGTCTGTTCATATCTTGGTCCTGTATATTAGTTGATTCAGTCGAAATACATGGTCTCTATGTGCATAACGTAGTCAAGGCTCATCTTTGATTATCCCTTGAGACCCCTAGGATAGGTCTTTAGGTTAGGTTCTTGGTCAAAATCTCAGAAAACACCTAAAAATTGGAAAATTAAAAAATCCCAAAAACAACAAAAAATCAAGGTTATGAGGATGATGCTATTCTAAATCATGGTTTTACCACTTCCACATGAATGTTCAAATTGTTTGCATTATGATTGATGTTATCATTTCTCAGGAGCAATTCAAGAATTTCAAAGAACTAGAAAAGCTATGATCGAGAATGATATTTTCTTTGTCTGCTGCCTGTGAGTTAATCATTATTACTATGAGAATCATCATGGGACATGCTCTACAAAGTATCACTGATGACATTCTGGATTCTAAAGGGATGCTCAGGTCATCTTGGTCTAATTATACCTAGATGCTTGTGTTAACTTGCACTATCAAACATCATGGAAGTAGTACTCAAGTCATCATGGTCTAATTATACCATTGATGTTTGTACTCACTTTCAACATTTTTAAAAGGCTCAATGATGACAATAAGAACAATAAATCACTGGGATGACATTATTGCATTATTAGAATTGCATGTCTAGGTTGCATTCATATTAATTGTTGTAAGGGTATTTATAGATTTTTCAAAGGCTAATGTTATTTCTATCATTAACAGATTGAGTACATTTGACATTGCCAAAAACATCATTTAGAGCCATGAGCATTAGGACATCAATCATAGCATTATCATATCATCTAGGCATCCATTTAGTCATCAATCATATATTTGCATTATGAAAAGGCAAGAAAAAAATGCATTGATCATATCATTTTTATCCACAAACATTTAGTAATGCATTATAGGCATCAACATATGTAAATTATCATTCATTCACCTCATATACGCATTAGATCATAATATTTGCATTGAAAAATACAAAACAAACATAAATTACCATGCATACCATACATCCATAGAGGAATATAGAGTCATTCATTATTAGGATCATTCATCTTTGCATTAACATCATCTTACATCCATCACATATACATCATTGCATTATCTTACATCCATCACATATACATCATTGCATTAGAAAGATAAAAAAATAAGAGCATATAATAATTTTCATAAAACCACATAGGATCATAACACATATTGCATCCATGACAAATATAATATCATTATCATAAAACATTGCATAACATGCATAACATAGAAATTAAATGCATCCATCATAAACCAACACACATAAACACATAGGATCATCATCATCGCTGCATATATATCTCAAAATATGTCAAATGTACGAGGATATTTGAATGTCAGGAAATACATCATCAAAATGGTGATATCATCAAGAGTCAGTGTATACATCATGATATGACATCAAATGCCAAGAAACTATGTGGTACTGCCCCACAGATGCTGTTGGCATCACTGAACCTGTACCCCCTACTGCACCTGAGGTACCTACACCTGGATCCCTCCAATCCCCTAGCAATAGCTATGTCACACCTATACTTACCATCCAGGACTATGATCTGCTCATTCAAGATCTACTGAAACTCTCGCACTACTCAGGAGGAAGCAACTCATGATACCAGGTCCTGTAAAACTCCACCTCCTAAACTGTGTGACAAATCTCTTGAAAATAATTAGTAGATCCTGTAGTCATAGCAACCTACTGCAACCTCTCTATAATGGCCTCCACTACTCAACTGATTGTCTCAGTGTCTCTCTCTCTCTGTGGTCAAGGCTGCAACCTATCCTTGTACCTGTCCCTAACCCTATACCTGTGCCACCTATTGTCGAGTAGCAGCCCTCTCAGATGTCAAAGTCTGAATCTACCCCTGGGCCTATTGGAGCTATGCCTATATCTGGGTCAACAACTGTTTGCACCTGTAGCTGCCCCTGTAACTGTGTCATCTTCCCCTGAACAGACTGAACCTACATGTGCAAAGCAGTGATCTATGACTGCTATTGCTAAGAAGGAAATAATACCTGTACACGACGTGCTTCCGCTACCAAGGATCTCCTCCTGCGAGGCACTCTAGTGTTGAAACTGGGATGTGTACCACCTCCTCCATCTCCTCCACCCTCATCTCCTCCATCATCATCACCACCCTCATATCCACCCTCTCCCTCCTCATCACCATCACCTCTTCCTCATCTCCATCTAGGTGGTCTATCCTTATCATCCTCAAATACCGACATGGGCTCATTAGGCCTCAAAATCCTCAAAAATGGATGCTAACCAGAATACACTGTATACTCCTCACTCATGTATCCCTCAACTATCTCTAGATGATAATCCTAGATTACTAGCTATAAATGAATGTTCTTGTCACACACAACACCATAGGACAATGTAGGTCCCCACTTAGTCACATCCTGTTGTCTGCGGGCATACAAGGCTAATCCCTGTGACATCCTCCGAACTCTGCCATACTGCCTCAACACTCTCAACAATAGGAATATCTTGATGATATACTGAGTCTATCCAATAAGGTATCTAGCATTCATAAAGTAAGGAACCTCCAAGTGATCTTTTTCCCACTACTCACAATCTACATAGTGCCGCCAGGTAATTGCATCTAGGTCATCCAACACTCGTCTCCAATACACCAGTTTTCCCAGCTTATGCTGGACAGCTGCACCTATATAACCTTAGATATAAGGCTTCCCAAATGGCTAAAATCTATTTATCTCTAGCCATGTCACTGCAATATGCTCCTAGGCCCAGACCTAGAGCAAGGTAACTCCTACTAACAAGCTAGCTCCTCTTAGATATACTGTTTGGTGCAAATCATGATATAGGTGTGCAAGCATACATGACCCCCGAGCAAACTGGGTCCCATGTTGGATCATTTTATTTAAAGTACGACCCCAATAGATGGAAAATCAATTTTCCCTCTTTTCGGGACATAAGAAGCCACCAAAAAATCCCGAAAGAAGAGAAGGAAAAGGGGCATAATTGGAAAATATCTCCAACCATAGTATCCAACATCTTGCAATCTGATCATCCTGGAAAACTCGACGTAATGCATTTGTACCTTCCTACTCAATAGAATCATATTTCATGATGTCATCAACTATAGCAATCCTCAAAATTCTATACACATCCTCTGGTGTAATGGTCATCTCTTTGGTGGGAAAATGGAAAGTGTTGTGGTCGCTATGCCACCTCTCGACCAATGCCGTCAACAATCCCCGGTTAATCTTAACTTGGGGCATATCAGTCCATGAAGACAAACCAAATCTCTCAACAATATCTCTATTAGCATGAGAAAGCTATGGAATAATCCCCCATGTCAGTGGGAATCACTCTTGAGACTGAAGATTATTTAAATACATCTCCTATCATTTTTCAAACATCACAAATTATCATATCAATCAAACCAAATCAGCAAATCAATTAATCATAAAAAATAAATCAACCTATCAATCCTAATGAGATTCTCATCAAATATCATCAAAATTTTGTTTTGATTCTCGCCTATCATGAGGAAAAAAATGACATCATCATTAGTGTATCTCGCCTATCATGAGGTCACTAAATCATCTACTCTATCATCAACACCTAATCATTGGATGATGCGATCAAACATCACAAAATTCAAGGAGAAAAATTAGAAAGTCTTCAATTTTCCCTAAAAGCACCAAAATAGACCTTCAAAGTGCCAAAAGTGGTAGAAATGCCATTTTATGATGTGGAAGCATCATTTTAATTTGATGCACTAAAACATTCCCCTGATGTGCCGGAGAATCGGGCTGATGCACCATTTTGTGGAAGCACTTAAGAATTTATCCTAAGTGCCAGGGAATCTGGTAGATGCACCATTTTTTTTTGAAGCATCAAAGAATCTCTCCGATGCATTGAAAAAGAAGGCTGAAGCACCATTACCTAATTTATACCTATGGACAGCTAGGAAGCACCATTTGAGGCGGCCGAAGCACTAAAAGTGGAAGTGCCAGAAATGACCCTGGAAGTGCCGAAGAATCTCTCCGAAGCGCTACAACAGTCGGTGAAAGCACCAAAGAACCTAACACAAGTGCCACAAAACATTTCACAAGCACCAAAATAATTTTCAAACTTGAAAAATCGAATGGAAAAACGTGAAAAATTCATTTCAAAATCACAAGAAAGGTTCCAAAATTCTTACTGGAGGTTTGTATCCCGCTGGCCAATTATGCCATCATACTTGCTTGAATCGATGTGTCTGCAGAGGGATCACCATCTTGCCAAGAAGCTCCAAAATTCTCTCTCACTTCAAACGATTTTCAAATTACAATTTGCACAAATAAATTTCTTTTCACTTTTTACCTCTTAATAAAGGTAATTAAAGGGGTGATTTTGGTGGCATTGTTTTAATTTCTTTTGAGGGGCAATTAATTGGGGAAGTTTAAAATCTTTCATATCACTCTAGCTAAGATATCACTTTGGGATTTGCTTTAGACCAATTTGGTTTACCAAGGAATGCTTCAGGAAGCCTCATAGAAGATTCTATTGCCTTCCTCTGCTAGGCCAACAAATGTTAATGTGTTGATGGCTCATATTCGTGCAGTTTGCTGAATATCACATTCTATTCACAATAACTTCTAACCGCAAACATGCAAAAGTAGGTGGATCCTTTAATGATTACAATTAATGTTAATACTATTAGTATTAGATGTATTCTCATTGACATCGGTTTGACTCTCAAAGTTTGTGGTATAGATCTACTACCTAATATTAAAGTTGATTCTTCTTCTTTAGCTTCTTCTTCTTTGTATATTCATGGATTTTATAATTCTCGTTGATAGGCTCTAGGCATGATAATCTTGCCTATGCAGTTAGGCCTTGTTACCTTACCCACCTTGGTTTATGTGATGCATGGCCCCTTTCCTTGCAATATTCTTTTGGGGAGACCCTAGATTCATTCTATGGGTGCTATAACTTCCACTCTACATCATTCTCTAAAGGTTTTTGTGAAAAATTGAGTAGTCATAGTCAAAGATGACTTGGAATTTGTTCACCTTTGTGAACTAGTAGCTGCCAATCAAGCTTCGATTGTCTCCACTCTTAAGAATTGTATTCTGTCTCTAAATTTCCATGCAATGACATGTTCCTCAATGATACCCTCTGTGGAGGTTATCCTCGAAGTGAATGCTACTAAAGAAGAAAAACCTAAGGAAGAAAGTCCTAAGTCATCCACATCTAAGTTTGTCTTCTTAATCAAATTCATTCCTTGGTGATGATTGGGGATCGTTATAATTCTCTAAATTATTCATTGGAGAATTCAAAGTGAATCCCTCTCATTTAAAACTTCCAATAACCTCAAATAACTCTGATAAGGAAACGGATAAAACTCCTATTGAGAAGGAAAGCTATGATCCTATATAGGAAGCTAGTCATTCCCCTACCGAGGAGGATAATCCTGCTCCTACTAAAGAGGTTAATGTTTGCAAATCGAGTAAGGGAGACAATTGTGGTCTTGTAGATGCATTTGATGTCCCCTAGTGGAACAATTCTCTCTATGTGGAACCACTGCCTTCCAAATTTTTACAAACATGCTATCATCTAAGATATAGGCTCATCTCTCAATATGACTATGGGCGTAAAGGCCTTGGACATATTGACCAAGGAATTCAGGTTCCTATCTAGTTTAAGCCTCATAGGAACTATTTGGGTTTGGGATGCTCTATTAAACAATCTAAGCAAAAAACTTGGTGGAGTATTAACATGCTTTCAGTTGAACCTCTTAATCTAGTCCATCTTGAATTAATAGAGGATGGGGTAGAGGCCGAAGAGGTCCACTGAGATGTTATCTCTTCAGATGAAGCACTGGAGGAATTCTTAGGTGCCTAATCCTCTTTTCCTCCTTATCACCATAAGAGATGATTCCCATATCACTTGAGCGAATAGGCGTACTTTGGAGAATCTATCCTAAATATTGATGAGGACCCTCTAGCTAATGTTGAAAATGGTGTTCTGATACTGCATCCTGAACACCGTAGTTCCCTCCTCAAGGGGGATACTATTGAATTCTTCATGGATCCTCAGTCTTCTAAAAAGGTTATTAAAATAGGGAAGTACCTTTCTTCCAAGGAAGCTAAGGAGCACTCTGATCTTCTGCACTCTCATCCTTATATCTTTGCTTGGTCATATGAGGAAATTCTTGGTATTCACAATATCATCTTATGTCCTGATGCTAATTCTATTAAATTTTTTTTTTGAAAGATCAATCCCAAGGTCATGTTGTTGGTTAAAATCAAGATAGAGAAGTTGTTAAAAGTTAGCTTTATTTGTCCGATCAATTACGCACCTTGGATCTTGAATATTGTGACCATTAGTACAACTGATGGCCATATTCATATATTCATTAAATTTTGTGATCTTAATAAGGCCTCTCTTAAGGATGACTTTCCATTGCTTAATATCGATATGATTATGGATTCAATTGCAGGCCATGCCCTATTGTCTTTCATGGATAGCTTCTTAGGCTACAATCAGATCTGTATTAATCCAGAAGATCAGTATAAGAAAACCTTCACTACCCCTTGGGTACCTTTTGTTATGTGGTCATGTCGTTTGGGTTAAAAATATAGGAGCGACTTACCAATGGGAAATGACCTTAATCTTTCATGACTACATTCATAAAATTATAGAAGACTACATTGATGATATCTTGGAGAAATCCATAACTCGTCAAAATCACATAGGGAACCTTCATCTTATTTTTTTAAGTGTCTTCGACATAAAAGCAAGAATTTTTTTGGGGTTCATATTTTCTCATAGTGGAATTGAATTTGACATGAATAAGATTGATGCAATTGGTAACATGCCTCCACCTAGGAACATTACTGAGTTGTAGAGTTTACAACGGAAAATTCAAGAAATTTAGAGATTCATATCTCAATTGGTTGATCATACCCTTCCTTTCAGTCATTTGTTAAAAAATAACATTCACTTTATATGGGATGAAGAGTGCTAGAAATATTTCGAATCAATAAAAATATATTTGGCCAATCCTCTCATATTAATGCCAGCTATACAGGATAGACCCTTTCTTCTTTACCTTGCCACATCACCATACACTTTGGCATCCTTTCTTGCTCAGTATGATGATTCTAGGAAAGAAAGAGTGGTCTACTACATTAGTCACATCCTGGTTGATTATGAAACTCTTTACTCTTCCATGGGGAAACAATTTCTTGCTCTTGTCTTTGTAGCAAAAAAGTTAAGACATTACCTTCTTCATGCTAAAACCATGTTATTGTGAAAAGTGATCTTCTAAAGCATTTGTTCTCTAGTGCCGACCTTTCTATGAGGTTAGCGAAGTGGGTAATGTTGCTTTCTGAGTTTGACATAAATTTTGTTACTCATAAATTGATAAAAGGCCAAGCAGTTGCTGATCAATTGGAAGATGCTCCATCACCTTGTTCCTTCCCAGGTTTGGACTTGTTCCTCGATAAGGGTATTTTCATAATTAATCATGACCTTGTGTGGAAGATGTATTTTGATGGGTCAAGATGTTATACTGGCTCCAAGGTGGGTGTAGTTCTAATATCGCTTGAAGGAAAGCTGGTTCCTCTCACCTTTCGATTGGACTTCCCCTGCACCAACAACATTGCTGAGTACGAAGCCCCTATTGTTGGCTTGCATGCCACAATCATGCTAAAGATAAAACATCTCCATATAAATGGTGACTTTGAGCTTATTATGAATCAGATTATGAGAACCCATTAAGCTAAGAAAAATAAGTTATCTCAATATCGAGACCTTGCTTTGTCTTTGCTTAATCAATTCTCCTCTTTGACGATAGACAGTGTCTCTAGGAGAGAAAACCGACATGTAGATGCCATGGCGAGTGCCGCATCCTTGGTTCATGTTCTCCGGTCTCTCATTGTTTCCAATCAACTTAAATTCAATGCTCTTGTGTGTTCTCACATGGACTTTGAAGAATGGTATTCTAATATTTACAACCATTTGAAGACTGGAATTTTTTTTGATAATGTGACAAAAAATGACCGCACTTGTATAAAAAATATTTTAGTCCATTATATTGTCATATTAGATGTTATTTATCAAAAATATTACAACAGCTTGCTTCTCTAATGTCTCACTAAAGTGGAAATACCCCTTGCCCTTAGGGAAGCCCACTCGGGTTCTGGGGATGGATGCTTTGGTGGTAAATCCTTGGTGCAAAAATTGATCCACATGGGTTACTTCTGGAAAATGATGGAACAAGATTCCTTCAATTTTTTTAAGAAGTTCCCACACTTTCAACAACATAGTCATCTTATTCATGCTCTTGCACAAGAGTTACAAAATTAGACCTCTTCTTGGACTTTCACAAAATGGGAGTTGGATATCATCAGGAAGATATCACCTCCTTCCTCTAAAGGACACACCTTTATCATCACCGCCACAGACTACTTCACAAAGTGGGTCGAAGCTATCCTGCTTTGATCTATGAACATTGAAGCTATCTTTAGATTCCTTCTAAATAACATCATTGCTCACTTTGTATTTCCTTCTACACTTGTCTCCAACAATGGAACGCCATTCAAGAACAAGAAAGTAAAGCAATTCCTAGAGAAGTTTCACATTCAACATAGATTTTCTACACCATATTATCCACAATCTAATTTCCAAGTGGAAGAATCTAATAAGACTCTTGAGCTCATTCTTCATAAAAAAATAAAAAAAACATGGTAAGGATTGGCATATTCAATTAACATACGCTTTGTGGGCCTATCACACGAGTGTTAGTATGATGATGGGAACAACGCCCTACAACCTCGTGTATGGTGCCGAAGCTATCATGCCTTTAGAGTTGGAAACTCTATCTTTGTAAGTTTTCCTTAAAGGGTTAGTTGATGACAAGAATTACTGATCTAATTGTTTGCATCAGCTTGAGATGCTCGATGAGCATCACTTGCACACCCTTCACCATTTTAAAGCTTATCAATGATTGTTATCTAGACAATATAATCAAAGTGTACTTCCTAGAACTTTCAAGGTAGGTGACCTGATTCTCTATGAGAATCAAAGAAATGTAAATGCATCACTTGATCAAAGGGAAAAATTTAGTCCTAATTGGCTAGGCCCTTACATTTTCATCTCCGTGTAAGGTTCAAGTGCTTATGGTTTATCATCCATGGATGGGATGCCTCTAAATGAACATGTTAATGCAATGCATCTTTGTTGATACTATGCGTAGTGTCTATGTGTAATATATGCAATGCTAACTCTTCAAGGGTTGTAATGTTGCGTATTTTGTCATCCCTTCATTGACACATTGTGAAAATTTTATTATGTTATGATGCAACCATGTGTGTGTGTGTGAGACATACATACATGTGTTTCACTATATAGTGTATCCTTGCATTATGTGTTACATATTTTATTCAGGTAATTAGATCATCCTTGTATTTAGTTAACATACATCCATGTGTGTTTATTAATTCATGATAACATCTAATCTAAATATACATCCATACATATAAAATCCATAGCATCAACATACACGAAAGTAAGGGACATACACATCACATAAAGAATGCCATAGTGTCAGAATTAGTATTTCATGTATATATAAATATGAATGTCATGTACATGTATCGTTCCACTATCATCAAAAACTGAGTGGCTATTGTATATGTGTATCAGTGTCTATACATCCAAAATTATCTACAAAATATATGTCATGACTACCAAAAAGATGTACAAAAAGGTTATCTAAGCCCCAGGCATATGGCTCCTAGAGCCCTCTGGCTCTCGTTATGGTTGTTGCTAGGTTCGAGGCTACATGGTGGAGATGGATTGGGTGCAGTGTGATTGTGAGAAAGACATCTTCGTGCACATCCCCTTAATCTATCCATGGAGGGAGGCTATATGTATGTAGGCCTAGATGAGCTCCTACTACAACTATTGGTTGCCTATCCAGATCACTGCTATTGGCTGCCCCATGAGGTCATTGAGCCAAATCTATAGGGTGTCACATGCCTACTCAACACCATCAACCCTCATCACGACCACATCTTGCTCTGCTAGGGCTATCTATAGCTCCCTCGATAGATGATCCCACTGTCCTCACAGAGTAGTGGCATCCATGGTCCTTTGCACAATCTCCACCTACCCCTCCTTGTAGGTAGTCCTCAAGCAGACTACCAGATTGAAAAGATGGGCATGATGCCCCACTAAAACATATCAATAGGAGTCTAGGACTGCCCCCTAGATAGGCATGACAGTGGCCACCTTTGATATGTACTGTGCAAAAAAGCTAGTCCATCCTTGTGTATCTACTACAAACAAAAAGAAATGATGCATATTAGTACCATGAGATGTATAGATACAAAAAACCAAAGTATAATATACATATATATGAGATGAAAAGACTGAAAGTACTGAAATGAAATAACATGATCAACCCTCATACCTAGATCCCTTGGCTATGAGTATAGATTAGGGAGAGGAGGAGCATTGGGATCTGCACCACTAGCATTAGGAGCTACTCCAGGTGCTATCATGCCTATTGCTAGGATGAGGGGTGGTATTGATGCCGTCGATGAGACTGAGATAGCCATTGGAGGAGAGGATGTCTTCCACCATCACCTCAGCCACAATGACACTACTCTAACCTCTTTGGCCTGCTCCTACTAATATTTTTAGGTCTCCTCCTTCTATTGGTTCTCCTACTCTCCCTCACCACCTCGATCCCTCCGTTTCTGATCTGGTGGCTTTTGTGGAATGTCCCCTTGTAGGCTGAGATCCCCCATAGGGGAATCCATGAGAAACACTAGTGTTGAATAGTGTTTCACCCACCACACCAAAAAATACCTCACCACACTAATGTTATCTATCATGCCCATTGTCAGAAGATCTTGATCGTCAGCCTCATCATCTAAAAGGACAACATCTACAATAGTGGGATACAGATGGTCCCCCGGTTGCACAAAAATTTGAATAGCTTTGATGTATGCGGGGACTGTGAGGGGAATGGTCTAAATGTGACCATACTACCACATAACCCAACTCTAGTAGTATGGCATAATCACAAAATCTATGTGACCCAAAATAAAAAGGTTGGGCTATAGGTTTTGAAGGAACCTGCCATCATCAACCCACTGTAATAACTAGTGGGGCATCCATCTAATTTGATCTGTTGTTAGTGTGTCAAACTACAGTCGCCAAAACTATAGATCTCCATGGCACCACTACTGTACAAGCTCATACCCATGAGCCATGGGAACTGTATAATCCCGCACTTTGGGATAGCCCTCTGGCCTTATGTAGATGATGTGTGTGAAAGCTCACACCTATAGTAGAGTGCATGTGGTGAGGCTCTAGTACTCAAAATAGACGTACCTCTTGAGCTCCTAATAGAGATGTGCAAGAATGTTGCACCCCCATACAAATACTGTCTGATGGTCCACCATCTCACAAATAGTATGGACAAGGCCCCTATGCAGCTGAGAACCTCTCCCATCTATGGTGACTTGTGTGGTCATGGTGAGAACCATGAACCGGTGCAGTAGAGGTGCAGTGGTCTGGGCTTGCTCGAACCATCAGGTGTAAATGTGCTTGGTCTCATCCTAGTTTTATGTCTGACCAGAGCAGTAATAGACACCCTCCAATTTATCTTTTTCTGAGAACATATCATCTAACTCCTCTCGTTGAATGTGGATGGGAAGACCAAGGACGTGGTCGACATCCTACAATGTCACAGTCATCTCTCCAATCGATAACTGGAAGCTCGATGTGGTGGTTTCCCACCTCTCCATGAGGGCCATTAACATCCTGTCATGGTATAACATCTCTGGCATAGTGTATATGTGGAAAATACCAATGTGCTACAGGTGTGTGACCTTGTCATCTAATAGATGGTCCCTCTACCCTCTGGGTAGGTGAAGCACCCAACCATTGGGATGCTCCTTGATCTCAGGATTATCCTGTGAAAGAGGAAAACATTTAAGTCAACACATAGAATACTAAGAATACTTTAAAAAAAAGTTAAAACGACTAAGGCACAAATGCACACCACACCAATGTCCCACTTTGCCATTAAAAGCGCTCGGACACCAGTATGTCTAGAGGAAAACAATGCACATCTTGGATGCCAGTACACATGAAGGACACATGCACACATCTAGGATGCCTGCATTGCTCTACTTCTAAAAATTAGTTAAAAATCATAAAAAATGTACAAATGAAGAGGTTTTGAGGCCTACCTAGTCTGCCTCGAGACCCTTAGCTATGTCGGTTCACAACTGATCTAATCTAGGCACCTCATACCCTCGTCTACTTGACATTTTGCTTACTTTTCTCTCACAAAAGTCAACAAAATCCTCATGATGAATAGTGAAAATGACCCTTCTAGGGGCCCACCTAGGTATATATAGGCCCATTTTTCCTAGAGTTTGTGGATCCCTGGTTTCTCCCAATTTTACCCCACCTCATTGGGAGAAAAATTAGGAGGGGGCATATAATCACCTATTTAGCATATTTTTCTTTTGAATCACCAAATTTTTTCTTGATCATTCTTCTCGCCGTTATACCTTCTTTTGGTTTTTGGGACTAACCTAAAATTGATTTTTATAGAATAAAATTTGTGCGATTTTTCATGACAAACATATTTTTTGTTGAGTTCGATCACTGGGGGCATCTTCAATACTATTCGGCTTGACCTCTGTGACCTTTGTAATACTTTTTTGACATGTAAATCCATAAAAAATCAAGTTTTGGGGTTATTTTTTTTTCTACTTTGGTGTGGCCAAATTTTCCAAAAATTGAGCCCACTAAAGTGGGGGAAAAATGTAATGTCACAAAATTGCACCTAGGGATAATTTCACATTTTAGCACTTTTCCTAGCATTTATGACACCTAAATGCATTTATGGAAAGAGCCTCATGGGTCAGAATTTCATGATTACAACTCCATGCGGCCCAATGGAAAAGTGATAACAATTTACTGAACTGTTTCCCGAAAACTAGAATTTTGGATGCCTGCATGATGCACAAACGTCTACGTAGTGCACTAGTGTCCTGGTAGGTTTTTGAGTTTGAAATGGGGAATATTGAATCCTAGCTCTTGATAGTTGTCTTTGTAGTCGGGCTCTTGGGTGTAACGGCTCTTTCTGCCCTTGCATGAAACAAAACTCCTGTTTTTCTCTCATTTTTGGGGTTCTCTCTCTCATTCAAGGCTCTCTTTTCAACTTCATGTCACTTTTCAGCTTTTTCCACTCTTCAAAATAACACTTCTATAAGTGAAGCTTTATCAGACTGAGGTCCCTCCAACGAGCCTCTCTCACAAGCATTCAATAGTGCATTTGTGTGTTCAAGAGGGGGTCAAGGATTGTTGGTAATGCTCTCTTACTCTTATCTATTTTCAAATAGATTAGATCTCTTTGTTCACTTACTACTTAGTCATGCGAGTTCTCCTCCTAAAATGGGAATTGTTTTCACCACTTCATTTTTTCCAATTCGATTACTCTCTCTATCTACGTGGCTATTCGTGGAGGTGGGAACACCAAAATGAGGGTTTGACTGTAGAAATCCCTGAAACAACCCCAACATTTTCCCTTGTTCATCTTGTGTGTAGGTTGCAAAAGTGGAGCTTAGAGGAAGGATTCAAATGATTGGATGTTTGTAAGTCCTCTCTTAGCTCTCCTTATATTTTCTCTCAGTTTCTATTCTCTCTGTTGTCCCTGTGTTAAATAGACCTTAGACTTGTGCTAGATAGTGAATTTTTTAGTCTTCCTACTTAAGTCTTGAGTTCTCTATTTCTTGGGATGCCAACACATCCTTCAAACTCTAGTGCAATGCATTGGCATCCTGATTTCATGTTGTAGTACTTTGGCTGATAGCTCTTCCTTTAGAAGTAGGAATCTAGAATTTTTTCTCTCAAATCCTGAAGTAGTCTTTTATGATAATTAGTTTGGGTATAACTTCTTTTCAATTTATTCATTCAATTAGCATCGAGGTGGTTAACGACAGTTCACTCCTTGGGATTCTCTTGAGAATGAAGAGAGTCATGAGCAGTGAATCCCCCTTATCTCACAGTTAGCAATTGCTTTAATGTGGGGGCATACATCAATAACATCTTTTGATATTTTGCATATTTCATGGTGTGATGTTCTTGTAATGTGTCCTTTTCTTGGTGGTGTCATTAGGTTTGATGTCCTCCAAGAGTGTGATATGTCTTAGCATACAACTTTCCCTTAGTGGCATGATGCAAAGTGAGGCATCCCATAAGTGGCAATATGATATTCTTGACTTGTCCTCTCTTGGAGATATTAGGCATGATGTTCCCTAAGAAGAATACCTTACACAAAGCAAGATCCCCTTGAAAAAAACCTATAGATATAATATTCATAAACAATGAACACTGTGGTGCCTTATTAAAGTTTTCAGGAGGATAATTTTAATATGGTATGGGAGCCTAATACGATTCTCTCATTTACTAGGTCCTTTTGGGATACTCACCTAGTGGACGCCCTGAGGTTCCACTACCCTAGAGTGAGCATGTGTGTTGTTTGCATGGTGGGAATTGTGTTCTTCTTGTGAACACTTTGGGACAAAAAAATTAGACCTCATCCACATCATGTTGGACAAACTATCAATGCTTGATCCTTGCCTTTTTTCTCAGACAAACAACCATGTTCCACATCACGTTGGAACAGTTGAAGCTTGATCCTTTATTTTCCTTTATTTTCTTGGTCTTTGATCCCAAGCTTGATCCTTCACATCATGTTGGAACAGTCGAGGCATGATGTTCCCTAAGAAGAAGACCTTACACAAAGCAAGATCCCCTTGAAAAAAAACCTATAGATATAATATTCATAAACAATGAACACTGTGGTGCCTTATTAAAGTTTTCAGGAGGATAATTTTAATATGGTATGGGAGCCTAATATGATTCTCTCATTTACTAGGTCCTTTTGGGATACTCACCTAGTGGACGACCTGAGGTTCCACTACCCTAGAGTGAGCATGTGTGTTTGTTTGCATGGTGGGAATTGTGTTCTTCTTGTGAACACTTTTGGACAAAAAAATTAGACCTCATCCACATCATGTTGGAAAAACTATCAATGCTTGATCCTTGCCTTTTTTCTCAGACAAACAACCATGTTCCACATCACGTTGGAACAGTCGAAGCTTGATCCTTTATTTTCTTGGTCTTTGATAGGGTATGATTGTGTATCTTTGTTATTTTTGTATACATAGGTGTCTTGAATGTCTACTTCAGTGTGAGTTTGACATGGGGTCATACTCTCACTAAAGTGGGGGAAAAAGGTAGTAACAGAAAACGTATCCCTTTTTCCTTAATTTGGGGATGAATTAATACAATAGACTTAATGATACCTTATTTAGGGTTTTTAAAAGTGTCTCTTTACACTTTCACTCTAATCTAGGGATTTAATTAACTAATTGAGTTTAATTGAGCTTAATTGGCCCCTTAAATTCAAATCCAAGCCTTATTTATTGCATTTTTTGAGGGATAAAGCCCAACACTCATTAATAATGTTACACAACACTTAATTTGGCAAAGTTTGTACCCTAGGATAGTGACCTAGGACCCATTTTTCACCTGGTGAATGGGTCCTGACTAGGTCCTAGGACCCCCTTTTGGCATGTTATTTCACATTCCCCGAGACAGGTCCTAGTTGAGTATGATAGGACCCATTCGCCCTATGGTGAATGGGTCCTCCTTAACTTAGGACACCCCTTTTTGGGTATTTTAATAATTTCAAATCCTAGATCTAATGTTAGCTTGTGTTATTTGAATTTCAGGATTAAATCTTAAGATAAGTATAAATATAAGGTTATTTCACATAGTTTCACCCTAGTAGATCTAAGCTTTAAAGTATTCAAGCATTATAGCAAAATTATGATCAAGAGAGCATTTCAAAGGAATTCAAGGGTAGATTATTAGAGTTTATTGCAACAATCAAAGGTCATATCATCATGTCAAAGGTATACAACATCATGCATGTTATTGAGCTAATTTGTTGATGTAGCATTAAAGATCCAATTCAAGCATTGTTTCATATCCAAATTCAAGATCAAGATCTACATTCCTTAAAGACACTTCATGCTAGATTTATGATTTGTACTCAAATAATTCATCCAAGGTATCATTGTTTCATGTTTCATTGTTTCATCATAAGGTTTAATTACCAAAATTGGGTTTGACCAAGGCATACCCCTATTCCCTAACAATCAACATTTTTGTCTCTATTGATGTGTGATTGTAGGTTTTAGATTGAAGACCGATTAGAGAATAAAAATTGTCAAAGTTGAAAAGTTGTAAAAGTTGTCATCTTTCTTGCAAGAGCATGGAAAGTACTCTACATAATTTATTTTTGACTTTCAGGATTTGAACACATGGGATCTAGGATTGTAGACATTGAAGAATATGATCCCGAAATTGATTTTCCAAAACCCTAACAGGGACCCATTTTCCATTGGGCGAATGAGTCCTTAGTGAGGCCCAAAACAACACTTTTCCAAAAAGGTACACATCATTTTAGCATATGAAAACCTATGTTTTTAATGTTATAACAGTTAGGTTTATTTTCAGATTGTTATTTATGCATTATACCCCTCATAATTGAGTGAAACGACTACTAAAAAATTGGTACGCCCATTTCTTGATCTCATTTGGTGATTACACCCTCTTTTTTTTCATTTCTATATATATTGATGAATAAGTGTCTGTATTATCATTTATAAAGAAATAATATTACACACATTCAAAGAAAGGTGGGTGGATATAAAATTATAACCCAATATTCGAAATGAGGTTAACATTCAATCACAAAAGATATAAAAACATGTTGCAAGGTGATAAGGGTAGTAGTAGAGGGGTAGGAGGAGGGTCTCAGTCATCTGTTTTACCCTATACATCAAAGGGGTCTAATGGGTCCATGAGAGGGTCCCAAATCTCATCATATTTATCTTTATCTTGAGAAATAGAAAGAGGCAACCAAGGAAAATTGTTGTAGTCATATCAACTAGAGGATCCACTATAAGTACACCTTGGGGTTTCTCCCATAAGAGGAAAAGAGGTAGAGGGATACAAAACAGGTTGTGATACACTCATGTGACCATGATCTCTATTAGTTGGAGGAGATGTTTGTAAATGAGCACCATGAGTGGAAAGACTAATCTTGTTGGTTCCCAACAGGAGGAAAGTGACCACAAGAAGAGGAAGGAGATGGAGGAACCTTGACCATTGAACACGAGGCATTTTCCCAGTGGTTGGTAATAACTTGACGATGAGCCACTTCTAGAGAAAATTTGTTAGCTTGCTCTTGGATCTATAATAACACAGTTATAGAATAAATAGTGGTTTTGAAAAAATGTATAACATGTTGAATAAAAAATAATGAGAAAAAGTTGTTGAATTTCTATCTTTTCATATGCTGAAGAGAATCTCCACTCCAAAATCATGTCATATTTGATTGAATTGATGTGATATACGTGGCCAACCACCTAGAAGAACCATATGCTAGAATAGAGGTTCTAACCCAAAGGGGTGAAAAAAATCATGAATAAGGTATCAATCCATAAAAGGAATACAATAGAGCATACTTTTTATATATTAGATTTTTTATTTCAAATAATTATAATTTATTTTTCATTACATTAATCTTATATTATAAATATTAAATTTATTATATATATATTGATGAATAGATGTTTGCATTGCCATTTATAAAGAAATAATATTAGCTAAATAACCCAAATGGGGTTAACATCCATATAAAAAAAATATAAGAACAATTTATTAGGAAAAAAGAGTAGTAGTAGAGGGGAAGGAGTAGAGTCCAAGTCATCAAATTTATTCCATACATCAATGGGTTTTGAAGTAATCACAAGAGGGTCTCAACTCTCACCCTTTTTATCTTTATCTTTATCTTGATCATCATAAGCTATAGAAATAGGAGGAGTTATCCAAGAATTTTTTTTGGATTCATACCAAATTGAGACTCCACTATAAGGCCACTTGGGGGTTACCCCATGCGAGGCAGAGAGGTAGAGGACCACCAAATAGGTTGTGACACACTCCTATGACCATAATGTCCTCTGCTAGCTAGAGGAGATGCTTGTGAATGAGAACCATGAGTGGAAAGACTCTAAACTCACTAGTGATAATAAGGAGGAAAGAGACTACAAGAAGATGAAATAGATGGAGGAACATCAGCCATAACACATAAGGATTCTCTTAGCGGTCGAGAAGAACTTGAGGGTGAGCCACTTCTGGGGAAATTTTGTTAGCTTGCACCTATATCTATAATAACATATTTATAGAATAAATAGTAGCTTTAGAAAAAAGTGAAACATGTTGATCAACAAAATAATAAGAAAAAATAACATACTTTCTATATTTCTATATGTTGAAGAGAAACTCCACTTTGAAAGCATATAATATCTAATTGAATTGATGTGTGATATAGGGCCAATCCCCAAGAAGAACCATATTCCAAGAGAAGGGTTCTAGGTGGAAGGGGTGAAAAATGTCATGAATCCATTGCTAGAGTTTTAGAATTCTAGGAGATAACCAAAAGAGGTGCTTCAAAGAATCCAATTGCAAATAGAAAGGGCAACGAGGGTCCCTGATGCCCATATGAACTAACTAAGAACCCATGGGAAAGCCTTGAAAACAATAATACACGAAACAAAATGGGCCAACTTGGGTTCTAGAACATCAAATTATTATATGTCTAATGCCCAATGAAATTAAATTATTATAATAATTAATTTACATCAACTTTTTATTTAATCAACTTTTATAATGTTTTAAATTAATTTCTATAAACTCAATTAGGATTTTTTTTCTTAACAATCATATTTAGCTAGTTTAGATATTTATGTAAATTTATATATTTTAAAATAAGAATAATTATCTATTTCAATTAATTAATTTATTATAAATTATACATATAATTTAATATTATTATTTTTTTATTATGATAAGATCGTAAAGCCGTATAACATAACACTACAATATCACTTTATAATGGTAAAATTCACATATCCATACATTTTTTTGTTTAATTTTATGCCTTTTTAGGTAATACCTTGATACATTGCACATATAAAAAAATCATGTAATCTTGTCCTCAATTGAGTTGATTCCCCTAACACCTACCTTGTTCTTATATGCATGTGCTCTAATACATTTTCCTAATCCTTGAATTTATTACAACTATACATTAACCTACCTAGACATATTCATTATACATATTAATTTAACTATTTATCTTGCCAATCATTTCCATAGTTGTCGGGCTGACCTTGTAGTCATATATTTGAATCTTCCCTTTTTAACATTAGATTCAAAATTAGGGCAGCTAGTCTCTTTTATCTTCCAATCTTGAGTTGACTAAGTACACATTTTTCTTATTTTCATGCTTTGTGGTAGTATTTAAAGGAACTTAGTTGCAATTATTTCTCATATCCTCACCCTCTAAGCTTCATGTGCATATAATTTGTGTGGAAAATTCAATTGGTGTGAAAAGGAAAATAGATCTATATGAGGTATCTAAGAGCATATTTATTTTTTCAAAGTGTTATATTATATCTTTTATACACATTCCCATGGGTTGATCTAGGAGAATGTGTGACCTAGTGAGACAATCATGACTCTTGAATGTGTTGATACCTTAGCACACCCAAGTTGATGTAGTCATGGATAGAGAGTAATGAAAAATAGTTTATTTATGCAAACTAAAACCATATGAGAAAAATATCAATGAAAGTACACAATAAAAATAGATTTAGATCCTACAAATTAATGACTATATTGCCTAAATCTCCAGATCAAATATATATACCATATTTAAATTCTATAGCACATAATTTTCTATAAAAGTTTAGGAATATGAATTTTTGTTATAATTTAACATTATCACAAGAAAAATTTCCATTATAATAATTGAGACCCTAAATTTTATAGTTTAAGTTTATCTCCTCTATGTTCTAACTTTTTCCTATTAAAGAGAACTTGATTGTTATGTACCTAAGAATTATAATGTAATATTTATTTAAATGGATGAAGATGTAAACATGTTACACACATCCCTTAAGATAGGATTATTGAGTCATGGATATTTTTCTAATTAATTATTTTACATGATGGATAGGTCTTTATTGGGATTACCCTTCCATTATATTATTATGAGATATTTATATAGAGGTGGTGGTTATTATTGTAAGGATATGTGATTAGTATGGTATTATTTTTGGAATCTCTTAGAGATAGAGCATGGAGTGGATTCCTCCATGAATATTGTACAGTTATACCCTACCTCAATGGTTTATTCTAGTTCTACATTTATTAGATATTAAGGCATCTTGGAGCACAAACATGCTTGTGTGATATGTGCTTCATCTCCTACTTTGAATTATTTACATTATTATATGTGTGGATATTATCAGGCAGTAAAAACTTTTATTTTCTTTAGAGCTAAAAGGACAAATTGTGAAGGACATATCTTTCTCCATTTTTTTTCTTGTTTCTAAGGTGTTTAGTAAGGATATATTGAAGTTTTTTTTTTTTTTTTTTTGATAAGAAAGGGCAGCTATGTTGTGATATATTGATAATAAAAATGTAATTACAAAGTTACCCCTTCAAGGTTCCATACATACAAAAATGGTATTAGCCCTCCATTGGTGACAAAAAATAGAGAAAGCACCGTAAACATTTCGATTTTCATACAAAAACCACCATTACCATCCCTTATTGATCTTCATAGAAATGCTCAGAGCCCACCAAGTCTACAAACGCATGGCACCAGTCCAACCCGACCACCGCGTCAATTCCCAGCCTCCGATAGAGAAATTTTTGTCCCACCGACGCCCATCGTCTATGGTGTTGCAGAGCCTCGCCTTGTGCGTCCAGGATGAAAGGATGCCAATCAACAACTACACCCAAATTTAGCATTCTTTCCATGTCGTCTGGCCAGGGGAGTCCCACTCCAGTCAGTGCGACCGCAATCGTGTCAATGTTGCCTACCAGAATTGATGCTTTGAAGACTGAACGTAGTAGGAGAAAACACCTCTCCTTTGGCAATTCTAAGTCTAGAAGTGACGCCAAGAACCTGGAGGAGATATCAGAGTTGGCCCGCGTTCAATTTTTTGATACACAATATTCCCTACTGAGCACCATCCTTACAACCTCTGTGCAAAGGATATCCCTATTGCAACAAATATTTTTCAGTCACTTGTCGGAGATCTCGCCATGAAATGCAGCCTCCCGCTTCATGCTTGAAAGCTGAACTGGAGTATCCATTTTGGTGCCAATGTATTGAAGTTGTTACAATCCATATCTAATGTCATTTAAAACAAATTTGAGTTATTTATTGGAAAAGTAGGGTTTCCATTAAATTTTCTTCTAGGGTAAAAAATAATATTTTTTTAATAAATTTTGAAATGTTAAATAAGAGCACATTGTTCTATAAATAATTATGGTTTGAAGTCATTTGGATTAATTTTGAGTAAGTTATTGTAATTTTATATTTTTTCACAATCTTTTTCCAAGCCATAAATCATATATTTTCTTTTTTTATATTTTTACATTTATGGAAATATCATAAAAATGAATTAGGGGTAAACTAATATCATTCTTTTAATTTGAAGCTAAATACATCATGACTTGGTTGGTGCAAACTTTGGTCAACTAGATTTTCTAGAAAGGTGAATTTTTTCTTAAAACCCTAGTTTCAATGGAATGCCCTATTTTTGATGAAAGTGGACATAAATTAGGTTGAAAAACCAATGCAAAATATTTACTAGTAAAAATAAAAATTGGAAATATCTTTCTCTAAACTTAATAGGCACGAAGAATCAATTCACATTATTGTGAAATGAATTTTTATCTTTGCATGAATTTGAACAAGATTTCTTAGATAAATAGGCTCCCATATACAAAGAAGAAGAAGACATAGAAGGAGAAGAGGAGTGTGAGGACGATGAAGAATAATAAGAATAAGGAGAAGGAAAAATAAATGACAAGATGATGGAGGATATTCATACATGAAATTTAGCTCTAAAGAAGGAATATTCAATTATTCAATTCTATGATTATATTCAAAAGGAAGAGGTTATTGTTGTTAGTGTAACTAGGCTCATTATCAAACTAGTTACAATATCACTCTGTCTAGGTTGACACATTCATACTAGTTAAGTCTCCCCTTAAAGAATTTTTAACATTTGTTTGAATTCATGTTGTTAAGACACATGGACTCACCTCTTGAAACACCTATATCATGAAAACTTATACATGATCTCACACATGTCATATGAGATAACATGTGTTTCATATTTTGAGGGCTAGCTAGACATTAATTCCTACCTTCCTACCTCCTCTTAATTTATTTTCTATGCAAGGAACTCATTGTATGTTTTAATACACTTTCATTTAATTTGACAGACATGCTGATTTGTTCTCATCATTCACTTGTGGAAGATATAATTGTTCTAGAATTCTATTCTTGGATACTCCAACATGGTATAAAACCCACAAATTATAAGTTTCTTTTTTAAATTAGGTGAATACAACACTCATATCTTTCATTTCAATGTCATGGAGCCAAATGAACGTCACCACTAAGCTTGGAAGGCTTGAGAAATGAAGAATAACCTTTTATTTCATCAAAAATTGGTAATTATTTAGTTTTATAAAATTTCCTTGTATCTTGCTACAAAATATGGAGTCCATAAAAATCCATATTGTATATAATTTTTTTAAATAAAATATTTTCTAGTAGAGGAATCTTGACTTAGGTGACCTTTATAATTTTTTTGGTGAATCTTTGAAAAAATCTAGTAGCTTTTTGGGTGTTCATCCTCTTGTTAAGGGTTTACTCCTTGAGAAATTTAGTTATGGCCCCTTCCCTACCTACTTGGGTTGTTTGACATGTCGTACTAATAGACATCAAATGGATTCCTCTGAATACACAATTAGAGGATTGGAGTTGACACCATTATAAAGTTCATTTCTAAAGTTGATACTTCTATTTTTGCAATAAATGTGGTTCTAAGAAAAAGTTTGGATATCTAGATCCATGCTCAAATAATAGCCTAGGGGTCATGGGGCCTTGAATCAGATGCCATAATAACTAGGTGGAATATTTAATATCGAGGATAAAACTTTGTCATTATTCTCTTCTTTTATTCTTTGCAACCATAAATTCTAGTTCTCAACATTTTGCACTAGCACATTAGGGACTGCAAAGAGATTAATTTTTTCTTCCACCACCTCTTCATCCACATTAAATCATAGAATTCCATCATGATACATAAGTATTTCAAATATTAAGGTTGAAGGAACATTATTTTGGTCTTTAGAGGTCATGGATTTGAGCCTAGTGATCAAAACTTTGTCTTGGAGGGAAATGTCAAGAGATTTGAGGTAAGATATGTAGGGTTTTCTTACTTTCCCTTTCTTATAGAATGGGGTTTTCTTATAGTTTCAAATGTCCTCTTCTAGCATGATACATTTTCTATCGCTATGAAAAATAATAATAATATCTTACTAATAGTTTTGTATTGGGAAGATCTTTCTCTAATAATATACTTATTATTTAAGTTGGAATCTCAAGATTTTTTGTGGGTGACATTATATTTTGTCATAGTCTCCACCATTGCCAGCTCACTTCCATAGGTGGTTGTAGACACCTAAAAATATCTAACACATTTCTTCTAAATTCAACATCATTTCTTGTCTTCTGTAATAACCCTCCTGGTTGCTAGTTGGACTCAGTAGTGTTATGTTTTGTTTTGATGCTCACATACTATGATGGTACTGTTATTGTTTGATGTGGTTAGTCAGATACTATGATGACACTGTTATTGTTTGATATGGTTAGTTTAGATGCTAGATGATGTTATTTCATTTTGGACTTGATTACTTTATATGACATTATGGTTGATTATATATCAGTTGATTTTCTGAATTATGATATGATGCAGTGATTTAATTTAATATGTTATGAGATGATTATTAGTTAGAAATGTAATTCATGGATTATGTTATAATTGTTAGAATAGGTGTGACGAAGGACAATATAGCATCACTTGTTCGCGAGTGCCTTGTTATGTTGCGATTCCTTCTCACAATACAGTATCTTGATTTAATGCTTTGATATATATGTATATATGCACATGTACACAACTTCATTTGTATGCAGGATTGCAGGTATAAGTCTCGATTCCACCTGCTTCGGTAGGACAGGGCGAGCACCAAATAACCCAATGGATAAATGTTGATACAGAGGTGACGATGAAGTCCTCCCGTTCCATGATGTTAGGTCATCTCATCTGTTTGGTATAGTCGAGTTTGTGTATTTGTCGTTATTGCTTGTTGTGTTATGTGTTTTGTCTTATTTTATTTATGAGGGCATTTATAGTTATGATTTATCTTAATGATTGAAATAAATTATTTATTTTAATGTTGGATTAAATGGTATTTAAATAATTAAATATTTTAATTATTTTTGAAAATCTTACATTGCAATTAAATAATAATTAAATATTAAATATGGCTTAATTATTTTAATCAAGTAAATTGGTGGTGGATAATTATGAGAATAATTTATTTAAAATAAATATGTAATGTGAGGTGCAAGAAAAGTTGCAAAATAGGAATTAAAGCAATAAAAGAATAAAAAGACAGTGTGAGCCAATAGGAATAGAGAGTTGGGAAAAAGCTAGTTTTAAAGAATTGATTTTTCTTTTAATCTTGGATTTTGGAGAGCTTTGGAGAGAGGAGCAATATTTTTATTTATTTATGAATTTTTGGAGAAGTTCTCACACACACACAGAAGATCAGAAAGTGGAAGTTGCTCAAGTGATTGTTGAGTTCGTTCTGGACCAAGGATTGGAATCGGGATCAAGGGCATCAGAGTCAAGCAGGCGTCTTCAAATTTGCATTGGATTCCAGGTTCCTCTCGTTGTTCTCTTCTCATACCCTTTTCTGTTTTCTGTTTGCTTCAGAAAAGAAAAAAATAGATTTTATTAAAAATGATTCTTGCGAATATAGAAAACTTCTGTTGATTGCAAACTAGGGCAAATTATTAGACTAGAAAACAAAGAAAATTAAAGTTATTATACTGTTCCAGATGTTGTCAAAACAAAAACCCCAATCTTCTGAAACATACAAATTATCAATAATAGCATTTAGAGAAAAATGATTTCCCTATTAAAAACAATGCATTTGAGAGTTTGAAATGTATGGGTATGTGTAAAATATTCATTACTCTATTCTATTCTTTTGTTCTCTAATTTAAATTTACCTCTGTACTTCTTCCCAGCATGTTAAAATATATGTATGTTTATATATATATATTTATATACTGATTTATATATATATATATATATGTATGTATATATATATATCTACTTATATCTCCATTGAAATCCTTTTGTTAAATATTTATATTGTTTTTAACAGAAAACGAAAATTGAAATTTTTGAAATCCGTTCTTATTCCGTGCATAGGAATTTATTATTTTTTTCTGTTTCTGTGTTCATTGAAACACGTTAAAATCTTTTAAAAAAATATATAAATAAAAATGAAATTTCATATGGGGAAATCGAATTTTTTTATTTTGTTAAAGTTTTTTTTTGTGTTGGGGTTGGGAGGGCACGGCAGGCCGTACCCACCCGCCCCCTGTGGCGGACTGCCACAGCAGCCGTAAGGGCTGCTGTACAGCCCCCGCGGCAGTTCGTGGACTGCCGGGTAAAGCTGTATGGCTTTTAAAAAAAAAAATTTTATTAAGTTTTTTTTTTGTGTTTCATTTTCTTTTAATGGTAGATTTAATATATATATATTATATATTTTTATAATTTTAAATGTATTTGATAATTTTCAAAATATAATGGTAATGGGTTTTATAAATGAAATTTTAATCAGTTTAGGTAATGTATTTATTCAAGATGAATTGTAATTATTTATTTATTTATTTATTTTAATGTAAATTCATTATATTGGAATAATGTAGTTTTGTATTGTGTTAATAGATAAGTAATTGCTTTGTATTTTTAAATAGGCACCGTTTATGTTAACTATTATTTGATTTGAAATAAATATGTTAGACAAGCTTTAGCTTTTTTGTTGTGATTGTGGGTTTTTATTGTGACAATCGTTTTGGGTTATTCCTTGAGAATGGTTTTAACCTTACTGGTGTAATCTTGCTATTTGGATGTAAGTTTTCCCGTTATGCTATATTCTTCTTTATTGTTTGTGTTGACTCGTGGGGACCCTATCATATTTTAACCTTAGTCCAGAGGCATGTTTATTGTTGGAGTTGTCTTCGTCTTGGTTATACCTTTGGTTTCAAAGCTTTGTAATTTGTGCTTGGAAGGGTTGGACGTTTTCTTATGATAGTTTGTTATGGATTGTCGCGAGAGGAATAATACCTCATATGTGTGATTCGAGTATTATGTTTCTTTTTGATTGGTCCAACCCTTGCCGATGTGAGATATGTTAGGGGTCATAGGAGGGAGAGTGGCTCTTCGTGGGCGCCGACGCCTCGGATGAGGAAGGGCCAGGATAACCCTCGAAAGAGTAGTAAACAAGTGATAACCTAAACAATAGATTTAGGGGGTTGGGTAGTAAAAACACACAAGATAATAAAACTTTGGATTCCTCGGCTATGCATTAGGGCTACCTTAGACTAGTGATAGACTGAGAAGGCCGTGGTCGGCATAGTCATAGTCTCGTCTTCACGAGAGACTATTGGCTCCGCATCAGCTACCCTATGGTGTTGGCGCCTCAGTTAGGAGGAAGGGCCAGGAGATCCATAGATGGGTGCCGGCGCCTCAGTTGGAGGAAGGGCCAGGAGAATCCCATGAGAGCTATGTGATGACACTCTCCACTTGACACCCTTGTACTTTGTTGTTGTTGCCTCTGGATGTTATCTCTTTATGATGTTTCTTTGAATTCTTGTGAATTGATTCTTGATTGTTAAGTGATAGTACTTCATGTTATCGTGATGAGTTCTTGGCTTAATCGTGTCATGTGATTTGTGAAATTTGATGGTTGTTCATTGTAAGCTTTGAGTTGTACTTGCTTTATATCATATTGTGGTTGAGTCGGTTGACATTCATGGTCGGGTTCACTTCCTCGTCACCTCTGAGCACGGGGGGTGAGTTACTTCGTAATTCACATGGTTGGGTGGAACGTGCTCCGCACCCATTGGGTTCCCCATCAGCGTCATGTCTTCTCAGCTTTCCGCAGTGGAGTTGTACTAGTGATCAGTTGTACTTTATGTTCATTATTCTTGTATCAATCCCCATGTTGGGAAATTCAATGTAATTCATGTATCAAAGAAGATTGTAATGTAATATTGAAACAATGATGTAATAGTTAGGTTTAATTTGGATCTTGTTAAAAGATTTATCATGGATGTACTTATGCGATGTTTATCATACTCGCATCTTGGCTATTGGTTGTATCATCGTATATGGTTTTCATAAATTAAATGGTTATGTTATTTTCATTATCTTTATTATGTTTTGTGGTTGCAATGTAACCTCGTGTGCCCCAGAGAACTAAGTGTATTAATGTTATGTGTTATGCTATGTGATTGTGGTTTAATGTTGTTACATTTTACTTTTATTAAAAAAAAAAATTATCCGCATTATGTGTGTGTTCTCTGGGGTTTGCACGACGTGCGTTACATCTTCATTACTAATCAACCCCTTCATCACTATTAATTAAATATTTTTTAATTATTTGATTAAGCTAACACTTTTTCCACTTTAATTAAATAATTTTAAATTATTTAATTATTTCCTAATTTTTTGTCATCCACTTTAATTAAACAATATTTAATTATTTGATTATTTTCTAATTCTCCTCATCCACTTTAGTTAAATAATTTTTTAATTATTTAATTAATTTCAAATTATTCTTTTATCCCCATAGGTAAATAGTTTTTACTTATTTGATTAAAATCACTTTCCTCTCATCCAAAATAAATAAATAATTATTATTTAATTAGCTAATTATTCCCCAAAGATTAAATAAATTATTTAATTTATTTATTTTGACTTTGCACATTACTCTAAAACTAAATAAATAGATATTTTATTTATTTTATAAGAATAACAATTCTATCTTTATTCCTCCAACTCTAAATTTAGTGAGTTAACTAAGAAGAAATCTTAGTTCACTCTCACTCGCTTCCACGTCATCCTCTCATGTAGTCAATACTTTGAATCATGCAATCACTTAACTCTTCAACATAGCATCTCATCCTACCACATGTCAAATTCATGTTCATCATGGTCTCTTAACAATTCTCATCCTTTGATCTCATCTCACATCTTGCATTATTGATCTAATATCCTTGAAAGCTAAAAATATGCATCATTTATCCATTCAATCTCTCCTCGAATTTGCGTCAAAACTATACTTGATTTTACATTGATTTTGCTATCAAGGCTATGCTAAGTATTTGCGAAATACACATACTATTCAAATAGCATAATTTTACATTTCACAATGGAGTAAGGCTAGTCATTTTTGGTGGAGGTAAAATAATTAGATTAGTTAACATTATTTTATTTCATGTTTTTATTGTGAACATGCATGATTGGTATTAGATCTTTTAATCATTGAATTAGTATTTGATTATTGTTATCATTTCCTTTGTTTGAATTCATTAATCTTGATTTAACGTATTCACATTTTGGCATGCTTGGTAAAGTGTTTACTAAAGAGGAATGTAAGAATATTGAAAAACACCTTATAGATTATCTCCATTTTATAGCATGGAATTATGAAGATTTAAAAACCTATGACACTTTAGTTATAACATGCATAATCTTGTTAAAGATCTAGGAATGAAAACTTTTAGGTATAAAAAAAGGGTGATTAATCTATTACTAGAACCATTGATTCAAAAGGAAGTTCAAAAAATATTTTTGAATATAATTATTTTCTCAATAAGACATTCTACGTGGGTAGCTAACTTAGAACCTATCTAAAAAAAGAACAGGGATTTGCATTTGTGTGTTGAGTTTTGTAACCTTAACAAGGAATCCAAGAAAGATAATTTCTCTTTCCCATCATTGGATGAAATATTACAGATTGTTAATATGTCTCAAATGATTTCAATCTTGGAGGGACTTTTAGGGTACAATTAGGTAATGGTTGAAAGAGAAGATAAAATAAAGACTGCATTCACTATAAAGTAGGGGACTTTCACATATAGGTAAATGACGAAGATACTTTGCAACAAGCAATGGATTCTAATTATAAGGATCTATTTGGTAAATGCATCATAATATATATGGATGATCTTACAGTTTTCTTGAAAAATAGGGGAGATCATATTAATGATCTTAGGAAAGTTTTATAGAAATGCAAAACATATGGGATTTCATTGAATCCCAAGAAGTGTATATTTATAGTTATAGAAGGTAAACTTATAGGTCATGTTATATTAGAAATAAGTATTTCAATTGAAATTGATAGATTAAGCATATTAATGATACTTCAACCTCCTAGGAGTAAGAAAGAGTTGAAATCTTATTTTAGTAAGATCAATTTTGTCTAAAAATTCATCACAAGATTTGTTTAGATAGTCCAACTTTTGAATTCCATGTTAAAAATGATGCTAATATTGAGTGGACTACAAAGGCTAAAGTTTCTTTTGAAAGCATAAAAGGAGAAATTTTTGAAGCTACAATATTAAAAAATCCCAAACTATACAAAACCATTTTATATTTACTCATTTACATTGGTTCATACTTGTGCAATAGTCTTAATGGAAAGAGTTAATAATAAAGAAGAACAACCAATTTCCTTCATGATTTACTCTATCAAAGATATTGAGCTTAGATACACAGATGTAGAAAAAATATTTTGCATTAGTTAAAGAAGTAAGAAAGTTTAGACACTATATTCTCCACAGTCAAAATATTGTTGATGCAAAGTGAACTAGGGGGAAAACAATCTAAATGGGTTACTATATTAAGCAAGGGTTTGATATAAAAAATAACACCTATGAAGTTAGTTCATATGAAAGCTTTATTTAGATCAATTGTAAAAATTGATCCACTAATTATTAGCCAACAATATATGGCAAATGTAATAACACAAGGTGATTGGTATGTTGATATAGTGCATTACTTGATATTCAACAATTGTCCAACCAACATGCTTAGAAAAAAGAATATATCTCAAAATAAAAGCTAAAAATTATATGGTCAAATGGGGAAACTTGTTTAAAAATAATGATGAGGGAATTTATGTGAGATGTCTAAATCACCAAGAGGTAGACACTGTTGTAGCATAAAATTTTTTCCCCCCTTGATAATTTTACACTAGGTTTTTCTCCCCCCTAAGTGCTTGGACCTAATCGTGCATTAATTTTGAATTTTATAAACATTCTTGGAAAATAAAATATTAGAAATAAAATTATGCATTTATTATTTTTCCCCTAATACTTTTGATTCTAAAAAAGTAGGAATCTAGTCTAGGAAACACTATGCCCTAGACTAACATTTTTGGCTCAAAATTTGAATATGTCGATGTCGATAGTTTATTATTGGAATATTAAATTTCAAATGTTGGCTATCGGTATTTTATTTTTGGGAGATTATAAGAATGACATATAAATACAAGGTATTTTCATGATTTTAATCCTAAAACTTTTATTTGAGCAAAGTGAAGATTCTAAGAGCACTCAAGAGAAAAATTATCTTGAGATTATTGTAGCATTTTATCATTCAAGAATCATGCCATATGTTATGTGAGTTTGTGATCATGTTTGCATGCATTTTTATTTATGAGTACTACTTTTAGGTATTCAAATCAATACAAGTCAATTAGCAATTCATCCTTGAAGGTGATGAGTGTGACTTCATCCCATCAAGGAGATCTGATATGAGTGGTGAGTTGTAACAAGGTTGTCAATTCATTACTTGTTTATCATTAGCCTCTATCTAACCAAGGATACACTCTCTTTCATCTTAATTTACCATTATGGAGGTATAAATACCAACATGAGGTTTGAATTAGGAAAGACCCTATATGGCACAACCCTTCTTCTAATCTTATATGTGCATGTTACAAATATGAAGTGAGTTGGAGGAAGATTGAAAACTATTTGTTCATTCATGCATGAAAACCCTAAAAATTGACAAGTTACAGAATCTAAATTATCTCATTAATAGATGAAGTTTTGACGACAACACCTGGAATACATAAGCTACATACTAGTGTCTTGAGGCCTACATTGTTAGATCTAAAAAATGAGGACAATCCAAGGTGTACTACACTCTAGACTTGCAAGATCAAGCTCAAGTTTATACCTCAGGAACATCTTTGCCTACCCTTTTCATTTCTAGAAATTAATTTTTCTTGTCTGCATCCAGATTATCATAAATCATAACATACTATTACATCTTCATAGTTTACATAGTTATTTCATTTGTATTATTCAAACTTAGTCAATCAACAATCCATTACATCCACACACAAAAAAGGATTAAAACACAGATCCACCATTCTAAATCTTGATATTAGGATTTGTAGTCAAGTGGATTTGAGATCCTTTCTAATCCTTTGATTAGGAAAGGTGTGATTTAGAAACTAGATCCATTTTCCTAATCAAACATTATTAGTGATCTCGACTATTTCAAACACTAAAGATATTTTAAAATCTAAATTAGAATTTGGATTATTTGCATTCATCATTAGTACATAAATAATTGTCATAAAAAGCATTGAAATGGAAAAAATTGTATCCAAAAGACATCTAGGGTTAGTTCCAATAATTACAAAGTAGATATAGTTCAAGCTTTCATTGATAAATTTGCACTAAGTCATTTACAAATATGAAATCAAAGATTGAAATTGTTCAAATAATTCATTTAGGAATTAGTATATAGTGGAAAAGAGGAAAAAGTGTATTGTGTTGTTGCATAATATTTGAAAGTGTGCAATTTTTATATTTGTGAAGATAGGATCATTGAATTTCTATATTGTACAATTTGAAAGTTGTATTTCCAAGTACATTCATTGATTGAAGATTGTGAAAACTTCTTGCATAATTGTTTTTCATATTGCAATATCACAAATCTATTAAGATATATAAATTTATTTGCTATTAGACCTACACAGCCATAAAATAGGACACTCAAAAACTATAGAACACATTCACTCAAAAACTACAGAACACATCCAAACTCTAAACTCTATAAAATTACCTTTCTATTCTAGGGTGCAATATGCCCTACACCAATCAAATTTCACTAGAATTTGGATCGTAGACTTACCTTTGCGTCTTCTATGTGGTTTTGATCTCTGACTTTTTTATCTATCTTGATTTTTTTTCACTATCCTTTACTTTATCTTTAAAGTAGGCCTACCTAAGTGTTTTGGAACTCATATGAGCTTCACTACATGGTGTCCTATTGCTAATACTCCTATGAGAAATCATTTTAGACTTTTGGCATCTTGTGTTGTAACCACTTATGCTATGGAGCTTGAGTCTCATATCTCTTTCACACATGGTATTACCTCTACCCAATCCATTTTAGATTCCATCCCTCATCCCACATTACCCATGACTTCCTCACAATCCAACATTTATGCAAACTTAGATACCGCTATTACCCATGTTCCCAAAGATAAATTTAAATAATTGGATAAGGATTTAGAAGGTCTTCACAATTTTATAAACATTGAACCTTTAGTTGGAGAGACAATGCCTATTATGGACAATATTAGGAAGTTGATAAATGATTCCCAATGGAAGTGTTGCATAGTATAGCTCGCATAGTTGATGCTAACATCCATATAAAAACTAGGTGTGCTAAAAAATTTACTAATTCTCAAACAAAAGGAGGAAAAAAAGTTCCTTATACCATAACCATACCAATCCTCCTTAAAACATCTCTTTGATTGGGTGAGACCCTTGTGTTATTCTTACAAAAAATTTCAATTAAGGATCTTAAGGTTTTAACAATTGCTTTATCTTTTAGTGGTAGTCTACTAGAGAATACCTATAATTCATTGTTATTTGGATCCTCCACTCTTTTATACCTTCCCATGACTCTCTTTAGAGATGATCTACTTATTTTCAATTCTTTACTTGTATTTTTATTGAGGCAAGCTTTATTGGTTTTGATTGCTTACCATTGTTTATGTCATGACAGGTTAGGTGACATAACTATCTTTCGTGCATGAGGTAGAATCCAAACTCTCATATTCACTCATTATATTATTTACAATATATTTATCACTTGAATCATCAATATTATTAGCCCAAGAATCTTCATGATGGGCCTAAATTTTAGTTTCCTCATCATTTCAACAAATAGTTGACATCTTTTGGTCTCATTTAACTTCTCAAAAAATAATCTCCATATCCTATTAGCATATATTTGATAAGTACACTTTGGAATCTTATAAACCATTGGTTTCAAAATATTAGCATTAATATCAATAAAATACTTAGGCTTTCTATACAACAAAATAGGAGGTGTCCTCAAATTTAGAGTTTCCTCAACATTAGGAATGCCAAAAACATTGGGGATAGATGGTGTACCTTCAACTGGAGATGAAAAGGATGACATACCTTGAAATTGAGATGTAAAATATGGTGTACCTTTAACTTGATAAGTGAAAGATGGAGTCTCCAACTTGAAATGTGATTGTTGATGTACTTTCAACATGACATGTCATTGATGGTGTGCCTTCAAATTTACTTGTGGTGATATCTATGATGTGCCCCCAACTTTGAGATTCAATTCTCATTGCATGGAGGTTTTGCATCCATTACCTTTGTGATTCCCATTCCACATATCTTTTATATTGCATGGATGTTTCATGTTCCTCTTGAATACGAATTGATGAGACCAAATATTAGCTAGTTTTATGTTGTTTTAGTTCATACTTTTAGACATTTCCAAATACTCATTTCATATACATTCCCAAACTTATCTATCTTTTTATGTCTTTCATGCAACTTGAACTAGGTTTTGATGTATGGAATTATGATAATGATATAATGGTAATTGCATAATTAAGATGTGTGAGTGTGTATGGAATGCAATATGGATCTATATTTAATTTATGGTTATTAGTATTATGTATATGTTAGGGTAAATAGGATATTTACCCATGATTAAGTTTACTTAGGCATGATTATGCATTTAATCTCCTGGATGGTTTTTTCCCATGTGGGTATTTTTTCCACCCATCACATAATTTCTTTCCTTTAAAAGGCTGTATCATATGTATTTTCTCCATCTCAATTTTACTCACTCTCGTTTTGGTGAAATTGCTTGTGTGCTTCTCTCATGCATTCATGAAGGTATTTTGTTGTAGATGGTGCTCCTAGGAGGTGGATGAAACCAACATGGTATCAGAGAAAACCACCATTCAATCCTTCCTTTGAGAGTTTTAAGATCGTTTTATTTTTCCCAACATTTGAATTTTTTAAAATAATTTCAAAATTGCCTATTTTCATTTTTTCTTGGTTCTGCATTAAATCTACCATGCATAGAGAAGCTATTGTTCATGTGTTTGGATGCATGAATTCCTTGGCAGTGATTGGATATTTTGTGGCTTGTAGCATCAATTTAAAAATAATTTGCATTTTTTGCAGAGAGGAGGCATCTAGTTTGGCTTTCTCTGGCCATACATTTTAATCAAATTTTATATTTTATAAAGTTTGCTGTGATTTTTTTTGCTTAGGGTTTCCTTTTTTCTTGCTAACGTGGATAATGTTTTTTCTATTTAAATAGCATTTCAACATAGTTGGTTGGTGTGAGCAAGACTCATAGAGGCTCATGGTGTGCCTTGAGTTGTGGAGACTTGTGCAAAGATTTGGATTTTCAGTGGTGTAAAAAATTACTACAAACCAATAGCAAGGTGCATTAATATTTTCCTCAAATTTTCTTAGATTCTCTGCTCTTTTTTGCATTATTTCTTCCTAAAGGATTTTGGGAACGCTTCATTTGTAGTATTTGAGACTTTATAATTGTTGTTTAAGGTTAATGTCTTTGTATTTTTGGAGATTTTTCATAGTTCATTATGAGGTTTTCATTTCATCCTATTGTGATTATGTTGAAAAGGGGAAATTATAAACAATGGAGATATGGTATCATAAAACATCTCATATTGCTTCATTTTTTTCCACACTTATATAATCTTGTTCCCCTTCCTAGTACTAATATTGAGAAATTTGCATGGAATTGCAAAAGGGATCATGTCTTAGGAGTTATTGAAATGCATACTGATGATGCCACTTTGAATGCTATTGATCATTTTAAGTGTCCTCATATTCTTTGGACTAAAATTTGGGAAATACATGGAGATCCTAATACTCAGCTATTGCCAAATGATCCCATTTCAGATTGTCTTTTGTCTCTTCATTTTTTAGACAAGATACCCTATGATCATGCTACTATGCAGGAGTTTGAGGTTTTGGAATACTTTGAATCTTCAAATGAGGATGACGATGGTTCTTTAGATGCTCCTTCTTCTCCATCAAGGATAGTTGAAGTACCTTCACCTTTAGTGATTCATTATGGAGAGTCATTGATTGAGGCTCCTATCATCCTTGTTCAACAGGACCATTCATCTTGTGTTGATGATTCATTGAGCATGTCTAGTGATTCATCACAATCAGTATCTCATTGTCTTCTTGATTGGGATTCTTATTTTTTGGACATTGGTTCATTGTTCGTAGAATCTCATATTTCTAACTTGGAAGACACATTTGAGGGTATATCCATCCTATTTAATGATAGTTGTGGTACAACTATTTTCACCCCATCTCATCTTTGGAGAATGTTCAGAATTAGTTTCTAGTGGTACCTTATTTGTCACCTCCTATTGTGATTGGAAATGTTCCTGATTGGTTTGTGGAATCATCTTCCAAGGTTTTGGTGACACATGAGTAGATTTTAGAGACATCATCATACATATTCATGCTTTTTTATTTCAATTCCTATCTTGAAAGGGAAGCATACCTGAATTTTTATTTGGTTATGTTTCTTCCGAAAGGGAGACAAGTTGTTTTTTGACATTGAATTATTTTTTTCTTCAAGCACTTACCATTTTTGCAGGTGATTATACATTATGGGGGTGCTACATAGTCTCTTTATTTTCCTCTTATGGGGGGCCACTAATTGTATATACATGATGAATGTATTCCTTGGGGGGTGTGATTGAATCCTCCATCCATGTATCTTGCTTTTTTTTCCTTTCTCTTTTGGAGAGGGGTCTTTTCCCACAAGGTTTTTCTCCTTTTCTCCAGTTGTGAGATATTTCTTTTTGTAGCTGTAAATGGCTACCTAACATGGTTGTGTAGCTAGGACCCATATTGCATTTTTCATTTTGCATCTTCATTCTCCCTAATTTGCACTTAAGCAGGGGGGGTTAGGGTAAATAGGATATTTACCCATGCTTAAGTTTACTTAGGCATGATTATGCATTTTTTCTCCTAGGTGGTTTTTTCCCGTATGGGTAGTTTTCCCACCCATCACATAATTTATTTCCTTCAAAAGGATGTATCATATGTAATTTTATCCATCTCATTTTTATTCACTCTTGTTTTGGTGAAATAGCCTGTGTGCTTCTCTCATGCATTCATGAAGGTATTTTGTTGCAGATGGTGCTCTTGGGAGGTGGATGACACCAACAGTATATGTTAGATGAATTAACTCTTTGTAGCCAAGAAGCTAGAGTAAGCAAAATGTAACCTATAACAACTAGGAACACAACCTACAACCAAAGGGATTTCAAACAAAGATGTAGGGGAATTCTAGAACAATAGGAATATGAAAGTTATAGAAGTGGAAGTTGATGAGGGACACATTGCCCAAAACCCACACAAATCACCACAATAGATGCGAGATAGAAAAATAACTCACTTTCAAGTATTTTCTAGAAAATGAAATTACAGATTCAAAACTTACATGATACAGCCTCATGGGATTGATTCATTATAACAAAATCAACTCTGAAAACAAAATATATTATTCAAAGCCACAATCTGCACTAATGGAGCCACCTGTACAACCCCCACTTAACCCTTTTTAATTTTACCCTAATAACTTCCCTAGAATGTTCTAGAACATTCAACTTTCCCTTTTGTTTTGGCACCAAAAGTCCGGCTATTTGATTTTTTGCCTAGGAAGAAATTTTAATGAAATTCACTTTTTAGAGGGGCAACTTCACGGGGCCATAATTTTTTATTTGGGTGTCTGATTTTCTACTATTGCATATCATTGGAAAGCTCTCCAAGAGATATACAACACGCTAACCCACCATAGGTCAGTTTGTCAACTTTTTGAGCTACTTTGGGGCCTCTAAAGTCTTCATATCTGAATTTGAAGTTGTATTGGAGAAATTTCCCAGGACAAAGTTTAATATCCCCCAAATCATGTAGGGTATTGAGACAATTCTTTCACTACCATTTTTTTTTCAGTTTTGCTCCTTAGGGTAAATTTTTAGGTCCATACGAGCCTATTTAGGCCGACTTACTAAAAATAGTAAGTGATCATTTTCACTATTTTTGACTCCTGACTGTCTTACATCCCTTAAGAGCTATCATGGAACTCAAAACAACTAAATAAATTAAGGGATTTTTTTTTGGGTGATGTAAGATTTCCCTACACTGCTAGATGCTCCTACATTAGACACCTATGGTAATTTGAAAAGTGACCCCGTAACTTCTTAGGAGTTAGAGGAAAATCAAGATGGTTAACCTTAGCCTCAGAAAACCACAATGAATCTTCAACATTCCTTCCTCTCCACTTCACCAAGTACTCTGCATATTGCATGTTTCTTGTGCTTCTACCCACACAACTATCCAAAATTTCTTCTATCTCCTCCTTTTCTGAAGTAGGTGTTGGAATATTCCATTGCGCTTCTATAGTTTTTTCATTAATTACCCCTTCATGATATTTTTTTAAATCTAAAATGTTAAACATAGGTGAAATATGAATTTCATCAGGAAACTCTACCTCATATGCATTTCTTGAATCATGCTTCTTCAGGATCTTGCATGGTCCAAAATTCTTCATGCTTAATTGCATGTACCAACTAGAATCCTATCCTTTCACAAATGAACCATGACTTCATTTCCTACTTGGAACTCCTTATGCCTCCTTTTTTGATCTTCCTTGGCCTTATATTGTGAGTTCATCTTACTGATATGTTTCTTCACTTCTTCATGCAAATTCTTTAGGTGCTCAAGAAAATTTTCAGCCTCAACACTACTCTTCTCCCCCTTATCCATCTTTCTCAATTTAGAAGGAGTTCTTAGACTACTCCATTACAGAATCTAGAATGGTGATTTAGCATTCCTCCTATTGACATATTTTTTGTAAGCAAATTATGCTTGTGGCATAATAAAATCTCATCCCTTGGGCTTATCTCCTACTAAGCATCTTAGCAGGTTACCCAAACTCCTATTCACCACCTCTGTTTCTCCATCAGTCTGTGAATGGTGTGCAAAAATAAACTTCAAATATTTCTTCAACTTCTTCCATAATGTCCTCCAAAAATAACCAACAAATTTGGTATCTTTTTCTGAAGCTATACTCTTTGGTAGACCATGCAATCTCACCACCTCTCTGAAAAAAAAATCTACAACATGAACAACATCACTGGTCTTATGCCATAGAATGAAATGTGCCATCTTTAAAAATCTTTCCACCACCAAAATTATGGAATCATGCCCTCTCTGTCTCCTTTGCAGTCCAAGAACAAAATCCATGCTAATATCCTCTTATGGCTTCTTAGGTATAAGTAATGGCTAATACAATCCAGTATTATGAATTGTTCCTTTTTCCATCTGACATACTCTACAAATTTGTACAAACTTCTTCACATCTTGTTGTAACTGTGGCCAATCATAATTCTCACTGACAAGAGCAATGGTCTTATCTTGATTGAAATGTCCAGCCAATCCTCCACTATGCTTCTCCTTGATTAGATTCTCTCTCATAGAACTCCTTGGAATGCACAATTGGCTTCCTCTAAACAACATCCCATCTTGGATTAAGAAATCCATCCATCTTGTCCTATCCAAACTAATAGGCTCCAAACAAGCCTTCCAAGCTTCTACAAAGTCTAGATCTTCAAGATACAAAATTTTGAGTTCATTGAACCCAACAATCTCTATATTCATCTCTATCAATAAATTTTTTCTTCTACTTAGGGAATTTTAAACTCTATTTGACCTTCCACTCCTATGCTTAAAAAAAGTACAACTCTGCATAAAATCAACCCATTTTAAGTGCCTTTGATTTAACTTTCCTTGACTATTGAGATACTACAAATCCTGGTGATCAGTATATAAAACAAATAATTTTGGGAACAAATAGTGTCTCCATTTCTTCAAAGCCTGAACTATAGCATAAAAATATTGATCATAGACAAAATATTTCTTCTTAGCATAATTTAACTTCTCACTAAAATAGGAAATAGGCTTACCTTCTTGACTCAAAACAACTCCTATGGCAGTGCCACTAGCATCACAATCTACTTGAAAGACCTTATTGAAATATGGAAGTGCCAAAATAGGTTGCTTTGTAACTTTCTTCTTCAACATATCAAAAATTTTTGTTGCTCCTGTAGTCCACTTAAACTCTTTTCTATCCCCTCTCATCGCTTTAGTTAGAGGTGCATAAATACTACTAAAATTATTTATAATATTTCTATAAAAACTTGCAAGACCATGAAATGATCTTACCTCTATAACATTCCTTAGGGTAGGCCATTCAATGATAACTCTCACCTTCTCTAGATCCATATTAAGACCATTTGTTGAGACAAAAAATCGCAGATAAAATAACTCTCTTCAAAAAACTACATTTCTTCAAATTAATCAACAACTTCTCCTCAGCTTCTCAAAAACTCTTTGGATATGCATCAAGTGCTCCTCAAATGTCTTATTGAAAAAAAATCATCCAAATAAACAATAAGTTTTTTTTCCTAAAAATTCTCTCAATACCTCATTCATAAGCCACATAAATGTGATTGGTGGATTGGTTAGCCCAAAAGGAATGACCAACCAATCGTAAAATCCCTCCTTGGTTTCAAATGCTTTCCATTCATCTCCTTCTCTAATCCAAATCTGGTGATATCCACTCTTCAAATCTATCTTTGTGAAGTACTCAACTCCACTCAAATAATCCATAATGTCATCCATTCTCGGCAAGGGAAATCTATACTTGATGTTGATCTTGTTGATGGCCCTAAAATATGTACACATCCACCATTCCCCATCCTTATTTGTTGCTATTACTACAGGTAATACACATGGACTCAAACTCTCTTTGATCAATCCCTTCCACAACAACTATTGCAATTGTATTTTCAACTCTTCACTCTTTGTTGGACTCATACAATGAGCTGCCTTATTCGAAAAACTAGCCCTAGGAATCAAGTCCATCTAATGAATAATCTTTCTTAGTGGAGGAAAACCTTTATGTACATTATCAGAAATAATAGCTTGAAACTCATTCAACAAATTTGAAACCTATATAGGTACCTCAGTAGTATCTTCTTTATCAATTCTAGGGATCAATGCAAAACACATATGCTCATGCCTCATACCTTCTAGGAAATTTCTTCCATCAACCAAACAAATTATTGCATTACTACATACCTTTTCATCTTCCTCTTTCAACGGCTTCAACTTATGATGAAACCCATCCTTTGTCAAAGAATAGGTGTTGGAATGTCTATCATGTACTGCTCATTGATCAAACTGCCATGGTATGCCTAACAACATATGACAAAAATCCATAGACATAATACCACAAAATACGTCATCATGGTAATTTCCAATCTTGAACTTTACTAGACATTGTTCATTTACTAAGGCTTTATGGTCCTTCTGCAACCAAGAAATCCAATTTGGGTGTAGATGCCTTCTTCTCTCCAACCAAAACTTACTAACCATTTCCTCTGAAACAAGGTTATCATTACTACCTCCATAAATAATAACATTGCAAACTTTACCTTCACAATTATATCTGATGTGAAACAAATTCTTCCTTTGAGTTGGTTCCTTCTCCTCATTTAGCAAGGATCTTCTAGTAACAAGAACCTCTCCTCTTTCTGCATCCTCAGAATGTGAAGACTCAACATCTTCATCTACATGTGCAACTCGTGCATTACCCTTAGGTCTTCTATTTTTCTTTCCTTGATGTTGAGGACACTCATAGGCTCTATGTCCTTCTCTGCACTAGAAATAGGTTCCATGAAATCCTCTTCTTGGTCCTCATCCAAATATTTCTTTTCCTCTTTGGTCTCCATTATTCTGACCATGAGGATGGTAGGTGTTATCTCCTTTTTGGTTCTGGCTACTACTAGATCCTTCATCCTTCTTTTGATCTACATTTTGACCTCCATAAGACCATCCACAAGTATTTCCTCCATGACCCCCACCCCATTGTTTGTTCTCAAACTTCTTGTTCAGTTGTTCTTCAACCTTTAGAGAAAACTGATAAGCATCCTCAATGGTGGTAATTCTTACCAGTGCTAATTCTTCCTATATGCTTCAACCCATTAATAGAATGAGAAACTTTCTCTTTAGTTACCTCAGAATGTCCTGTCCAAATCAAGACCTTGTGAAATTCCTCTATGTATTCTTTCATCATCCTTGTTCCTTTCCTCAATCTTTGTATCTTCTTGAGCAACTCCAACTCATAATTGACTAGAATAAATTGTTTCTTCAATTTGGCCACCATTCTGTCCCATCTAGAAATTTTATCTTTCCCTTGTCTTCCTCTTTCTAACTGGACTGCTTTACACCCTATACTAGCACAACCTTTCAATTTTTTCTTTGCAAACCTCACTTTTTGAAGATCTTAAATCTCCTCAAACTCAAAAAATTCCTGCATGTCATTGATCCAATTGTTCAATCTTCAAGATTCAAACTTCCACTGAAAGTTGAAACCTCCATTTTAGGCCTTGATGGAACCCTTAATTTTTTGTGTTCCATTGATTAAAATTTTTCTAAACTTGGTTATTATCATCATTGTGGGCTTATGGTTTTATCCTTTTAACCATGCTTTAGGGTTTTTTTCTCTTTAACCCTCTCAAAAGGGTCTAAGTCTGAAATTCATTATTGACATTCTAATTCATTATTGACCCCATACTATCGGTTCTCAGCCATTTAAGTTATGATTTATGCCTTTTGCCTCATTGATAAACTAACCCCTTGATCTTTTTATCTCTGTGGTTGTATTAAAATTATTCCCTTATTTTAATCGAGGTTAATGTCTTTCAAAATATTTTCTCTAAGTCTAAGCTTGGGTTTTAATATTTTCCTAAGGTTTTAAACTAAATTGTATGTCCCTGACTTTCGTCTACCTAGTAATGGCGCTTTCTTAAAAATAACATTCTCATCATGTGTAGATATTAGGCTCTATGTTGATCATTGGATCATCATGAGAAAATATCCACCATCCCTCGTGTCCCCATTCTACATCATTTCTCATTAAAATAATAACATGGGTTGGCGAGCGGTTGCCACGTATCATGACCAGTGGTGGGCCCAATGTTTTCAAAGGGTCATTAGGAAAAGTTTTAAAAAAGATCTAAAATAGGTTTAATGTGGCGTGTCTTCATCCAGGCCATTCCCTGCTACCCCATTTTTTCCAAATTTGGAATAAATCATTGTCATCCAAGCTATGGACGCATGTCCCAAGGTCAGGGGACCTACCAAGCTACAAAGTGATGTGAACACTCTACTGAGAGAAGATTGATGATTAATAGTAGGTGACGTGGGTCAATTTTGACTGCTCCCCACTATCCTGTGTGAGGCCCATCTCTGCCACCTAACTCCCAACGGGGAAGTAGGAGAGCACCACATGGAGTAGCTTGGAGGGCATGAAGGACATCAGAATGAAGGATAATATTAAACAAATGTTTTAGCACGAACCATAGACAGTAAAGTGTGCACTACTAAAAGGAAATATAAGGCACGCGTTTTAAACTCTTTTGAGATCTTTTAATCTGGGCCATTGGTTATGTCAAAGGAATATGGCCATAGGCGAGTGGTCCCATGTTAAGTTATGAATATATTGAAGGCGTGAGATTTAATATTAGCCATTCCCCATCTCCCCATTGCAAGGAGTTACACGAGGGATATGTTTCATGGGGAAATGGGAGGGCTAACACATGGACAACACTTTAGTACCAAGGAGATAGTGGAGCCCGTGGATGACAAACAAGCCCCTCCACATGGCTTATTTTGATTTGATGAATGCTACGACTACCTACAATAAAGTTTATAAAATTAGTTTGAATTAATCTAGATCATTTTTCAATCAACACCTCCACACGATCAATGACTGACATTCAAAACTTAGTTCGAAGGAAAGTGAGCCATTCTGGTTCATGGGAGTGGCCCTTAACAGTGGAAAGGACATTGAGCTACCAAATCAATGGGTTGCATAGCTATTAAAAATTACTTTAGAGTATAATTGAGCATTGAGAAAGAAATTCTGCACACTTGGAGAGATTGTGCTATGGTTTTTAGACCCATCTGATGTTAAAGCTAGGGTTATTAAGCTACAAAAACCAATATGTGAATTATTGCCTTCTCATCAAAATTATTGATAAATTTTAGTCTCCAAATATTTCTATCAATTAGGATTTTCCTAGTTTTGCATTTATTTTAAGGTTTAGAATTCATTGAAAGAAATTAGTTGATCTTTCATTGCTATAATTCTTGTGAAACTCTTAGATGAAGGTTTTATTCTAAGAAACTAGAAACCCTACTTTATAAAACCCTTGAGTTATGGCTCCCAAAGAAAAAACATCTTCATCAAGAGGGGAAGTCTCTATTCCAAAAATACCTTTGAGTAAAGACATTTCCGACCACCTACCACCTTCAACTAGTGAAAAATCTAAGGGTCAATCGCTTCTCTAGGGTCTAAAAATAGTTGAGGGTTTAATTGACAAAAATAGTTTTATTAGGGATGCCAAACTACCTTGCACTGGGTGGGAATTGTTCTATGGTTGGTTCAAAAATAAAAACATGGGAATTCTAGTTCACAACCCTTAGATTCTTGACCTAGGGAAATTCACCGTGCCTAATGTATACATGGATATCGATATGTTGAAAGCAATAGCTCTTAATTATGACTTAGTCACCAAGACTATGAGGTCTTATGATGGAATTGACATGGTTAAGGTCACCAAGGAAGAGATTGCTCATGTATTTAGACTCATTGAGTAGAGTGATGATATGCCTAAAAGTGATGAAAAGGCTCTTAGGGAAGAGTATGATAGAACTAAGATTGCATTCAGGGTCCATATATTTCCAAGGTACTTAGCAGAAATTGGGGGCTGAAAAATCACATTGGGACCATTTGATAAAGAGCCTTTTCCTATTAATTACTTTATCCCTTATTTGAAAAGGACTATCTATTCCATTTTTTAGATAATTGGATATGATCTTGTCATTGGAATTCCCATGACATGGATGTATATGGCAGCCCACATCAAACACCCTCAATATTGCACAACAAATGATTATGCAGGGTTTCTAGTAGAGAGAATTCATGAGGGTTTGGTAAAATTGAAGAAGGGTGTAGGTGTAGTGAGGTTTAGCTAGTATTCATTGCTAATGCACATGGGTATGTGTAGGATCATCATGGAAAAAATAAGCCCTTAAGTGGGGAAAAAATCAAAAAAATTAGAGTTAGGAAACTTGACGTAAAAAATTGAATAAGTTATCTATATTATTTAAAAAATATGTAAGAATATAATATGTAGTAAATTGAATGTAGTTTCTAAACTAATAGGTTTATTTAAACAAATAAAAAATATATTTGGTGAAAATTTGAAATTTCAATGTAGTAGTACTTAAATTTCAGGGAAAAAATAAGTAGGTATATATCTGACCACCCTAACCACAATAAAATGATAATATTTTTTTATAAGTTTTGAGATATAAGTAGAGGACTCATGTATCAATGTGATGCATAATTTTTTGTAATTTTTTTCCATGTAAATAATTAATTATGATTTTTTTTATTATAAATTTTAAAAAATATAAAAAATTGTATGTCTGACCACCTTAACTTGGTCAAAACTTCATGAAATTCATTTTTTTTAATCCTATAGTATGTGAAGCATAAAATGTGATGCATGTTTTGGATTCAAAAAATGTGATACCATTTGAAAGGTATAGATATTTTTCAATCAACCTATCAATTAGGACTTTCATCGTAATTCAAATAAAAAATTAATAATAATTAGTTATTAAATTCAAAGTAAAGCATAATTTATATTGGTGGAAAGCTGAGAATCTCCTTTAAAAACCCTTTTTGTTTCATCAATTTTGGGTAAAAAAAAGTCATTAGCCACATACCCTACACATACCCATCATATCACCACTTTTTGGCCCATCATGATCCTGCACATACTCGCATGTTTCTGTTCAAAGGTGCATCTTACTTTGGGAAGAATATGACACTGGATAGGATGGAAGGTACTTTGGAGCTACCTGTTCAATGTTGGACTACCATCTTGGATAAGGATGACATAACTCATGACTATGTGGTATTTCAGAACTTGTTTTCTTCATAACTGAGAAAAGTCTTGGTTGTGAGTATTCCAAGAGTTCCCAAGCCCCTGTATGATTTATTAAGACCCAAAGATAGGAGGCTTGAGCTAGGGGTTGATCATAATTGGGGAGATGTTATCCCTTACCTTGCATATAAAGTTTTGAGAATTTATGGTTCCACTGTCGTACCTCACTTGTTACATAAGTATGTCCTAGAAAGAATTGGATTTCTTGAGGTGATGTATTAGTTGGGAAGTGTGGAGAACAAACACTTGTTGGGATAGGGAAAAGGAACATTTTTCTCCTCATACACATGCTTCTCTGATTTTGTAATGTCAAAAGGAGGTTGGAATAATATAAATGATATACTCAAGAATTTTCACATGAATGGATCAATGAGAAGGGAGAATCATGATCCTGAAGGCTTCATGGCTTGGTTAAAGGAAAGGAACATGAGTTCCAAGTTTGTGCATATTTTCCACTTCCCTGAGGATATAATGAGGAACATCTTTGATTTTGTGGAGCAAGAGAAAAAAAAACAAGGTGGATCACTTTTAACAAAATGCAAAGAAAGAGAAAGGAAAAGGATCCTAAATTTGCTACTCTTGCAAAAATCCCAAATATAATGTAGAAAGTGGAATATCTTTTCCAAAAATTTGAAGAAATGGTTGGTCACCTTGGAGATGAAAGAATGATTCAAGACAAGGGGAAAGCTCTCATGGAAGAGGAATAGAGTGGAGGAGACATTCTTGTTATGGGGAAAAGGCCTACAGATCAGCCTCTTAAGGAATAGAAATTAAAGGTTTTCATAAGTAGGAAGAACAAAGAAAAGAAAGATGCTACAATAGCCACTCCCTCTCAACAAGAGGAGCAAATACCTCTTTGTCCTGTGCCAAAAATGTCACCACCATCTCCTCCAAGGACAACTAAGTTTGAAATTGTGGATGTTGATGCCTGATCACAACATGCCTCACAACCAAGAGAGCCACCATTGAAGAAGCAAAAGGTTGAAAAAATAGGTTTGGTAGATCATGATGATGATGAACTTGATGAGGAAATTTAAATATCTAAGTAGGAAATGGAACAAGAAATGCCTCCTGCACCAACAAAAATGGTATCACAACAATTGGGTATGAGGTTAAGGAAGCTTGAATTCACTGGGCTTAATGGAAAAGACAATTTCAGGGTGGAAGCATGCACGAGATTCATGGATGATGATTCATTTATAAGATCTCAAGCTTTCATGGAATTTGCTTACATGGCCAAGAGGGATGAATATGTTAGCAATCTATCCAAGCAAAGAAGTATTCATCTAGAGTTACCTGATGCCACCATTCAAGCACAGGTGTTGAATGAAATGAGAGCTAAAATTCAGAGGATGACTCCAGAAGTAGGTAGAAAGTGGGTAAGAAATAGTAGTATTTTGTTATTACCAAAGTGGGATTTGGCATATTCTATTGAATTTGATAAAATAAAAAGATGTGACATACCTTTATACAATTCAGAAGAAGAGGCTATAATTTCACTACAAGGATTTTCTTTCAGTGAGCAATGGGATGCATTAGCTATTTTTCCCTGGCCCCAAGTACAAGAAAACTTGACATTGTTGAAGCTGCACCTAACTATAGGGGAGGCCTAATAATAAAGAGAGTGTCAAATACATCAACTCTTGAGGAAAAAAATATGTTTGTAAATGTTTCTTAGTCCACAAGAGCCACTGTGGAATTTGTAACTGTAGAAAAGGAAAATTTTAGGACAAAATACAATGACTTGTTGGTAGACTATGGAAGGACTCAACAACAAAAGATGCAGTTACAAATGAAAATAGAATAATTAGAGGAGAAGTTGCAAAATTTGAAACCAAGAAAGCAAAAACAGACTAGTGTTGATTCTCCTAACACTCTAGATAAAGTTGCAACCATTGAGCATACCCCTTCAACAAGTTCTTCATGGGATATTGTGCCATATAATATGGGAAAAATGACCATTTCAAAGATAGAGCCTAGTCCATCGAAAGTACCACAGGTCGAGGAAGGTGTCAACAAGGAGGATCTTCTTAGGTAGTTAAATGATTTTAAAGAGAAATGTGACAATCATGATAGGGATTTCTTTATGAGTAATGTGAAGATTGTCACTACAGTCTTGGAACACTTAAACAAAGGGGTTGTTAATAGGCTGAATAGTATTCATGATAGTTATTTCTCCATGAAATCTACTATGAATAATTTTGGTAATGATAAGGAGAGGGCTATCCCGCTTATGGAGACATGGATTCCCAAGTTGCTAGAATTGAGGATGATTTCTATTGGAGCCAGGCAGAATGCTAACCCCCTTGAGGAGGTTAAACCCACCATTACTATTGTAAATGATATTTAGGAATTTAGGGGAGTTATGGAGCCTTTGGAGGCTAGGATAAGGGAGTTGGTCAACAAATTTGATGAATCATATCATGGTCTCTTTCCATCCATTTTAAGGGATGGTGGTAACATCAAGACTTTGCGTGAATGGAGAAAGGAAATTAATGATTCTATTTCAAGTCAAGCTACTTCTATTTTCTAGGAGCATGCTATGGGAGCACTAAAGAGGAATATGGACATGCTGGTCCATGTAGAGATTGTCTTGGCAGAATTTGATAAGGAGGCCAATCAAGTTGTTACCAAATATTATCTTTATAGAAAAAAGATTGATAATGTCATGAAATTCAATTGGCCCACTGAGGAGTTCTTGGCCTAGAAGAGAAAATACTTGGATGGACTAGAGGATTAACTACAATAATGGGGTGGAAATTATTACTATGATTTTGAAGTCTTCAATCATGGTGAGTAATGGATGGAAGAAATGCAATACATAGCCTGAAATTAATACAAATTAGGATTTTGTTAAAATATGGACAATATATTGCTTTCTACCCAATTTGAATTGATGACAAGTTTGTAGATGTGGACATATTCCATGTGCTTTCCTATTTTATTCTTTCATGCTTTCCTTCATTTTAATTTTGTGTGTGTGGACACACTTTTTGAGCATGAGGATATTGTTAAAACTTCTTGAAGATGCCTTTGGAAAGGTGGGATCAGATCTCCAATAACAGATGAGAATAAATTTTGTCTCATATATGTTTCCCTGCATCTAAGGATTAAATTGTAATTGCAAAGGGAATATATGTTTTAGCATTCTAGTAAAATGGTGACATGTGTACTTTCTGACCTGAAGCTTTTTTTTCTCCTTAGTCTCTATAAGGCGAAATTCAAGGCCAGAAGTATGGGGTTTGTTGTATTGCAATTGATCACAAAGAGTTTTAAAACAAATATTGAGCATATTTTGAGTTTTTTCTTAGGTTAAGAGTTTATTAGTGTGTATGTAATTTTGATAACAAAACTAGCAAATACAATATAGAATGGTGCAAATATCATGGCTATTTTCTCTCCTATGTACTTTTTCTATGAGTTATGAATAATATAATCAAGGAATGTTTTGTTCATCTCTGTTTATTTCCAATGTATGTAGGGTTTTGTTCTTGCTTATTAATTCAAAGAATTAATGTAAGTGCTTGAGTGAAGCTTTTGATTCATATGAATTGAGTGCTAGGATATTCATAAGAAGTGGTGGTCAAGAATATAATGTGGAGATGCTGTAATGTAGTATTTTAAAGCTTATATGATGCTATGTGTAAAATTGTTATCAAGTTCTGTAGGTTAAGACTGAATCCATGTTTAGGATAAGGCATTGTTTTGAGTAATATATTCATAATAAATTTTTTGGGTTGGTTCATCAAATCACTCTTTATTCACAAACTTTGAAAATGAGTTACCATTGTAGCTATTTTGTGATTAATTTCACTATTATCATGCTCCAAATGTAGATTATTGTTAGAGGAGAAGCCAACTCTTTTTATACACTACATTTTTTTTTTTTAAGAAAACAGTGGTGAACCACTCTTTTTATACACTACACTGTTGAGTGGTAATATGAGAATTATCTGTTATTTACAATGTATTTAAATGTTAATTACATAAGTTATTGAGTATACATTATGGGATCACCCTCCTGAGTTTCATAGAGCCAGAAGTGTAGGAGGAAAGCTTTGTTGATTTCACTCATTCGTTGGTCAATCCCTCTAGATTGCTAAATATTGGAAATGGAAAAGTCCATAGGAAATTATGAAGATCGGCTTGGTTCTTAAAAAAAACCCAACAGATTGGTGACTCTGCTGTGGACTGCTAAGACCAAAGTCTCTAGTTTAGATCTGGTATAGTTAGAGTCAAGTATTTTATTGTTCTTCACTATTTGGAGAATAATTGGTTCACATTTTCATTACATAAGTCACGTCTAGTCTAATGGGTCAAGTCTTGGTCCATTATTTCACCTTGTGTTGGGTTATGTTCAAAATATTTTATGAGGTTACAAGTACCAAGCAAAAGTACAATCAATTTCTATTTCCCAACATCTTGGGTGGCGATTTTGAAGTCTCTTATACTAGTGTAAAGATAAACTCTCAAAGAGAACATGAAAAAGAGGTTTCTGACATACTATTTGACACCATGATGAAGACCATAAGCTACACGAAGACTCATCCTGAGAAAAAGTTGGAGTTCAAGCTTGCAAAGGACAAGGACCCAACATGGGTGAAGAAAACTGCTAAATCAAGTCCATTGAATCCCTTGCAGATGCATCTCATACTTTTAATAATGAGGTAAATAGTGAAAATATCCAGGAATAAGCACATGAAGTTGAAGTTATGTTGATGGGTGTTTTGCATACTTTCTCAACACAGGCAATGTGTAGATGCACTACCTCTCTTGAAAGGAAACCTCCAATTGCAAGTTGCCAAAAATATCCCCAAGGTCTCTTAGGTGTCAGGTCATGGCTTGCATGGAACTCCTCAGTTGATATTTGATGTGATCTTGCTGGTAATCATAGGGAAGACTTACGTAGCTGTATGTGAGGTAGATCTTCAAATACGAAGTTTCTGAGATGGGAATTAAAGTGTACTTTGCTATAGGTTCAAATAGTAATCTAAAAATTTGAAGTTTTCTTCAAGTTTGGCTTTACAATGTGCAATGAAACTTAGCACATTCTCTTTCTAAAAAAAAGGAAAAGAGTAGGGAAGAGAGAAGGTTCCTAGATCTGCAACTAACTGTGAATAGTAATCATGGAGTTTCTACTATGGATAGCTTCCTTCAATTAGAATTCCACTTAACCAATAAATCTATAGTATCGTGAAATATGTGCTATCTTCAAAGGGCTGTAAATATTTTACCATTCATCCACCATTTAAATGCATGGGTAAAGATAAATATTTAAAGAGAAACTTGAAATTTCAGCCCAGACTAACTTTGCAAGGACATTTACCAATAGTAAACAACAAAAAGTATGGGCTGGAAGGCATCAACATAGTAGAAATTTTCACAACTACAGAACAACATTTCTAAAATCTATCAAAGAAAGGATACAACTAACTAAAAGACCAATGTAAATCTAACTAAAGCATCTAACAAGGGAGATTGAACCATGAAACATGTGAAGAAATTAGAAAATGCACCAAGTCAATGTATTTTCATTAGAAATTTTAGCAGCATGTCTTTACAACAACTCAACTCCCTTTGAAAATGAGAGGAGACCCCCTATTTATAGTGTTCAAAAAGCTAAATGAATGACTGAGATTGATTTTCATTGTGTGGCCAAGATTCATTACAAATTACGGTTTCACCTACCCCCAAATATATTACAATTTAAAATTACATTCTTGTCCTCTTCCCTATTTTTTCCTCTAGTGACAGTACTGTAGCATTTTGTCTTTTGTTGACTACTCCTACTATAGCTATTCCTTCAAGAGCTCTTCACTAATAATAGGGCTACCCTCCTGCTTCTTCAAAGTTGCATATTGCATGAATTTTAGAATCACTGGCTGGAGTTTTTCAACTTCTATTATCTCAGACCGCAACATTTGATAACTCCATTATTTTGAGTTCTCCTCAAGCTTCTTCTAGTCTTCGTCATACTTTGTGGCTTGATCTTGGAACAGTTCCCACTGGGTGAAGGCATGGGTGACAAAACTCATGAAATCTATAGTTACGTCATTGGACATCCCATCCTCCATCCTCTTCTGAAAATAAGGCTTTATTTTTTCTGGATCCATCCGCACCACAGGCATGTCATACTCTGTCATCAACTTCAGATATCGGGCGCAGTACGCCCTAATTTCCTTGACCCATTTGATGTCCGGATCCACTTTATCCATTATTTCATCCAACCTTTTCCTTCTGTTATCGAAATCCTGCCTCCACATGTCCACCAGCCAGTGATCATCTCTTTTGAATGTGAGCTCCTTTTCCCATGTGCCCTTTGGTGACCAGAGGATGGCCTTAATCTTGGGATAGGTGGAATCATATGTTGCAGGGAAGTCGGTGCAAAGCTTCCTTGTGCTCTCTAGAGATTGCTGTAGATTCAAGAACTTGTTGGCTATCCGAACAACCTGACTGATACCCATGCTCTTGACGTACAAGACTTGTTGGAACCAACTCTTCTTAGTCTTGTCCAAGTTCTTTCTCTTCTCTAATTTGTCAATTTATTCATTGGACAATAGTTGGGATGGAGCCGCGGATGTGGTAGGCATATCATCCACTGAAGACCATTGTTGGATGTAATCCATCAAGGCAACCACCTGTGCTTTAAGTTCATCCTTTGAGACCTTGTCTTGTCGTATTAGGTGCACCACTGTAGCTACTGACTCTTCAATATGCCCCACCTTCTGCTCTCTGGTAGTAATTCCCAAATTAATGGTGGAAACATTATAGCTTACACCCTCTTGGCCTACCATAGGTGTTGCTATCTGTACGGTTTAGGATCCAGAAGCATCCATTGTTACCTTGGATCTAATTTTGGGCTTCTTCTCCTTCCTAGTTGAGATTTGTGCTTGGGTTAGGATAGCCTCTAGCCTTGCTCTCAGATCCTTTGGGGCAGGAGTTTTCTTTTCAAGTTGCCTCTCTAGCCATTCGGGCATAGCAAACTTCTCCTTAGGTGATTCATGATCACCTTTGCTCTCCTTTGTTCGGATCTCTATTTCCTCACCAGCAGGAGCACTTTCTTCCATTTTGGTATCCTCTTCTTCTTCCTCATCAGAGTCTTGAATGAACACAAGGTGTTTGATGGGAGGCTTAGTGGGAAATCGCTCCCGGGGACTTTCTTCTTTCTCAATTTCTTTCCCCTTCCTTTCTTCAATTTGCTCATCCTTGTGCACATGTTCTTTAGACTGTCCAATTTCAAGTCTCTTGTCAGCTTGAGCCTCACCATCAGGCTCACCTTCTTCTACATTTTCTTCTTCCACATGAGGCGGTGACACATCATCCCGCTGTTCCCTTGTAGGGAGCTCCACGTCTTCTGCTACGTTGTCTTCTTCTTGCTGCCCCTCTTCTCTGGGAGGTGACCTTTCTACCTCTTCTTCATCATTCCTCAAGTTTCATGCCATTTCCTCCCAGAGATCGTCATGAAGGTCCACACAATAGTTTTACCACCTACACCCTCCTCTTTGTCTCCATTTTCAGAAGACCCTGTTTCTTCCTCTTCATAAATCACCCTGTCAATTTGTCGGTGTTCAAACTCTAGGTGTTCATGGTAATCATCAGCCTCTTCCTCCATTGCCTTTGAAGCTTCTTTCTCCCACTTCTCCCACTCCTCAGAGATTAGCATTGTGGTCTCCATTGATGGTGGTCCCGTCAGAGGTTGTGAGGGAGTAGCACTAGTGAGGACCTGCACTAAGGTAGCTTGGATGTGGGATCCAGGAATATCTAAGAAATCTCAGAGGGGGCATTCTGCATATGCCACAAGAAAGCCTCCGACAACATGAGTGTAGGAATTGATATCATAGCTATTGCTAATGGAAGTGATGTAGTGGGAGACATGGAGGCGAAGGAAGGTGGAGATGTTGCCGCAGAGGAGGAGTCAACTACTATAACAAGCCCTACCGACGGAGAGGAGGCGAGATGGATTGAGATGTCCGCCATAGGTGGGGATGCGGTAACTATGGCCTAGGAAGCAGATGGGAAGGTAGTGGAAACAAGGAGAGCCGGAGGGGGCTCAGGCTATTCTTTTCTTCCTTCCCTACCCTCTTGAAAGGGATCCTCTTGAATTAATGGCTGCCTTGTGACGCTTGGGAACCTGTTCATTTGGGCCTCTTTGAGGGTGAATCTCCTGAATCTTTCCTTGAATAGACCTTTGCATCAGGAAATTATTTTGATTTAGTTCCTTTCCTCTTCTTCGACCTTGTGAGTGGAGGAGACTTGGATGTCTCAGCTATTGAAGTTGAGGGAGCAGATTCTTCTATGACACTAGGCTCACTTTTGAGCCCTTCATATGTTAGGACAACCCCTTGCTGCTTCAATCGAGTTACATGTCCATCAACCCATTCCTTTATTTGAGCTAGAATTGGTTTAGTTATGATATCGAGGTCATTGAACTCCTGTTCATCCCAATCTATTGTTGGTAGTGGCAAGTTGGTGGTTGCAGTGTATCTGGGTCCATTACGGTGCTTTCGTTTTCTTCGACCTGATCTGGTATGGGGAATGGTTGCACCCTTCTTATGAAGTACGCAGTCATCCACATGTAATACCTCATGCATAATTCCTTGTCATCCTGGTAGTTTTCCCAAAAATCCTCATCATGATGCAGATGGGTGAACCCCAGCCCTAGTGTCATTCTTATATGCCCATATGGGTCCATCTATGGGCGAGCAGTGTGCATGTGGAAGTGATATTCTTCTAATTCCTTCTCAGAATTCCCAACACAATGGGAGGTTTGCAATTTGTGATAAGGGATCCCTGCCAAGTGTTTTCTGCCAAGGAATGAATGTATATGCTGTAGCTATTGGGAAATCTCTAATAGTACGATACCATCATTGGGGTACCGGGGCAGCTTATTCTGCCTTTCTATGAAACCCTGGGCACAAATGTATGTAAATTTTGGGTATTGTATGAACAGGAAGGTGTACTGCTATAGGAATGCCCACGCACTGTGATAAACCCTCCTCTCAAAATCCCCTCTGAGCAACTGAATAATGTGACCAATAAAGATGTCATTCACCTTGCAATACTGATTCTTGAAGTTCCTATATTAGAGATGGGGATATCTGTCATAGACTTTCAATCTTTTCCTTGGCTCCTCATCGGGTGCCACAAACAATCCACTATACTGTATTTCATCTGCCAGTGAGTACACTAGGTAGGAGGTCATATAGATCCTGGATGTCTTCTTTACGTTCATGAACTACTCATGGAAGCAATCGCTTATAATACCTCCCTAGTAAATGAGCTTTGGTGGTGACATCCTCATTCCTATGGAGGATCTGTTCAACAAAGTATACCATCCATTCTTGAAAGAATACAATAGTGGGGAGGCCCATCACCTTGCTCAACATGGTGACCAGGTCATGGTTGTTTTCATGGAAATCGCTACGGCAAAGTTCTTGGGGAACCTTCACAGCGCTGCCCCTTTTTTCCTTGAGCCAGTGCTGATTTATCAATCTCTTGTAGCCCATCGGGTTGTCATCCCATGTTGCTTTATATTCTTATATGGTGGGAATTTACATCTCGACAAAGGTGGGGATGTGGAAGGTCTTTGTAATTCCCTCAACTGACATCTCAGCAAGAATGTTCCCATCTCTATCAACAATTGTTTGTGTTTGTGGCTGATAGGCCTACTGGCAAGCCATGACCAACTCGGGGGCCACAAGGGATGGAGGGAAGCCTGTAACTTTTGAAATTCCACTTTTCCTGATTGATCTTGCATTGTCAGTCCTTGGGTGGATTCTGACCCTTTGCATAAACTCATCAATATTGACATGGCTGATATTGGTGTCTGTGATTTCCTTCCAGTCAGTGATGATCTTTGAATGTAGAAGCTCACCCTGAAACTAGTATTTCATCTAGTCCTTGTCCTCCTTTCCATGAGGAGTCTTGCCCGATCTCTTTCCTTTGTCCTTTTCTTCAGCAGCCCCCAAGGGTAGTGCAGCCAATTCCATATATTCTGCAAACAAAGACGAAAGCATTAACATTAGTTAAAATCCCATGGATGAAATCCAATTAGATAATATATCATTCATGGAATCATACTTTTACTTCTAGATGTAATTAGTCATTTACTTGAGGGATTTCTAACAATTCGGGCCCAAAGGGCCAGACTTCCCTGGCATGAATGCTATTTTGAAGCGAAAATAGGGTAGTGTAACCTGAGTGATTTATTTTGACCTAATTTTGATGGTTTAAAAGGTCAATGAGGAAGAATGTTGAATTTGAGCACGTGGGTCGAGATCAGATTTCAAATTTGAGGTGATTTGGATCATTTTGGGAGCATTCAGAGGTACGAAGCGAGGGAAAGCCATCCAAGGTTGGCTGTTTGAAATGGCCAAGTAGACACGGAGTTACGGGGTCAGAATTCCAGGGTCTAGGACCTGGGCAGGGCAAGGATGGTCATTGTTTACTTTTGAATTTCAAAGGATCTAGAACTAAAGGGGTGGGAAGCCATCAAGGTTTCATAGTTCAGAATGGCGGGCATCAAACGGAAGTTCAGACAGAGTAGCCCGACGGACTGGACCTAGCACTAAACTTGGACATCAGGTTTTCTTCGTTAAGTTTTCATTTCGTGAACAGGATGGCAGAGCCTGAAGGTTAGAAAGGCAGGCACGTTTTCCCCTTCTGGACCGACGAAGGTAGGATAGAATCCCGGATGGCAGAGCCCAGCGAGTTCAAGGACAAAAAAAGTTCGATGTTTTTTTATCTTCGCGGAAAAAGGAAGGTTGAGACTTGAGAAGCAGGAGGATGTCAATGGTCGGCTGTGTGAAATGACAAAATTTCCATTGAAGGCCGCAGATTGGGACCCGATGAGATGACAAATTGGTTCATTTGAGAGTTTATCACCAGAGGCGAGAATCAAACCGGGTGTCGAAGCTCGAGCAGATGGGGTCACTCCGCCATTTGGAATTGACGAAAGCTCTGTGGAGTTCTGGATATGAAAGTCCTAGGGTTCAGGCCTAAGAAGCCAAAATGAAGGCCAGGTTTCATCATTTTTAGTTTGGAAAATCTTGATGGAGAACTACCGACGGAGGTCCAGGGTGACGAGCCTGAGAGAAGATGCGACCATTTTGAAAAAAAAGATGTTTTATTTTGATAAGTTTGGTCACTGGCGGAAGGGCCCGGGCCCGGTGGGCTTGAATTCCCTACATGAAGAACGAAGGCGGTGAAGGAGAGTTCCAGATCGATCTTATGGGATGCTTAGGAGGTTTTTCGAAATTCCAGGATATGGGTTTTGCTTGTTTTATCAAGTTTTAGCTAATTCAAGCATTTTAAACCCATGTTATTCATCATTTTAGGCACAAAATTATGAAAAAACCTCTCGGGAGGGTGGATGAAAAACCTAATTGGGGAGACCAATGAAGGAGTTTGCAAAATCCACTAAGGATCGGCAGATGAGGGTGATAGGCGTGAGGGCGGTGATTGACGAAGGAAGTGAACTCCTCTAGAAAGAACTCTAATCTCTTCTAGAAAAATTGAAAAATGAAAATGATAGGTCAGCCTCTTTTATTTATACCCTCAAATGAATTTAATGTCTTCATTTAATATCCATACGGACGACAGTTAGGGTGGGTGTAGTTTAAGACTTGGTTGGCGATGAGAGGTCTGGAGCTCGGGGGCTAGAAAGACGCAGCGCTGCAGCCACTTGAAACTTGATTTTACAAACTGTTGGTGAAGGGGAGCTTGGGGCTCGATGGGTAGAGTTTCATCGGTAGTTGGCTGTCGAGAATGGAAAGGTTGAAGCGGAATTTCAAACTCGGAAGTCCGGTGGAGCGGTCTTGGTGGGAATGAAGGCAACTCAAATTTTCCACAAGTTTTATTGACAATAGAGAGGGATCTGAGCTCTGAGGTTAGGGAAGGCATAAGCCTTCTGCAGTTTGGGAATGAAGAACACCTAGAGGAAACCTGCCCAAGGAAACTCGGTGGGGCAGGCCTACCAGGTCCCAAGGCCATTAACAGAGGCAAACTGCCAAGGAGGTTCCGTAAGGTATTAGGCCTTAGAAAAATTGGAGGGGATGAAATTCAATCAACTCAACATGAGACTTTAGAGGCATGTTGACCATTAGGACACCAAAATGGGGGGCACGTAAAAGGTGGTGGCAAAAAAAATGACCCGGAAAGGTGAAAGGAAAGAGGGTCCTCATTCTGAATGGGGTGTGTGTATGCTGAGGGCACAACAAATGGCGACTCCGCTGGGAAATGCTCTCGAGTGTTCTAAGGATAAGTATTCATCCAGGACCTAGAATCTCTGGTTTCACAAACCAAGGGTAGACTTCTAAGGGTGAACTAGGAGAATAAGATCCTTAGTTGGGTGAGTCTACATGACATCTTAGAAGTGTGTGTAGTGGATTCATTCCTTTCCATGCAACTATGACCAATGGCTATTAATCCAACCGAGTGAGCTACACAAATTGTCCAACACCAAAAGTAACCTAGGCATTGCTCCACTGCTTGTTAGGCATCCATAGACCCAACAGAGTTGTCACTGTGATCCCATGGATATTGCTCTATTGCCGACCGAGCGTTCATAGCCCCAGTAGAGTTACCCACACACCCACACGATTGCTTAATTTTTAGAATTTTCTTTCTCTTTTGTTTTTGGTATTTCTTTCAATTTCCTTTTTCTCGCTTATCTTTTGCTCGATCGTGTAAGCAGTGAAGCCTACAATGAGTTTGGGGACCACAGTGGTCACTGGAACATAGCAGCCATGGTATAGTCCTTTAGAAATAATTAACATGCATTTTGTGCTAGATCTGAGATGTGTGTAAAGAGGTCCAACCAAGGGTCAAGTTGTAAGGTAGAGTTCAAATGAGGAAATCATTCCTAGGTAGCCTTTAGAGACTAATAGCCGGGAATGAATGTTTAGCCAAAGAACACCAAGGATGGACAACAAAGTGAGTCATTCATTGGATGAGCACGACCACCACAGAGGGATGGAGAACACCCTCTTCGAAACCAAAACAGCCGAGGAACAAGCAAAGCAGAGTGATGCGAAATAGCAAGACACAAGCAAACAAAAAGACAACCGACTCCAACCTATATAAAAATATTTATAAGGAAGAGCTCGACAAAGCTCAAGCTTGGAAGTATTCTTGAGGTGTTGCCCATTGACTGGCAATGAGACATCTTCACTAGCTAAGGTCTTTAGGCGGAAAGCATTGTCTCCCAAAATTTCAGCTATTTGAAAGGGGCCAAGCCAAAGCTTGTCGAATTTGTTGTGTCCCCCTTTCTTTTCATGGGCCTTGTCCTAGTATAGGACTAAATCTGCAATTCTAAAGGCCTTGATCTTAGCTTGGCGGTCGAACCATCTCTTAATCACACCCTGATGTTTGGAAATTTTTTGTATTACACGGTCTCAAACTTCTTCTAAATGCAAGAGCTCAACTAACTAAGCTTCTCTACGATCCCCTCCTTCGTAAAAGTCGTTGATAAATTGGAGAGTGGGAATCTTTAGGTGGATAGGAAATATGGGCTCTAGGCTGTAAACAAGATGGAATGGGGAATCACCAAGGGCAGTCTTGTGGTGGGTGCGGTCTACCCAAAGGGTGAAATGGAGCTGGGTATGCCAGTCCTTGGGATTCCTATCTAGAAATTTCTTGGTTATTGTGATCAGGTTCTTGTTTATGGACTCAACAAGGCCATTTCCTTGAGGGTAGTAATTAGATGAAAATTTAATGGCAATCCCATAGTCGAAGGCCCAACCAGCAAATTTTAATAAAGCAAATGCAGGTCCATTATCACACACCAATGCATAAGGAAAACCAAAGTGATTTAAAATGAAACTTTCCAAAAAATTTGTAATTACCTTAGTTGTGCATTGCTTACATACAATTGCTTCTGTCCATCTAGTATAGTAATCAGTAGCGGTAAAAATGTACCTATATCCTACAGATGATGGAGGGCTTACTGGACCAATGAAGTCAAGACCCCATTGCGCAAACGGCCTCACCTCTAGCATAGGCTACAGTGGAACAATGTTCTTCTCCTTGGTAGTGGCAGTCTGACACGTGTGACATGAGTAAACATGATAGTGAGCATCTTTGAAGACAGTTGGCCAATAATATCCCTATCTCAATATCTGATGTGTAGTGGAGGGCCCGGATCTATGACCAATGCCAAATTTGTTATGAAACTACTTCAAGACTCGGTTTGCTTCTTCCTTGCCAAGGCATCTCAAATAAATTCCTTCATGATTTTTCTTGTATAAAATGGACCCCTGTAACATGTAACTACTACTCTTTAGTCTGAGAGCATTCTTTTGGACTCCTTGTAAGTGAGGTAGACACTTGTGGTTCAACAAAATAATAGACGACGTCCTCATACCATTCTCTCGGGGAAACATCCTCAAGTTGGTATTGCTACATAGTGAGTTCAGGTCCTACTTCTTCTGTTGCTTCAAAAATTGTTCGGGTAAGTTCCTGTCCTCTCACCAACCTCATCGGTTGGATTTCCATATCATACTCTTGGAGCAAGGTGACCCATTTGGCTCTTCATTTTCCCAATTCATTTTTCATGAGCAATGTTTTCACTGTTGGGTCAGGGACAATGGCGAACACTTTGTTATGCAAGATATAATGCCTAAATTTCTTCACTCCCTATACGAGGGCATATGCTTGATTTTCCATGTTGTGGTAGCATAATTAAGCATCTTTCAAAGGAGCACTGATGAAGGTGATCGGGTACTCATTTCCTTCATCATCTTTCTAAGTCAGAGTTCTAGCACAAGAATGTTTTGAAGTGAATGAATAGATATAGAACAGCTTCAGATAGTTTGGACTGACGAGCACGGGCACCTCAACAATGGCCTATTTGATTTCTTCAAAAGCCTGTTTGGCTTTGGGAGTCCACTCAACTTTGGCATCCTATTTTAACATTGCATTGAGTGGTTTAACAATCTTAGTGAAACCTGTGATGAATTTCCTAACAAAGTTGATCTTTCTGAAGAAGGATTTTAATTCTTTCTTGTTGCCTAGTGGTGGGATCTTCAAAAAATATTGGATGCATTCGGGGTCTATAGAGATTCCCTATTCTAAAATGATATTTCCAAGCAATCTACCTCAGTCATGCCGAAAATGCACTTTTTTGGGTTAAGGGAAACTCCAAACTCTCTACACCTTTGAAATACCTTGCATAAATTGGAGACATGATCACTCCACCTTTTAGAGAACACAATCAAATCATCCATGTAAATTATTATGCATTTTCCAATTAGATCTTTGAAGGAAATATCCATGGCACGTTGGAAAATGGCGCCAACGTTGATGAGCCCAAAAGGTATTCTCCTGTAAGCAAAGGTTCCCCACTTGGTGGTGAACTCTATTTTATGATCATCTTCATACTGTACCATCACCTGGTTATATTCAGAGTACCCTTCTAGGAAAGACATCATTTGGGAGCTATTGACAATCTACAACACCTTGTCCAATGAAGGCACTAGATAGTTGTCCTTCTCCAAAGCCCTGTTCAAATTGTGGAAGTCTACACACAATCTGATTTCTCCATTCTTTTTTCTGACTAGGACCAAGTTGGCCACCCATGTAGAATTCCTTACTGGGAAGATAATTCTTGTTGAAAGCAACTTCTGTACCTCTTTGTAAATGATGGGCTCTAACAAGGCATTAATAGGATGCTGCCGCTAGTGGAATGGCCTCACTTCTATCTTGAGAGGGATGGTGTGTGTGATGATGGAGGTGTCATAAGTCTTGAGATCCTCGTAGCTCTATGCCACCATGTCGTGATACTTTCTTAAAGCATGAATGATTCCCTTCTTTTCTTCGGGCATGCACACTTAGCCAATAAACACATTTTTGGTCTCCTCAGCTATCCCAAGGTTGTGAGCATCGCATTGGTTGCTTATGGATTCTTTCTTTGTCTGCCGGTCCTTGTATCTAATCTTGTCTAAATCAAATATGCATTCGAGCTAAACCATGCCTGTAGGAATTGTGTTGGTTTTGAGGTTGATAACCCCCTCTATGTCCAATTCGGCCTCCTCCAGATCAGCTTCATCAAGTATTTGGGTGGGAAAGACATTGGAACTCGTGATGAATTCAAGGATGTGCTTATCATCATTGAAGACCTAAAAGTGAGTGACATTATCTGGGACAAATGGTTTGGATGTCAACTCAATTGTGAATTTCTTAAGCTCGGACAAGGAAAGGGGTTGCAAAGTGCTGGCTGCTTGAGCTAAGGCATTGACTGTATGATTCTGAGCACAAGGGATCAACTGTATATTAAATGCATCTAGACTTTCTAAGAGATCCAAAAACCTATTCCTATAGTTCACAAGTCTTTTATCATGATAGGAATACAATTTTCTAACTTGTTTGACTACGAGTTTAGAGTCCCCAAAAACTTGGAGTATTTTAACATTTTTCTTTAAGGCCATAAGAAGACCATGCACTAATGCCTCGTATTCTACTACATTATTAGTGCAATAAAGCTATAGCCTATGGGTAGCGAGAAAGGTCTTACCCGTTGGGCTGATAAGCTCGAACCTGACACCGACTCTTTGTTTTGATTTAGATCCATCAAATCAAAGTGTCCAAAACTTGGAAAGTTCCCTGACTTCAAGTCCAACTAGGCTCTTACTTCCTTTTGGCTGGGTGGTTTCCCTCGGAATCTTTTGGGAATCTCATAGCTCAAGGTGTTCAGTAACGGGTGGTTTTGTTAGCACCTCCTTCGGTGTTTCCTTCTAAGGGACAATTGATTTTTTGACATGCTCTACTGCTGCTTGGCACAAGTAGCAATCAAACTCAGAGTGGGAAACATTGCGAATTCTGCACCAATTTGGTAGCAAGAGATCCTGGAAATTCATTCAGACACCCAAGCTGAATTGGTCCTTTGTGCACTTTTCCGTGAATTCTTGGAAACCATTGAGTAACCCCATGTCACCATCTTCATTAGGTTTATCACCTGACTCTACCAACATCTTTGTACTCTTAGGCATTTGAGTGAAGTCGGTTGGGGGGTTGCACTGCATTAAGAGTACTTCTGCAACATACTCTTCTTGGGGTTCAAATTCGTTTAGACAAGCGAAGGGAACGTAATTTATCAATTCTATCTCAACAAAAAACACCTCATTTAGGTTGTTGTACTCCGTGATCATATATTTCATATGTGGCTCACGATCTACATGGATTTGATTTGGTAGGCCTTTCCATGGCAGCCACATGTGAGAATGGTCTATGGCAGCATATCCATTCAACGTTCTGGTGAATTCCCTCCCTAAGATGATCCTGTATGCATTAGGGATATCGACCACTTGAATATCAATGACTTGTTGTGTCCTTGGATTTGAAACAATTTTCATTGGGATCCGATTCATCTCTCCCACGATGATGATCTCCATTTTTTCCAACTGGGTCACTTTCCTTCTTAAGGATGTGGGGGTAATCCCAAGAGCCTTGCATACTGCCAGAGGCATAACATTGGCGGACATTCCTGAATCAAGCAGACAGTTATGCAAGGTTTTTTCGAATATCTGAATGGTGATAAGGAAAGGGGGAGTTTCCAATCTTCCTTGGAAGAGGCCCATGGGTGTGTTCACCTGAGCTACTTGAGCTTTGTTCTTATCACCAGTTTTATCCTTAATTTGTCTAGATGGCTGATCCTTGGAAATTTGCCTGTTCTAGTCTAGTTCCTTTTTCGATTATTTACCTATAGACTGATTTGAGGGAGCATCCTTCCTTTTTCCCAGGTGTTATCCTGTATCATAGGTTCTTGCCTAGGTTCTTTAAAGGTGAGTCTTTTAGCTGATACCTCCTGTGTTGTGCTAGAGGATGGGGTCCCATTCAGTACCCTAAAGAAGGAATGCCTTATACCAGCAACTTTGAGTAGTTTGAAGGCAGATAAACTAATTTTTACTTTCTTGAACTCTTTTGCCACATATTAACCCATTTATTCAATCTCAGAGCTGAAGGATCAACCTATTGCAGAGCTAGAAGGTTGTACTTCCCTTTGACTTGACTGATTTTGGGGTTGGCCTTGGGGCGGGTTTTGTGATTGATTTTTGGGCCTATCCTTGTTGAGATTTTAGGTGGGCACATGGGGAAGCCCGAGATTATTGCTTTCATTAGGGTCAGGCTGGGTAGTAAAATTATTTGGAGGAGTAGAGGTCGTAAAGGGTCCACCTACCTACCTATTCCTAAGGAAGTAGGGAGTTTCTCTTTGGTGGAACATGTGAACTTCATCTATATGTTTTTCTACTTCATCCAGTGGACCATTATCTACTAAATCGAAAAGATGAGCCAAAGTTTGTTTGTTACTTACCTCCTGCACCTCTTTGTCTTGAACGTGGGTGGGCTCAACCTCGTTGATTGTGGTCACTTCACAGAAATGATGATTGGTTTACCAGGAGATGAGAGGAATCATAAGGCTCAGACAGAATGATGTCTCTGCAATCGGTACTATCAGGAGCATTTTGAACCTCAATTTGGAAAATTTCTTCAGCAGTCTGGAATTCAGGAGAATCTAACTCAAAATGTCTATTGGTCTTGTGAATTTGACACCATTCGGACAAGGATACCTTGGTGAGGTACACCCCACTAGCCGTTCTTTCATTGTTGGCCAGCTGATCAAGAGGAGTAGGGACACCTCCATTATTAGGCTTTGTATTCCATGTGCGATTCTGTGTCTGAGAAGGTCTCCTTTGGAAGTTTTGATTTGAATTTTTGTCCTCTATCATAATTTGGCCCAAAAGAAGTGCTTGCCTCCCGGTTGTCTCTACCATCCTTGTTATCTTGGCCTTCCTGATTAAGATTATCCTTAAGGCTACATTGGGATGTGTGTAACTAATTTTTATGATTCTTTAAGTGCATCATTTTTGTAGACATTTTATTTATCATCTTAGTCAGCTCATCAAGTTTTTCCTTCTTAGCACTGCTGCTCGGCTATGGTACTGGATTTTGGAGAAAGATAGGTGGGGCGACTGACTGATTTTGATGTGCTATAGGAAACTCTAGCCCCGTCAAGTATAATGGCACTTGTGGCTATTGAGAGCATGTCTATTGTCATTGGAGAGCTTGAGGATAGCTTTGCTATTGTTGAGGTTGCAAATAGGAAGGCTCGAGAGGTGCATAATTCATTGGCTGTCTAGGGTGCAGAACGATGGGCAGCTGAGGCACTTAGTTCATAAGAGGGGTTTGATTATCAAATGCTTGGTTAAGCCCCTAAACCTACATTGGGTGAGCTACCTATCCCAAAGATGGCAGCGGACCAGAGATATTATACCCCAAATCTACACTGCGACAACAACCTCCGCATAGTGCAATCACTAGCGTGGTGAGCGGCAGGCGTATTATTTTCACCAATTCAAATGTAAGATTATCCAATGCTGCATAGTAGATGGGGAGGGTTGTGACGTCACTGTGTATGTACAGATCCTGAAGCCTCATGAAGACATGGTGGAAATGATCATTAAAGGATCCAATAGGCTCATTAACTTCCCTCTAGATGGACATAAACTATCTGTATAGCTCTGAAGGGCTGATTGGAATCTTGTATTTCTATAGGAAAGCATTCTTCATGAGGTCCCATGAAGTAACATACCCCCTTAGAAAATTCATGTACCAATAAAAGGCCTCCTCTCCCAATGAGTACAAAAAAAGGCAGCATGCAACGTCTTCATGACCGATTTGCATATTTGTAATTGTTGTTTCAAATATTTTGACATGTTCTTCTGCTATCCTTTGCGGGTCACGAGGATTGAACTTTGAACATAAGCCCTCTGGATTCTTAGGCATGTCATGGTAAGCGCCAAACTGCAATGGCAAAGGATTTTGTGGCAACCAAGCTATGACAAGATGTGGAGGTGGTATTTGCTATTGAGGGAGAGCAATCTAGAGCTATACCTACAATAAAACAACCTAGGACTACACCTTGGCTATGACTATTTGGATTGTATCTTGGGCCGAAAAGGCAAGGAGAGAAGCAAATTCCTAGCTGCCAGAGAAAAAGGGGGAAAAGCTATTTGATATGGCTGAGTGGATGGGATAGAGGAAGAGGAAGAAGCTGCGTATTTTATTTTAGTTGTTCTTGCCCTTGCAGGGGGCTACAACTCTTAGAATTCCCCTTTGTTTGGGGTCAACCATAAAACCTTTCAAAATATTTCTAGGGAGAATGATCTAATTCAATCTAGCTTCACAAGGCCCTCCTTCTAGCACCAGGTCTATTGATGGGTGTTTTCCACACTTTCTTAACACAGGCATTGCATAGATGCACTACCTCTCTTGAAAGGAAACCTCCAATTGCAAGTTGCTGAAAATATCTCCAAGGTCTCTTGGGTGTCAGGTCATGAATTGCATGGAACTACTCAATTGATATTTGATGTTATCTTGCTAGTAATAAAAGGGAAGACTTACGTAGCTAGATGCGAGGTAGATCTTCAAATCCAAATTTTCTGAGATGGGAATTAAAGTGTACTTTGCTGTAGGTTTGAACAACAATCTAAAACTTTGATGTTTTCTTCAAGTTTGGCTTTACAATGTGCAATGAACCTTAGCACAAGCTCTTTCTAAAAAAAAGAAAAGAGCAGGGAAGAGAGAAGGTTCCTGGATCTACAATTAACTATGAATAGTAATCATGGAGTTTGTGCTATGGACAACTTCCTTCAAATATAATTCCACTTAACCAAGAAATCTATAATATCTTGAAATCTGTGTTATCTTCAAAGGGTTGTAGATATTTTACCATTCATCCACCATTTACATGCATGGGTAAACATAAAGATTTAAATAGAAGCTTCAAATTTCAGCCTAGGCTAACTTTGCAAGGCCATTTACTAGAAACAAACAACAAAAAGTATGGGCTAGAAGGCATCAACATAGCATAAATTTTCACAACTATAGAACAACATTTCTAAAATCTAGCAAAACAAGGATACAACTAACTAAAAAAGCAATGTAAATCTAACTAAAGCATCTAACAAGGGAGGTTGAACCATGAAACATGTGAAGAAATTAGAGAATGCACCAAGTCAATGTATTTTCATTAGAAATTTCAGCAGCATGTCTTTACAACTCAACTTCCTTTGAAAATGAGAGAAGAACCCCTATTTATAGTGTTCAAAAAGTTAAATGAACGACCAAGATTGATTTTCATTGTGTGGCCAATATTTATTACAAAATAGGGTTTCACCTACCCCCAAATATATTACAATTTAAAATTACATTCTAGTCCTCTTCCCTATTTTGTCCTCTAGTGACAATATTGTAGCATTTTGTCTTTTTATGACTACTCTTTCTAGTATAGCTATTCCTTTAGGAGCTCTTCACTAATAATAGGGCTACCCTCCTACTTCTTCAAAGCTACATATTCCATGAATTTTAGAATCACCTGTTGGAGTTTGTCAACTTCTGTTATCTCGGACCACAACATCTGATAACTCCATTCTTTCGAGTTGTCCTCAAGCTTCTTCTAGTCTTCGTTATACTTTGAGGCTTGATTTCAGAATAGTTCTGAATGGGTGAAGGAACGGGCAAAAAAACTCATGAAATCTACAGTTACCTCATTGGACATCCTATCGTCCATCCTCTTCTAAAAATAAGGCGTTATTTTCTTTGGATCCATCCGCACCGCGGGCATGTCATACTCCGTCATCAGCTTTAGATATCGAGCATAGTCTGCCCTAATTTAGTTGACCCATTCGATGTTTGGATCCATTTTATCCATTATTTGTTCCAACCTTTCCCTTCTATTATTGAAATACCACCTCCACAAATCCACCAGCCAATGATCATCTCTTTTGAATGCGAGCTCCTTTTCCCATGTGGCCTTCGGTAACTAGAGGATGGCCTCAATCTTGGGATAGATGGAATCATATGTTGCAGGGAAGTTAGTGCAGAGCTTCCTCATGCTCTCTAGAGATTGTTGCAGATCCAAGAACTTGTTAGCTGTTTGAACAGCCCAACTGATACCCATGCTCCCGACATACAAGACTTGTCAGAACCAACTCTTCGTAGTCTTGTACAAGTTCTTTCTCTTCTCTAATTTGTCAATTTCTTCTTTGAACATTAGTTGGGGTGGAGCTGCAGATGTGGTAGGAATGTCATCCACTAAAGACCATTGTTGGATGTAATCTATCAAGGCGGCCACCTGTGCTTTAAGTTCATCCTTTGAGACCTTGTCTTGTCATATCAAGTGCACCACTATAGCTACTGACTCTTCAATATGCCCCACCTTCTGCTCTCTGGTAGAAGTTCCCAAATTAATGGTGGAAACATTATAGCTTACACCCTCCTGACCTACCATGGGTGTTTCTATCTATACAGTTTAGGATCTAGAAGCATCCATTGTTACCTTGGATCTAATTTTGGGCTTCTTCTCCTTCCTGGTTGCGATTTGTGCTTGGGCTAGGATAGCCTCTAGCCTCACTCTCAGATCCTTCGGAGCGGGAGTTTTCTTTTCAAGATGCCTCTCTAGCCATTCAGGCATAGCAGACTTCTCCTTAGGTGATTCATGATCACCTTCTCTCTCCTTTGTTCAAATCTCTATTTCCTTGCCAGCAGAATCCCTTTCTTCCATTTTGGTATCCTCTTCTTCTTCCTCATCGGAGTCCTGAATGAGCACAAGGTGTTTGATGGGAGGCTTAGTGGGAAATCACTCCCGGGGAATTTCTTCTTTCTCAATTTCTTTCCCCTTCCTTTCTTCAATTTTCTCATCCTTGTGCACATGTTCTTTAGATTGTCTAATTTCAAGGCTCTTGTCAGCTTGAGCCTCACCCTCAGGCTCCCCTTCTTCTACATTTTCTTCTTCCACATGAGGAGGTGACACATCCTCCAACTGTTCCCCTGTAGGGAGCTCCACGTCTTCTACTACCTTGTCTTCTTCTTGTTGCCCCTCTTCTCTGGGAGGTGACGTTTCTGCGTCTTCTTCATCATTCCTCAAGTGTCAGGCCATTTCCTCCTCGATATCATCATCGAAGGTCCACAAAATAGTCTTACCATCTGTACCCTCCTCTTCGTCTCCACTTTCGAAAGACCCTATTTCTTCCTCTTCATAAATCACCCTGTCAATTTGTCGGTGTTCAAACTCTGGGTGTTCATGGTAATTGTCAACTTATTCCTCCACTACCTTTGAAGCTGCTTTCTCCAACTTCTCCCACTCCTTGGAGATTAGCATTGTGGCCTCCATTGATGGTGGTCCTGTCAGAGGTTGTGAGGGAGTAGCACTGCGAGGACCTGCACTAAGGTAGCTTGGATGGTGGGATCTAGGAATATCTGAGAAATATCAGAGGGGACATTCTGCTTATTCCTTTAGAAAGCCTTTAAAAATGTGAGTGTAGGCATTGGTATTATAGCTGTTGCTAATGGAAGTGATGTAGTGGGAGACATGGAGGTGGAGGAAGGAAAAGAAGTTTCCACAGAGGAGTCAACTACTATAATGGGCCCATCTAGTGGAGAGGAGACGAGATGGACTGAGATGTCCACCATAGGTGGGTATGTGGTAACTATGGCCTGGGAAGTAGATGGGAAGGTAGTGGAAACATGGAGAGTCGGAGGGGTCTTGGGTTGTTCTGTTCTTCCTTCCCTACCCTTTTGAAGGGGATCCTCTTGAATTGCTAGTTGCCCTGCAACTCTTCCTGTTCGTTTAGGCCTCTTTAAGGGTGAACCTCCTGAATCTTTCCTTGAATAGACCTGTGGATCAGGTGACTATTCTGATTCAGTTCCTTTCCTCTTCTTCGACCTTGTGAACGGAGGAGACTTGGATGTCTCGGCTGTTGAAGTTGTGGCAACGACCTCTTCTATGAAACTAGGCTCACTTTTGAGCCCTTCATATGTTAGGAAAAACCCTTGCTGCTTTAATTGGGTTACCTATCCATCAATCCATTCCTTGGTTCAAGCCAGAATTGGTTTAGTTATGATATCAAGGTCATCGACCTTTTGTTCATCCCAATCTATTGTTGGTAGTGGCAAGTTGGTGACTGCAGTGTATCTGGGGTCCATTACGATGCTTTTGTCTTCTTTGACCTGATCTGGTATGGGGAATGGTTGCAACCTTCTTATGAAGTATGCAGTCATCTGCATGTGATGCCTCACGCGTACTTCCTTGTGTTCCTGGAAGTTTTCCCATAAATACTCAACATGATATAAATGCTAAAACCCCGGCCTTGGTTCCCTTCTTAAATGGTCATATGTGTCCATCCATGGGCGAGCAGTGTGTAGGAGAAAGTGATATTATTCTAATTGCTTCTTAGAATTCCCAACACATTGGTAGGTTTGTAATTTGTACATTCCTTGGCCCAAAGTTAAGGGATAAGGGATCCCTGCCAAGTGTTTTCTGTCAAGGACTAAATGTATGTGCTGCAGCTACTGGGAAAGCTCTAATAGTACGATCTGGTCATTGGGGTACCGAGGCAGCTTATTCGGACTTTCTGTGAAACCTTGGGCATGAATGTATGTAAATTTTGGGTATTGTATGAACAGGAAGGCATACTGCTTTAGGAATGCCCGCATGCTGTGAGAAACCCTGCTCTCAAAATCCCCTCTGAGCAACTAGATAATGTGACCAATAAAGACATCATTCACTGTGCAATACTCCTTCTTGAAGTTCTTGTATTGGAGCTAGAGATATCTATCATAGACTTTTAATCTTCACCCTGGCTCCTCATCAGGTGCCACAAACAATCCACTGTACTGTCTTTGTTCTACCAGTGAGTACACCATATAGGAGGTCATATAGAACCTGGATGTCTTCTTTACGTTCATGAACTGCTTATGGAAACATCTGCTTATGATACCTCCCCAGTAGAATGAGGCTTTGGTGGTGACATCCTCATTCCCACAGAGGATCTGTTCAACAAAGTATACCATCCATTCTTGAAAGAATGCAGCAATGGGGAGTCCCAACACCCTACTCAACATGGTAACCAGGTCATGGTAGTCTTCGTGGAAATTGCTATGGTAATTTCTTGGGGAACCTTCACAGCGCTACCTCTTTTCTCCTTGAGCCAGTGCTGATTTATCAACCTCTTGTAGCCCATCGGGTTGTTGTCCCATGCAGCTTTGCATTCCTCTATGGTGGGCGTTTCCATCTTGATAAAGGTGGGGATGTGGAAGGTCTTTGTAATTCCCTCGACTGACATGTCAACAAGAATGTTCCCATCTCTATCATAAATTGTTTGTGTTTGTGGCTGATAGGCCTACCGGAAAACCATGACCAACTCAGGGGTCATGAGGGATGGAGGGAAGCCTGAAACTTTTGCAATTCCACTTTGCCTGATTGATCTTGCTCTGTCAGTGCTTGGGTGGATTTTGACCCTTTGCAAAAACTCATCAATATCGACGTGGCCGATATTGGTGTCCATGATTTCCTTCTAGTCGGTGACAATATTTGAATGTAGAGGCTCACCCTGAAACTGATATTTCATCTGGTCCTTGTTCTCCTTTCCATGAGGAGTCTTGCCTGATCTATTTCCTTTGTCCTTTTCTTCAACAGCTCCCGAGGGTCCTGCACCCAATTCCATATATTCTACAAACAGAGATGAAAGCATTAACATTAGTCGAAATCCCATGGATGAAATCCAATTAGACAATATATCATTAATGAAATCATACTTTTAATTTTAGATGTCATTAGTCATTTACTAGAGGGATTTCAGACAATCAGGGCCCAGAGGGCCAAACTTCCCTAGCAGGAATGCTGTTTTGAAGGGAAAATAGGGTAGTGCGATCCATGTGATTTCTTTCGACCAAATTTTGATGTTTTAAAAGGTTAATGTGAGAGAATGATGAATTTGAGTATGTGGGTCGAGATCAAATTTCAAATTTGAGGTCATTTGGATCATTTTGGGAGCATTCATAGGTACAAAGCCGAAAAGTCATTCGGGGTTGGCTGTTTGAAATGGCCATGCAGACATGGAGTTCTAGGGTTGGAATTCTAGGGTTTGGGCAGGCCAAGGATGGTCGATGCTTTCTTTTGAATTTCAAAGGATCTAGACCTAAAGTGGTGAGAAGCCATCAAGGTTTTGCTATTCAAAATGACAGGCGTCAAATGGAAGTTCAGACAAAATAGCCAAGTGAACTGGACTCATCACTGAACTTGGACGTCGGGTTTTCTTCGTTAAGTTTTCATTAGGAAAATAGGATGGTGGAGCCTAGAGGTTGAAAAGGCGGGTGCGTTTTCCTCTTCTAGACTGATGAAGGCAGGACAAAATCCTAGATGGCGGAGCTCAGCGAGTTCAAGGATGAAAAAGTTTGATGTTTTTTATCTTCACGAAAAAAGGCAGGTCGGGACTCGAGAAGCAGGAGGATGTCAGTGGTCGGCCATTTGAAATGGAAAAGTTGCCACGGAAGTCCGTGGATCGGGACTCGGCGAGATGATAGATTGGTTCGTTTGAGAGTTTATCACCAGACAACGAAAATAAAACAGGGTCTTGGAGCTCAGGCAGATGGGGTCACTCTGCCGTTTGGAATCGGCAAAAGCTCTGCAGAGTTCCGAATATGGAAGTCTAGGGGTTTGGGCTCGAGAAGCAAAAATGGAGGCCAGGTTTCATCATTTTTAGTTTGGAAAATTTTGACGGGGAACTACTGATGGAGGTCTAGGGTGATGTGCCCGAGAGAGGGTGCAGCCATTTTGAAAAAAGATGTTTTATTTTGATAAGTTTCACCAGCGCCAAAAGGGCCCAATCCTGGTGGGTTCAAATTCCCTACATGAAGAATGGCGGTGGCGAAGGAGAGTTTTGGATCAATCTTATGGGATGCTTTGGAGGTTTTTCGAAGATTCCAAGCTATGGGTTTTGTGTGTTTTATCAAGTTTTAGCTAATTGAAACATTTTAAACCCATGTTATTCATCATTTTAGGTGCAAAATTATGAAAAAAACTCTTAGGAGGGTGGATGGAAAACCTATTTGGGGAGCTTGATGAAGTAGTTTGAAAAATCCACTAAGGATCGGCAGATGAGGATGACGAGCGCGAGGGCGACGATCGATGAAGTCAGTGAACTCCTCTGGCAAGCACTCTGATCTCTTCTGGAAAACTTGAAAAATGAAAATGATAGGTTGGCCCCTTTTATTTATACGCTCAAATGCATTTAATGTCTTCATTTAATATCCGTACGGACGATAGTTAGGGTGGGTGCAGTTTAAAACTCGGTCGACAGTGAGAGGTCTAGGGCCTAAGGGTCGAAAAGATGTAGCGCCATGACCGCTCGAAACTTGATTTTGCAAACTCTTGCAAAGGGGAGGTCAAGGCCCATTGGGTAGAGTTCCATTGGTAGTTGGTCATCGAGAACGGTGAGGTCAAAGTAGAATTTCAGACTCGGAAGTCCGGTGGAGCAACCCCAGCGGGAATGAAGGCAACTCAAAATTTTCACAAGTTTCACTAATAGCAAAGAGGGATCTGGGCTGCGAGGTTCGGGAAGGCATAAGCCTTCCTTCATTTGGGAATGACAAAAACCTGGAGGAATCTCTCCCAGGGAAACCCGATGGGGCAGGACCGCGAGGTCCCAAGGCCCTTGGCAGAGGCAAACTGCCAAGGAGGTTCCATAAGGTATCAAGACTTAGCAAAATTGGAGGGGACAAAATTCAGTCAACTCAACATGAGACTTTAGAGGCACATTGACCATTTAGGACACCAAAATGGGGGGCACACAAAATGAGGCGACAACGAAAATGACTCGGCAAGGTGAAAGGAAAGAGGGTCCCCATTTCGAATAGGGCGTGTGTGCTAAGGGCACAACAAGTTCTTAATGTAGATTAGGGAATTTTTCCCACTGAACATTTATTTGATAATGAACTTGACCTCTAAAGAGAGGAGGATAGGGGGGAATTCTTGGAGAAAAATAAGAAATTCTCAGAACCTTTAACCCTTGGAGTTGGGTATTTTTTTAATGAAAAAAATTTTAAGCCCAAAGGTGAACCTTCTAATGTAGAATTGCACCTTTCCTTTAAGGATGACCCAATTGATCAAACTTACTATACTTCTGCACCAAGTGAGACTAGAAATGTCTTATAAGATGAAGACATAGACAAAGATATGCAAGCCTTAGAAGAGGAAGAGCGTATACTTTTAGAAGAAGAAGAAAATAGAATTAGGGAGTTGAAGGAGAAGAAAGTAAAGGAGTTGAAGGAAAAGGAAGATAGAGTTAAAGATAAAATACAAGAAAGAGATGCTTAGAGGCAAAGGATATAAAAGATGAAAGAAGAAGCAAGACACAAAGTATTTCAGAAAAATATTTCTAAGTTTTTTGCTAAAATTATGCTTGATCCACATAAGGTAACCATCCAAATGGGAATCTCTACTGCTAATACTATACCACATCTGTTGCAACCACTAAATCTTCAGATCCATCTACTGCTACTAAGAAATCAAAACATATAGATCATGGGAAGAAACCCATTGATCAACTAAAGAAAACCACTTTTAATACCTTCAATACCAATACCAACACAAGTACCAATACTTCATATTTTAATACTTCCACATGAAATGTTTAGATTGATCCTACCTGATTCACTGCACCCCCAAACCTCGAGATCTTGAGACTACAATTGGAAAATGAAAAATTACAAGAAGAGTTGAAGAAATATGAAATTGAACCTGCTAATGCTGAGATAGATAGAAAGACTTCTTTTCTTAAGATATCCATACCAAACCCAAAAGCTTCAAGCTCTCGACATGCTAATAGTGAATCCAAAAAGGAGAAGTTTGAGGGACACACCACTAGTGGAGGTGGAGGTGGAGGAAATGATAGAAATAAGAACTCTTATTATGAAGATGATAAGGGAAAGAAGAAAGGAGGTGGAGATAATAATGAAGATGGAAAGGGTAAGGATAAGACTCATTCTAATGACAGAAAAGATGATGAGCCTAGAAATTATCATAGAGACCGAGGTACTAGGAGACCAATGCATGTTGAAAGATATAGTTCAGTTATGATTTAGTGAGATTCCTGGTTATCTTAACCCATTTCTTGAAGATTTTAGGCTTGCTTTAGTTAGATTATTTGGGAATGATGCATTGATTGGTAAAGACCACCTCAAAGTATTTGCTAATGTCATGGATGATTTTGAGGTAGAAGCAGAGGATGTCATGATGGATTTATTCATGTAGTCACTCATTGAAGGTGCTTGAGAATGGTATAGAAGTTTTCCCATTGAAAGTATTAGATCTTGGGAGGAATTTAAGAGGTTGTTCATAGAGTAGTATGGTGATAAGACCAAATCAAGGTTTCTTTTGAATCAATTTAATAATATTGTTGAAAATTCAAATGAGGATATGGCTAACTTCAATATAATATTTTAAAAGGCCATGAACTGGATACCTCCTCATTTAAGATTAAATGATAGTGTATGGTTGGTGAACTATTGTAATGCCTTTGATGCAAAAAATGAGCTATTGCTTGCTAGATAAGAATCCTCAAATGTTGAGAGGCTCATAAGATAGCTGTCCATATTGATAATATCAATAGAGCAATTGGTAAAGAGGGGAGGAGGGATTATGTAAAGATAATCAAAAATCCAAAGGATGATAAAAACTCTAGTGCCAAGGGAAATTATTTAGAGAATAAGATTGATAATATAAATAATACCATGAAGGACTTGAGAAACATAACTTCTAGACAAGAGAAAGGTCTGACAAATGAAAGGTATAATTATCATAAGAATGAAAGACGTCCTCAGTTGTAGGATCACCCATACAATACAAATTGGCATAATGGGAAGCCTATTCCCATTAATCAGAGAAATGCTTAGAACAAGGTTTCTCTGGATCATCTGTAGAAGAACTCAAGCAATTTTTCTAATGAGACCCCTTGGTGCATGGTTTTTCAAATGCCACATTCTCCTCATCAGTGTGTAGTTGCACAAATGGTTGAAGTAGAAGAAGATGTACTTGAAGACTATGATCAGTCCAATGAGGATGATATTGACATAAACATGATCATGGATGGTTCTGATTTTTCTGACAATGAGTGCTCATCTGATATGGAGTTTAATGAAATGGATGTGGATGAAAAAAGGAATATTTCTACCATGTATCACCAACAAGTTCTCTTTGATGAAGATGAGGACAATGATAATGAAGTGTACACATTGGAAGCAACTGAAGTCAATATGTCCTTAAAGAGACCTTCAAATGAGGAAATTGCAAGATACACAGTAGCCTTCACCTCTCAAACTAGAATCTCATGTCATCTAAGAAATAGAATAGTTGGTGGTGACCAAGGTAGTCCTGATAGTCTCTTCATCAAAGAGAAAAATGTGAAATCCAAAGAGAAAAATCCTAATGGTAAAGCAAAAGCAGTGAAATCTAAGGCAAGGGAGATAGGATTTGGGCTAAGAAAGTTGATAAACCAAAAGAAGATGCAGAGCTTGAATCCCTTGCTATGAAGAAAAAGGTATAGAAGTAGAATTTTGAAGCAACAAGAAAATATGCCAAGCTCAAGGTTGAAACAACAAAGAATCAACAAAAGGAGAGTGGAATAGAACAAGGTATAACCCTAATTGAATTACCAAAATATACTCTTGTTGATATGTTTAAATTGTTTAGCGAAGTAAAAGTTTCTATTTCTTTACTTGAAATGATGAGAATTGGTGAACACAAACAAAAGGTAGTAGACCTTATCAATGGTGCTACTATAGCTTGTTATGAATTAGTGGTTTCCACGCCACCTAAAGTGAGTGAAAAGGAAAAGAAAGATAAAGAAGTTGAGGGAGTGATTATTGAGATCCCTCATATTTTTATAGGAAATTCAGTCACAACTTTTCCTGGAAAAATAGACCCATTCTTCCTCACACTATTGTTGAGGGAAATTTTCTAAAAAATGTATTATTGATTCTGGAGCATGAAATAACATAATGCCAGCCAAGATCATGGAGGCATTGGGACTGAAATTTGAAAGTACCCATGGAAAGTGTTCTTCTATGGATTCAAGGGAAGTCCCTATTACTGGTGTGATTAGTGAACTTCCTTATATATTAGCTTCCTATTTAGAGAAACAATTTAAGATGAGTGTGGTGGTGATAGATATCCCACCCATTGATGGAATGCTATTATCTAGGAAGTGGATTGCTTCAATGGGAAGTATCATGTAGTGTAACATGTGTTACACTAGTTTCCCCATTGATGGTAAGGATTTCCAAGTAGTTAGAGAGCCAAAGGTTCCACATATGTTGGAGCATGCTCCTAAAGATGATACAATTCTATTTATAGACACTGATATTAATGAGTTTAAATAGAAGAGATATCAACAAAATGTGATAGGTGCCCTGCACCTATAGATGATGAAGTTATAAGACTATCTGATAAAGATGGAATTTGGAAGATGCACTTTGATTGTGCAAGCTCAAAAGAAGGGTGTGACACATGAATATTGCTGGTCTCACCTAGTGGAAATACATACAAGTTTTCTTTCACTTTTTTCTTTGTATGCACAAAAAATGTAGTAGAGTATGAAGCCTTACTACTAGGACTAAGACTCGCTGAAAAGCATGGGATGAAGAAGTTAATGGTAATTGGTGATTCTGAGTTGGTGATATCCTAGGTAAGCTCCAGATATGCATGCAAGAACAACAGATTGAAACAATACATAAATGCTGTCTAGGATTCAATTGAATAGTTTGATGCCTTGGAATAGACTGGATGGAAAGAGGACAAAACAGAGTGGCAAAATTACTTGAAAAAATTGCATTAAGACCATATGATATAAGTTTTGTATGTATCTCAAAGGTTGAAGTACAAGCAAGGCCCTCAATCCCTAACAAAGTACACAATTGGAAAGTTTTCAAAGATGATGAAGATATTCTAATTTTTTTGAAATGTGTTGATGAATATGAAAGCCAGGAGATTGACTTTGGTGCACTGGTTGAAAATATAGATGGTAGGGATACAGTCTTTGGGAATGAGGTTATTCAGTTGAAGACAAAAAAAATCCCTAAGGTCCTTCTTGCTTTAGAAAGAGTCTTTGATAGTTAGGATAAGAGCTAGGTTAAAAATAATAGCACCCATCTTGAGGATCTAGAAGAATTGAATGTTGATTGCCTTATTAAGAAAATACATACATGTCTTTTCCTAGTCATATGATGACCTAAAATCATATAGAGAGGAGTTATTCCAACATTAGGTTCCTCTGAAAGAAGACGCCAAGCCTTTTAGGTAGAAGCAAAGACCAGTCAATCCTACCTTAGCTCCGGAAATGCAAGAGGAATTGGTTAAGCTAAGGGATGCTGGTATCACAAAGCCCATTGGGAATTCTTCATGAGTGTCTAATCTTGTGCTAGTTAGGAAGAAAAATAGTGATATAATGTTATGTGTGGATTTTAGGAATCTGAACATATCATCATTAAAGGACAACTATCCACTTTCGAACATGGAATCCATGCTTCATAAGGTAATTGGTTGTGAGCTATTATGGTGTAGGAGCACCTAGGAGGCATTTGGAAACACTAGGAAAAATTTGGAAGCCTAGGAAGATTTTTGTGATTTTGATGTTTAAGGTCATGTTGGCCATTTAGTTTTGAGCTTTGAGATGTTTTTGATTTTTAGGAAAGATGTTGACAAGAGGTAAATAGGTTTTGAACATCATCTTTCTAAGTTGTCAAAAGTTGGAAAAGTTTGTAAAACACACTGGGTTTTATAACTTTTGCCATTATGTCATCAATAGGTTCGACCAAAGAAACTTAACTATTGTTGGAGCCTATTTAAGGGGTGATTCAACCTTGGAGCAGGGTTGGAAGCTTTGATGTTTTGGTGAAATCTTGTGAAATTGAAGAAAACAACATTCTGTGCAAAATTTCTGACTTTTGCATCTTGTTTGAGTTTTAATGGATTAGTTCTACTACTGGTTTGATTGTTGGATGTAGTGTAGCTGGAATTCAAGAATTGTGTATTATTAAATAGATTCTTGTATGAGTTTTAGGTACCTTTTTGTAGATAGTTCATTATTGCCCTGTTGCTGGTTTCAACCAGACTATGTTTAGAAAATGGGGTGCTAGAGCACTTTCCCACCGTACAAACTGTACGACCCTTTGGGAACAGTGCCTAGACACCATGATTGTACATATGTTCGGCTGTAGGCTTTGTATGTGTGTAGGAGTTTCAACCAATGTCTTGTCCTAGGCGAGCCAGGAAGAGTCTGGCTAGGGAAGACAAGGAGTGAAAGACTCATATTTTGCAGGGGTGTTAAGGTTTTGCAAAATTTCCTTATGGAGAATTTAGCTGAGGGTCTTGGGAAGGTCTAGTGGTTAGGATGAGGCTACATCAATCCATTTGGTGTGAGAAAACTTAGACAGTCTAGAAGCAGCCAGTGAAAGGCTTGTAAACCCTAGTTTTAGGCTATTTTCAAGAATTGGCTTTGTATGGCTGGTAAAGGCCCAAAACCTCAAAATTCCTTAAGAGGTTGGAAATTGAACCAAGGTCTCAGAAAGAAGTTTGTGATGGTCTTAAGCAGGATTGGAGTTATAGCCTATTTTCTTGGGCTAGGAGGCCTAATTGGGGCTCAAGGGCTACTAGCCCTTCTTAAACCCTAGACTAGGGTTTGAGGGTAGCGATTGAGACTTGAAGGCTTATGATTGTTCAAGAACCTTTGAGAGAAGGTTTTGAGACCATAGAAGTAATCACACACCCCTACAACAAGTTAGTGAGGTTTGGAGAGCTAGTTAGCCTTTAGGAATATTAAGGGCTAAGGAAAGAATGGAGGAGAAAGCACCAAGATTGACTTAGTTAAGTGAATGTAGTTGATAGGAGGGTTGTCCGGAAGGACCAAGGATTCCTAACAAGTATTAGGGCCTAAAGGTAGAGAAGGTGGAGTTACCTAGGAGTTCTTGGGAACAAGGACCTAGAGCATAGAACATTGAGTGTTCCATCCAACCCTTTCCCTATCAGATTGGTATCAGAGCAAGTAAAAGATTTGGGAGGCATTTTATATGTCAGAGGTTGATTCTAGTGATTCTTCCATCATGGTGACAAATGTAGAATTGGCTAAGATGGTTGAAAAGCAGGAGGAAGACAATAAACTGCTGAGTGAAAGAATATCCCAGCTTGAACAAGTAGTGAGGAGTGCACAATTTGAAGGAAGGATACCAAAGGAAGAAGAGGTTACAGAGGAAGACAAGACCCCTGAACCTGACCCTGTCCTGAAAGAAGAGCCTTTCTTGAAGGCATTGAAGGCCTTGAGTGGAAAAGCACTTGAAGGCATACCACTATTTAGTGGGAAAATTGAAGCTGATCTAGTCATGGACTAGATAGAGGGAATGGAAAACCATTTTGAATGTGATGGAGTCACTGAAGCACAAAAGGTAAAGGTGGCCAAGTCAAGACTAAGAGGTTCTGCCTTGACATGGTGGAAGTTCATTTAGATAGAGAGGGAAAAAGAAGGTAAGCAACCTATTTCAACTTGGAAAGGAATGGTTTCTGAAGTGAGAGAGGCATACATGCCTGATGACTATGAGATTCAATTACATAAGAAGAGACAAAGAATAAGGCAAAGATACCAATATGTAAACACTTACACTGAGGAGTTTCAAAAAATTTGCATGAGTTCTAATGTGACAGATGATGAGAGTCTCAAGGTGGCTAGATACCTTAATGGCTTGAAGTGGAACATTCAAGAGGAGATGGCTTTTTTAAGTCCTAAGATAGTACATCAATGCTATCAGTTGGCCATAAAGATTGAGGAAAGAAGCAAGAGGAAGCAAGATCAGGCTTCTAGGGCAGAGGCAAAGGCAGAGATCAAAGAGATCAAAGAGGACAACATGGTGGCTACCAAGGTAGAGGCAATGACCAAAGAAACCAAGGAGAGTCTAAACTCACAGAGCATGGAGGAGAAACATCTTCTAGAGGAGGATTTAACAGAGGTAGAGGACATCAAGGAGGTTCAAACAGAGGAAGAGGAGCAAGTAGGAGCAATTCATACTTTGCAAACATGAAGTGTTACCATTGTGGACAAGTAGGTCATCCTACTTATAGGTGCCCAGAGAAAGCATCTTCATCAAGCAATGAGAAGAGAGTGGCTTATGCACAAGAGGACACCATGATTCCTAAGTCATCTGAGGTCAGTCATATTGAATCTGAGGTAGGAGAGAATCTTATGTTCAATAGAGTCTTGATTAGACAACTGGTTAAAGAAGAATGAAAAGAAAGGAGAGCACTATTTAGAGTGAGGTGCAAGATACTTGGTAAAGTGTGCAAAGTCATAGTAGATTCAAGTTCAACATACAATATCATATTAGAGGAGGTAGTAATGAAACTAAAATTGGAGAAGGTACCCCATATTAACCCTTACAAGGTCACATGGCTAAACAAGGGGTAGAGTGTTTTAGTAAATGAGCAAGTAACAGTGGAGTTTTCCATTGGAGGGTACAAGGACAAGTTAGTTTGTGATGTTTTACCCATGGATGCATGCCATATACTATTGGGCAGACCATGGAAGTATGATAGAAGTGTAATATATGATGGGAAAGAGAACACCATCTCATTCAAGAAGGATGGGAAGACTTTTAAGTTGCAGTCACTGACAGAAGAAGAAGGATAGTCAAAGACACCAAAGATCATGTTGAGTAGTGGAAAAGAGTTCCTTAACAACCCACATCAAGGGAGTGAAGGATATGTGGTTGTGTTACAACCTAAAGAGGAAGATAAGGCTAAAAATACAGTCCTACCAGAAGCAGTCTAGAAGCTACTTGAAAGGTACAAGAGCATAGTTAGTGATGGTACACGTGCAACTCTACAACCAAACAGAGCCATTAGTCATCAAATTAAATTCATACCTAGAGCTTCATTACGTAACAAAGTAGCATACAAACTTACACCAGATTAGAACTTAGAGGTAGCTAGGCAAGTGCAAGAATTGTTGGATCAAGGATTGATTCAAAAGAGCATCAGCCCATGTGCAGTACCAGTGGTCTTAGCAACCAAGAAGGGAGCAGGTTGGGTGTTGTCATAATAGTGGTTTACAATTCCTGAGAGGAACAAATTTTAGCAGAAATCACATATTTTTAGAAAATATAATGATTTAAGCCTTAAAAAGTTCCATTTTAAGGATTCCAATTGAAGAGGGTTTGATCAAATCACCTTAGATCAAACCCCCTTGGATATAACCGCGCTAGTTGTAAACCATACCTATAAATGCGTCTCCTTTACACCTATCAAAATGCTGATAAAAAATCACTTTTGATTTAGATTTTGGGGGATCAAATGAATTCATTTAAAATTTATTTCAAATGATTATGGTATTCCTTATAACAAGCTATCCAATGAATATAATTTTAATATGTCTTGGTTTTGCTATGTATTTGTTTTTTAAGTTTTATTAAACATAGGTTTTTCATCAAAAATGAATTTCTTTGTTCTTCACATGTGGAAAAATAGAAGATTATCAAAAAAAAAATTGAAAAATATGAGTGCACCAGATATTGAAGTCCTTGATCCAACAAAAAATAAAATAAAATTTTGACATATACAAAAATTTACGTTATAGAGTCGTCGTCGAATTGTAATTCGTTTGACTTTGAAACTTGATTAAGGAAAAAATATTCAATAAAAACTATCCAACCAAGTGGAAGCACTAGATATCGAGTTACAAATCTAAATTTGAAAGAATTAGAATTTTATCCTTCATGGAAAAAATTTATCGTTATCGATGTGCGTCACTTTTTAAAAATGTTGCTTTTGAAAAAAATCTATTTTCGTGGGAGATGGAAAAAGAAGTGCAATTTGATTCCAAAAATTTTGAAAAAAATATTTTTAGAATCTACAGACAAAATTTGATGAGACTCTAGTTTGCACCATCTTCAAATTCCTTACAGTTTAGCCGCTATAGGTGCCTGAATGTGAAGATTTAGTTAAAAATAATAATTTTAGTGTCTAGTTTGGCCAAAAATTGTAAACCACTATTATGGGATCACCAGGTAAGTGAAGGTTATGCACTGATTCTAAAGCAATAAATAGGATCACCATTAGGTATATATTCCCTATTCCTAGAATTGAAGACTTAATGGATTGTCTTGGAGGAGCCCAGTACTTCACTAAGTTGGATCTCAAGAGTGGATACCATCAAATCAGAATTAAGGATGGTGATGAGTGGAAGACAACATTTAAGACAAATGATGGGTTATGTGAATGGAGAGTGATGCCATTTGGTCTCTCCAATGCCCCTAGCACATTCATGAGGCTCATGAATGAAGTATTCATGGACTTTACAGGGATATTTGTGGTGGTATACCTTGATGACATCATCATATACAACAAGACAACATAAGAGCATTTGAAACATGTGGAGTTGGTTCTTAGAAGGTTGCAAGAAGAGAAATTGGAAATCAATCTAGAGAAGTGTGAGTTATTTAAGCAAGAGCTAGTCTATTTGGGTTTTTTAGTGTCCAAAGGATCATTGAAGATGGATCCAATCAAGGTGGAAGCCATCCTAAACTAGCCTACACCAACCACAGGGACTAAGGTAAGAAGTTTTCATGGATTAGCCCAATTTTATAGAAAATTAATAAGGAACTTTAGTGGCATATGTGCACTAGTTCTAGAGACAATCAAGGGTGGTTTAAAAGCTAAGTTTGTGTGGACACAAGAAGTTGAGAATGGGTTTGAGAAACTAAAACAAGAGGTGGAAACTCAACCTATTCTCTTATTACCTAGTTTTGACAAGTTGTTTACTGTTGAATGTGATGCTAGTGGAGTGGCAGTAGGAGGAGTGCTAAGTCAAGAGGGCAGACCTATAGCCTTCTTTAGTGAGAAGCTCAATGAAGCAAAGAAGAAGTATTCAACCTATGACTTAGAAATTTATGCTTTGGTTCAGTCACTTAGGAAATGGAGGCATTATCTTCTACCCAAGGAGTTTGTAGTCTTTACTGACAATCAGGCACTCAGTTTTATCAACACTTAAGAGAAGTTGAGTAATAGGAATTTGAAATGGATAGAATACATCCAAGATTTTACCTTCATCATCAAGCACAAGAAGGGACATCTAAACAAAGTAGCAGATGCATTAAGCAGGAGGTTGTTGACAGTGCAGGAGATACAAGTGAAGAGCATTGGCATAGAGAGTTTCAAGGATCTCTATGGGGAAGATGAAGACTTTTCAGAGGTCTATAGGGTATGCTCTAACTTTGAAAACCATTTCCATAGCCAATACTCAGAGTATGCATTGCAAAGTGGTTATTATTTAAGGGAAATTAGTTATGTGTTCCAAAAGGGTCAATGAGGGAAAATCTAATTCAGGAAAAGCATAATGGCAGTCTTAGTGGGCATTTTGGAATCAATAAGACTTTAGAACTAGTGCAAAGATTCTATTACTAGCCTAAGTTGGCAAGAGATGTTAGGAAGTATGTAGAAAAATGTGTTGTGTGTATGAAAGCCAAGGGAGGAGCTAGTAATGCTGGTTTATATCAACCCCTACCCATTCCTAATAGACCATGGGAGTGTGTGAGCATGGATTTTGTGGTAGGCCTTCCTAAGACCAAGACTGGTTTTGACAGTGTTTATGTAGTAGTGGACATATTTAGCAAGATGAGTCATTTCATTCCCTACAAAAATACTCATGATGCTAGCTACATAGCTCATATTTTCTTCAAGGAGGTTGTAAGGATCCATGGATTGCCTTTGAGCATCGTTTCAGACAGGGATGTGAAGTTCATGAGTCACTTTTGGAAGAATCTATGGAGTAGATTGGGTACAAATATGTCATTTGGATCAGCTTACCATCCTCAGACTGATGGTCAAACAGAGGTGGTTAATAGGGTGCTAGATAATCTTCTAAGGTGCCTAACTAAGGAATATGGAAAAACATGGGATATGGTTATCTCACAAGCTGAGTATGCTTATAATGATAGTGTGAATTGAACCACAGGGAAGAGTCCTTTTGAAGTTTTTTATGGGATGCACCCAAGAGGGATATGTGAGCTCAGAGATCTTGGAGCTATGGAACATAGGAGTGGACATGCAGAAGACTTCAGTTAGACCATGAAAGAGATTCAAGAGCAGGTGAAGAAGACAGTCACTGAGGCAACACAAAAATTGAAAGAGAAGGAAGATATGTCAAGGAAAGATGTGCAATTTCAAGTAGGGGACTATGTTATGGTCCACCTTAAAAAATCAAGGTTGCAGAAGGGAATGTCAACCAAGTTGCAGATGAAGAGAGTGGGTCCATGCAAGATATTGGCCAAGTATGGCAAGAATGCATATAAGGTGGAGACACCCACCGATCTGGGAATCTCACCAGTCTTCAACATAGCTAATTTGATCAAGTATAAGGGAATAGTCAGTGATGAGGTTCAGAACAGTTAGGAGATCTTCAAGGACATACGTAATGTACCCCTACCTAATCAAGAGAAGCCTCAGGCAGAGCAAATATTGGAGTCAAGAGTACAAAAGTCTACAAGGAACAAGGTGTACATGGAGGACCTTATCAAGTGGAAGGATTAGCATGAATCAGAAGCTACATGGGTCCAAGAAGATCAGTTCAAGAAGCTTGTAATTGGCTTGTCATTGGTCTTTCCTTCCATTCCTTAGTGTTTGGGCTGAGAGGGGGAGAATGGTGCAGGAGCACCTAGGAGGCATTTTGAAACACTAGGCAAAATTTGGAAGCCTAGGAAGATTTTTGTGATTTTTATGTTTAAGGTCATGTTGGCCATTTAGTTTTGAGCTTTGAGATGTTTTTGATCTTTAGGAAAGAAGTTGACAAGAGGTAAATAGGTTTTGAACATCATCTTGCTAAGTTGTCAAAAGTTGGCAAAGTTTGTAATTCACAATGGGTTTTATAACTTTTGCCATTAGGTCATCAATAGGTTCGACCAAAGAAACTTAACTATTTTTGGAGCCTATTTAAGGGGTGATTCGACCCTGGAGCAGGGTTGGAAGCTTTGATGTTTTGGTGAAATCTTGTGAAATTGAAGAAAATAGCGTTTTGTGTAAAATTTTTGACTTTTGCATCTTGTTTGAGTTTTAATGGATTAGTTCTGCTACTGGTTTGATTGTAGGATGTAGTGTAGTTGTAATTCAAGCATTGTGTATTATTAAATAGCTTCTTGTATGAGTTTTAGGTACCTTTTTGTAGATAGTTCATTATTGCCCTATTGCTAGTCTGAACCAGACTATTTTTAGAAAATGGGGTGCTAGAGCACTTTCCCACCATACAAACCATACGAACCTTTGGGAATAGTGCCTAGACACCATGATTTTACATATGTTAGGCTGTAGGATTTCTATTTGTGCAGGAGTTGCAACCAATGTCTTGCCCTAGGCGAGCCAGGTAGAGTCCGGCTAGGGAAGACAAGGAGTGAAAGACTCATATTTTGTAGGGGTGTTAAGGTTTTGCAAAATTTCCTTTTGGATAATTTAACTGAGGGTCTTGGAAAGGTCTAGTGGTTAGGAGGAGGCTCCATCAGCCCATTTGGTGTGAGAAAACTCACACAGTCTAGAAGAAGCCAGTGAAAGGCTTGTAAACCCTAGTTTTAGGCTATTTTCAAGAATTGGCTTTGTACGGCTGGTAAAGGCCCAAAACCTCAAAATTCCTTGAGAGGTTGGAAATTGAACCAGGGTTTCAAAAAGAAGTTTGTGATGGTCTTAAGCAGGATTGGAGTAATAGCCTATTTTCTCGGGCTAGGAGGCCTAATTGGGGCTCAAGGGCTACTAGCCCTTCTTAAACCCTAGACTAGGGTTTGAGGGTAGCAATGGAGACTTGAAGGCTTGTGATTGTTCAAGAACCTTTGAGAGAAGGTTTTGAGACCATAGAAGTAATCACACACCCCTACAACAAGTTAGTGAGGTTTGGAGAGCTAGTTAGCCTTTAGGAATATTAAGGGCTAAGGAAAGAATGGAGGAGAAAGCACCAATATTGACTTGGTTAAGTGAATGTAGTTGATAGGAGGGTTGGCTAGAAGGACTAGGGTTGCCTAACAAGCATTAGGGCCTAATGGTAGAGAAGATGGAGTCACCTAGGAGTTCTTGGGAACAAGGACCTAGAGCATGGAACAGTGAGTGTTCCATCCAACCCTTTCCCTATCATATTATCAATGATGGATGGTTTCTCTGGATACAACTAAGTGAAAGTGAAGGAGTCTGAGCAGTATAATATTGCATTGACAACTTTGTGGGGCACCTATGTGTATGTAAGGATTCTATTTGGCTTAACTAATGCTGGTGCTACTTTTGAAAGGGCTATGGATGTAGCCTTTTATGATTTTATTGACTTGTTCATGGAAATTTACCAAGATGGATTGACATCTTACTCCAAGAAAGAAGATCACTGCACGCACTTGGAGAAGATATTTATCAGGGCCTTAGAATATGGGATCTCATTGAATCCAAAAAAGTGTGCCTTTGGGGTTATTGAAGGAAAGTTTCTGGGGAATATTGTGTCCATGGAGGGAGTGAGGATTGTCCTTGAAAGGGTAGAAGCCATAGAAAATATTCCTCAGCCAAAGAATGGAAAAGGCATTCAATCATTCTTTGGCCAAATAAATTTCTTGAGGAGATTTGTAACTAACTTTGCAAAACTTACAATACCTATCTATAAAATGTTGAATAAAGGAGAAAAGCTAGTTTGGAGTGAGGAGCTTAGCCAGGCATTCAAGAGCATAAAATGGGCTATTAAGGAGGCCCCAGTTTTAAGGACTTCTGAATTTTCTAGGCCATTATAGTTCTTTTCATTTGCGTCATTTCATACTATTGCTACTATTTTGTTATAGAAGAATGAAGAGGGATTTGAAAAACCAATTTATTTCTTTAGAAATTCACTTCAAGTTGTAAAATTAAAATATTATTTAATGGAGAAGCAAGCATATGCACTTGTTAAGGTTGTGAAGAACTTCAAGACCTATTTAGTTGGAGCCACACTCATTTCTTAAGTCCCAGCTGTAGCTATGAAGGACATCTTTACCCAACAAGAAGTCACATGTAGAAGATGCAAGTGGATAAATAGAATCCAAGAATTTAATATTGACATCTAGATAACTAAACTAGTGAGAGGTTAGGGATTGGTCTAGTTAATGGCTAAAGTGAACCTAGATGCCAATAAGATAAATCTAGAAGATGATTCCAGGAGATCATATATTTGTGATATGGAGTATTGTGATTAGTATAAAAATGTTGTTTATTACTTGCAAAGAATGTAGTGCCCCTAGGGATTGACAAAAAATGAAAAATAACCCCTAAGTTACATGCCATTAAGTATGTGATTATAAGAGGTGAGTTATGGTGGAGAAACTTGGAGGGTGTATAGTTGAAATGTCCTAATGAGACCAAGGCCTCTGAATTGTTAAAAGAAATGCATGGTGGGGTATGTGTTGGACATTATATGGCCAAAACTACTACCCATAAAGTATTGAGGGATGGATTCTGGTGGCCTACAGTTTTTAAGGATGCATACAAACTGGTAAGAACATGTGATGCATTCCAAAGGCTTTTTGGGAAATTGAAATTCTCAGGTAACTTGCCTCTTAGAGTAGTCACCATGTAGGAACCATTTCAACAATGGGGTATTGACTTCATTGGGAAATATCTAAAAAGTATAGTGGGGCATTCATGGATTCTTGTGGCCATAGATTACTTTACAAAATGGGTGGAAGCCATCCCAACAAAAAGAGAAACAAGTAAAATAGTCACAAAATTCCTTATGGAAAATATATTAACCAAATTTGGAGTACCTAAGAAAATTGTCTCGGATAATGCAATGTGCTTCAGATCTGAAGAGTTTACAGACTTTTTCTCAAAACATGGAATCTAGATGTCATATTCTTCACCATATCACCCTCAAGGAAATAGTCAAGTAGAATCAAGTAATAAAAGCTTGATGAGAATCATCAAAATGATTCTGGAGAAGAATAAAAGAGGTTGGGATTCCAAGTTAAGGTTAGCCTTGTGGGAAAATCAGGTGATTGTTAAGAAGGCCACTGGCTATGCACCTTTTAACCTAGTATATGGTATTTCAGTTAGGTTTCCACAAAAAAACCTCATGCAGATATATAAGTTTGTCCTAGAGTATGATGAGGACATTTGTGACACAATAAAACATAGGATTGATGCACTAGTGGAAGTAGATGAAACAAGGAGGGATGCTTAGAAAATAAGTGCCAAGTTGTAGTTTCAAGTCAAGAACTTGCATGACAAGAAATCATCCTCAAGGAAATTTCAAGTAGGGAACCTGGTGTTGATGTCCAATGCAAGATCCGAAGATAAGGGAAAGCATGGAAAGTTTGAAGCATTATGGATTGTCCCTTATTTGATGAACAACACTCATGGTGAAGACTCATATTTCCTACAAGAATTAACATGTGAAATTATTGAGCTACTTGTACATGTATAGTTCTTGAAGCCATACTTCTCTTGAAGTGTGTTCTTTTCCATGTACATTCTATAGTCCTATAAATGTTGTGTATAGTCGTGTTTGATTTAGTCATTTTTGGTTTGGTCTTGCTACTTGGTTTGGGTAGTTCTTGGTTTAGGTCCTCTATGGTTGGTTTGCTTAAACATGAGATTCTATGCTCTCACAATTCCTATGAGAGGCATGCACCCCTAGTCAGAGCCACTGGTGGAAACCTTAATTTTTTGTGGTCTTCTAATTAAAATTGTTCTAAAATTGACTATTCTCATCATTGTGGGCTTAGGGTTTTATCTTGTTATCCATGATTTATGGTTTTTTACTCCTTAACCCTTTGAAAAGTGTCTAAGTCCGGTATTCCTTGTTGTCATTCTAATTCATTATTAACCCCATACTACTGGTTCCTGACCATTTAAGTTATACTCTATGCCTTTCGCCTCATTGATAAACCAACCCCTTGATCTTGGTAGCCCTATGGTCATATTAAAATTATTTCCTTATTTTAATCAGGGTTGATGTCTTTCAGAATATTTTATCTAAGTCTAAGCTTAGGTTTTAATATTCACCTAAGGTTTTAACCTAAATTGTTATTTCCATGACCATCGTCTGCCTAGTAATGGCCCTTTCTTAAAACTAACATTTTTGGCATGTGTAGATATTAGGCTTTATGTTGATCATTGTATCATCGTGAGAAAATATCCACCATCCCTCATGTCCTTGTTCTGCCTCATTTCTCATTAAAATAATAACATGGGTTGGCAGGTGGTTGTCTTATGTCATGATTGGCAGTGGGCCCAGTGTTTTCAAATGGTTAGTAGGTGGAGTTTTAAAGAAGATCAATGATGGGTGTCATGTAACGTTTCTTCATCTAGGTTGTTCCCCACTACCCCGTTTGTTCCAAATTTGCAATAAATCATTGTCACGGTCTAGCAGGTTATGAACACATGTTCTAGGGTCAAGGGATCTACCCAACTGCAAAGCAAAGTGAACACTCTACTAAGAGAAGATTGACAGTTGATAGTAGGTGATGTGGGTCAATATTGACCACTCCTTGCTATTTAGTACGAGGTGCATCTTTGCCACCCAACTCCCAATGGGGAAGCAGAAGAGCACCATGTAGAGTAGCCTAGAGGGTGTGAAGGATATTAGAATTAAGGCTAATATTAAACAAATAATTTAGCACGAAGCACAAATAGTAAAGTGTGCGCTACTAAAAGGAAATATGAGGCACACATTTTATCAACTTTCGAGATCTTTTAATCTGGGTCGTTGGTTATGTCAAAGGAATATGGCTGCAAGTGAGTGGTCCCATGTTAATATGTGAATATATTAAAGGAGTTAGATTTAATCTCAACCCTTCCCTATCTCCCCATTACAAGGAGTTGCATGAGGGATATGGGAAGGCTGACATGTGGACAACACTTCAATACCAAGGAGATAGTGAAGCCTGCATGTGACAAGAAAGCCCCTCCACATGGCTTATTTTGATTTGATGAATGCTACGACTATCTATAGTTAGTTTTTTCAAATCATTTTGACTTAATCTGGACTATTTGTCAATAAACATATCTATAGAATCAACGGTTGACATTCAAAGCTTAGTTCAAAGGAAAGTGAGCCATTTTGGTTCACGTGAGCGAGCCTTAATAGCAGAAAGGATATCGAGCTACCAAATCAATGGGTTGCATAGCAATTAAAAATTACTTCAGAGTATAATTGAGCATTGAGAAAGACATTCTACACACTTGGAGAGCTCATGTTGTGGTTTTCAGACCTATTCAATGTCAAAGCTAGGGTTACTAAGCTGCAAAAAACTAGTAAGTGAATTATTGCCTTCTCATCTGAATTGTTGATAAATTGTGGTCTCCAAATATTTCTATCAATTAAGGTTTTCTTGGTTTTTCATTTCTTTTAAGGTTTGACGTTCATTGAAAGAAATTAGTTGATCCCGCATTGTTATTCCTGTCAAACTCTTAGTCAAAGGTTTTATTCTAAGAAAACATAAACCCTCCTTTATAAAACCCTTGACTTATGGCTCCCAAAGCAAAATCATCTTCATCAAGAAGGGAAGCCTATGTTACCAAAAAAACTTTCAGTAAAGACCTTGCTGACTAGCTACCACCTTCAACCAATGAAAAATCTAAGGGTTGACTGCTTCTTTGGGGCTAGCAAATAGTTGAGGGTTTAATTAACAAAAATAGTTCTATTAGGGATGCCAAACTACCTTGTTTTAAGTGGGAATTGTTCTATGGTTGGTTCAAAAATAGAAACATGGGCATTCTAGTTCGCAACCCTTGGAATCTTGACATAGGGAAATTGAATGTGCCTAATGTATACAAATATATCAATTTTTTGAAAGCAATAGCTATGAATTACAACCTAGTCACTAGGATTGTGACATCTTATGATGGAATTGACATGGTTAAGGTCACCAAGGAAGATATTTCTTGTGTCTTCAGACTCACTGAGTGGAGTGATCATATTCCTAAAATTTATGAAAAGGATTTGAGTGAAGAGTACGACAGAACTAAGATTGCATTTAGGGTCCATATATTTCCAAGGCACTTAGCAGAAATTGGGGCCTAAAAAATCACATTGGGACCATTTGATAAAGAACCTTTTCCTATTAATTATTGTATCCCTTATTTCCAAAGGACTTTCTATTCCATTTGTCAGATAATTGGATATGATCCTATCATTGGAATTTCCATGGCATGGATGTATATGGAAACCCATATTCAACACCCTCAATATTGTACAACATATGATTATGAAGGGTTTGGTAAAATTAAAGAAGTTTGCAGATGGAGCGAGGTTTAGCTAGTAGTCATTGTTAATGCATATGTTTCTGTTCAAACATGCATCTTACTTTGGGTAGAATATGACACTAGATAGGATGGAAGGTACTTTGGAGCTCCTTGTTCAATGTTGGACTTCTATCTTGGATAAGGATGACATGACTCATGATTATGTGGTATTTGACAACTTGTTTTCTTTAGAATTGAGAAGAGTCCTAGTTGTGAGTATGCCAAAAGTTCCCAAGGCCTTGCATGATTTATTTAGACCCAAAGATAGGAGACCTAAGATAGGGGTTGATCATAATTTGGTAGATGTTATCCCTTACCCTACATATATGGTTTTGAGAGTGTATGGTTCAACTATCACAATTCACTTGTTGCCTAAGTATGTCCCTGAAAGAATTGGATTTCCTAAGACCTGATGTATCAGTTGGGAAGTATGGAGAACAAACACTTGTTGGAATAGGGAAAGGAACATTTTTCTCCTCATACACATGCTTCTCTAATTTTGTAATGACAAAGGGGGGTTGGAATAAGATAAATAATATACTCAAGACTTTTCACCTTAAAAGATTAGTGACAAGGGAGAATCATGATTCTGAAGGCTTAAAGGCCTAGTTAAAGGAAAAGAATAGGAGTTCCAAGCTTATGTATGTATTTTCCATGTACTTGAGGATATAATGAGGAATATCTTTGATTTTTTGGAGCAAGAGAATAGAAAATCAAGGTGGATCACTTTTAGAAAAATGAAAAGAAAGGGAAAGGAAAAGGATCCTAAATTTGTTGTTCTTGCCCAAATCCCAAATATAATGCAAAGAGTAGAATATGTTTTCCAAAACTTTGAAGAGATGGTTAGTTAGCTTGGAGATGAAAGAATGATTCAAGACATGGGGAAATCCCCCATGGAAGAAGAATAGAGTGGAGGAGAAATTCCTATTATGGAGAAAAGGATTTTAGATTAGCCTCCTAAAGAACAAAAAGTAAAGGTTTTCATAAGGAGGAATAAAAAAGGAAAGAAATATGATATAGTGGTTGCTCCCTCTCAACAAGAGGAGCAAATAACTCTTTTTCCTATGCCACAAATGTAACCACCATCTCCTCCAAGGATAACTGAGCCTAAAATTTTGGATGTTAATGCCCCATGACAACATGCGTCACCACCAAGAGAGCCACCATTGAAGAAGCAAAAGGTTGAACAAACAAAATTGGTGGATTATGATGATAATGAACTTGATGAGGAAATTTGGGTATCTGAGTAGGAAATGCAACAAGGATTGCCTCTTGCACCCATAGAAATGGTATCACAACAATCGGGTGTGAGGTAAAGTAAGGTTGAACTCATTGGGCTTAATGGAAAAGATGAGGTCAGGGTGGAAGCATAAATGGGATTCATGGATGATGATTCATTTATAAGATCTCAAGCTCTTATGGAATTTGTTGATAGGGCCAAGAGGGATGAATATGTTAGTAATCTGGCCAAGCAAATAAGTCTTTGTCCAGAGTTACCTACTGCCACCATTCAAGCACAGGTCTTGAATGAAATAGGAGCTAAGTTTCAAAGGATGATTCTAGAAGAGGGTAGAAGTTTGGTAAGAAATAGTGGTATTTTTTTGTTACTAGATTGGGATTTGGGTTCTGCTATTGCCTTTAATACAATAAAAAGATGTGACAGACCTCTCTACAATTTAGAAGAAGAGGCTACAATTTCACTACAAGGATATGCTTTCAGTGAGCAGTGGGATGCATTAGCTATTTCTTACCTAGTCCCATGTACAAGAAAAATTGACATTACTAAAGCTGCACCTAACTACAGGGGAGGCCTAATAATAAAGAGAATGTTAGAGACATCAACTCTTGAGGCAAAAAATGTCTGTAAATGTTGCTAAGTTCACAAGAGCCATCGTCGAATCTATAATTGTAGAAAAGAAAAAGTTCAAGACAAAATACAATGAATTGTTGGTTGACTATGGAAGGACTAAACAATGAAAGATGCAATTACAAATGAAAATAACATTATTAGAGGAGAAGTTGCAAAATTTACAACCAAGAAAGTAAACACAGACTAGTGATGATTCTCTTACTACTCCAGATGAAGTTGCACCCACTAAGTATACCCCTTCGACAAGTTCTTCATGGGCTATTGTGCCATATAATATGGGAATAGTTCCCATGTCAATGATAGAGCATGGTACATCAAAAGTACCACAGTCTGAGGAAGGTGTCAACAAGGAGGAGTTGCTTAGCTAGTTAAATGATTATAAAGATAAATGTTACAATCATGATAGGGATGTCTTTATGAGTAATGTGAAGATTGTCACTACAATCTTGGAACACTTAAACAAAGGGGTTGTTAATAGGTTGAATAGTATTTATGATAGTTATTCCTCCATGAAATCTGCTATGAATAATTTTGACAATGATAAGGAGAGGGCTATCTTGCTTATGGAGACATCGATTCCTAGGTTGCAAGAATTGAGGATGATTTCTTTTGGAGCCAAGCAAGATGCTAAACCCACTGAGAAGCTTAAACCCACCATTACTATTGTAAATGAGTTTCAGGAATTTAGGGGAGTTATGGAGCCTTTGGAGGCTAGGATAAGGGAGTTGGTCAACAACTTTCATGAATCACATCATGGTCCCTTTCCATCCATTTTAAGGGATGATGGTAACATCAAGAATTTGCATGAATGGAGAAAGGAAATTAATGATGTTATTTCAAGTCAATCTACTTTGATTTTCTAGGAGCATGATATAGGAACACTAAAGAGGAATATGCACATGCTGGTCCATTGCAGAGATTGTTCTAGAAAAAATTGATAAGGAGGCCAATCAAGTTGTTACCAAATATTTTCCTTATAGAAAAAGGGTTGATAATGTCATGAAATTGAATTGGCCCACTAAGGAGGAGTTCTTGGCTTGGAAGAGAAAATACTTGATTGGAATGGAGGATTAAGTACAATAATGGGGTGGAAAGTATTACTCTAATTTTGAAATTTGCAATCATGGTGAGTAATGGATGGGAGAAATGCAATGCATAGCCTAAAATTAATATAGATTAGGATTTTGTTAAAGTATGGAAAATCTATTGCTTTCTCCCCATTTTGAATTGGTGACAAGTCTGGAGACATGGACATATTTTGTGTCCTTTCCTATTTTATTCTTTCATGCTTTCCTTCAATTTCATTTTGTGTGTGTGGACACACTTTTTGAGCATGAGAATATTGTTAAAACTTCTTGAAGATTTTTTTTGAAAGGTGGGACTAGATCTCCAACAATAAATGAGAATAAATTTTATTTCATATATTTTTCCCTCCTTCTAAGGATTCAATTGTAACTGCAAAGGGAATATATGTTTTAGCAGTCCAATAAAATGGTGAGATGTGTACTTTTTGACCCAAAGCTTGCTTTTCTCCTTTTTCTCTATAAGAAGGAATTCAAGGCTAGAAGTATGGGGTTTGTTGTATTGGAATTGATCACAAAGAATTGTAGAAAAAATACTCAACATATTTTGAGTTTTATCTTAGATTCTGAGTCTGTTAGTGCATATGTAATTTTGATAACAAAACTAGCAAATACAATATAGAATGGTGCAAATTTCATAACCATTTTATCTCCTATGTACTTGTTCTATGAGCTATGAATAATATAATCAATGATCATTTTGTTCATCTCCATTGATTTCCATTGGATGTAGAGTTTTGTTCTTGCTTATTAATTCAAAGAATTAATGTAAGTGCTTGAGTGAAGCTTTTGATTCATATGAATTGAGTGCTAGGATATTCATAAGAAGTGGTGGTCAAGAATACAATGTGGAGATGCTGTAATGCAATATTTTAAAGCTTATATGATGATATGTGTAAAATTGTTATTAGGTTGTGTAGGTTAAGATTGACTTTGTGTTTAGTATAAGGAACTAGTTTGAGTAATATATTCGTAATAGATTTTCTAGGTTGGTTCATCAGCAAAATATTTATTCACAAATTTTTCAAATGAGTTACCGTTGTAGTTATTTTGTGATGAATTTCACTATTCTCATGCTCCAAATGTAGAGTATTGTTAAAGGAGCAACCAACTCTTTTGTGATACACTATGTTGTTGAGTGGTAATATGAGAATTATCTGTTATTTACAATGTATTTAAATGTTAATTCCTTAAGTTATTGAATATACATTGTGGGATCACCCTCCCGGGTTTCACAGAGCCCAAAGCGCAGGAGGAAATCTTTGCTACTTTCACTCATTCATTGGACAATCCCTTTAGATTGCTAAATATTGGAAATGGAAAAGTCCATACGCAATTCTAAAGATCAGCTTGGTTCTTAAAAAACAATCAACAGATTGGTGACTCTACTAGGGACTTCTAAGTCCAAAGTCTCTAGTTCAGATCTAGTACAACCAGAGTCGAGTATATTAGTGTTCCTAACTGTTTGGAGAAAAATTGGTTCACATTTTCATTACATAAGTCATGTCCAGTATTATGCATCAAGTTCTTGTCCATTCTTTCACCTTGTGTTGGGTTATGTTCAAAATATTTTCTGAGGTTACAAGTACCAAGCCAAAAGTACAATCAATTTCTATTTCCTAGCATCTTGGGTGGTGACTCTAAAGTCTCTTATACCAGTGTAAAGATAAAATATCAAAGAGAATGTGATAAGGAGGGTTCTAACATACTATTTGACACCATGAAGAAGACTAGAAGTTACACGAAGAAGCATCCTGAGCAAAAGATGGAGTATGAGCTTGTAAAGGACAAGCAACCAACATGGGTGAAGAAAACTATTGAATAAAGTAATTTTTTTGAATCCTTTGTTGATGCATCTCCTACTTTTAATAATTAGGTAAATAGTACAAATATCTATGAAGAAGCACATGAATTTGAAGTCCCTAATGTAGATCAAGGAAATTTCCCCACTGAAAAAGTATTTGATAATGAACTTGACCTCTTGAGAGAGGAGGATAGGTGGGAATTCTAGGAGAAAAATAAGAAATTCTCAGAACCCTTAACCCCTGGAGTTGGGTCTATTTTTAATGATTTTTTTTTTAAGCTTAGAGGTGAACCTTCTAATGTAGAAGTGCACCTTTCCCTTGAGGAAGACCCAATTGATCAAACCTACTATACTCCTATGTAAGTGAGGCTGGAAATGTCTTAGAATATGAAGAAGACATAAACAAAGATATGCAAGACTTAGAAGAGGAAGAGTGTAGGATTTAGGAAGAAAAATAAAATAGAATTAGGGAGTTGAAGGAGAAGAAAGTAAAGTAGCTGAAGGAAAAGGAAGATAGTGTAACTAAATCTACATACAAGAAAGAGATGCTCGGAGGAAAAGGATAGAAAGGATGAAAGAAGAAGTGTGGTAGAAAGCATTTCAAGAAAATGTCTCTAAGTTTGCTGCTAAAATGACCCCTAATGCACTTAGGGTAACCATCCAAATGGGAGCCTCCACTACTAATACCTATACCACATTTTTTGCAACCACAAAAGATTTAGATTTGTCTACTACTGCTAAGAAATCACAACATATAGATCATGGGAAGAAGCCCATTGATCAGCCAAAGTAAACCACTTTTAATACCTTTAATAACAATACCAACACAAGTACCAATACTTCATCTATTAATACTTCCACCCAAAATGTTAAGATTAATCCTATCCCATTCACTACACCCCCAAACCTCGAGATCTTGAGACTGTAATTGGAAAATGACAAATTACAAGAAGAGTTGAAGAAAGCTAAAATTGAAGCCGCTAATGTTGAGATAGTTAGAAAGATTTCTTTTCTTAAGATCTCCATACCAAACCTAAAAGATTCAAGCTCTGGAAATAATGATTGTGAATACCAAAAGAAGAAGTATGAGGGACACACCACTAGTGGAGGTGGAGGTGGAGGAAATGATAGAAATAAGAACTCTTATTTTGAAGATGATGAGGGAAAGAAGAAAGGAGGTGGAAATAATACTGGAGATGGAAAGGGTAAGGATAAGACTCAATCTGATGACAAAAAATTTGATGACCCTAGAAATTCTCATAGAAACCAAGCTACTAGGAGACAAATGCAAGTTGAAAGATACTAGCAGTTTTGCTTTACTAGGATTCCTAGTTATCCTAATTCATTTCCTAAAGATTCTAGGTCTGCTTTAGCTAGATTCTCTGGAAACAATGCCTTGAGTGGTGAAGACCACCTCAAAGAATTTTCTGATGTCATGGATGATTTTGAGGTAGAAGTAGAGGATTTCATGATGAAGTTATTCATGCAGTCACTCATTGAAGATGATTGAGAATGGTATGAAAGTTTTCCTATTGAAATTATTGCATCTTGGGAGGAACTTAAGAGGCTATTCAAAGAGAAATATGGTGATAAGATTGATTCAAGGTTTCTTTTGAATCAATTTAATAATATTGTTAAAAGTTCAAATGAGGGTGTGGCTAACTTCAATGTAAGATTTCAAAAGGCCATGAACTGGCTACCTCCTCATTTAATATTAAATGACAGTGTATGCTTGGTGAATTATTGCAATGCATTTGATGCAAAAATGAGCTATCGCTTGCTGGATAAGAATCCTCAAACATTGAGAGAGGCTTATAAGATGAATGTCCATATTGATAATATTAGTAGAGAAACTAGTAATGTGGGGAGGAGGGATGATGTAAAGATCCTAAAAAATCCAAGGAAGGAGGATAAAAACTTTGGTTCCAAGGGAAATTCCTTAGAGGATAAGATTGATAATGTAAACAATACCATGAAGGACCTGAGCAATAGAATTTCCAGACAAGAGAAAGGTCTCACAAATGAAAGGTTTAATTATCATAAGAATGAAAGACCTCCTCAATTTCAGGATCACCCATATAATATAAACTCGCATAATGGGAAGCCTATTCCCAATAATCATAGAAATGCTCAGAACAAGGTTCCTCCAGATCCTATGTAGAAGAACTCAAGAAATTTTATTGATGAGACCCCTTGGTGCATGGTTTGTCAAATTCCACATTATCCTCATCAGTGTGCAGTTGCACAAATGGTTGAAGTAGAAGAAGATGCACCTGAAGACTGTGATCAGTCCAATGAGGATGATATTAACATAAATATGATCATAGATGGTTCTGATTTTTCTAACAACGAGTGCTCGTCTGATATGGAGTCTCATGAAATGGATGTGGATGACTAAAGGCATATTGCCACCATGTATCACCAGAGGTTAGCTCTAATTAAGGTGAGGATAGTGATAATGAAGTGTACACTTTGGAAGCAACCAAAGACAATATGTCCTTGAGGATACCTTTAGATGAGGAAATCACAAGATTAATAGTAGCCTTGGAACTTGGTGTTGACTAGGGTAGTCCTGTTGGTCTCTTCATTAAGGAGAAAAATGTGAAAGAGAAGGTGAAAAATCCTGATGGTAAAGCAAAAGCAGTTAAAGCTAAGGAAAGCAAGGGAGATAAGATTAGGGCTAAGAAAGTTGATAAACCAAAAGTAGATGTAGAGCTCAAATCCCATACTATGAAGACAAAGGTACAAAAGTAGAATTCTTAAGCAACAAGAAAAGATGCCAAGATCAAGGCCGAAACAACAAAGAATCAACAGAAGGAGAGCAATACAAAACAAGGTATGACCCAAATTGAATTAGCAAAATATAATCATGTTGATATGTTTCAATTGCTTAGCCAAGTAAAAGTTTCTGTTCCTTTACTTGAAATGATGAGAATTGATGAACACGAAAAAAGGCAGTAGCCCTTATCAATGGTGCTACTATAGCCTATTCTAAATTAGTGGTGTCCACTCCACCCAAAGTGAGTGAGAAGGAAAAGAAAGATAAAGAAGTTGAGGGAGTCATTACTGATATCCCTCATATTTTTCTTGGAAATTCAGTCACAGCTTGTCCTAGAAAAATAGACCCATTCTTCCTCACACTGATTGTTGAGGGAAATTTTCTAAAAAAATGTATTATTGATTCTGGAGCATCAAATAACATAATGCCAACCAAGATCATGGAGGAATTGGGATTGAAAGTTGATAATACCAATGGCAAGTGCTATGATATGGATTCAAGGGAAGTCCCTATTACTGGTGTGATTAATGAACTTCCTTATAGATTAGCTGCTTATCAAGAGAAAGAGTTTAAGATGAGTGTGGTGTTGGTAGATATACCACCCAATTATGGAATGCTACTATCTTGGAAGTGGAGTGCTTCCATGGGAGGTAGCATGTAGTGTGACATGTCTTATGCTACTTTCCCCATTAATGGTAAGGATGTCCAAGTGGTTAGAGAGCCAAAGGTGCCACATATGTTGGAGCATGCTCCTGAAGATGATGCAATTCTGTTTATAGAAATTGATATTAATGATTTTAAGGTAGGGGTATGCGCAGGATCATCATGGAAAAAATGGGCCCTTAAGTGGCAAAAAATTCAAATAAATAAGAGTTAGGAAACTTGACATAAAAAATTGAATATGTTATCTATATTATTTAAAAAATATGTAATAATAGAATATGTAGCAAAATGAATGTAGTTTCTAAACTACTAGGTTTTTTTTAAAAAAAAATCTATTTGGTGAAAATTTGAAATTTCAATGTAGTGGTACTTAAAGTTTAGGGAAAAAATAAGAAGTAGGTGTTTGTCTAACCACCCTAACCACAATAAAATGATAATATTTTTTATAAGATTTTAGATATAAGTAGAGGACTCATGCCCCGATGTGATGCATATTTTTTTTAAATTTTTTTCCAAGTAAATAATTAATTATGAGTTTTTTATTACAACTTTTAAAAAAATATAAAATCTGGTATGTCTGACCACCTTAACTTAGTTAAAACTTCATGAAATTCTATTTTTACTTTTTTAATCCTATATGATGCAAAGCATAGATTGTGACACATGTTTTGGATTCAAAAAATGTGATACTGTTTGAAAGCTATAAATGTTTTTCAATTAGCCCATCAATCATGACTTTTGTCGTAATTTGAATAGAAAATAAATATAATAATTACTTATTAAATTCAAAATAAAGTATAATTTATATTAGTGGAAAGCTAAGAATCTCCTTTAAAAACCCTTTTCGTTTCATCAATTTTGGGTAAAAAAATAGTCGTCATCCACATACCCATCATATTGCCAGTTTTTGGCCCATCATGATCCTGGACATACTCGTAGAAGAGATATCAATAGAATGTGATTGGTTCCCTGCACCTATAGACCATGAAGTTAAGACTCTAATAAAGATGGAATTTGGAAGATGTATTTTGATGGTGCAAGCCTAAAGAAGGGTCTGGCACAGGAATATTGTTGGTCTCACCTATTGGAAATACATACAATTTTTCTTTGACTTTGTCCTTTGTATGCACAAACAATGTAGCAGAGTATGAAGCCTTGCTAATAGGACTAAGGCTAGTTGAAAAGCATGAGATAGAGAAGTTAATGGTAATCGATGATTATGAGTTGGTGATATCCTATGTAAGATCCAGATATGCATGCAAGAACAATAGATTGAAACAATACAAAAATACCGTCTAGGATTCCATTGAATAGTTTGATGCCTTTGGAATAGAATGGATGGAAAGAGGAAAAAACAGAGTGGCAGAATTACTTGCAAACATTGCATTAAGAATAGATGATATAATTTTTTTAGGTATCTCAAAGGTTGAGGTACAAGCAAGGCCCTCAATCCTTGACAATGTACACAATTTGAAAATTTTCAAAGATGAAGATATTCTAATATTTTTGAAATGTGTTGATGAATATGAAAGCTAATAGATTGATTTAAGTGCATTTTTTGAAAATGTAGATGGTAGGGATATAGTCTTTGGGAATGATATCATTCACCTGAAGACAAACAAAATCCCTAAGGGACTTGTAGCTTTAGAAAGAGTCTTTGATAGTCAAGATAAGAGTAAGGTTAAAACAACTAGCACCCATCCTGAGGATTTGGAAGAAGTGAATTTGGAGACTGAAAAATGCCCCTAAAAAGGTATGTGTTAGAAAGAAGATGAAACCAAAGATCCAGGAAATACTGATTGCCTCATTAATAAAATAAATACATGTCTTTGCCTAGTCATATGATGACCTGAAATCATATAGAGAGGAATTATTCTAACATGAGATTCCTCTAAAAGAAGATGCCAAGCCTTTTAGGTAGAAGAAAAGACCAATAAATCCTACCTTAGCTCCAAAAATGCAAGAGGAATTCATTAAGCTAAGGGATGCTGGTATCATAAATCCCATTAGGCATTCTTCATGAGTGTCTAATCTTGTGCTAGTCAGGAAGAAAGATGGTGATATAAGGTTATGTGTAGATTTCAGGAATTTGAATATATCGTCATTAAAGGAAAACTATCCATTACCGAACATGAAAGCCATATTGCATAAGGTAGCTAGTTGTGAGCTATTATCAATAATGGATAGTTTTTTTGGATACATCAAAGTGAAAGTGAAGGAGTCTGAGAGTATAAGACTGCATTCACAACTTTGTGGGGCACCTATATGTATGTAAGGATGCCATTTGGCTTAACCAATGTAGATGCTACTGGGTAAAAGCACAAAGTCATGTCACACTTTATAAAGGAAATGGCCAACATTGATCCAACTTTTAAACTTGAATCACTAAAAAGTGGCATATATGTTTTGAATTTTGAAATGATATAAACTAGTAAAATATTTATTTTTTTAGGATATTTTATGTTTGTATTTAAAAAGAAAAATTAAAAAAATATTTTAAACAAGTTTTTAATAAATTAACACTATAATTTAGTTGCTGATAAAATGCTGAAAAATGAAGTTGCATGAGACGTCAAACTTTTTGTAATAATTTTTTTTTCTTTCAAATTTTTTGTGTGCACTTATAACTTGAAACTTCAGTGCATGGATATATTTTTTCCAATTTTGATAAATATATATTTTAAAATAAATATTAAAATGTGTGTGAATCAAAAAATAGTTATTTCCATGGGACGTCAACTTTCATATTAAATATTTATCTAAAATGAAAAAAAAATATACCTTCTTGAAATATATTCTTTTATCTGGTGCATCATATTTTTTTCAATTTTTTTAATAAGTTTTAGTATTTTTTCTTGGCATGGTAATCAACCTAATATTTTGTGTTGATAATCTACTTTTAGTAAAAATAAAAAAATAAAATATAAATAATAATTAAACTATTAAAGTAAATATATTTTTGAAAAATGCACTTATTGACCTACAAAAGGGTATTTTTATATTTAAAAAAAAATCTTATTTACATTAATAGGAGTTATTGGAACTTCAAGTTTTTCAAATAATTATATTTTTTCAATAAATTGGACTCAAAGTGGTGCTCCATATATTTTTATCCAACAATTTTAGTTGAAAAAGTTGTGGAAGTATCTAACTTAGCTAGAATGAATCTTACTAGATCATATGTTTGACCAAAATTGATTTTTAGTTAGAAATACTTAAATTTAGTTGTGCTGATAAGTTGGCTAAAAGTGTGACATAGCTTTGTGTTTTTACCCTACTTTCCAAAGGGCTATGGTTGTAGCCTTTTTTGATTGTATTGACTTGTTCATGGAAATTTACCAAGATGACTTGATAGCTTACTCCAAGAAAGAAGATCACTACATGCTCTTGGAGAAGATATTTATTAGGGCCTTAGAATATGGGATCTCACTTAATCTAAAAAAGTGTGCCTTTAGGGTTACTAAAGGAAAGTTGTTGGGGCATATTGTTTCCAAGGAGGGAGTGAGGATTGACCTTGAAAGGGTAGAAGCCATAGAAAATATTCCTGAACCAAAGAATGTAAAAGGAATTCAATCATTCTTTGGCCAGATAAATTTCTTTAGGAGATTTGTAACTAACTATGTAGAAATTACAAGACCTATATCTAAAATGTTGAAAAAAGAAGAAAAGGTGGTTTGGAGCGAGGAGCCTAGCCAAGCATTCAAGAGCATAAAATAGGCCCCAGTTTTTAGGAATCCTGACTTTTCTAGGCCATTATATATCTTTTCATTTGCATCATTTCATACTATTGCTACTATTTTGTTACAGAAGAATGAAGAGGGTTTTGAACAACCAATTGTTTTCTTTGGCAAGTCACTTCAATTTGCAAAATTAAAATATGATTTAATGGGGAAGCAAGAATATGCACTTGTTAAGGCTATGAAGAACTTTAGGACGTATCTAGTTGGAGCCATGGTAATTGCTTAAGTCCCAGCTATAGCTGTGAAGGACATCTTTACCCAACAAGAAGTCACATGTAGAAGATACAGGTGGATAAACAAAATCTATGAGTTTAATATTGACATCCAGATAACCAAACTAGTGAGAGGTTAGGGATTTACCAAGTTAATGGATGAAGTGAATCTAGGTGCCAATTAGATAAATCTAGAAGATGATTCTAGGAGATCAAATATTTATGATATGGAGTGTTGTGATTGGTATAAAATTGTTGTTTATTACTTGCAGAGAATGCAGTGCCCTGAGGGATTGACAAAAAATGAAAAAAGAACCCTTAAGTTACACACCATTAAGTATGTGATTAAGAGGTGAGTTATGGTGGAGAAACTTGGAGGGTGTACTGTTGAAATATGTTCATGAGACTAAGGCCTCTGAATTGTTAAAATAAATGCATGGTAGGGTATGTGGTGAACATTATATGGCCACAACTACTACCCACAAAGTATTGAGGGATGGATTTTGGTGGCCTGCAATTTTTAAGGATGCATACAAACTAGTAAGAACTGTGATGCATGCCAAATGTTTTTTGGGAAATTGAAATTCTCACCTGTAACTTGCCTCTTAGACTAGTCACTATGCAGGCACCATTTCAATAATACAGTATTCATTTCAATAGAGAAATAACTGAAAAGTCTAGTGGGGGGAATTCATGGATTTTTGTGGCCACATATTACTTTACAAAATGGGTGGAAGCCATCCCAACAAAAAGAGAAACAAGTAAAGTAGTCACAGACTTCCTCATGGAAAATATATTAACCATATTTGGAGTACCTAAAAAAATTGTCTTAGATAATGAAATGTGCTTATGATCTAAAGAGTTTATAGAATTTTTCTCAAAACATGGAATCCATATGTCATATTCTTCACCATATCACCCTCAATGAAATGGTCAAGTAGAATCAAGCAATAAAAGCTTGATGAAAATCATCAAAAGGATTCTTGAGAAGAATAAAAGAGCTTGGGATTCCATGTTAATGTTAGCCTTGTGGGCAGATCGGGTGACTGTTAAGAAGGCCACTAGCTATGCACCTTTTGACCTAGTATATGGTATTTCAACTAGGTTGCCACAAAACAACCTCATGTAGATGTATAAATTTTTCCAAGAGTATGATGAGGACACGTGTGATGCAATGCAACATAGGATTGATGCACTAGTGGAAGTATATGAAACAAGGAGGGATGCTTAGAAAAGAAGTGTCAAGTTGCAATTGCAAGTCAAGAACTTGCATGAAAAGAAAGCATCCTCAAGGAAATTTCAAGTAGGGAACCTAGTGTTGATGTGGAATGCAAGATCCGAAGATAAGGGAAAGCATGGAAAGTTTGAAGCATTATGGCTTGTCCCTTATTTGACCAAAAATACTCATGGCGAGGACTCATATTTCCTACAAGATTTAACAGGTGAAATTATTGAGCTTCCAGTACATGGAAAATTCTTGAAGCCATACTTCTCTTGAAGTGTGTTCTTTTCCAAGTACATTGTATAGTCCAGTAAATGTTATGTATAGGTGTGTTTGATTTAGTTGTGTCTAGTCTAGTCTTGCTACTTGGTCTAGTTATTTCTTAGTTTTGGTCCTTTGTGGTTGGTTTGCTTCACTTGAGATTCTAGGATCTCACCATGCCTATGAGAAACATGTGTCCCTGTTGAAGCCATTGGTGAAACCCTTAATTTTTTGTGTTCCACCAATTAAAATTGTTCTAAACCTGACTATTCTCATCATTGTGGGCTTAGGGTTTTATCCTATTAACCATGCTTTAGGGTTTTGTGCTACTTAAACCTCTCAAAAGGTTCTAAGTCTAAAATTCCTTATTAGCATTCTAATTCATTGTTGAGCCCATAATGTTGGTTCCCGACTATTTAATTTATGCTTTATGCCTTTCACCTTGTTGATAAACTGACCCCTTGATCTTGGTAATCCCATGGTCATATTAAAATTATTGCCTTATTTTTGTTATGTGAGTTTTTCCCCAAGAAGGAAAAATTATGAAAAAAAACCCTTTAAAATTAAAGGGAGAATAAATGATATTATGATCCTTTGATTAAATGAGATATTAATAAAGCATATGTGTAAAATCTCTCTTAAGGAGGTGGAAACATAATTATTTATTGAAATAATTATTAAATGGAAATCTCGTGAAAGTGTGTGATGGTTTGGAAAACCACCCCTTAAAGTTTATATAAAGCATTTATGTGAGACTTGGAAAAAAGAGGAAAAAATATTCAAGAAGAATAAAAAAGAGGAAAATCAAGTGGAGCAAATTGTGGGAATATGGTTTCAGGTTAGCAGGCTGTGAGTAGGACAGAGAAGGGGCACTCCTACAGTGGGTGTCCAACCTAGGGTACAAGTGCATGCACTCAGGACGGTCCTGGCCAGGGCATGGTTTTGTGGCCTGAGTGTTGAGCATTGTTCTAGTGGAACCAACACTCGTGTAGAGCGGCAAAGTCTGCTTTCCTCCTAGACTACTCACAGACGGAAGAGGCTGAACCAAGGACCATTCCAGCAATAGTTGGGGATTTCTCTTGCACATTTCAAAGATAAGTATTAATGCCTGATAAAGTATTTGAGCAATAAAGTTATTTTAAATATTTGAGTTTATTGAATTAATAATTTATTGATAGCATGCTTGAATGTATTGAGTGAAATTGTTGATCAATTTATTTAATTTCAAAGTCTTTACTTGAACTATAAATATTATATTAAAATTTGTGCATAAAAGTTTTGGGATTAATCAGTGGAAACAATTTAAATTATTGCATTTTTATATTGGGGAATTAGTTTCATTTCATTTGGTATCAGAGCCTTTGATCCTTGCTGCACTATGCATTTAATTACATTGCATATTAGAAAAATAAAAACCCTAAAGAAAATAAAAAATAATATTCTTTAAATTAGGGTTAACGCTATGTTTTGAATAAATAATTCCATCACAAATCCATATAAGATATGAATATGATTATTATTTATTTTATCATGAAATTATATATATATATATATATATATATTTATAATTTGTTTTCTAATATTAATGTTTTAATTTTGGTATTATTGTGAATAATATTTTTAAATTGATTGTAGAGTTAATATTTTTACACCAATATTATTGTGGATAATATTTTTAACCTTGGGAGAAATGTGAAATTAGAACTATTATTGTGTTTGAAATAAAAAATTTACTAACTTATAAGGGATAATATCCTTCCTTGTGAGTAATTAATTTAGGGAGGTAAAATTTTAAAACAGATCAAAGAATATGCATCTTTTACTTAGCCATAACACCTTTTGTAAATTCATTTCACAAAGAAATAATTTATGATTAATAATCAACCAACAAAACTACTCTCACATTCCAATAAATCCGTATTAGAAATTACAATTCACTTGCTTGAAACCTTACACTACAATTTTTTTAATTTGAAACTTTATGCTGCCAATTTTTACCGTAGTATTGTTTTCTTTATTAATCTTTTCTGGCTTGTGGTGACACATTGTTTCTATTTTAACAATTCTTTGCATTAGTGAAAGTGGCAATAAGATGCACAATATACACTCTTTCTTTGCTTTGAAAAGCTTGAACTAAAACTTTATAGTTAGCAACATCTTCTTCAAATCTTACACTCTATTTTTAGCAATATCTACTTCAATTCTGACCTTCACTCTACCTGTATCAGCAGTAATGACTCACACAAGCAAGCAGTAGTCAGAGACATTGAAAGAGTGCTTAGTTTCCTGCGTGATATTCAACCTTGAGTTTAGAACTTGTACGTCGGTGAAAAAATTCATCATTTTAATCAACACGGTTGTTATCATGATCTATTGTTGATTCTCCAAACTTGTACAATGCTGAAACTAGCGGTTAACTTTGTTCGTCTACTTGAAGGGCATACAATGTAAGAAGAAATAAACTTACAATAGTATGTAAAATTATCTGAGACCTGTGCACATACTCTCTAGCCTCTTCGGTACCTATATAATAATCAGATTCAAGAAGCTTATAGTTCTTTGGGGTTGTGGTTACTAGCTAGGAATTAAACTGTGTTTATTGTCCTTTTGTTCTGATGCATGGGGGTGTGACTTTACAAACTCTTCTTTTGTCTTTTATGTTTAAACTGGTGTTGCAAAGATGAAGCAATATTTGATGATAGTCCTTAATTGAATCCTGGTGTGTCTAATATTTAGATTAAGAAAAGATGGGATTTAATACAGAACCATCTATCCACTCATCGTATTTCCCTTCTAGTGGCAAGTCTTTATATGGCTGCAGTCACGCTAGGTTGTCATTTCCCTTACTACGTACTAACTATGCTTGTGTGGTGTATGGTCTCCTTGCCTTGGGACTATCTTCTAAAGGATGCAATATCGACACAATATAGTGGCATATCACTTGTTGCAATTTTTGTTCCACATTGACATTTATTTTGTAGAGATTCCACATAGAATATACCTTGGAACTGCAATATAACAAAGAGAGATATATGGAGAAAGTCTACTATTTTTACATTTCATAATTTATTTATGATTTACCCTTACTGTTAAATTATCTCTGCAAGATGACTCCTTCATGTTCTTAAAAGGTAAACATTATTCTCTGGGCTCAACAGTCACTTTGCGATATTTCAATACTAGCTTATTTGGTAACCCGAAGATTCAATAATTTGATCAGAATTATTAAATAATTTAAATATTATACTGATTGGTGTACTTAAGTTGGGCTCAACGATATCCTCTTCTTTTTTAGTTTGAAATCAGTATTAGTTTTTATTTTCTCTTGGTTTGCGAAGTTTGTAAAATCCTCCCTTTACGGATCACTTGTTTCTCAGAAAATAAACTTCTTTAATTTGCAAATCATTAATACCTAATCATGGTCAAAGTTCATGAGTTAATTTATAAAAATCATTGGAGGGGCAGATAAATTGTAGAATCAATGAACAAGATAGTCCTCCACAAAAGTGAGCCGAAGGGTTGATAGAACTTAGGTCATATGATTCATTCACTTTAATTAAAGACAAGAGTTTCAAATTACTTTTGTGTAGAATAGATACTTTATTTGAAATCCTCTCCATTGGTCATGAAAATATTCAACACTACCTTTGACAAACCATAATGCTCAAATCATGTAATTATTATTATTATTTTTAGAGAATTTCTCCGTTAGCATTTACGCCTTCTTTCTGCATTTGGTTTAGATGAAATATTAATAAAGGCTAATTTAATTTTAATAGTAGTTGGTAGAATAACACTAATATGAAAGCTGATTTTCTCTAATGCTAACAAAGGGTTTAGTGAGTTCAAAATCAATGATAATGATTATTTTGGAAATCAAACTTTTAGTGTAGATATTTGGAAGTGGATAACGAGATATTTGTGTAATAATCCTTGTTTATATAGTTTGTTGAAGTTATTAGCAATATTATTTGTTGAGGAAATATTGTGTCATTATTAGTATTTGAAAACAATAATATATCTAGGGTATTTATAGGGAATGAAATAATGCTTTATCAACTGCAGAATAACATAAATTTTCTTATGATTAAACATAGAGACATGTTGAAGTTTTATAGGGTGAGATAACCCTAAATTATTTTATAAATTGAATAGATATTTGTTTCTAAATAAAAATAAAATAAAAATAGAGTAATAAAGAATATTTATGAAAACTCTTTTTAAGAAAAATCTTTTATAAGAGATAATTATTAAGCCATATTATTATGCTAGGGCACACTATGCATGTTAGACATATTTCCTAGCCTCAAATAAACCATGATATATAGTTTCTTTGCTTATGATTGGTTTTATATATACAATAAAATACAATGTAGGAGCATAAATAAATCAAAGATAGAGATTGTCTGACAAGCATGTGATTTTTCATATATAGAGTTATAATTCATATATTCTATAGGAATTTTTTTTTGAATATGTGTGCATAAAAAAACCTTGACAAAAAATAATAAATTTGATATGGTTTAAAATGTTCCAAGGAAGGATCATCTTGTCGAACTTCATTTAGAAGATTTGTAATTTAGAAATAAAACAATTTTTGAACATTGTCAAAATTCATTTAGAAGATTTGTAATTTTAGAAAGAAAACAATTTTTGAATCACATAACCACAAAGGTATGGCTAAAGGGTCAAAATTGGAAGAAAGTGAAATAGGATAAATATGGATGGTAAGAGAAGCATGTGATTAGAAGTCTTGATATAAGAATAAATATTGTTAAATTATATTAGAAACTCTTGTAGTGGGTTGATCTTAATCAATTGTAACGATTTTATACAATATTAAATAAGAAAAGAATTAATGAATTTAAAATAAGTACAAGAAAGGCTTGGGATTTCTATTTAAATATGAGTGTGATATGTTATTCCAAGGCATACAGTGTATTCAATTAGTATTAGAGTGGCATAGTGGAAGTGTGGTGGGCTCATAATCCACAGGTCCTAAGATTACTTAGTAAATATAAGATAAGGAACAAAAATATTTTGTCATATCATCATTTTTTCATCTTTGGAATAAATTAAGAATATGAAAGATTAGACCTAATATTTTGGACTGTGCATGTTAATAGTTACTATTGTTGTATTATTGTCAAGATTTATAGCAAGATTACCGTGTTTTGATGTACTTTGTTATTGGACTTGATCAACCCAATAACATAGTACATGTGGCTTATCCAATATTGAATATTAAAAGAGGATACTCACGTAGTCCAGAATGCATGATTATCATCTTAGAATATATTTTAAGTATATCAATTATATAGTTCATGAATGAGTGACTACATAGTATGGGATATGTATGTCGTTTCACTAGATATATGTTATGTCAACACATGATTTAATAATTTTATAGATTTAATGTTGAAGTTACATATATAAGATTTAAAATATCTATATTAAAGAAAATTGGAAACATGGGAGAAAATTAATAAGGGTGAAATATATGTGAGTAAACACATAGACTACCATTAGTTTCTTTGATTGTAAATTCCTAATATTTATGTATGTACAAATCTTGTCATTGGAAAGAAAAAAAAAATGCTTTCTTGTAATTACTTAACTTAAAATACAATTAAAAAAGAAGGGAGATATCCATGAATTAAGAGAAGAAAAGAATATAGATGAAGTAAATATATATACAATATTATGAAGAATAGTTATATTCAATATCAGTTTCTTTAGTTATTGATTATGTCTTTGTTGAGTTGTGATGTAGATGCTTCACATGTGCTACTGAGGACAACAACTAATTTATAAGGGGAGAATTGTTATGTGACTTTTTCCCCAAGAAGGAAAAATTATGAAAAAAAACCCTTTAAAATTAAAGGGAGAATAAAGGATATTATGATCCTTTGATTAAATGAGATATTAATAAAGCATATGTGTAAAATCTCTCTTAAGGAGGTGGAAACATAATTATTTATTGAAATAATTATTAAATGGAAATCTCGTGAAAGAGTGTGATGGTTTGGAAAACCACCCCTTAAAGTTTATATAAAGCATTTATGTGAGACTTGGAAAAAAGAGGAAAAAATATTCAAGAAGAATAAAAAAGAGGAAAATCAAGTGGAGCAAATTGCGGGAATAGGGTTTCAGGTTAGCAGGCTGTGAGTAGGACGGAGAAGGGGCACTCCTACAGTGGGTGTCCAACCTGGGGTACAAGTGCATGCACTCAGGATGGTCCTGGCTAGGGAATGGTTTTGTGGCACGAGTGTTGAGCATTGTTCCAATGGAACCAACACTCGTGTAGAGCAGCAAAGTCTGCTTTGCTCCTAGACTACTCACAGACGAAAGAGGCTGAACCAAGGACCATTCCAGCAATAGTTGGGGATTTCTCCTACACATTTCAAAGATAAGTATTAATGCCTGATAAAGTATTTGAGCAATAAGGTTATTTTAAATATTTGATTTTATTGAATTAATAATTTATTGATAGCATGCTTGAATGTATTGAGTGAAATTATTGATCAATTTATTTAATTTCAAAGTCTTTACTTGAACTATAAATATTATATTAAAATTTTTGCATAAAATTTTTGGGATTAATTAGTGGAAACAATTTAAATTATTGCATTTTTATATTGGGGAATTAGTTTCATTTCAATTTTAATCAAGGTCGATATCATTTAGAATATTTTGTCCAAGTCTAAGCTCAAGTTTTAATACTTGCCTATAGTTTTAACCTAAATTGTTATGTCCCTGACTGTCATCTACCTAATAATGAACCTTTCTTAAAACTAACATTTTTGGCATGTGCAAATATTAGGCTCTATGTTGATCATTGGATCATCATGAGAAAATCTCCACCGTCCCCCATGTTTCTGTTATACTTCATTTCTCATTAAAATAATAACATGGGCTGGTGGGTGGTTGCTACATGTCATGACCAGTGGTGGGTGCAATGTTTTCAAAGGGTCAGTAGGTGGAGTTTTAAAGAAGATCGACCGTGGGTGTCATGTGATGTGTCTTCATTTGGGCCATTCCCCACTACCTCATTTATTCCAAATTTGTAATAAATCATTGTCATGGGCTAGTGGGCTATGGATGCATGTTCAAGGGTCAGAGGACCTACCGAGCTTCAAAGCAAAGAGAAAATTCTACTGAGAGAAGATTGACAGTTGATAGTGGGTGATGTGGATCAATCTTGACCGCTCCCCACTATCTTGTGTGGGGCCCATCTCTGTTTCCTAGCTCCCAATGGGGAAGCGGGAGAATGCCACATGGAGCATCTTTGAGGGCATGAAGGACATTAGAATTAAGGATAATATTAAACAAATATTTTAGCACGAAGCACAGATAGTGAAGTGTGTGCTACTTAAAGGAAATATGAGGCACGTATTTTAACAAGTTTTGAGATCTTTTAATCTGGGCTGTTGGTTATGTCAAAGGAATATGGCCATCGGTGAGTGGTCCCATGTTAAGATGTGAATATATTGAAGGTGTGAGATTTAATCTCAACCCTTCCCCATCTCCCTATTGCAAGGAGTTTCATGAGGGATACGTTTCATAGGGAAATGGGAAGGCTGACATGTGGAAAATGCTTCAGTACCAAGGAGATAGTGGAGCCGACGCATGATAAGAAAGCTCCTCCACATGGATTATTTTGATTTGATGAATGCTATGACTACCTACAATCAATTTTTTCAAATTAGTTTGACTTAATCTGGATTGTTTGTCAATCAACACATTTGCATGATCAACAACTAACATTTAAAGCTTAGTTTGAAGGAAAGTGAGCCATTTTGGTTTGCATGAGTGAGCCTTAATAGTGAAAAGGACATCGAGTTACCAAATCAATGGGTTGCATAACTATTAAAAATTACTTTAGAGTATAATTAAGCATTGAGAAAGACATTCCATGCACTTGGTGAGATCGTGTTGTGGTTTTTAGACCTATCTGACATCAAAGCTAGGGTTATTAAGCTGGAAAAAACCAATAAGTAAATTATTGCCTTCTCATCAAAATTGTTCATAAATTGTGGTCTCCAAATCTTTCTATCAATTAAGGTTTTACTGGTTTTGCATTTCTTTTAAGGTTTGGTGTTCATTGAAATAAATTAGTTGATCCTACATTGTTATAATTCCTGTCAAACTCTTAGTCAAAGGTTTTATTCTAAGAAACTAGAAACCCTTCTTTATAAAACCCTTGAGTTATGTCTCCCAAAGCAAAAGTATCTTCATCAAGAGGGGAAGCCTTCATTCCCAAAAGATCTTTGAGTAAAGACCTTGTTGACCAGCTTCCACCTTCAACCAGTTAAAAATCTAAGGGTCAATTGCTTCTCTAGGGTCCACAAATAGTTGAGGGTTTAATTGACAAAATAAGTTCTATTAGGGATGCCAAACTACCTTGCACTAGGTGGGAATTTTTATATGGTTGGTTGAAAAATAGAAACATGGGCATTCCATTTGGCAACCCTTGGAATCTTGACCTAGGGAAATTGACTGTGCCTACTATATACCTAGATATCAATCTGTTGAAAGCAATAGCTGTGAATTACGACCTAGTCACCAGGACTGTGAGGTCTTATTATGGAATTGTCATGGTTAAGGTACCCAAGGAAGAGATTTCTCATGTATTCAAACTCACTGAGTGGAGTGATTGTATGCCTAAAATTGATGAAAAGGCTCTTAGGGAAGAGTATGACAACTAAGATTGCATTCAGGGTCCATATATTGCCAAGGTACTTAACAAAAATTGGGGGCCAAAAAATCACATTGGGACCACTTGATAAAGAGCCTTTTCTTGTTAATTACTTTATCCCTTATTTCCAAAGGACTTTCTATTACATTTTTCAAATAACTGGCTATGATCCTATCAATGGAATTCCCATGGCATGGATGAATATGGCAGCCCACATTCAACACCCTCAATATTATACAACATATGATTATGCTAGGTTTCTAGCAGAGAGAATTCATGAGGGTTTAATAAAATTGAAGAAGGGTGTAGATGGAGTGAGGTTTAACTGGTAATCATTGTTAATGCACATGTTTTTGTTCAAAGGTGCACCTTACTTTGGGAAGAAAATGACACTTTATAGGATGGAAGGTACTTTGGAGCTGCCTAGTCAATGTTGGACTTCCGTCCTAGATAAGGATGACATGACTCATGATTATGTGGTATTTGACAACTTGTTTGCTTCAGAATTGAGAAGAGTCCTAGTTGTGAGTATGCCAAGAGTTCCCAAGGCCCTGCATGATTTCTTAAGACCTAAAGATAAGATGCCTCAACTAGGGGTTGATCATAATTAGGGATATGTTATCCCTTACCCTGCATATATGGTTTTGAGTGTGTATGGTTCCACTGTCGCACCTCACTTGTTGCCTAAGTATGTACCATAAAGAATTGGATTTCTTGAGGTGATGTATTAGTGGGGAAGTGTGGAGAACAAACACTTGTTGGAATAGGGAAAAGGAACATTTTTCCCCTCATACACATGCTTCTCTGATTTTGTAATGACAAAAGGATGTTGGAATAAGATAAATGATATACTCAAGAATTTTCACATGAAAAGAGTAGTGACAAGGGAGTATCATGATCTTGAAGGCTTCATGGCCTAGTTAAAGGAAAGGAACATGAGTTCCAAGTGTGTGTATATTTTCCAGTTCCCTGAGGATATAATGAGGGACATCTTTGATTTTGTGGAGCAAGAGAATATAAAAGAAAGGTGGATCGCTTTTAAAAAAATGCAAAGAAAGGGAAAGAAAAGGATTGTAAATTTGTTGCTCTTGCACAAATCCCAAATATAGTGCAAAGAGTGGAATATGTTTTCCAGAACTTTGAAGAAATGGTTGGTCACCTTGGAGATGAAAGAATGATTCAAGACAAGGGGAAAGCCCCCATGGAAGAGGAATAGAGTGGAGGAGAAATACCTATTATGGAGAAAAGGCCTAAAAATTAGCCTCTTAAGGAACATAAAGTAAAGGTTTTCATAAGGAGGAAGAAAAAAGAAAAGAAAGATGATTCAGTGGCTACTCCCTCTCAACAAGAGGAGAAAAGAACTCTTTCTCCTGTGCCACAAATGCCACCACCATCTCCTCCAAGGACAATTGAGCCTAAAATTGTGGATGTTGATTCCCCATCACAACATGCGTTACCACCAAGAGAGCCACCATTGAAGAAGCAAAATGTTGAACAAATAGGTTTGGTAGATTATGATGATGATGAAACTGATGAGGAAATTTGGGTATCTAAACAAGAAATGAAACAAGGAATGCCTCCTGCACCAACAAAAATGGTATAAGGCTGACCTCACTCGATTTAATGGAAAATAAATTGTTAGAGTGGAAGCATGCATGAGATTCATGGATGATGATTCATTTATAAGATCTCAAGCTTTTGTGGAATTTTCTTACAGGGCCAAGAGGGAGGAATATGTCAGCTATTTGGCCAAGCAAAGACCTATTCATCCAAAGTTACCTGATGCCACCATTCGAGAACAAATCTTGAATGAAATGAGAGCTGTTTCAGAGGATGACTCCAGAAGAGGGTAGAAAGTTGATAAGAAATAGTGTTTGTTGTTACTAGAGTGGGATTTGGCTTCTGCTATTATGTTTGATACAATACAAATATGTGACAGACCTCTCTACAATTCAAAAGAAGAGGCTACAATTTCACTACAAGGATCTCCTTTCAGTGAGAAGTGGGATGCATTAGCTATTTGGTCCCTAGCATTGAGTACAAGAAAACCTAATTAAGATTGCTGAAGCAACACCTACCTATAGGGGAGGCCTAATAATAAAGAGTGTCAGAGACATTGACTCTTGAGGAAAAAAATATGTCTATGAACGTTTCTCCATTCACAATAGCCACCGTGGAATCTATAATTGTAGAAAAGGAAAAGTTTAGAAAAAAATACAATGACTTGTTGGTAGACTATAGAAGGACTGAACAACAAAAGATGCGGTTACAAACAAAAATAGCATTATTAGAGGAGAAGTTGCAAAATTTGCAACCAAGAAAGAAAACACATACTAGTGCTAATTCTCCTACCACTCCACATGAAGCTACACCCACTGAGTATACCCCTTCAACAATTTCTTCATGGGCTATTGTGCCATATAATATGGGAACAATGCCCATTTCAATGATAGAGCATGGTACATCAAAAGTACCATAGGCTGAGGAAGGTGTCATCAAGGAGGAGTTGCTTAGTTAGTTAAATGATTATAAAGAGAAATGTTACAATCATGATAGGGATGTCTATATGAGTAATGTGAAGATTGTCAGTACAATCTTGGAACACTTAAACAAAGGGGTTGATAATAGGCTGAATAGTATTCATGATAGTTATTCCTCCATGAAATCTGCTATGAATAATTTTGGCAATGATAAGGAGAGGGATATCTCGCTTATGGAGACATGGATTCCTAGGTTACAAGAATTGAGGATGATGTTTATTGGAGCCAGGTAGGATGCTAACCCCCCTGAGAAGATTAAACCCACCATTACTATAGTAAATGCAATTCAGGAATTCAGGGGAGTTATGGAGCCTTTGGAGGCTAGGATAAGGGTATTGGTAAAAAAATTTCATGAATCACATCATGGTCTCTTTCCATCCATTTTAAGGGATGATGGTAACATCAATATTTTTAATGAATGGAGAAAGAAAATTAATGATGTTATTTCAAGTCAAGCTACTTTGATTTTCCAGGAGCATGATATGGGAACACTAAAGAGTAATATGGACATGCTGGTCCATGCAAAGATTGTCTTGGCATAATTTTATAAGGAGGCCAATCAAGTTGTTACCAAATATTCTCCTTGTAGACAAAGGACTGATAATGTCATGAAATTCAATTGGACAAATGAGGAGGAGTTCCTGGCCAGGAAGAGAAAATACTTGGATGGATTGGAGGATTAAGTGCAATAATGGGGTGGAAAGTATTACTCTTATTTTGAAATCTGCAATCATGGTGAGTAATGGATGGGAGAAATGCAATGCATAGCCTGAAATTAATATAGATCAGGCTTTTGTTAAATTATGGAAAATATATTGCTTTCTCCCCAATTTGAATTGATGACAAGTTTTTAGATGTGGAAATATTCTATGTCCTATCTTGTTTTATTCTTTCATGCTTTCCTTCACTTTCATTTTGTGTGTGCAGACACGCTTTTTTAGCATGAGGATATTGTTAAAATTGCTCAAAGATTCCTTTTGAAAGGTGGGACCAGATCTTCTACAACAAATGAGAATAACTTTTGTCTCATATATGTTTCCCTCCATCTGAGGATGCAATTGTAATTGGAAAGGGAATATTTGTTTTAGCGGTCCAGTAAAATGGTGACATGTGTACTTGTTGACCCAAAGGTTGTTTTGCTCCTTCATCTCTATAAGAAGGAATTCAAGGAAAGAAGTTTGAGGTTCGTTGTATTGTAATTGATCATAGAGAATTGTAAAAATAATATTGAGCATATTTTGAGTTTTTTCTTAGGTTCTGAGTTTGTTAGTGCATATGTAATTCTACTAACAAAACTAGAAAATACAATACAAAATGGTGCGAATTTCATGGTCATTTTCTCCCCTATGTACTTGTTCTATGAGTTATGAATAATATAATCAAGGATTTCTTTGTTTGTCTCCATTGATTTCTAGTTGATGTATGGTTTTGTTCATGCTTATTAATTCAAAGAATTAATGTAAGTGCTTGAGTGAAGCTTTTGATTCATATGAATTGAGTGCAAGGATATTCATAAGAAGTGGTGGTCAAGAATATAATGTGGAGATGTTGTAATGCAGTATTTTAAAGCTTATATGATGCTATGTGTAAATTTTTTATCAGGATGCATAGGTTAAGATTGACTCTATGTTTAGGATAAGGCACTGGTTTGAGTAATATATTTGTAATACATTTTCTAGGTTGGTTCATCATCAAATCACTCTTTATTCACAAACTTTTCAAATGACTTAACATTGTAGTTATTTTGTGATGAATTTCACTATTCTCATGCTCCAAATGTAGAGTATTGTTAAAGGAGCAACCAAATATTTTGATACACTACATTATTGAGTGGTAATATGAGAATTATCTATTATTTATAGTGTATTTAAATTTTAATTGCATAAGTTATTGAATATACATTGTGGGATCACCCTCTTGAGTTTCACAGAGCCCAAAGTGTAGGAGGAAAAATTTGTTGCTTTCACTCATTTGTTGGCCAATCCCTTTGGATTGCTAATTATTGGAAATGGAAAAGTCCATAGGAAATTATGAAGATCAGCTTGGTTCTTAAAAAAAAACCAACAAGTCTCTTCCCAATGTTTGAGATTGCTCGTAGAAATCTTTTTTCTCCAAGATCCATTAGATCCTGCTCTTCCTCTTCCATTTCCTCTCCCATTTCATCAAGTCACTATCATCTCTTTCTAATTGCACATCTCTTCTTTGAACCTCTTGCTGGAAGGTTTCTAATTGTATCTAAGGGCTCTGATTTCATCTCTAGATGGATCTATTTCTCCACCACCTTAGCCTCTACCTCTGCCATGCTAGGCAAGTCTTGGAGGTTTCTTGAACTCAACATGCACTCATAGGTACTACTATAGCTACCTCATGCTCGGTGCTTTGTTACAGGCTCTGGAACTTCTGCTCTGATACCACTTGATGAGGCCCACACCGCTCAAAACCCACGTAAATCACCACAATAAATACCAACAAAGAAGATGTGAGATAGAAAGATAACTCACTTTCAATTATTTTCAAGAAAATGAAATTATAGATTTAAAACTTACATGCTACAACCTTGTGGGCTTGATTCATTACAAAAAAATTCAACTTTGAATTTTTTATTTTTATTCAAAGCCACAATTTGCACTAATGGAGCCACCCATACAACCCCCCACTTAACCAATTTTTGTTTTACCCCAATAACTGCCCTAGAATGTTCTAGAACATTCAAATTTTCCTTTTGTTTTTGTTCCAAAAGTCCCACCATTTGATTTTTGGCCTAGGAAGAAATTTTAATGAAATTAACTTTTTAGAGGGGAAAATTTGTGGGGCCATAAATTTTGATCCAGGTGTCCAAATTTCTATTATTGCATTTCATTAAAAGCTCTCAAAGAGATATACAATGCTCAAACTGACCATAGGTCAGCTCGTCAACTTTTTGAGCTATTTTGGGGCCTCTTTAAGTATTCATATTTGAATTTGAAGCTATCTTGGATAAATTTCCCGAGGCAAAAAAAATTAATATCTCCCAAACCATGTATGGTATTAAGATGATTTTTTCACAATCAAAAATATTTTTCAATTCTTCTCCTTGGGGTAAATTTTTAGGTCCATATGATCCTATTTAGGCCGACTTACTAAAAATAGTAAGTGACCAATTTTTGCTATTTTTAACTCTTGTCTTTCTTACATCCCTTAAGTGCCATCATGGAACTCAAAAAAACTAAAGAAATTAAGGAAAAACAATTTTTTTGGGTGATGCAAGATTTACCTATACCGATGGATGCTTCTGCATCAGAAGCACTCATTAATGAGGATGATTGTGAATCACTAGACCATTTAATAAGATAGCTGAAGGAAGAATTCTACAATGATTGGGAAGTCAACATGATTGTTTCTAGAGTACACATTTTTCTTATACCATTGAAACTAAGTTCCATTCGTAAATGTCTTCTTCCATATTTCCAATTATGTTTTCAGTTATGAAAAATTTGTCACTCTATATTTCATAACAGAGTGGTGATTTATATTTAGTTTTTAAATTTGAGTTCTCATTCTAATAAACCTCCCTAAACTTATATAGTTGGTTTGGTGGTTTAGGAATAGATATAGCATACAGATATGTTCAAATAGACATTTTTTCCATTTACACAGACAATACTTGTCCAGTTATGCTTTCATGAATAAGATATCTTTGAAGATTATTTTCAGATTATGAAATCTTGTTATATGCAATGAAGAGGTTTTTAGTTTATCGTTATGATCAATTGATTTAACAAGTTATATATGAGATTATTTTGTGGATATAGTGACTTGAGAAAGGGACACTCAAGATAACTATGCTCCATCATTAATTTATGTTATTATAGTAGTTACTTAAATCATTATTACAATTATCTTAATCAAGTTCTTCATGTTTTGTATATGAATGAAATCATGAGTGAGATCTTGTTTTATACTTTATGTTTTGTTTGTCTCAATGAATTATCCTCTAGAGTGAGACAAGTGTTTAGAAGTATTTAGGAGTGAGTCTAAGTTAGTAGTATTAAGTTCATTACATAATTTAGATTTTAATAGTGAACTAGTCATAGTCTTAAGCTATAAGTTCCCATAGCAATAGTTTCATAATTAATACCTTTTCTTTTTTTGTAATTTAAGTTTTAATTCCTTTTACATATGTGTCAACCACCTATACTAAATGATATAGGTAGTACAAAATCTTTGGATGCACATATAGTTCCAACACCATCACAAACTTACATTAGCCCTGGTTGATAATTTAAAGAAGTCTTTACAAGGGGTTGGTAGACTGTTTAGTTAGGAACCACCTCTAAATTGTGTTTCCATCACCAAGTTTATTGAGCATTATTTGGGACTTACAATAATTTCTTCTTCTATGGTGTTCAATTTATTTCCTTCATAAAGTTCCCTCATTCTTTGTCTTTTCTTTGTATTCTCAGTGTCATGCTTATCTAGTATTAGAGTCTTTGGTTATTTCCTCAATATGATGATGAATTCTACATGTATGTACCATTAATCAAGGTTGGCCAAATTTAAGTAATGTTCACATTCTATTTCATTATCATTCAAATTTGGCAATCTTTGATTTCTATGACCATAAGAATCAAGGACAGTCATACTGATTTCCTAGGAATGTCTAAAGATCTTTTTGATACCCATATATTCTTGGGTGTGCCAACATGAACCAATGTAGGAATGTTAGATAGAATTGCAACATATGTTGACTTGTGTTGACATGGACCACTTAAGGTGAGCACATATCTATGATATATTAACTAGGAACATGCTAACATAATCATAAAGTCAAGTAAACGAATACAAAAAGAAAAAAATCAAATGAAAATGATTACAATTGAATTATGTGAGAAGATAAGTACGAAAAACATAAAGAAAAATAAAATGTACCTTATAATTTGAGATTCAATAGTAAAATTTTCTTGTTCAAGATGTCAACACCATGAAAAGGTATTTATTTACCAAACAATGCATAGAAACTAGATAAAATCAGAGAATGTGGGCTTGAAACATGGGTCACATTATCGAGAAAATGTGTCTCAACCTTGCAATTACATAAGGTATTATTGATACATAAGTTACTGTTCAATTGATGATGATGGGGGGGTGCATGCGTGGGGGGATCCCCGCCCACAAGGGGTCTAGGGGGATCATCCCCCTAGTTGAGGTCCAGAGGTAGTGTGCCCTAACAAGGGCTTAGGGACAACACCCCCGAAAGGAAAAATTTATTTATATTTTATTATTGTAAATCTAGACCGTTCATCATTATGTCTCATATCCGACGACCGATATTTTATTAACTTGATTTTCCCTAGAAGGAAACCCTTTTTTATGAGGGAATTGTATTACAACTGTGTATTCCATTGTATTGTGAGAGTTTGATAGTAGCTGTGTTTCCTCTAGATATCTAAGTGGTGATACTCCTATGAGAAGCTTGCTCTGCAAATATATTGTAATATTTGTGATTTCTAAATAATATGTTGGGTGGCTTTTGGAGTGTGGTGTTTTTCTTCCGAAATGGTTTTCCCCACATAAATCATTATGTTGTTGTATGCATGATATTTGTGTTTATTTCTATAAGTTTCTGTAACTGTTAAAGATTTGTAAAAGTTTTACATTATTCTCCTCTCAAGATTAGTGTAAGAAGTTGTTTTGCTACCTTAGCTTCCTTACACACGTAACTCTTTTTACCGTTGTTGGTGCAAGTTATTTAGTGCTTTCCAATTTGGTTAGCACCAAATAAAATTTGTTGGGATCTTTCAACCCTTAACAAATTGGGAAAAAAGAGAGAGAGAGAGAGAGATAGAAGAAAAAAAGAGAAAGAGAGAAGGAAAGGGAATGAGTGAGAGAGATAAAGACACACACAAAGACCCTCACTCATAAACCCTTTACCCTCAATCATAAACATTAAACTCTATATTAATAGCCTCAACTATAAATTAAATATCATAAAACCTACACCTCAATCCTAGATAGGTCTTATACCATCAACCCTTAAACCTAAACCCTTGACTTATACCCTCAATCATACCTCCAATACCTTTAACCCTATAATCAATACCCTTAATCCTAAACCCTATACTAGTACCCTTGACCCTATAAGCCTATATGCTAAACCCTCAACCCTATACATTATACCCACAACCATAAAGCTAATTCCCTAAGACCTAAACCCTATACATTATGTACCCTAAACCTTGTACTAGGGTGCTACCACAATAATGGGTTACACTTTCTAGGACATCTCAATTTTTGTTGAAATCACATATTTTTAGAAAATATAATGATTCAAGCCTTGAGAGGTTCTATTTAAAGGATTTTAATTGAAGAGGGTTTGATCAAATCCCCTTAGATCAAACCACCTTGGATAGAACCCTACTAGTTTTAAACCATACCTATAATAGAGTCTCCTCTACACCTATCAAAATGATGATAGAAAACTACTTTTGATTTCTACTTTTTGGGCGATCAAATGAATTCATTTAAAATTTATATTTTTTAATTATGTAGTCCTTACTATAAGCTTCCCAAAAAGTATAATTTTAAATTATTTAGTTTGATTATTATATTTATTTTTTATTTCTTGTGAATGTAGGTTTTTCATTGAAAATCAAGCTCTCTATTATGCACATGTGGAAAAATAGTAGATTGTACAAAAAAATATAAAAAATATCTATGCTGTTGGTATTGATGTCCTTGATCCAACAAAAAAAATTGAATTTCGATACATACAAATAAATTTGTGTCATACACTAAACCTATGTATAAATTCTAATTGGTTTGAATTCAAAACTTAATTAGGAAAAAATATTCAATAAAACACTATGAAACCAAATGAAGAAGCTAGATATCATAGTTACAAATCTTAATTTGAAAAAAATAGAATTTTGTCCTTCACAGAAAAAAAAAGTTATGTGTTATATAGTAAACATCACTCTTTAAAAATGTTGTTTACTATTAAAAATAGTTATTGAATGAGATGGAGAAAGAAATGCAATTTGATTCCAATTTTTTTTTAAAAATATATGTAGAATCTACAAAAAAAATTTCACAAATCACTAGTTTGCATCATCTTCAAATTCCTCATGGTTTAGCAGCTATAAGTGTCTGAAAGTGAAGATTTAGTTAAAAAAGTTTAGTTCAATATCAAGTTTGGCCAAAAAGTGTAACCCACTATTGTGGGATCATCCACCATCAATATTGTACCCTAAATAGGCTATACCAATACAATAAACCCTATACCCTCTAACATACTCTAAACCTTGTATAATCAATCATGTACGCTAAAACCTATACTAGTACCTTAAACCCTAAACCCTATGTACACTAAACCTTGTACCATCAATTGTGTACCCTAAACCCTAAACCATTTACCCTAAAATATAAACCCTATATGCTATACTCTATGTACCCTAAACCTTATAATACCAATCTAGTACCCTAAACCCTATAAAAATAACCTAAACTCTATACCCTATACCCTAAACCCTATATCCCACACCCTATATCCTATACCTAGATGGGGAGAGAGAGGGGTGAGAATGATAGAGGACTCAGATAGGTACAATCCTAATGAAGGTTTAAGCCTAAGGTAGTCTTCTCTAGCATGAATGAGGTAGCTGCTAGTGCTCCTCATATGCCACATATATAATTACAATCTCATAAGATGAACGAACAAACTGATGATAGGTTAAACACTATAGATAACATTGTCATTGATTTGAGGTATTTCTTCAAAATCATGGATCTAGTTCTAATGTTATGTGCTCACAAATAATATACCTAGGTCCTCATAGGGCAAAAAGAACAAAAAAGTTCTAAATACTACTATTGAAGCTCCTCTTTGCACAAATATTGAAAGTACTAATGAAGCTCCTCATAGTGAGGCATGTCTTATCAAACAATAATAAGCTCACTAACATTTAGTGAGAAAGGAAAGAAAGGCAGAAAAAATTAGCTTGGATCTTAACTAAAAATTTGAATTGGAGAAAGAGAAACTTGACATTCCTATAACTAGAGATGGTTTTAATAGAAACACTTATAATACCAATGGGAAGGATAATGGGTTTTTAGGGTTTAGAAAAAATGTTAGAATTCGTAAAAATCATAGCCAAGTTTCCATAGTGGTTGGCTTGAACCAAAAGATTCTAACCTACCCTATAGAGTAGAAAGGGTGGATTAAATGCTATTAACAATGAAATTATTTGCAATTTTTCTTTCTTTCAACTACATATATCAAAAATAAAGGGAGTGGGCTATCTGATGATTATGCAATTTGTGCTTGTAGAGGTATCAAAAGACCTTTGTGTTATAATTTTGAAAATGTAGGTGAACAAGTGATAGTAGGAGAGAATACAAATGATAAATAAAATTATAGAGAAAATAAATAGTCCTTGCTTCTTCTTAGGGTAAGGGTAAGCGACAAAAGCATATAAGGAATGAATTATTTGTTTGTGAAAGAAAAGTTTAGGATCATAATTAGATAGGTGAAAATGTAAATACTTCAAAGAAGTTGATACATGATGGTAACTATTTTGATGGATTTGATTCATTGCGCTCTAGTTTTAGATGGCACCACATTTAAAAACTAGTGCAAGCCATGTTACAATGAAAACTCTCATCTTCTCTATAGGCATTGAAGGTCTTGTGGACCAAAGTTTGGTAAATCGAGAAACATGAAAGTTTGCATATGATTGCAAAGAGTTTGTTGAAAAAATTATAAGTGATGAGGTGCCACCATAGGAAATTCCACATGATGTGTTTGAAATGTCATGTAAAATATAAAGTCATATGTCCCATCTACAAACTAATGTCTCTTATGATATTAATGCCAAAATATTTGGCTATTCAAGTGCATCGAATGGAAAGGTGAACATAAGAAATGTCCATTCTAATAGCTTTAGAGACTCAAGTGACCATCCAGAGAAAACTATGAACAAGGTGGATGTTGGGTGTTACCAAGCATGCAAAGCTTATTAGGTAGGAGAAAAGTTCACTAGGATTTTTGTATGTTGAAAAAAGCAAAGAGGGAACTTTGAGGAAGGAATGTGTTAATGAAATTATAATTAAATAAGCAACTTGATAATCATATTCAACTGCAAGAAAGTTTATCTACATCAAAAAAATAAAAGAAGGTTGCACATGTAAGAGAGGATGTCTCAAAAATGAAAAAACTAGAAATGAATACAATCCTATAGATAGAGTAAAGTATGAAGGTCAAAAGAATCTACCTCCCATTCAGGATATGAATAGCCATTGTGCTTCTAAAAAGAGAAATTATCACTCCTCTAATAATTCAAATGCTACCAATATGCCCTCTTTTGATAATAAGTGAGATCTTGAAAGGTATGAATCTCATTTTCCTTCCAACGAATGTGAAAGGTTAAGTCCAAGTTTATTTAAGATTCTCTCAAGGCTAGTTGTTTTGCACACTAAATAGAAAAGTTTAGCACCATGTGATCATCATAGAACATTCTTTGATAATAGCATCATAGATCACTGTGAACATTTCTCACATTATTCAGAGTGTAGATGTTGTTATCCACATAGTTGCAATGTGAATGCATAATTAGAGAGATGAGTAAGAAGAGATGGAGGGAGAGGTAGATACAAATGGAGTGAGAGACCTAGGGAAAGAGGAGATAGAGGGGAAGAGAGTTGAGATACCAATAGGGGAGAGAGAGGTAGTTAGATGGGGGTTTAAGAAGGGAGGGGGAGATATATGGGGAAATGAAGAAAGGGAGGGGACATCCTAGAGAGGGGAGGGAAGGAGAAGAGGAGAGAAAAAAGAACAAAGAGAGAGGATTAATAAGTGATAGAGAGAGAGATAGACATGGAGGGAGTGAGAGAACTAGGGAAGGAGGAGATAGAGAGGTGATGACCTAGAGAGGGGTGGGAGAGAGAATAAGAGAGAAAGAATAAAAAAGAGAAAGAGAGGGCTAAGGAAGGATGGAGAGGTAGAAAAGGAGTGATTGAAAGACCTAAAGATGGGAGAGGTAGAGAGGTGAGGGGGAGAGAGAATACAATAAGAGAGAGTTCACAAAGAGGGAAATATGGGTAAGGAGTGAGGGAGAGGTGGAGAGGGAGGGAAATAACTATAGAGGGTAGAGATATAGAGGTGAAAGACCTACAACCGAAAGAGAGAGGGGTGAGATACAATGGGGGAGAGATAGAGGTGAGAGAAATAAAGGGAGGAGAGAGATAGGTAATGAGAAAATGAGGGAGAGGTAGTGATTGAGAGAATGGAGAGATATTGGAGAGAAATAATAACAAAGGGTGAGAGAAGAAGAGAGAGGTAAGGAGGCGAGGATAGATGGGGGTAAGGAGGGAAGGAAAGGTAGAGAGGGAGAGAGGGTGGGAGAGACCTAGAGGGGGGAGAGAGAGAGAGAAGTATTGGTAGAGAGGGATGGAGGAAAAGAGGAAGTGAAAGGTAAAACCTCAACTATCCATCACCAATCATAAACCTTAAACTCTAAGCCCTAATCAAAGTGGGGGGAGAGAGAGAAAGAGAAAGAGAATTTAGGCCTTGCATTCTAAAAATGCATTTTCATTTGGTGAGTTCCAAATTTGGTGCTCGCCAAATGATTTGTATTGGTAGAGACAAACCCTTTGAGTCATATTTTCCTTGGTCATGATCATTTCATGCCAAAGATATACATTTTTGGAAAGGTAAGTGAATTTCACACATTTTTGGTCATGCTCTCCATCAAGATTGCACGTGTTTCAATGCAAATTTATAAAAAATACCAGAATGAAATTAAGCTCTCTCTTACCTATCTAACCATACAATTTTTTTCACATTTTGATTATGTTAAATTTTTCATCTTTGATTTCTTTTGTTAGTGTGCCAAGTTTTTGTCAAAAATAAACATGTGGTATTTTAGGGTTTTTACTCATTCATTGAATTTTGAAACAAATTGCATTTTTAGAAACTAGACTTCATTCCACATGTATTGAAAAAATAAAATTGAATTTCAATTATTTTCAAAAAGTTTAAAGGGGAAGCACACTCAAAATTCTATTTTTTTTAGGATTTATCCACTTCAAAAATTAGTAAAAAATTATATATTCATTAAAAAATTAGCCAAAAAATCTAGCATAAACTACATAGTGCTATCCAATTTATTAGCGAAACAATTTTTAAAATTCTAAAAAAGGCTATCATTTTAGGGGGAGCACACCAAATGCTATGTTATATTTTTTTGAAAAAAATAGGACCAGTTTTTGTGCTCCCGCTTTTTAAAACCCTTAATCTTCACCATTTTCAAACAAAATTAGTAGTTTAGAAAGTAGATTCAGAGTGTGCTACAACTATTGTTCTTGTTTCATCTTCAAATTTTGAGCATAACTATCTTCATTTTCTCATTGAATATTAGACTTTTCTAATTTCAAAAAAAGGTGGCATCTTAAGACCCCCTTTTTGTATCACATCTTGGTGCACTTACCCCCTACTTAAGGCATGAACAAATACATGTGCCACCAAAAAAGATTTCAACAATAATTTTACCACCATTCAACTCTTTTGTAATGCCCTCCTATGTACCTCATGACCCCCTTGGGATCTCTCAAGTTCCTATAGCATCTCAAGACATTATATAGCCATCAAACACCTCAATACGCAACAATTAATCCATCAATCTCTTTGAGAGTTTGTGCATCCAATAACAAATTCTATATCACCATTAGACTTTTATAGCTACACACCATCTACATCAACAACCCAACTAACTCTCTTACTCCATTTTAACCTTTGTAGTCTCTTCACATTCTTGCTATCACTTCTTTAACTCCATCAAAATATTTTTTACACCTCTCTAATGTCATAACAACCCCTTAAATTAGTCATGTGAGCTCTCAATTTAAACTCTCTATACTATTCCTTTGTACCAATTGACATTACAACTTGCACTAATCACTTGTAGTACCTCCCTCAGTGCTTCTGTGTACCTAAGATACCACCACAATTGTTGCTAGTGCACTCAATTACCCATCCTTACCACTTCAAGTACCCACCTCTCATAATAGATGACTTCTAGTTGTTGTAAATGACTCCACTCCTATTCTATCCCCCTTTGATTTTGCAAGTGAGTCAATACTCACCTTCTTTATTGTAAGTCCTTTTACTAATTGTTCCAAGTAAAACCAACACTATGACAACACCCTCACTAGTAGATGCAAGATTAAAACAACAATTACTACAAATAAAAATATCAAAATTATTGCTCACAAGCCTCTAATTCATATAATGCACCATACCCAAGATGTGTTTACATCAATCTCCTCAAATAACCAAATTTAATAAACCCCTACTCATATGATAACCATAATTTTTAATTTTTTTTCTTTTTTTCTTTCTCCACTTCTAACACCTTCCTAGAACCAATGTTTGTTGTTGCCACCTTGACTATCTAACAACTACACTCTCTGGACTTTGCCTACCTTAGCTCAATCTTCTCCTTTGAATACTTTTCGTTCTTTATTTTCCTCTCCTTGTAGACTTTGATCCACCTCCAGCTGTCCACGTCAAGTTGTATTTGTTTCTGTCCACGTCAAGTTGTATTTGTCCACGTCAAGTTGTATTTGTAGACTTTAATTTTTGTGCTGTTTTTAATAATCTGCGGGGGCCATAAGACTTGAATGCCTTTTGTGCAGTGGAAAAGGTTGACAGTAGGTCCTTTTCCATTTAGAATTCAACACAGTATTTTTTCTCGTTATTGTTGGATATTGCTTCAATTTCCTGCATTTATTCTTGTGATTTGCTCACGATCAATAGAAACTTCTTTTCAGTCATTGAAGGCGCCAATGGATTATAAGTAGCACAAATGGTCTTAACGTATTACCTATATAAAAGAATTCTGATTGGCTGAAATTGCAGCAATTAAACACTAGTTAAAAATTATTCAGTTATAATCTTATTCGTTTCAATCTTATTCCTTTCAATAACGGAAAAAAAGCATGCCGGACATAAGAGCTATGTGCACCCGCTAATATTTGTTAGTGGATGGAGATAAAAACAAAAAATATAATACATCAAAGAAATTAACACAAATACATAGAAACACAATAATTTTTTCAATATGTTGCTGTGCACAAAATATATTTTTATTACTTGATAAAAATCATTACATCATGTCTCTTTTAGAAAAGAGTTTACAACTTATAAAAAAAATCTAGAACATACAAACCACATAAAAAAATTAACTAAATTTTAATTTATTTCTAATTACAATAAATATTGCTAATGCAAAACTTAACGGGAGTTGGGAAACTTTCCCAACTAGAAATAGTAAAAACAGATACGTTGGAAAAACATTCCCAACCAACAAGCAAATCAAAACAATTTTTTTCTTATTTTAAGCAGATTGCATAATATCATGTTCGTTTTCTCTTTCCAAGAAAAATACAGTGTTTGACGAGGAGCAAAAAGCTAAATTTCCTGGTAGGGAGTATAAGTCGACGATTTTGTTTTCTTTCAGCAATTTCCCCGAAGCTCACGACAGAGACTTGTATGCCCATGTGAAACATGCCAGGATAAGCTCTCTCGAAATTTCAAAGAAAATCCTTAATTGTCTATTTTATCTTATAAGCTAACTAGCTAAGGGTTTCTCAGAATATCTCAAGCTTTTTCAGACTTTTATTAATAGGGAGTCCATAGATTTTATAGAAATAATGGTTTTTCCTCAATTGGAGATAGATCCTAACATTATTATTATAAATTCAAGAATCTTGTGAATTGAGAAGATGGGCTTCCCGAGAGTGTTGTTCGTTGCCGTCCTCTATATCTTGCTGCAACAAACGGTTTATGGGGATTTCAATTATACCAGTTTCAAGGAACCGCTTGAACAATTTATTTTCGATAATTCCAGTGTAGGTCATGAAGCCTTGCAAGTCACAGAAGAAACGTCAAATTTGAAATATTCCATGGTGAACATATCGGGAAGAGTAATATATGCTAAACCATACAGATTCTGGAAAGAAGATGACGCCCCTGTATCTTTTAATACCACTTTTGTTTTGAATATTTATGCGCAAAAGCCGCCTGGTGCGGAGGGAATGGCGTTTATCATAACTTCTAACAAAAATGCAAAAGACAATCCAGTGGACAGCCACGGGCTATGGTTGGGGCTCTTCAATTCCTTCACCAACGGATCGGAAAGCAATGAGATGGTAGCGGTTGAGTTCGATACAGTGAAGAACAATGGCATCAATGACCCCGACGACAACCACATCGGCATTAATGTCAATAGCATAAATTCCAAAACAATAACATCTCTTGACCGATCACAGATCGATCTAAAGAGCGGCAACGACATCACGGTGTGGATACAGTTCGACGGCGTTCAGCGGCAACTTCAAGTTTACCTTGCAAACGGATCGTCTCCCATGCCCTTGCAGCCCCTTCTCTCCGATACGCTTGATCTGTCAGGCATTCTCGGCTCAGAAGTTCATTTCGGCTTTTCCGCTTCCACGGGTGAGAGCACTGAGCTCCACTGTGTCAAGTCGTGGAGCCTGTCAATCGAAAGAGTCTCCAAGGAAATAAGCGTATTAGTGATCACCTTTTCCGTGGTCGGAGGCCTTCTGTTCGTTGCTGCGATGGTGGTCATTGTCCTATTCGCTATCAAGTATCGAAAGTCGCGGGCAGAATGTTCGGACATAGCCGGGAGGATTCAGACTCTCCCGGGTCATCCACGAGAGTTCAAGTATAAAGATCTGAAGAAGGCCACGCACAATTTCAGCACCCAGTCGGAGCTTGGGAGCGGTGGGTTCGGATCCGTTCACAAAGCACTCCTTCACAAGAGTAAAAATGCTGTAGCCGTGAAGCGCATGTTCAAAGAATCGAAACAAGGGAAACGCGAATTCATATCGGAGATAAGCATAATCAACCGGCTGCGCCATCGGAACCTGGTTCCGCTGCTCGGGTGGTGTCACCAGAGCGGGCAGCTGATGATGGTGTACGAATACATGCCCAACGGTAGCCTGGAAAAGCACATATATCGAGGGTTTCTAGATTGGGAGCAGCGATACAACATTCTCTTGGACGTGGCTTCGGCGCTGCTCTACCTTCACGAAGAATGCGAGCAGCAAGTGATCCACCGGGACCTGAAACCGAGCAACATTATGCTCGACAGCAACTACGTCGCCCGCCTTGGCGACTTTGGCCTCGCGCGCTTGATTGAGCACAACCGGACGTCTTACACGTCCACAGACGTGGCCGGTACTCCGGGTTACATTGCTCCCGAGTGCTTTCACACTGGGCGGGCGAGCGTTGAGTCGGATGTGTTTGGGTTCGGTGCTGTAGTTCTTGAAGTGGTCTGTGGAAGGTCCCTTGGTTGGGGTAAAGATAAGCCCGATTTGATCGGGTTGGTGTGGGATCTACATCGAGAGAATAAGCTCATGGACGCTGCTGACTCTCGCGTCAGTCTCGCCGCGGCAGCCTCTGTGAATGAGGACGATATAAAGCGTTTGCTAGTGGTGGGACTGGCGTGCTTAAATCCAAATCCTACGGAGCGGCCAACCATGCGGCAGGTGAAACAGATACTTTGCAGAGAGGTGCCGCCCCCCTTTGTCCCTGCATGCAGACCTCCCTTCGTTTGGCCATATCCCGATTTCTGTGATAGCAACTCCACCGCCATTTTATTCAGCCCAGAAAACGGGTCAACGTTGCAGTCGGGTGTTGTAAGTGAAGAAGAAAGCAGTTTAACTTAGGGGCAGAGGTGGAACAGCAGGAGCTTATCTGATTTCGATCTATGAGAGTTTCTCGGTTACACGAATGGTTCTCTATTTGCTTGTAAATAGTAGCAGAAACAACAAAGAGTTCCATTGAAAGGCCATTAGTAAAAATATGTATAGCTCTCTTGTATAGTTTTTTTTGGCTACGATCTATCTGATGTGATGTTTGGTTGCTATGGTCATAAGCATTGTCTTTGGCGATGATTGAATTACATATTTAAATGTCATTTTACTAGCATGTTGATGAAAAAAAAAGGGGCTTCCAAATGTATTTCAAAACTCACAACACACACAACAAGATACTCAGCAACACATGCTATTTTATTAGATTTTTAAAAACTCACTCAACCTCAGATAAACTCATTTGCAATCACAACAAAATGTAGTGCAATCTTCCATTGATTTAATGAAATCAAACATTTACATGCAAATTACATCAAATACCAGATTACACAATCTGTAACAACATTACACAATTGGCCTTTCATGGCCTCTTACTCAGCAACCTCAACTGGTTCTTCTCTGCAACTCTCTACTACTCTGCAACACTCCTTCACTCCTCTCTGGTTTTATTTTTTTATTTTTGAATGATTCAGATCTGCAACACAATAAGGCACTTTCCTTCCCCAAACCTCACTTCATTCCTTCACATTCCAATTCTCTTTTCAGCATTCTTTCATGACTGCAACTCCCAAGCTGTTCTATGCCCCTCTCATGGGAAAATTTCCCTCTCAATTCCCCTTTTAATCTACCACCTCTACTCTTTTTTATAACCTGCTGTTTTTAAATTCTTCCTCTCCAACTTTTGGTGCTTGAATCCACCTTAATTCATGCATAAAATAATATCATTATTGGTTGCCTCCTCCCACGTTGAAGAAAAAAAGAAAAGATCTGTAGATTTCTATTTTCTTTTACATTCCCCAAATTCTTCTTCAAAATGAGGCCTTTTCTTGCTATAGTGGTGGCCCCACCACTTGCAATTTTTATCTGTATTCATTTGCTGTTTTTAGCCTCCATATGAGGCGTTGAAAATCTGAACTAATTATGCATATATTTTGCCTCTGAAATAAGGTGTTTCCCTTACCAAATTCTGCCTTATTCTTTTAAAATTAACAACCAATTCAAAGAGAATAATTCCACTTGCAGGCTCTTCACAATGGGCTGCTTTCATTTTGAGGTTGTCGTTCAAAAATAGGCATTGTGCTTGCTGGAGTGGCTTAGAAATAGCCAAATGAAATTAAAGCACACTCTTATTTTTACCGGAGTGGTTACAAGTGAATTGGCAGATGAAAATGAAAGATTATCTCCCAATGCTAATTTTAATCTTTTTAAATGCTTCAATGAACAATATAAAACAATTAAAATACTCAGAATAATACCTCATGGAGCAACATTAGAAATTTTAGAGAACATTTACTCTTTGTGACTTCACCATTTTACGTCAAGACGCTGAAAATTGAGTTTTTGTATAACTTTCACTTAGGAGATTTTTTTTTACACGAAAACTTGCTAGGATGCATGGAATGACATCCTCAAGGTCTCCACCAAGCCATTTTTCTCCAAACCTCATAAAACTCAAGAAATTAAATTTCCCGTAAATCGCGAGCCTCGATCAAAGAATTTTAAATTCTCTCAAACGGTGATGAATTTGAATGTGAATCCTTTTGTACATTAGGAAAAATACCATAAAAAATCATTCCCTAAAAGGAAGCTTCCCAGCTCTTAAAAATATTGAAAAATAATTGTTTCCGTAAAACTGCCCTACGAAGCCTTAAAACAACAATTTGGCGAAAACTTGAATCTTGCAATTTTGACCAAAGTTTTGGGTTCTTGTTGCTAAGAGATACTTGAAAAGACCACAACACACCAAAATTGAAAAATAAATAAATAATTTTTTTTTTTTTGGTGATGCAGGATCGCTTGTAGACCCAAATGCTCCTACATCAAACACACCAGGTAAGTTGAAATGTTTCATGAGCTGAAAACTCATGAACATTTGGATGAGCTTGGGATGGTGACCCTATGCTTATTCTTGATCCATATGTCCTCTTTTTCCTCACACTCTTTCTTCTTCACTTCATTATGAACTTCTGCAACTCCCTCTTGTTTCATCTTCTCTTTTCCTTTTCACTATTTTCTACTTGCACATTGTAAGATTTCATTGCTCACCTTCTTCTGTAAATCTGATTTACATTCTTCATGAGACTTGACCATGTCTACAATCAATGATCTCTGTTGTTCCATCTTAACATCACTGCTATTCTTATGTACCTCCCTTGTATCTCTATTCTCAGGAGCCTTCTTTGAACTATTTCCAACCTTTGTTGCAACCTTTACCTCTGGTTTTTCTAACCTGCAACAATTCATAGGATTGCTACCCTGCACCCCCTTCTCTTTCTCCTTCAATAAACTCAAAGTATACTTTTCCCATCTTTCACAATGGTGTACAAATTATCTCTACAATCATAAATAACTTTTCTATCAAATTTCCAAGGCCTTCCAAACAAAACATGACATGCACTCATTGACATAATATCACATAAAAATTCATCTTTATAAGGACCAATATGAAAATTTACTAAGCATTGCTCTTTCACCTCTAACTCATGATCTTCTTGCAACCAACTTACTTTATAGGGATGAGGATGCTTAATCCTCTTTGTACATGTTGGAAATTGAAAACTAGATGATTTAATCTATAAGTTCAAATCAAAATTCCAACATATCAAAGGAAAATACAAATGCAAAATACAAACTAAACTATGCAAAAACTAAAACAAATGCATTCAAAGGAAAATCAGCTCCATTGTTTTCCTATTGCACCATGATTCTTGATTTATGCATTTGATGCTCTCATATTTTTATGAGCACAAGTGCAACAAGAAGCTATGATGAATGGAAGAGAGAATTGGATGATTAAAATCAAATCTCTAAATAGAATGTGTATATGCTTTTGGTGAGAATAAGGGATTTTAGAGATGTCCTCATGGGAAAGATCCAAATTTTAGGAAGAATGTGGGATAAATGGTTATGTGGAATTTTATGAATATTCATCAATGCATGAATGATATTAGAGAATATGAAATATTTTAATGGTTATGTAAATAGAGTTAATGAAAATGATTGTGCAAATGAAGCTTATAAAGGTGAATAAATGATTATGTAATGGATTTAAATGATTTATGAATATGCAAATGATTAATGAAATGATAAATATTTATGAAATGGATTAATGAAATGTGCAAATGCTTATGCAAATGTGTTTATGAAATGGGTGAAATTTTTTTAATGAAAGGAATATTTTAATGATTATACAAATATATTTAAATGAAATGGATTAATGAGCTATGTAGAGGTTACCTATGTAAATGCATTTAGTGATTATGTAGATGATCAAATGAAATATGCAATGGATAAAAATGATTATGAGGAAATTTTTATGTGTCTACATTTTTCCCATCTTTGAGACAATGCAGCCAGTTGCGTTGTTTCAAAGAAAAAGTGACTAACTGATACATGCCCTAGGGATATCATGGTAAGCATGATGGTAATGATGATGATAAGGAATATATGCCCCCTCGAGAGATTGATCGAACAAGCTGTGATAAGATTAATCTCTTGATAGATCACGAGGAGAAGATTTGATAATGGACATTGCATGAGTGATTAAGAAGAGGTGTACATTTGATGAAAATGCATAGTTGATAGGCATAACTAAACAATTGATGAAAATGATTAGTATAGTTGGGTTGATGAGCTAATTAAGTTAATTGAGTCGATGGAGATTGATGTTAGTGCAAAACAATGATTGATTAATAGATTGAGTGAGTAAGGAGCAGATTGATTGATTTGATATTTGGGTTAAAAGAAAAGCATCAGTTGGATAAACTAATTAATCATTATTTGAAATAAGGAGCATGAAGAAAATGAAATGATGAAGGAAATGAATGATAGAAGAAATGATAGATGAAAATGAGATATGAAGGAAATGAAAGTGGTGAAGCTTCATATGCTTTGCAAAGTGCTATTATCATCATAGATCTTATTATGTCACAAATTAGTATAAGCGTCTAGATAACATGGACATCTAGATGACCCGAATACTGTTTGCATTTTTATTTAGAAGTTGTGGACACAAAAAAAGTAACCCTTCTACTTTTTCTCATGTTCAAGCCATCCTAGTGGACTTTGGCTTGATTTTTCCTAGATTTAATGTTGTAATGTGGTCAACACATTCACATTAGGTCTTGGACCCTTGTGAATCATTAAGACTTTTAGGTTGTCTTGTAAAAGTGTTGTGAAGTGTTGTAACCCACTTTCACACTTTTTTAGTACCCTTTCATTATAATTCACTTAAATAACCCATTTTATCACTTACCAAGTCTTATTTTAAAATGTTGTAAAGAGTTGTAATAAGCTCTCATGCTTTTCTAGACTTGTACTCACTAATTTAACCCTTTCTCATGTTTAAATGACCCCTTAATGCACTTTTCGGCCCTACTTAAGTGTATTCTTAAGGATATTCACGTTAGACCTTATTTAATGTACTTTAACTCTTGACACCCAGTGAAATTTCCTTGGTGGGACCAAGTCGCCACCTGGGGCGACTTAGTCCCTGGGTATTTGTACAAAAATGAAAATAATTTTAATTTCTTGGTGGGACTTTATTCTCTTACACTTGAGGTCGGCCTGTGATACATGTTATCTTCAAAAATTATTGGAAAATCATGTATAAATAATGGTTTTCCCTCTCATTTTATCCCCCATTCATTCAAGCATTCACTCATCAAATCATTCAAGAAATTATCAAGCATTCAAGCACTCTAAGCATTATCAAGTCATCCATTGGAGCACCTCATTTCATATCTTCAGATTTCTACATCAAGGGTTTGGTAAGTTTATGACATTGCATGTTGTTTATTTATCATTCTCTTCTTATTTCATTTCATTACATAGGGTTTGATTACCAAATCATGGTTTGACCAAGGCAAACCCCTATACTCTAACCCTTAACCCTTTTCCCCCTCTTTACATGTGTTTTTGTAGGTCTTGTATGCATATTTATTAAAGAGGAAAGTGTCAAAAAGGTGTTACAAAGTCATTAAAGTCATCAAAGTCAACATAACCCTAATTGAAGCTTGTAGATCAATTTCAGCATATTTTTTACAGAATCAGGATTGGACATCTGTCAGGAAGGAAAGTACAGACTGAAAGCTACATAATCCTGTCTCAAAATTATAGAAATTCCCAGGTGGAATAAGTCACCATCTGTGGTGAATTAGTCCCACTACCAAGCCTAAAAGTGGTTTCTATATTTTTGAGTACCCATTTGGCAGATTCCTGTTTCGACAAATTTTCCCTGAAACTAGACTAAGTCGCTGAGCTTGGCGTAAGTGTCCCAATAAACCTTTACAGTCAACTCCATAGAATTCTAGAGCCTCTCTACATCAAATTTCATATTCCAGGTGCACCTCTCTAGTTCTGCTTAATTCTTTTATCATTTACTTGCATTTTTAGGTGTTTTTGCATACATCACTGTGTTTTCCAGCACTTTGCATTTCTTAGGTTTAGCATTAATAAATCATTTCTTATTTAGATCACTACATTTAGACATCATAATTAGGCACATTACACCCTTGATAACATTAATATTTGAATTTTTACATTGCATTATGGCCCATCTTTCCCCTTTTAGGTGAAAAACTCTAGAAGGAGTAGAAAGCATTCGGGTGCCAAAATCTTTGTTTACATTTTGGTGAACCCAAATTTTGAACACCTTTTTTTTTTGATTTCAAGTGAATCTTAGGTTTAATTTGCATTAGCATCAGATTAGGTATTACATTGTTTAAATTGCATCCCAGGGTTTTAAAAATTGCATCCTAGGGTTTTAAAAATTGCATTAGTGAAAAGCTCATATATCTTGCATTTTTGCATCATATTTCATTAGAAAACAACAAAATTTTTCATTTTCATACCATAGATGCATCTGTGCATCTAAAAAAAATCAAGTTGCATTCAAAATTTCTGCAAAATCACAAAAAATTCCTCACTAGGACTAATTTGCCACACTGGGCGGCTTAGTCCTTCTACACATTTTGCACTATAATTTTCGGTAGTTTCTATACATTTTCTTGATTTATGTTGTTTGTTATTGTCTTCTGTCATACTTTCCAGATTTTTTGTTTATTTCATTTATATTTCTTTCATCATGGCTTTTTACTTTAATAAGTTTTGGATGTTCTTAAAATCTTTAGTAGACATGTCAAATTGTGCCTTTGGAACTGATCCTAATGACCTTGAGATTCCTCATGCTCCTTCAACTCCTCATAAATTTCCTTGTGATGTTTACATCATTGGAGAAGATGATGAAAGCATGAATAAGTTCCTAAATGAATGCCTTGACCACCTCGAATCCAATGCATCATTTTATCCATCCATAAAAGAATCAAACCTGCCTACTGTGTCACCTCCTGATATGTTTGGTTACCTACATCCTGAAACAAACAAAGGGCCTAAGTTCCCTCCAATAGGTGGACCTAGTTCCTCTAAACAAGCAACTCCTCAACCATTCTATGATAAAAAGGTCACTAGTACTCCAATCAACCTTGAAGAAACTTATGGCAAAGGTTTTACCATCTTAAGCAAAGAAGGATGTGATAGAACAACTGAACATAACATTCATCAAATTTTAGAAAAATGTCCAAAAGATGAAAACATAGTAGGGTTAGGATATCAAGATCCTTCTCATGACAACAAGCCTCCATCAACATATTGGAGACTTCGTGATGATGGCATGGTGATCTTCGATTCCCCTCCTGATTTGAATGTTCTCCTTCCACATGAACAACCCTTACATGATTCCAATGACAAGGATGCTAGGATCCCCATGGGTCCTCTTCCTCCCTCAATTTATGAAAAAGGTGAATCTAGTAAACACAAACAACCTTACAAATTAAAAAAACTAAACTTTCTTCTTCATCCACCACTTGAGTGTGAAAGGAAACTGAAAATGATTTTAAATAGAGGTCTCATCCTATTACCACCTATGAATAGGTTGGTAATATGTCCTAAAGATTCCAATGTACCCTATTGTAAATACCATCATCTTCTTGGAAACTACATTGATGAATGTCAGACATTGAAGGAAATACTAAGTCTCACTTTGATGACACTGACTACTATCCCATTATCCCATAGTACACTTTCCCACACCTCATCATGTAATAGTTGTAGAAAATTCTCTTCCCATTGTTACATGACCTTTCGTATTATCTATCTTGGCTAATTCTTCTCCTACACTTAGTGGGGACAAGAAGTTGTTAGCCTTGTCCTAGTAATGCATTTGTCCTTGTCCCCTAGCCATTTTTTTCACCTTCCGCTTATCCTGACTAAGATTGGGAGGTGGATGAATTGTTTGATGGTTGAATTGCCTTTTCAATACTAGTATTTTCCTTTTCTTTTATGTTTTCCTGTGTGTTTCATGTTCCCCCATAACGTGACATTTGATGTTCTCTCTCTTTGTACAATTCTTCTATTTGTACCTTCATTCTTCTATATGTTGTACATTGCCTTCGCTTTTTCCTTTTCACTTTTGTTTTGTGTTTTCCTTTTGGGGATGATGCAAAGCATTGAGATACTCTATGTCTCTTCCATGTTGACCCAAAAAATCTTTCTATTTTTTCTTTTTTCCCTTTGTTTTGTGTTTTCCTTTTGGGGATGATGCAAAGCATTGAGATGCCCTATGTCTCTTCCATATTGACCCAAAAGGTCTTTCTATTTTTTCTTTTTTGCCTTTTTTTTGTGTTTTCCTTTTGGGGATGACACAAAGCGTTGAGACGCCCTATGCCTCTTCCATGTTGACTCAAAAGGTCTTTCTATTTTTCTTTTTTGTTTTGTGTTTTCTTTTGGGGATGATGCAAGGCATTGAGACCACAATGTATCTTTCATGTTGACCCAAAAGCTTTTCCTTTCCTCTCGCCTTTTCATTTTCTTTTTGATTTTTTTTTCCCCTTTTGGGATGATGCAAAACATTAAAATATCCTATGTATGTTCCATGTTTACCCAAAACTGATTTTTTTCTTTTTCTTTTATTTTCGCTCTTTTTGTGTCATTCTTCCAGTTCTATGTGTATTTGGGAAGTGATGATAGTTTTGAGCTCTTTAATCAAAACATTGTAGCAACAAACATACTGACCCCAAATCCATATATCCCTTATGTGTTTTGTGTGTTCCTTTTTGGGGGAAACCCCACTTTCTTTTGTTCCTCTTTCATTTGCATGATGTAGCCTTACTCAAAAACTTATGACTTGGCATAGGGACATTCCAAGTTGGCTCTCATGTCTTGTTTCTTTTTGCATTTTTCATTTGCTACTTTAAGGTAATTATCATAGAACGGTGTGTAGCAATTCCTTTAAAGTGGGGGTATACATTGGCATTATTCATTTTTCATTTTTCATTTTCTTGGTTCTTAGTGTAGCCTTGTTATTTTATATGATGCATTTGTTGCTTTGTGGATGACATTGGGTGTGATGTATTTCATGAGTGTGATCTATCTTAGCATATTACATTCCTCCTAGTGGCCTGATGCGACACACTACATCCCCTAAGTTGTGAATTTTCTATCCTTTGATCAGTCCTCTCTTGGAGACATTAGACACAATGTTGCCTAAGTTAAAGACCTCGCATAAACTAAACAAGAATCCTTTGAACATATTTTTGCATGTTGTATTTTTCATTTATATGGCCACCTTGCATAACACAACTTGCGTGCCTATGGTGCAATTGCATTTGTTCATGAGTTCTAAGCATACAAAGCTTTTCTTGTCTCATGAAGCAAGAAACAACATTGTCCTTTGTGGAGCCTTATTAAATATACTAGGAGATATAACTTTGGTATGGTTGAGTGGGAAGCCCATTTCGAGGCATGAATTTTCCCCATAGCCACCTTGTGGATTCCTCACCTGTGGACAACTGGAAGTTTTGTGGCACCAAAATGAGTATACTTGGGCCTTCTCACTTGATAGACAACCATGAGTTCCATCACCCCAGAGTGAGTACACATTTCCAAACAAACAACCTAGATCTGGTCCACAATGGGCTAGAAAGATGATCGAAGCTTTCTTTCATTCCTTTTCATCATTTTCATGTGTGTTTCTTTGCGTTCATGTTTGGTTTTCCATGGGATCTTGATCCTGGGGACTTGATCATCCCTCTTGATAATTTTTGTCTCATCTTACTAGCATGAGTACATTTGAACCCCTCTTGATTGCATGATCGACTACTTTAGTGTGAGTTTGCAGCAAGTTCATCCTCTCACTAAAGTAGGGGCTAACTATGGAAATAGAAAAAGTAACCCTTCTACTTTTCCTCATGTTCAAGCTCTCCTAGTGCACTTTGGCTAGACTTTTCCTAGATTTAATGTTGTAATGTGGTCAACACATTCACATTAGGTCTTGGACCCTTGTGAATCATTAAGACTTTTAGGTTGTCTTGTAAAAGTGTTGTGAATTGTTGTAACCCACTTTCACACTTTTCTAGGACCCTTTCATTATAATTCACTTAAATAACCCCTTTTATCACTTACCGAGTCTTATTTTAAAGTGTTGTAAAGAGTTGTAATAAAATCTCATGCTTTTCTAGACTTGTCCACACTAATTCAACCCTTTCTCAAGTTTAAATGACCCCTTAATGCACTTTCCAGCCCTACTTAAGTGTGTTTTTGAGGATATTCCCATTAGACATTATTTAATGCACTTTAATTTCTGACACCTAGTGAAATTGCCCTGGTGGGACCAAGTCACCACCTGGGGTGACTTAGTCCCACTGGGCACAAAAATCAAAATAATTTTAATTTCTTGGCGGGATTTTATTCTCTTACCCTTGAGGTTGGCCTATGATATGTTATTTTTAGGAATTATTTGAAAATCATGTATAAATAATGGTTTTTCCTCTTATTTTATCCCCCTTTCATTCAAGCATCCACTCATCCAATCATTTAAGCAATTATCAAGCATTCAAGCACTCTAAGCATTATCAAGTCATCCATTGGAGCACGTCATTGCATATCTTCTGATTTCTATATCAAGGGTTTCATAAGTTTATGAAATTGCATGTTGGTTATTTATCATTCTCTTCTTATTTCATTTTATTACCTAGGGTTTGATTACCAAATCGAGGTTTGACCAAGGAAAACCCCTATACTCTAACCCTTAACCCTTTTCCCCCTCTTTACATGTGTGTTTGCAGGTCTTGTATGCAGATTTGTTTTAAAGAGGAAAGTGTGAAAAGGGTGTTGCAAAGTAATTAATGCCATCAAAGTCAACATAACCCTAATTGAAGCTTGGAGATCAATTTCAACCTGTTTTGTGCATAATCACGATCAGACACTTGTCAAGAAGGAAAGTACATACCAAAAGCTACAGAATCCTCTCTCGAAATTCTAGAAATTCCTAGGTGGACTAAGTCACCATCTGTGTTGAATTAGTCCCACTGCTAGTCCTAAAAAGTGGTTTATGTATTTTTGAATACCCATTTGGAAAATTCCCATTTTGATAGATTTTTCCCGAAACTGGACTAAGTTGTCGAGCTTGGCATAAGTGTCTGGGAATTCCACATTTCTAGTCAACTTTGTAGGATTCTAAGCCTCTCTACATTATATTTCATAATCCAGGTCCACCTCTCTAGTTCTATTTAATTTTTTTTATGATTTATTTGCATATTTAGGTGTTTTTGCATACATCACTATGTTTTCCAACACTTTGCATTTCTTAGGTTTAACGTTAATAAATCATTTCTTATTCATTTCACTACATTTAGAAATCATAATTAGGCACATTACACCCCTCATAAGACTAATCTTCAAATGTTAACATTTCATTTTGGCCCATCTTTCCCGTTTTAGGTGAAAAACCCTAGGAGTAGAAAGCATTCGGGTGCCAAAATCTTTATTTACAATAGGGAAGTATAAGCATCTAGGTATAAAGACCTTAAATGAACTGAATACTTATTACATGGAATACACTAGCAGACAAGGAATGTTCTCATCAACAATAGGCTGATATGTCCTCGATGATTTTAGATAACCATGTCCTAAGATGAGTCATCCTGTCAATAAGAAATAATCCACAGACAACAAACAAGTGAACATGCCCCATCCTCGCCTCTCTAGTCCAAGAAATCCTCGAGAAGCTAACAGACATGCTACCAAAGATAAAATCATAAAATAATCAAAAGATCAACAAACAGACAAACACCATGTTTCAATGTCAACCTGATTTTTGTCACGGTTTATGCAGTTGGTTGGATTTGAAAAGGCGGATTGATAGGTGTGTTGTATTGTCTTCTTGATTGTCAATCATAGCATGTTTTGATTTTTTTGAAGTTCAAAGTTGTGTGGCAATCTGAAAGTGTCACTGTTTTGGAATTTTTTTGAAGTTATGTGATTTTTTTGGTTTTTTTCATAATATTTGATTTTTTTGGGTTTTTGAAATATTTGAATTTTTTTAGATTTTCTGAATAATTGATTTTTTTTGGATTTTTTGGATTTTTTATTTTTTTAGATTTTCTTCAAGACATTTTGTGATTTTTATGGATTTTTTCAAGACATTTTATGATTTTTATGGCTTTTTTCAGGACATTTTATGATTTTTATGTACTTTTTTAGGACATTTTATGATTTTTATGGCTTTTTTTAGGACATTTTATGATTTTTTTGGATTTTTTGGGACATTTTATGACTTTTATGGATTTTTCCAGGAGATTTTATGATTTTTATATATATATTTTTAGGACATTTAAGATGGAATGAGATGATATGACTGATTGAAGGAATAATATCTTCCACAGTAGAGGTAATGCAACCATCGATAAATGATAGATCAAAATGAAAGATTCATTGCAAAAATATGTCACACAAGCAACATATATTTTGTCAAAAGATGATAATGGTTGGTTGATTGGATGCTAAGAATGGTCGATTCCATAGGGCATGATGATGGTATGTACTTAGGATCACTGATTCCTCTAAGTGCAATAAGATTGATGATTGTTGATGATTGATTGACAAAAGATATGAGGACTAGATAATGTTTTATAGCTAAGCTCAAGTATGATTTTCATGATAAGATTCAAGGTTGCAAAGGGACATGATAACCAGCGTTGGAGGTAATTTAATCATAGATAAATGATAAAAATGTGAGCTATGATGGACTAGTAACACATAAGGATTTGAAAGGGAATCCAAATCATGCATTTGTAATCTTTCCCCTAATCTCATCAATAATAAAGGAATGAAATGGGAAATGGATTTTGATAAACTAGGAGATATGGAATGGAAGAATGCAAGGATAAGGATAGTGAATAGGATGATCAAGATCAACTAGATAAGATATGGACACAATTCCTAAGTATTTTTCTCCTATTCCTCATCAAGACCAAGGAAGGGAAGAAAGGATGTATTTAGATCTAGAATGGTGGAATATGGATAAGGTGAAGGATATTGCATCATGGAAGATATGGATAAAAATGAATAGGATAAGATACATGATGGAGGATATGGTATGGGAGTTTTGGATAAAGTGTATAGGATAAGATAAATGATGTTCAAGAAGATCCTTAGCCTTGTCAAGATCAAAGGTGGAAATTTGAGGAATGAATGTAAAGAGAATGATGAATATGAATGATAAGATGGAAAAAACTTTCCCCCAAGTGTAAAGTGCAAGAGGAATATGGAAGATAGGATATGTATAGGGATAAATGAATATGAAAGATAATATATGCATGATAGGGAGATGGAGGAAGGACTCAAGCATCAAGTTTTAGGGCTAATATCCCTTGAATATGTGCTCTAATAAACCATGGCAATGAGAATTAGGCTAATAAATGTTGGTAGATTAATGGTATGATGGAAGAAGCTAAGGAATTATGTAAAGGTTTAGATTAAAGGAGGATAATGGGGGATGGATGTTGGATAATGGATAGGAGGTTGGAATGCTTGTTGATGGTTATATGAAAAGGATGGCAAGATCAACATTGGCACACACCTTGAAGGGTGGTGGAGTGACGAAGGAAAAATGGAGTTTGAAGGTGACAGGCTTCTAGATGGATGATTGGAGGAAGCTTTTGGATTAGAAAATTTAGATTTTATTGCTTCTATGAGACTTTAAGGAATCCACATAGCTTTTGAATTTGATTTTTACTTTGTGGGCCTTTGTGGCCTTTGAGATTTTTATTTTTACTTGATGAACCTTTGTGGTCTTTGAAATTTTTCTTTTTTCTTTGTGGTCCTTTGTGGCCTTTGAAGTTTTTATTTTGACTTGATGGGCCTTTGTGGCCTTTTGGATTTTTCTTTTGAATTCAGATCAGATTTTCTTTTATTTTTGCATGTCTCTTCAAGGAGATATGTTGATCCTTTAATATATGTGGATTTTGATATGGAAGATTTTGAAATTTGGCACCCAAATTGCTTCTAAGAGAAATGTGATGGGTGGATGGAGATGAATGATATGGAAGTATTATGGATGGGTTAATGTAGGTAGAATTTTGAGAGGGCATCAAGGATGTGTGCCTTTGTTATTCTTGAAGAATAGGAGGTTGAGGGATGTAGGGACCCAATAAGGATGGAAGGGTTAATGAACTAGGGTTTGGAAGATAAGGACCAAGGATAGATGGAGGGTTTTATGGACTAGGATACTTGGGTTTATTTTGATGGAATCTGGACTTACAATGGTTACCAATGTCTTGAGCATGAGGTGTATAACCAAGGCCATGATAATATGGACTTTATTGGATATAAATTGGTTGTAGGATACCTTGTTCATGAAGGCCTAATCCTTTTCCTTTGTAGTTCATACTTTGACACATTCATTTTCCAATGGGATATGTATTATCTATGAAACAAGATGCAAGTCTATCGTGAGGTGGCTATGATATGGAAGGAATAACAAGATATTGGAGTAAACCACCTTGGATAAAAGTGAGGAAACCCATTTGATAGGTAAGGGGCTCATGGATAGCTTGAATAGGGGTGATAGACTCTTGTGGAGGATTGTGATCATGAGGAGAATTAGGATGGGTGATAGGATCTTGACATGGGGATGATGATGTACTTTGATCTTGACTTGGAAAAGGATCACGAGGTGTAAGAGATGGAGTAGCTTGATCTTTATTAGGTATGGAAGCATCATTAAGTGGTATGAAAGACATATCTTGATCATAAGAAGGATGGACATCATCATGGAATGAAAGGGTATCCTTGAATGGAGGTATATCTCAATCTTGATGAGGAAGGGAATCCTAAGATTTTGTAGAAATCATATCTTGATCATCAAATGGTAGGGCATAATTGGATATGATGGAAGAATTATCATGATCTTGGAATGCAATGGAATCATGAGATGGTATGGATTCATTAGATGAGGCGGAAGGAGGAATTGGAAGGATAATTTTCTCTTGAGATGGAAGGGGGCCATCTTGGATTAACCAAAATGAAATGAGGGGATCATCATGAGATTCTTGAGAGATGGGATCTTGGTCAAAGATTGAAAGGGGTTGTGGAATTTTGGTATCATTGGAAGGAGTGGAAAGAACACTTTGATCTTGATGTGTAGGAGAGTCTATCCTAGCATGCTTTGGACTAACAGATTGACATGACTCATTCGATGTAGATGGTATGATGGGAGAAGCTGGTTGGATGAAATAGTTAACTTGGGTGGAAGACTCATGAGGTTTATGCTGACTTATGGGGGATAAAGATAGATGCATGACATGGTAGGATTGCACAATATTATTTATTTTTGAGGAATTACGTTTAGGTTTCTCATTTAGCCTTTACAGAAAGTCATGGACATTGAAAGTCATGTACTTCATTCAAATGTTGGGATTTTAGTTATTTTTCAAGATATTTCAAATGATGGTCAAGATATTCAATCCTTTGGTTTCATTCATAGGTCGAGGATGGATATGGAGGATAGTGGTTAGACATGTTTGGTTGATGGTTTTGGGAATTTTTTGAATTGTTGCAAATTACTAGGTGTAATGTTTGTTTGAGATTTATTTTTGAACACACATGCAAGACAAAAGAAAAAAAAATGTTTTTGAGTTTGTTCTTGATTCAAGATGAAAACAATCATGCACAATACTAGGGTTGGCAAGGAAAATATTTGTTGGGTTACCACTTGGATTTCTCTAGCTGTACATATTCAAAGTAGATAACCTAGGAGCTTGGTAGCACTGGCTCCCCTCCACGACACTCAATTCTCAGGCATACCAAGTTCTAAATTCCCTAAGACCACAAGGATCTCAAGAAATTTTCCATCTCTATAATGAATCGTGAAAGTGTGGGATGGCTTTAGAGGTCCCATCTCTCGTGCCAATAAATAGAAGGATTTTGGCTTGTAAAAATAAGAGGTTTCTAGTAAGGGTATCCGGTTCAGGGGGTACTATGATAAAATCCCTCAAGAGGTCTCCCAACCCTTATAAGAAGGGATTTTCACATCATAAAGATATTGGGGGAGAGCTATCACATACTGCTTCCCATTGATTGCAATATTTACTTGCAATCACAAATTTATATAGCGGTTCAGAAGGACTTGGCTTTAGTCTGTTACCGCTTGGGTCATTCCCTTGGGGTGAGTACTTTTTCCCACCAAGGAAGACCCTTTAAGAGGTAAAACCCGAAAAAGATGGGTCTGACTTTCTGATCACTGAGTTTGCACAAGGTGAGAGAATAATACCTACCATCTTACAAGCATGAAAAGCAAAAGTTTGTTAACCTCCTAGTTAAATCTATGTAAAAAAAAGAAGAATTTTTCTTTTTAAGCATGAATTGAAGTGTTTGCTATACTAAAAGACAATTGGTTTAAAAAATTTAGTCTTCGAGAAATGTCCTACACCAAATTTCATTAATAATTTTTTATTTTCAATCTTCAAAAAACGTGTGTTTATGTTTTCACTTTTTAAATCTTCGACATGCAAACCTAAACAAGAAGCCAAATCAGCAAAATTTAGCCCCCAAATTAAAAAACTAAAATAAAAGGAAACTTAACATTAACCTAGAATCTAAATTAAGGTTAATCTAAACTAAGTTAAATTAAATATAAAATCGAATTAATTATAAACTAAATTAATCCTAAATTAAATTAAATCTAAATTCTAATCTAAATCTAAATTAAAAACTAAATTTAAATCAGAAATTAAAACTAATTCTAAACTATAATTAAATCTAAATTAAATTAAATCTACACACTAAATTAAGTGTAAATTAGAAATTAAATCTAAGTTAAAAAGCAAATGTAAATTAGAAATTAGATCTGAATTAAAAGCTAAATCAAAACTAAAAAATAAAACCTACATTAAAAGAAAAAGTTAAATCTAATTTAAAAGCCAAAAGATAAATCAAAATTAAAAGTTTAAAACTAAACTAAAAGTTAAAATCTAAACTAAAATTTAAATTTGAATTCTAATTAAATCCAAATTAAGAATTAAATTGAAATTTAAGAGCTAAAAGATTAGACCTAAAAAGTAAATCTAGGTTTAAATTTAATCTAAAAGAAAATATAAATTAGAATTTTACTCTAAATTAAAAGTTAAAAATTAAATCTAAATGAAATTTTCACTAAATTAAAATATAATCCTAAATTAATTAAAACCAAATTTATAAAATAAAAAAAAAACATCAGGAAAGCCATGTTCAGAATAAAATGTTTTGATTGTAGTGAGATGATGGTAGGCTATGACGTGATTACATTTATTCCTCAAATTATTCAACATACCACGATTGTATGATATGCATAAGTTTGATTCGTTAATTAAGTTTTAAATTTTTTCAATAGGTTTAAAATCAAATTTCCCAACCATTCCCAACACTCTTTCTCAAAGCATTCATTAGATGTAGTTATCACTGCACTAGTAGACATGTATGAAGAATGTGGGAATGCATGGTTATAGATTGTGCACAAAATGGATTTCTTGAAAAGGCCTTTAAAACATTCATACAAATTTCTTTTGCAGGTCGATGATCTCTCTTCAGATCGCATAAACATTATTCAACCACTTGCTAATGAGTAATGGAAAAACTATTGGAAACAAGCAACACTAAGAGAGGGGGTGAATCAGTGTTGTGCAAAAATTAATTTTATTATTCTGTTCTTTAATCCACTTAGAACATTCAATCAAGAGTAATATGCAGAAACATAAAGCAAACAACCACAACACCATAACACAAGGATTTGTATGTGGAAACCTTGTTAGGGGAAAAATCATGGTGGATGGCCAATCCACAATAAGTTATGAGTATACTCAAAAGAAAGATTACAAAATGGGAATGCACATGCATTCATGCACACTTCCTAGAGCTCACTTCTCAAAATAGGAAGGCACACTGCCTTATAGAGATTTGGATTATATCCAAGAGAATGAACGGAAGAAATAACATCTACAAATGCTTGATTACAATTCTGATTAGGCTTTGATGTTGATTTTCTATCCTTCTGACTGATATCAATCTTCTACTCTGCTCTTCTCTGACTTCCTTCACAAAATATTTATGCGCAAGTGAAACTGTGCATAAAATTGGTCTAACACACTTTTGGTATTCGCAATACACATCAACACACCACACACATATCTTTAAATGATATAATCAATCATCTATATATATCCGCGACTAAGGATTCAATCGCTACAAGTTGGCTCCAACAAAACTTAGAAATATTTGAAACTTGTTGGCTCAAATCATAAGTAAAATTCAATGTGTATCCACAATGGTCAGCTACACCTTAGCTTGGACCCAAAACATAATGAGAAATCACAAAAATATTCGAACAAACATTTCTTGGACATCCACAACATGTTTTATCAACTAATTTGGCTGCAAAGTATTGATAAAAAGAGAATTATCAACCTAATCTCCATACTCACTAACTACTACAACAACTTTCTCTTCCTTCAAAGCACTCATCATTGTCTCAATCTTAGGACAAATTAGTCCTTTGAGTTCACTTACTCTTTCAATAATTCTACTAATGGATCAAAAGTAGCAGAAATAGTAGCTAAATGATTTTCCAGATCCTTCACCTTTTTCTCATTACCTTTAGTAAACTTGGATAGAATCAAACAGGATGTGTAGGATTTTCCAGCTTCAGACATAGAACCTTGAATGTTCTTTATGCAAGTAGCTAACAAAATCTTATCCTTTGCAATATTTCCTTCAACTAGTTAAGTCTTTTTCTATTAACCTATTTTTGCACTTTATCCTCAACATATTTCTCAAGAGACTCAAATTGAGTACTTACAAAATTTATTAGCTTCTTTAGCTCATCGGAAGAGGAACCTGATGGATCCATGACATGAGTTGGCATTAATTTCTGCAGGACTCTAGATGCAAGGCTTAGCAATTTACTATCCTCTATGTGAGACTTTAGAATCTTCTCACTGGCCTTAGCTTGAGCCACTGATGAAACTTTCATCATCTGAACTGGGGACAAAGTAGATAGATTGATTGAACTTTCATCCAATTTAGGATCAAAACCTTCCTATTGCTCCATCAGAGATCTCTTCACTGTCTTGGTAGTGTCTCTTACCTCCACTTTGATTTCTTAAAATTTTCCTTCTTCAGCTTTGGGTTCTTCTGAGATTGTTTCCAAATTGCTTTCGGGCATTTCTACTTCTTCATTTTGCACCACCTTCTCCTCAGCTAATACCACCTTAGGAACTTCAGTTTCCATAGGTGTCTATATTTTCCACACTAGGAGGAATCAAAATATCCTCAACTTCTGGAGGATCAAATACATTTATGTTCTCCTCATTCACATTCTCTTCTTCATTGAATTTTACCTCCTCATTCACTTCCTCATTTCCTAAAACATTTTCAACATTCATTTCCTCCATGTTAATCTTATTCTTTGATAGAAACTCTTCCAAAATTTCCTTAGTTTCACTAACAACAACATCAGTTTCACCAATCATGAGTTTATTCACCCTTGTCTTGCTCTTAAATTCCTTTTTAGTTCTCTCAAGGAATGAATCCATCTCTTCAATTGACATTTTAGGACACAAATCTGCAAGAACTCTCTTCCTCAGATTCTCTTCATCTTTTCTAGCATTTACTCTTCTTGACTCCAAAATATTATACAAAATCTGGTGTAGGCTAGACATAATCTGAACAAGAGATTTATTAAAAATGTTTAGATGTTTTATTGTAGCTTCTTCTAAAACTATTTGATTGGATTCATAAAAAATTTCAAACAATTCACAGAGGGGTTTGAGATTACCATCCTTGACAATTGCATTCACAACTTCATCAACTGACATACCAGGTTTATCAATTTTAGCCCTTCTTTGCCAGAAGATTTTAACTCGACAACCTAAGTTCTAGAAGATTTTAATTCTCTCAAGACTTCTTCTAATTCTGTTTCCTCATCTTCTAAAGTAGGCTTGTATGTTCTTGTACTTTTATTCTTCTTCCTTTTACCGAAAGGTTGGTCTTGAGCTAGCTTTTCTGTAGGGGAGCTCCTTGTAGATCTAGTGCAGACAGAGGATTCACTAGGACTAGAAAACTTTGTTTTTTCTTTCACTTTTGCAGCTTCTTCCTCATTTCTCCTTCTTATTTCTTCTTTCCAAGCTTCTACAGGTAAGCCCATCCTTTCTGCAAAAAATTCTATCTCTTTTCTTACTCTCTTGACTATTACTGGTTTTTTCAGTTCCTCATGAACTTGCATACTTTTCTCTGCATATGATCCAAACCTCTCTTCTCCTTGATCTAGAGGTTAGTTTAGCAAGTGTTCAACATACATCTTAAGAATCTTTTCCTCTACTTCATAACCCATCGGCATGATCCAAACTGTTCTAGGATCAACAAATTCCATATGACATTGGTCAATATCCACCATGAAGCATATAACTTATCTTTGTATTATTCCACAACTGAAGTGGGAATTCTTTCCTTGGCATGCATCATATTTTAGAAAATTTTGAAATAACCCCAAAGGGTAGTGTCCTTGACTTGAAAATCATCCATTCTAAAGAACTTGTTCCTTATTTGAATAGCTACAGGCTCATCTCTTTGCCAATGCACTTTCCCAATGCCTAGAACCTCATTCATGAAATGGAAAAATAAGCACAATAGAAGAATACCATACTTGAAAGTATTCTTCTTGTCTTTCTTTATTTTTATCAGGTTCTCCATTAGCTAGCTTTTGAGCAACTCACACAAGTAATATTCTTCATTTTTCTTTATCTTTTAATAAGTTGCATAGATGGCCATACCCGATATAGAATTTTCCCGGCTGGAGTGGTATATCTTGTAACCAATGACCATTGATGTGAATTTCACATAAATTTTTGCAATGTCATCTATTGTCATTGCTCTTCTATCCCAATGCACACTTGTTGCCTCAATAACTTTGTCACTCTTCATGGATTTTAAGATTGTAAGTCTATAGATGGAATTTAGACCCGTTACTGCACATATAGCCTCCTTTATGATTTTGAAGGGTACATCTAGCCACATGAACTCATCATGAATACGACTCAAAATCTATCTTACCCATTTGTTTTCCTCAAATATTGGAAATCTCACAAACTATGCAAAATTCTCCTCTTCTATGGTTTGAAATTCTAGTTTTACAATAAAATCTTCTCCAACTATATGATGGAAGTACAAATTAATTATATGAGAGGTGCTTAACTCTTCAATGTTCACATGAATATATGCCCTAATATCCTCAGTATGCATAACTTTGTATGACACAAATGAAAACACACCTAGGGGCTCGGTCTCCAAGACTTATCGGGGTGCCATTTAAATTTAGGACACGGTTTGTCCTTGACTTCGACTACCAGAGGAGTGGACATGATTGTAAATTTAGAAGTTCATAAACTTTTTGAGAAATACCTTTTCTTTGGATTGAGGTTTGATCACAAATTCTTCTTCACACCTCTAAATCTTTCCACAATTTAGTAAAGTTCACTCCAGGGCTCCTTCAAATTGCTTTTTCTCCAAAATGCAAAGTGTCAAATGAAAGATAAAAGTTCCTTTTTATCACTCACACAACTAACCCTTTTTGTCGCAATAAATTCTATAACCTTAGTTCATCTGGTTACTCTATTACATTTATAGAGACAAATAAACCTTATGAGGAACCTTTATATTGCATATTAGCTTCTCAAATCGGTTGAACAACATCTGGAAAGTATTGATCCACCTACTGGACTGGTCCACATTCTAGTGTCACTTTCCTTTAGGGGGTGAAAGGATTTTTTTGACAACTCCCCCTAGGCCAAAGGCCTAAAACTAATTCCTAGAGGAATTACCAGAAGGAAATTCTGGTGCAGGGACATTTTATTTAGTAGAGGGTTCCTTCTTTACCCATTTCTTCTACATTTTCCTCTTGATCACATCTATATTGACTTTCCCTTTTCCTTTGACATCCTGCTGATATTCTATCTTCCCAAGCTTCTTCTGTTCCAACAAAATATAACAATATGCCTAAATTTGTTGTAGTTGTAGCACACAACATTTCTTTGATCAGACCAACTGTTCCAATGATTTTTCCTTGATCTACATTGGTTAGCAATATGCCCAATTCTATTGCATGCATATCATCTAACATCTCTACTAAGGTTGTTCATCACTAATATGCATTCATTTGATTTATGACCATACTTATAGCAATTAAAGTACTGACCTGAGAATGATGGTCCACTTGTGTTCATCTTGCTCCTACACTAAGAAGCCATATGACTGAATTTTTTGAAAGAAAAATAATAACCATTGAATATTTGAGCATTCAGTTGTCTTACCAGATTTCTTTTGGCTCCATTCATCTGATTTACTAGTTAGAATCTTCCTTGTCCGAAATTCCTTTTCCCAGATCTGAAACTTTCACCTTCCTCATAGCCAAGACCTCACTTGTCACCATTAGTCCTTTGACCTTTAATTATTTCATCAAAATTGGCTGAACTGGCTTTGAATTTCTCCTTGTACTCATTTGTAGCATTAAGTTCAACTCTGAGATCATCAAGCTATTTTTCAAGCACTTCCTCATTATTCTTAGACTATTCCAATTCATTCTCCAATTGGCTGCATTATTAATATTTTTCTTTCAAATATTGAGCAAGTTTTTCTTCATTCTTCTTTCTATCTTCAAATTCCTTGGTCATTTTCATTATGATGGACTCCATCTCATGCTTCAGCTTTCTTTCTCCCTTGATTCATTGATTTTTTCTTTCAATGACTGGATGAATTTTTCTACATTCTCAAGATTTTCCTGTAGTTCCCAGTTCTCAAATTTTGACTGGTCAAGATCATCCAAGGCCCCCATAAGTTGTTGTTGAAGACTGCTTGTATCAATTGAAAGCACCTTCCAAGATCTCCAGTTGTTAGAATTATTTTGAGGAACTAGCTCTGATACCAATTGTTGGAAACAAGCAACACTAAGAGGGGGGTGAATCAGTGTTGTGCAAACAATAATTTTAGCATTATGATCTTTAATCCACTTAGAACATTCAATCAAGAGTAATATGAAGAAACAAAAAGAAAACAACCACAACACCATAACACAAGGATTTTTACGTGGAAACCCTGTTAGGGGAAAAACCACGGTAGATGGCCAATGCCCAATAAGTTTTGAATATACTCAAAAGAAAGATTACAAAATGGGATTGTAAATGCATTCAGGCACACTGCCTAGAACTCATTGCTCAAAATAGGAAGGCACACTACCTTTTAGATATTTGGATTAGATCTTGGAAGAGAATGAATTGAACAAATAGCATCTACAAATGCTTGATTATAGTTCCAGTTAGGATCTGATGTCGATCTTCTGTCCTTCTGACTGATACTAATTTTCTACTCTGCTCTGCTCTGACTTCCTTCACAAAATATTTATGCGCAAGTGAAACTATACATAAATTGGTATAACACACTTCTAGTATTCACAATACACATTGACACACCACACACATATCTTTAAATGATATAATCAATCATCTATATATATCCGCTACTAGGGATTTAATCGCCACAAGTTGACTCCAACAAAACTTAGAAATATTTGCAACTTGTCGGCTCAAATGATAAGTAAAATTCAATGCATATCCACAATAGTCGGCTACACCTTAGCTTGGACCCAAAGCATAATGAGAAATTACAAAAATATTTGAACAAACATTTCCTGAACATCCACAACATGTTTTATTGACTGAGTCAACCCCAAAATACTAATAAACAAAGAATTATCAACCGGATCTCCAAACTCACACAAGACTCAATATGAGGCACCAAGATTTCTGGACAACACATTAGATGTATTGACAAACCTCCTATGAGGTCCACAACACAAAGTAACAACTAGAAATTTGTACGTGTATCATTGAACACCAATCTTCTAGATGCTCTATTCTTCCAGGATATCCTCACTTTTACTGTCGGTAGGAGAAAATGATGTCATGTAGATCCGATTACCAACTAGGGTTTCCATCAATGACAACACCAAAGCATAACTGTAGTGTCTCTTGCCAACAAAAATGACCTAGAGTTACTTAGGTGCTGCTAGATTCTTATGTTGATCCCATTTTACTGCAGTAAAACATCTAGAAGAAGAGAAAGTATATGCATGTTGTACTGTAGAAAAATGGACACTTCTTGCTTGACATTGGAATAAGTCATGATAAGTTGGACTTAATGAGGCCTTGATTTAACTTTGTGATGAATTTTATGCATCCACACTAGTTCTTGGACCCTTTCAAATGCGTTTAATGATGTCTTGTAAAGGTGTTATAAAGTGTTGTAAAGGACTTTCACGCTTTTCTAGACTTAATGAACCCATATTCCCTTAATTCAAAATTATAAAATGTGTTTAATAACATTATCACATCAATCTAGAAGGCTTGTGAATTAAACTTAATATTAAACTAGTGTTGTAATGTGTTTTACACATTCACTTTTGTTCTTGTGCCTTGCTAAGCTATGTGGACCTCATTTTAGTGTTGTAAAGTGTATTTAATCACACTTTCACATTGAATTATGTGTCTCAATCCCTAATTTACCTTTACATCATCACTAATAGGCCCCTATTAACCCATATTATGCATCCTGAGGCTTAAATTGATCAAATACCTGACAATGTCTTCATATAAACCTTATTTCTTAACTTCCTAGCATCTTAGCTAGAAAAATGGTCCTTGTGGGACCCATTTTCCATCCATAGTGAATCATTCACATCCAGGTGAGAACCATTCACCTTTGGTGGTGAATGAGTCCCATTTGGTCCAATTTTGAGCTTTGAGCAGGAAAAAAATGAAATTTAAGTTTATTATTTTTTACATGTTGGCCTTAGGGATCCAATTAATGGGAAAATAATGTGAATTTCCTATAAAATCAAGTCTCTAAACCCTATATCATAACCATTCTTGATTATTCATCCACAGATCTTCCATCTCAAGTCGAGCAAGCTAGGGTTTCATCATTACAAGTCATTAAGATGCCATTTTCAAACATTCAAGGAAAAATTCTTCATGTTTTGTTGTGGACATTCAAGATGAAACATCATGGAAAGGTAATCAAATAAATTATTGCATGCTTCATTACATTTTTTCTCTATTTTGGTTTGACTACCTAAAAGGGGTTTGACCAAGGAAAACCCCCATGCCGTAACATTCAACATTTCTCTTTCTTGTCTTGTGTGTTTACAGATTTAGGCATCTTGGAGGCTTATAAATCATTGAAGATTGCATTACAAAGTTTTTCAAGTCTTCTCTTCATTAAAAAAGTCAAAATGTCAACATAAATTCACTTTTAGGTTCATAAATCAGAGTTTCAGAAGCAGATACCTGTAGAAAGCCAAAGTGCCTACTGAAAGCTCTACATTCCACCTTTGAATATTTAGAAATTAAAAAGTGGACTCATTAGCCATGGGTGGTGAATGAGTACCACTTCAAGGTCATTTTTTGGATTTCTGCATTTTTAGATACCCTTTTGTCTGAAACAAGATCTAGAATAGTTTTACAGAACTAGGATTGATTTGCCCAGAATGGCGAATGAGTCCCACTAGGACCAAAAATCAGCATCAACAGTATTCCAAAATTCATTTCCAGTCTCCATCCATATCTCAGGTGGACTTATTCAATTTCATCCATTTTTGTTTCAGTTTTGCATTAATTTCTAGGTGTTTTGTATTACACAATGTGTTTTCAAACAACTTGCATTTCTCTAGTTTTCATTCAATAAACAATATCTTTCTTCAGTCATTTACATTTAGTTTAGCTCATATAGACACATTTCACTCATATTCCATCCATATTGCATTGACTTTGAGTGTAACTTTTCCCATTTTGGTCCTTCTTTCTCCTTTAAGGTGAAAAGCCCTAAAAGTGCTAGAAAGGATTAGGAAGCCAAAATATTTTTTACACATGTGAACAATGTAAATTATAAAATGTAGGCTATGAAACAATTCATAGTGAATAAGGTTCCACATTTTCTTACTATTTATCTCAAGCGCTCTAGTTAATGATCAACATAATAAACAGACAATATTTATTCATGATCAATAGGATGTCTAAATACCGCAGAATATTTGAATTCAATATAATTTAGCCTGCCATATTGTTATTTCACATCCCCTAGACACAATAATTTTTAAATAAGCATGTCTCCATAGACTAATTGAAAATGAGGAAAACTGTAGCCATAAATTAATGATTTTACGTCGGGTTCACCATTTTGTACATGTTGAAAATTGAAAACTAAATGATTTAATCTATAAATTCAAATCAAAATTCCAGCATATCATCAATAAATCCTTTCCAAATGAATACAAATGCAAAATGCAAACTGAACTATGCAAAAACTAAAACAAATGCATTCAAAGGAAAATCAGCTCCATTGTTTTCCTATTTCACTATGATTCATGATTTATGCATTTTATGCTCTTATATTTTTATGAGCACAAGTGCAACAAGAAGTTCTGATAAATGAAAGAGAGAATTGGATGATTAAAATTAAATCTCTAAATCAAATGTCTATATGCTTTTTGGTGAGAATAAGGGCTTTTATAGATGCCCACATGAGAAAGATCTGAATTTTGGGAAAAATGTGGGATAAATGGTTTTGTGGAATTTTATGAATATTCATAAATGCATGAATGATATTATGGTTATGCAAATAGAGTTAATGAAAATGATTGTGCAAACGAAGCTTATGAAGGTGAATAAATAATTATGGAATGGATTTATAAATAATTTATAAATATGAAAATGATTAATGAAATGGATTAATGAAATGTGCAAATGCTTATGCAAAAGTGTTTATGAAATGGGTGAAAATGGTTTAATGAAAGGGATATTTTAATGATTATCCAAATATATTTAAATGAAATGGATTAATGAACTATGCAAAGGGGTAAATGATTATGCAAATGCATTTAGTGATTATGCAGATGATCAAATGAAATTTGCAATGGATAAAAATGATTATGAGGAAATTTTTATGTGTCTAAACTCTTCAATCCTAGTTTTCCTACCATCTCCTTAAAAACCAAGTTATATGTACTACCACTATCTACAATAACCTTACAACACTTACCTCCTAATTTGCATGTACGGTACTTGAAACTTAAATCTATGGATTTGTAAATGGAATGGACTATTTTTCAACAATAAGCTCATACAAATATAACATATTCCAATCAAATAGATCTAGCAACACTCATATTCTCAAACTATGTGAGCTCCTACAAATCTATGCACTCTCCATCACCTCTACTCCATCTGCAACACCTATAGTTTCAACTTGTTGTTCTAAAACAATAAAGGGCTATCGTAAATCAGTCCAAACCTAAAAAACATACAAAAAAGAACCTTCCAAAGGATGCTACATGCTCCCTTCTTCCCCTTTCAATCTTCTCTCCAAAACTCGAGTTTTGGTAATGTCTTCCACCTTCAGTAATCTCTTCCCGGAATCCAAAATGGATTCCATTTCTCTTGCTATTCCTCCACAACCTGAATAACCCACCTCTTGTGGCTACTCCAAATTATGCCATAAAAAATTAAAAAAATATTAAATATCCTTTGCTTGTAGCTTACATAATCCTATTAGAGATGGGAGTTACCTTTATTGAAATTTTAGAAAGCAAATCACAAAAAAGCTAATCTAGGTGCCCACCTACCAGCCCCTATTTTTTAGGGATTTTAAAGAATGCTTTAAAACACTATTATTCACAAAATATAAAGCCTCCATATGATTTTTTAGGTGTTTTCTATTAAATATGCTTAAAATTACATTTTAGTGTTATTTCACTATGTCAACCCAACCTTTCCAAAAGAAAATTACTTAGCTTTGATGAAATTACACAAGGTTGTGTGAGTAAAATATGTGAATGAGTAATAAAAACATAACAATAAATGAAACCTTATATTAGAGAATTCTAATAACAATCTAATCAAATTGAAACAAAAAAATTCTCTAAAGCTATCCCATTGTTTCCTATCTCCAAGGATTCATTAACTCATAATGGCTCTCAGATTATTTGTGCACTATGACCTTTAGAATGACAACCTGAAGAATGGAATGGTAGAAAATGCAAGAAATCTGTTCCTACATGATTGATTGCTAAACTATATGACAATGTTTCTATGATAATGATTCTTGTCATAAGGATATGATGTTAAATGTTGTGGTATAAATACTGTATGAAAACTACTATGATGACTAAAATGCAGCTAATGGAAAAGCCATGATTGTAAACTAATATGCTTCTAAAATGAACAAATGCTAAATGCTCACAAATGCTCTAGTGAAAATTCTACAGAGTAAGATCAAGCTCAAAGTTGGGATATGAAATGCTATAGAATGAGGCTATATTTATAGATTTTCCAAGGAAAATTGTAATGTGGTGACAACCTTAGGATTTTAGATGGAGAAATCGAGGGTGGAGGATGAAGAAGTTGGAGAGAATCAAGGAGAGTGTTCCCTTTAATAGAAAACCTTGCCAAGTGTGGAGAAGAATAAATGGAGGAAGAGAGCCAAGTGTCCCAAAGTTGTTTCAAAATTTTTTGAGGAAAAAGACCAAATTAAACAAATTGAAATATTCAATTTGTTGAGACACATGATGAAGTGGAAGGAGGAAAAGCTGTAGACATGTGATAAATTCAAATTTTGGAATTATTCAAATTTAGTAAGAAGATATTAATTAAATAAAAAATAATTTGAATTTGTTTATTTAATTAAGATTAAAAGAATATGATTTAAGATAGAAGAATTAAAAAAAGTGAACTGTATAAATAAATTTAGAATTTATTTATAAGTACATGAATTAAAAGGGTTACTAATGAAATAACTTGTATTTAGTTAATTGATTATCCAGACTGATTTTGGGTGTATACATTTTTCCACTCATTGAAGTGATGTGTTTACACATTGCTTCAAAGAAAAATTTCTTGATGATGTTGACAAAAAAAAATCAATATGCCCCAGACGCTGATTTTGAGAGTGATGATGGATATATGCCCCCCTCAGGAGATAAATTGGGGAGTTTTTGAAATATTAGGATTTTTTGAAATTTTTATGATTTGACAATGATTTTCAAATTTTATGATGCTGAGATGATTTATCTCCCAAAAAATGATACTGAACCGCCAGGTGATTAGCTGATTAATTAAGGCCCTTTTTGGAGAAGTTAAATCACTCCTACTTAAATCCCATTTGAAAGGTTAATAAGATGTGAAAATAGCTCATTTGTGTCAATTGCATTTAAAGATAATTAGAGTGAGTGAGCAACTTTTGAGAAAATTTGGCAAGATGGTGATTCTGATCCAAACCCATCAATTTGAGCGAGTTCAATATCACAACTGCTCGACCGCATATGGACCTATAGTACGTACCCTGAAAAAACTCCTCGTAAATTGTGAAATGCATTTTCCCCATGTTTTTCAAGTTTGAAATACAATTTTTAGTTTTTTACGCACATTTGAGCTTCAATATAGCGCATTTAGTTATTGTTTTGGCGCATTTAGTAGATTAGCACATATGGTAAATTGTTTAGCACATTTAGGTCAAGATGTAGTGCATACGTTAAATTAGCTCATATAGGTTAGGATGTAACATATCTGATGAATGATGTAGTGCATATAGAGTTGTAGCGCATGTAGGTTAGGAATTGGCGTATAGGGTTATTTCTCCAGCGCATTGGGTCATTTAGTGCATTGATGAAATGAAATTGTGAATTGATGAATTTTGATGGAACATTTGGTAATTTAGTGCATAGAAACCCTGTTATGGCGCAATGATAGAATTCTCCAGTGCATCTATTTTTTTAGCACATTTAAGCACTGTTTTAGTGCATTTACACTAGATTGATGGAATTTTTTATTAGACTCCTTGATGTTGATGATTTTTTATCACATCAGCCAATGTTTTGATGTTGTTTGATGATGTTGATATATTAGATGATGATTGATCTCATGATAGGTGAGAATCATTGACAGTATAATGATGATTGACCTCATGATAGGTGAGGATCAATGATAGGATAATGATGATTTACCTCATGATAGGTGAGGATCAATGATAGATTCTCACAAGATGTAATCAAAATATCATTAGAGATAATTAGATTGATAAGTTGATTGATAATATTGTTGATTTGCAATGTGTCATGATAGTAGGAGCCTTCGAGGATCCTTCCGTCTTGGGAGTGATTCCTGAAGACCTTGGATTTGATTCCACATTTGGTGCAGGCTAATCTAGATGTGATTGGACAATGTAGATTGACTTCCTTGATAGATATGCCCCAACATAGGATTAACAGGGGACTTCTGACTACTTTGGCAGAGAGGTGGCACAGTGACCACAACACCTTTCACTTAGCCACCAGTGAGATGACAGTGACACCATAGGATGTTTACCGTATCTTGAGGATTCCTATTATTGGTGAGTTGGTTGTCTATGATTCCATGGAGTAGGGGGCATTGATGCATTGAGGAGAGTCTTCGAGGATGACCAAATTTGTGGATATGAGATTCCATGGTGGGATATGGTTGATGCATATGGGACACTACCATGTGTTCTTGCTGGATTCATTGGAGGATTCTTATGTCCCGACCATAGGTTGAAGGGACTCTCAGTCAGTTGGGATCAAATATTAGAGAGCATGATCACACATGGGATTAGATATGCTTGGGGCTCCTACATGCTAGCACACTTTTATCATGATCTTCATCAAGTGGTTTATCCTAGAGGGGCCAGTTTGTTAGTAGGGATGACACTGCTATAGATATGGGTGTGGGAGCACATAACTGTCACTCATCCAGTGGCTGATAGACAACGTCCAACTGGTCGACCATATGTTCATGGATATACAGGTTCAGTTGTCCAGCATAAGTTGGGAAAATTAGAGTATTGATAGAGGGTTTTGGATGACTTGGACACCATGACAAGAAGGCCCTATCTGGACTATGAGTAGTGGCTGGAGGATGACATTGAGATGCCATATGTGTGCACTGCTAGATATTTGATTAGGAAGACATAGTTTGTGATTGAGAGATTCCTTCTTGGGAGAGTGCTTCGATAGTTTTTTATTGAGAGATTCCTTCTTGGGAGAGTGCTTCGATAGTATGGGTGAGTACAGGGTATGCCCCAAGGAGTTGTACTATATGGACACATATGACATGAATTTTTAGAGTGGAGGCCTATTTTATCATATGATGCAGCATGTGAGGAGTACCTCAGATTACAAGTAGTTGTATAGGAGTATCATTTGGAGATCATAGAGGCTACAGTATCATAGGAGTATGCACATTATTTCTTTGCATATCATTTCCCGAGGATATCCAGTCCGGACGAGCTAGTACCTTTATTAGATGATGATTAGGCAGAGATGGAGGAGCGGTGGAGGAGGTGATGAGGAGGAAGAGGGGGAGAGTAGTGATGATAGAGATGATGGTGATGGAGATGGTGGAGGTGGTAGAGACGGTGATGGTGGTGGGGATGGTGATGGAGGTGATGGTGATGACACACTAGTGTTATTTCTCAGAGTGCCTCAGAGGAGGAGATCCTTGGTGGCTGCAACATAGCAACATGTTCAGATTCATTTTCCCTCACAATAGCAACAAACTCAGATAGCTACTCTATAGGCTGAGGTACAAAATCTACAAGGTCATCTGGTACAAATACAAGCATAGACATAGGCACATGCAGAGGCATAGGCACAGATTGCTACACTCACCACAGAGAGAGATAACCTAAGACAATGGTGTGAGAAGGCTGAATCCTTGCTAGAGAGATTGTAAATAGTTGTCGAGGGTACCTCGACAACATATATGCTTAGAGAGGTTACACATTTCATCCGCGAGGCAGAGTATTACAGGGGAAAATATCATGAGGTAGTTCCTCCAGAGCATTGGGTCAGTTATACTCAGTTTTCCAGTGCCCGCAGTCATTCTAGGACTACCAGTAGGGGTGTGATTGGGCCATCATGTAGAGAGCCAAGTACAGGACCACCAGGTGGTGCAGCAGGAGGCACAAGGTTGAAATTATCTAGGGCTAGTAGCACATAGTCATTGTGATGACCTTTGATGTATTTGAGACATTTGTATACTCCAATTCAGCTAAGACATTATGATTTACTGCCACATTGATGTTATATCTCTTGACATGTTTGGATATCATTTTACACTTGAAATTATTATTTTGAGATGATATGATATGCAATAGATACCCTTTTGATCTATATGTGTTTATATGATTTTATGATGGAATCCTATGATGGATGCATTTAGTTTCTATTCTATATGCTATGTGATGTTTAATATGCTTATATGATGATTATGTATGGATGCAATGATGATGATTCTATATGTTCGATGGATGATGCTTTTTGCTGTATGAGGTGGATTTGATTATGTAAATGATATGTAATGGAATTTATTTTTGTATTTTCTAATGCAAATATATTATCAAATATATGGATGGATGAATGATGTGATAATGCTTTCTAATGTATGTATGATATGCAAATGATTATGCAACTACATGAGAATGATATGTTTTTGTTGATGTCAAATGTACTCAATCCATTAATGATAGAGATAACATCATTTTGAAAATTGTGCCAACCTTGGAAAATCTACAATGCAAATGCAAAACTAATATGGATGCAATCTAACTTAACCATGCAAATATAAACATGCACATGTTGTCATAGTATGCAGCCAATTTTTCGTGCTTTTATCATCATTGATCCTTTTGAATTGTTGAAAGTGAGTACAAACATTGATGGTATAATTAAACCATGATGACCTAAGTACTACTTCCATGATTTTTGATATTACAAGTTAGAAAAAACATCTAGGTATAATTGAACCAAGATGACCTAAGTATCGCTTGCGTAAAACAAACAGGAGTTAATCATTTTCCTATGCAAATCCAAAATGTCATCAATGATACTTTTTAGAGCACATCTCGCAAAAATTCACATAGTAGTAATGATCAACTCATAGAAAACATACAAAAAAAATATCATTCTCGATCATAGCTTCTCTAGTCCATGAAATCCTTGAGTTGATCCAAAGAAATGATAACAAGAATCAAAATACAACATTTGAACATTCATGCCAAAATGATAAAACCATGATTCATAAGAAACATTATCCATTTAAGTTTGTTTTGATTTGATTGATTTAGCTGTTTGATATGGATGGTTGATGTGTAGAGTTTGATGATTTATGTTCAATGTTGATTTTCTATCATGATTTTTGTGTTTTCTACATTGTCTGATTGTTTTCTTATCTGTTGTGTTAAGCTCAAAGTTTATTTCCCCTAGTGAGTTCAGGATTTTTCCCCCAAGCTAGAGTGACACACGATCACAATGCTAGGATATATACATGAGGTTTTCAATGATAGGGATAATGATGGCGAAAGCGAACGACCCAAATAGATGGAAAACTAATCTATCACAAATAGCACCTATTGCTAGGTTTTCACTACTTATTTTTATTTCACTTTTTTGGATTTTATGATTTTTTTTATTTTTCTCTTTTTTTTAATTTTTTTTTTTTGTATTTTTGATTTTTTTAACTTTTTTTGTTGTCACCAAGACACCTATTTGCTAGGTTTTCATCAGGGTGACCATTTTTTAGTACATTTTCCCATTTTTGTATTTTGTATTTTTGATTTGATTTTTGATCTTTTTGAATTTTTTGGATTTTCTCAGGATATTTAAGATGAAATGATATGACCAAATTTTCCCCTAATCTCATCAAGAACAAATGAAGAAAATAAGACATAGATTTTGATAAGCTAGGAGATATGGAATGGAAGAAATTCAAGGACAAGGATAATGAATGGGATGATCAAGATCAACTAGATAAGATACAGACACAAGGCCCAAGTGCTTTGCCCCTATTCCTCATCAAGATTAAGGAAGGGAAGAAAGGTTGTATTTAGAAAGAAAAATGGAATATGGATAAGATTAAGGATATGATATAGAAGATATGGACTGGTTGTATAGGATAAGATATATGATGTTCAAGAAGATCCTTAACCTTGTCAAGATCAATGGTGGAAATGTAAGGAATGAACATAAAGAGGATAATGACCATGAATGATGAGATGGACAAAACTTTCCCACAAGTGCAGGGTGCAAGAGGAATATGGAAGATAGGATATGGATGATAGGGAGATGGAAAAAGGACTTAAGCATCAAGTTTCATGACCAAATTTCTCTTGAATATGTGCTCTAATAAACCATGGTAATGGGAATTAGACTCATAAATGTTGGCAGATTAGTGGTATGATGGAAGAAACTAAGGACTTATCCAAAGGCTTGGATTAAAGGAGATTAATAGGGGATGAATGTTAGATAATGAATAGGAGGTTGGAAGTCCTATTGATGTATAGATGGAAAGGATGGAAAGGTCAACATTGGCACACACCTTGAAGGGTGGTGGAGTGATGGAGAAAAAATGGATTTGGAAGGTGATAGGTTTTTAGATGGCAGATTGGAGGAAGCTTTTGGATTAGAAAATTTGGATGCCAATTTAGATTTTATTGCTTCTATGAGACTTTTAGGAATCCACATATATTTTGACTTTGATTTTTTCTTTGTGGGCCTTTGTGGCCTTTTTTAAATTTTTCCTTTGATTTTGGATCAAATTTTCTTTTATTTTTGCATGCCTCTTTGAGGAGACATGTTGATCCTTTGATACATGAGGATTTTGATATGGAAGCTTTTGATATTTGGTACACAAATTGCTTCCAAGAGTAGTGGGAGGGGTGGATGGAGATGAATGGTATGGAGGTATCATGGGTGAGTTACTGTAGGTAGAATTTTGAAAGGGCATCAAGGATGTGTTCCTTTGTTGTTCTTAAATAATAGGACATGGACCTAGGATAGAGGGAAGGTTTGATGGACTAGGATGAGGGCCTAGGATAGATGGAAGGTTTGATGGAATAGGAAACTTAGGCACATAATCAAGGCCATGGTAATATGGGTTTTCTTGAATAGAGAGGGGTTCTAGGATACATTGTTCATGAAGGCCTAATCCTTTTCCTTTTTAGTTTATCCTTTGACACATTCATTTACCAATGGGATATGCATTGTTTATGAAACAAGATGCAAGTCAATTTTGGGAAGTATATGATATGGATGAAAGGATAGGTGTTGGAAGTAAACCAAAGCAGATAAAGGTGGAGGATCCCAATTTATAGGTGTGGGGTTCATGGATAGCTTGTATAGGTGTGATAGGATTTTGATAGGGGGATGATGGGGTAATTTAATCTTGACTTGGAAAAGAATCACTATGTGTAGGAGATGGAATATCTTTCTATTTATTAGGTATGGAATCATTGTGAAGTGGTATGAAAGGCATATCTTGATCATGAGAAGGATGAACATCCTCAGGGAAGGAAAAGGGTATCCTTGAATGGAGGAATATCTTGATCTTGATGAGGAAGGGAATCATGAGATTTTGTGGAAAGAATATCTTGATCATCAGATGGTAGGAAATAATTAGATAGGATGGAAGAACTATCATGCTCCTAGGATACAATGGAATCATGAGATGGTATGGATTCATTAGATGGGGTGGAAGGAGGACTTGGAAGGATACTTTTCTCTTGAGATGAAAGGGAATCATCTTGGATGAAAAATGAAATGAGAGGATCATCATAAGGTTCTTGAGAGATGGGATCTTGGTAAAATATGGGAAGAGCTTGTTGAATTTTGGTATCATCAAATGTAGAGGGTATGATAGGAGAGTGTGGTTGGATGCAATTGTTAACTCGGGTGAAAGAATCTTGAGGTTTATTTGGGCTTATGGGGGATGAAGATAGATGCATGACATGATAGGATTGTTCAATATTATTTGTGTTTGAGGACTCATATTTGGGCTTCTCATGTAACCATTGCAAAAATTTAAAAAACATTGAACTTGGATGATGTAGTTTTGGTGGAGAAGGTAGCATGTCCATATTTTTTTCAGTAGGATAAGGAAAAATTTCATGCACCAAATAACTCTCGGTTGTTTCCCTTTGCATGTCTAATATTTTTTTTTGAAGATCTTGTATTTACTGAGTTAAAACATTCAATTGATCCTCATCTATTTCAGGCTGATGAAATCTATGAAAGGGATTTTCTTCACCTTCAACCATGATGGTTTAGGTTTTTGCTTCTTGTTCTTTGAGTTTTTTTTGGACTCTTGTTAAAATTAGCATGCAAATGTTAAAGTTTTACTAAAATTTTATCTTTGTTTTGAGAAGTGCCAAGGAGATACCTCAGTCAGATAGAATGAAAAATCCTATTGATGAGACTAAGGTGAGTCTAGAATTATATAAAATTGTTTCGTGATAAAGGATAATAGATCCCGATGATGAAACTTAGCTTAACAATCATAGATGTGTTTGATGATTAGGCACTGTAAGGTGTTTGATATTAGTTTAGTTAGGATAATTTCACTTGCAAAGGCTAGTTTCTTCAAGTTTAAATAAGTGTTGTGACTGAGGAAAGATTCTACTTTGACATGGATCCATGAATGTGATTTTAATTTTCGGAAAAATGGTGAAAATAGCTCTCTATTTGGGAATTAACTAGATGCACTAAAAGATGGAATGGATGCGCTAAAAGACGACCTAGATGTGCTAAAACATGGCCCAGATGTGCTTTAAAAGATGGCCTGGATGCACTAGACTACCCCTAAATATGACTCTAGTTATTTGTTGAAGTATAAGGTAAATGTGCTAAACAAATTTACAAATGTGTTGGAAGATGGAACAAATGCACTAGAAAATGACCAAGATGTGCTAGAAAATTGGTCAAATGTGCTGGAAAGTGACTTAGATGCACTAGAATATGAGCTAAATGCGCTGAAACAGGGAACGCATACACTAAATTGGAAGTGTTTCACTGTTTTGAAAGTATATCTGGTTATTTTGCTTTGAATCAGTGAATTTGAATGTTTTTCAGGGGATAATCTTTTGAACAATGATTTTTGTCTATTTTTTCCTATTTGTGAATTATGTGAATCAAGTGTTCTTAAATGGATGACTTCTTGACTACTGATTTCAAACACAACAAAAAGTTGTAAAATAGTTGTGTCAAGCCTATGAACTAAACATTAAGTGTATGTTCAAGAATCTGGTTTGATTTCTTTGATTTCCATAGGTATTAAATAGGAGAAAAAAAATCTATCACTTTTCTAATGTCAAGGGTCATTTATAATATCACAACCCACATCATATAACTACATTAGCTCACACAGTCCTATCACCCCCTAGAGGGTGCCCATGTTTTTTCCTTTCCCAGGTCTTAACTAAAGTCAAATCCTCCACTTTGGGCTAGTAATCCTTGGTAGTTATTGCACCATCGAAAAATGGCCACTTGTCATTTTCATGGTCTTTTTAGCCTTTTCCTCTTGATGTTAGATCTATTTTTCCCTGATTCATTGATGTAATGTAGCTTGAACATTCACATTAGGTCTTTAAAATGCAAATAATTAAATCTTGTGAAGGTGTTGTGAAGTGTTGTAACAAATTCTACACTTTTCTAGACTCTTCACTATAATTCACCTAAAAATCACCTTTTTACTCATCATCAAGTCCTATTTTGAAGTGTTGTAAAGTCTTGTAACAAGATTTCACACTTTTCTAGGCATAATTTCACTATTTACACCTTTCTTATACTTTATTTGACCCCTTTATGCCCTTATAAGGCTTCATTAAGTGCATTTTTGAATGTAAACCTGACAAACAACATTAAATGTGACTTAATTCTTGACACCCACTTTCAAGTCCAAGATGGGACCCATTCGCCATGGGTGGAAAATGAGTCCCTCTTAGCTCCAAATTCAAAATATTTCAAATTTCCTTTTGGGTTTTTACTCAAAATCACTTGATGTCAACCCATTATGAGGTATTAACGGGTTACTAAGGCACAAGATTGTATAAATAAGCGATTTTCACCTCATTTTACATTTCCTCATTCATTCAAGAAATCTCATATAGTCATACATCACATCCAAGCATTCAAGCACTTTACAACATCAAATCAAGCATCAATCAAGCATTCAAAGGAAGCCATTGACATATTTTCATAATTTCATCAACAAGGGTTTGGTAACTTGATAGAATTTGCATGTTATTAGTTTATCTTTCTCTTTCAGTTCTTTATATTATTAAGGGTTTGATTACCAAAGTGGGATTTGAACAAGGCAAACCCCTATTTTCTAACCCTCAACCATTTCCCCATTTTGTGCATGTGTTTTGATGAGACCATAATTTTTCTCATATTTTATCAAAGAAAATCATCTATTTCTTCTTAATGCATTAATGTTAAAGTGGATTTGAGTGATGATTGAAAGTTCTTTAGCTTGTTTAAAGTAGAAAATAAAGTAAATGTTTGATTTAATTTTAGTAAATAAATGTGATCCAAATTTCCTCTAATATGTCTCCATGAAGTGTTCAAGATGATATAATGCAAATAAATGAGTTATTAACTCATGGGAAGAAGAAGCTTCATAGACACTTGAAACAGAGAGCTCCAGACACTTGAAGCAATTAACTCTTGAAAGATTTTGAAGGATTTGAAGAAGTAATGAGAAGATAGAGAAGAATTCCAACACATTCCTACATTCATGCAAAATCATGGAACATCAATCATTCCTAAATCAATGGGATGAGTGTTTGTTTCATGTTGAGTTTTAAGATCTCTCACAGTTATACATTTCATTCTTCCTTCTTCCACCAAATATAACTCAAGTTACCACATCACTCAAATGTTGTTGCATTATTATAGCATGCTATTAATGCTAATGATCAATGATTTTGGCAAGAAAAGTGAAGAATAATTCCTTCATTCACGTGGGGAACTAAAGACTTCATAAAAATTAGACATTCAAAAATAATAAAAAATGTAGTCTCAGTAAAACAACAATATCTCCCTCATTTCTCAACGAAATTAAAAAATTGAAAATGATCTGGAAACTATATTTGAAGATCTAAAAACCCTTTTAATCATTTGGCATTATTTTTAGTAGGGAAAGAGTGGTAAGTGTCATAAAATGATTGAGAAAAAAGTGGCATGATGGAGGACAACAACTTCAAGTTTCTTAAAGTTTTATAAATGACCCCTCAAAAATAGGATCTTGGATCCACATTCTTAGTGGATTAATATAGAATATAAATTATATAAACACAATGTAATAATTTGATCAAATGGAGGGGATTAGAAAGACTTGTTTCAGTCTAAGGAAATAGGATAAATCTAGTTTCATTTACCACCAATGTAATTCCATATTTTTAGATTAAATTTGAATCCAAGAAAGGTTTTCATTTCTAGAAATTGTGAAGTAGTTTAGTCTTTTCAATTCATGCAATTGTTCCTTAGATTAGTTCCATTTAATGAAAATTTCCTTTCATGCAAATAGGATTTAAGATTAGTTCTCTTTCATGCAACTTTACTTTCATGCAAATAGGATTTATTTCTGCAAGTAGAATTGGTTGTCAAGGAAGTTTTCTACTTTCTCTCTTGCATACAACCATGTACACTACCTTGGATTGATAAATTAAATGATGAGGATTACAATGAACCCATCATTTTTGGTGTCGTTGTTGGGGATAGGTCTCATTAGGGAAGAGAGAAAATTAGTTTGACAACCTTTTAGATTTAGAAGTTCCTCAAGAAAGATTCGTCTCATAAAACCCCCCCAAAATACTAGTCCTAAAGAGAAACTCCCTATCTATTTCAAAATATCCTTAGTTGGAGGACCATCACTCCAAATCCTAGCAATAGATATTTGTTTAAGGAAAGAATTGATGGATTATTGCTTGCAAGAGGTGCATAATACAATGAAGATATCTTGTCTTCATTACAAAAGTTTGCAAGAAAAAGACTTATTTGGAGATCTTCAAAATCCAAGAATGGGTGCCCAATTAGATTTTTAAAGTCAAAGGAGGGCTTCCCAATCAGATATTTGAAGAATAATGAGTTGTTTCTAGTCATGCATGTAGCAACAAAAGGAAGGATTGAAAGATCTCTCCAATCAACCCATGTATTTTCTAGAATCAGAAATCATGAAGGAGGTTTCCACTAAAAAGGAAGGTGAAGCATTGAGTTTCAAATTTTTTTTCATCTTCTTTTCATTCTCTTCTCTAAGAAAATTGAGTGCATGGAAACATACTTTGAGAAAGGGAAGATATTTTTTAGAACCAGTTAATGGTTATGTATAACCTCTCTACATCATTAAGTAGATTTGATTTTTGCAAATAAGTGCTTTTTGCATGCTATTTCCTCTTCTCAAAGGTTGTAAGCATGTAATTTTCTATGCAAGTTGTTGCTCTAAAAACTTGTGGTAGATATTTTGGCATTATGGATGACTGGGTAGTGCAGAAAAATAATGATGAAGCAATTTGAGTTGGTATTCAATGTAAGAGATTAGGTTGTAGCTCTCAAAAGTTGAAGAAATTCTTTGCATGTAGCATGGAGATAGTGAACTTCAACTTATGCATGATGGTTTCATGGAAAAATAAGATTAAATAGTGTATTTACTTCAATATTTTACTCTTATTCAACTTAAAGTTCTTTCATTTTACTCAATCCACTCAAAAGAAGAAGAAGAAAAACATCTAAAAGTAGTTCTAAAGATTTAAGGAGCAATTTGAACATATCTAGAGCTATTTTGGAGCCTTTAGAAGCTTTCAGGAGCTTTCAGGAGCCTTCAAGAGATTTTAGGAGCTTTCAGGAGCCTTTAGGAGCTTTCAGGAGCACTTCAAGAGCTTTCAGGAGCTACCTGAAGGAACTACTAAAAAATGATGAATTTATTAAATTTGAAGGGTTATTATGAGTTGCAGAGGGACCTGTAAAATATTAGGTGTGGGGGAAATGGTGAGACCATAAATTGTCTCATATTTTATCAAAGAAAATTATCTATTTCTTCTTAATGCATTAATGTTAAAGTGGATTTGAGTGACGTTTGAAAGTTCTTTAGCTTGTTTAAAGTAGAATATAAAGTAAATGTTTGATTTATTTTTAGTAAATAAATGTTATCCAAATTTCCTCTAACATGTCTCCATGAAGTTTTTAAGATGATATAATGAGATAAATGAGTTATTAAATAACTCATGGGAAGAAGAAGCTTCATAGACACTTGCAGCAGAGAGCTCCAGACACTTGAAGCAGTTAACTCTTGAAAGCTTTTGAAGGCTTTGGAGAAGTAATGAGAAGATAGAGAAGACTTCCAGCACATTCCTACATTCATGCAAAATCATGGAGCATCAATCATTCCTAAATTAATGGTATAAGTGTTTGTTTCATGTTGAGTTTTGAGATCTCTCACAATTGTTACATTTAATTCTTCCTTCTTCCACCAAAGATAACTCAAGTTACCACATCACTCAAATGTTGTTTCATGATTATAGCATGTTATTCATGTGAATAATCAATGATTTTGGCAAGAAAAGTTAAGAATAATTCCTTCATTCACGTGGAGAACTAAAGACTTCATAAAAAATAGACATTCAGAAATAGTCAAAAATGCAATCTTAGTAAAACAACAATATCTGCCTTGTTTCTCAATGAAATTCAAAAATTAAAAATGATTTGGAAACTAGATTTGAAGATCTAAGAACCCTTTTGATAATTTGGTGTGATTTGTAGTAGGGAAAGAGCATTAAGCATCAGAAAATGATTGAGACAAAAGTGGCGTGATGGAAGACAACAACTTCAAGTTTCTTAAAGTTTTATAAATGACCCCTCAAAAATAGGTTCTTGGATCCACATTCTTAGTGGATTGATATATAATATTAATTCTATAAACACAATGTAATCATTTGATCAAAGGGAGGGGATTAGAAAGGCTTGTTTCAGCCTGAGGAGATAGGATAGATCTAGTTTCATTTACCAACAATGTAATTCCATATTTTTAGATTAAATTTGAATCCAAGAAAGATTTTAATTTCTAGAAATTGTGAAGTAGTTTAGTCTTTTCAATTCATGCAATTTTTCCTTAGATTAGTTCCATTTCATATAATTTCCTTTCATGCAAATAGGATTTAAGATTAGTCCTCTTTCATACAACTTTACTTTCATGCAAATAGGATTTATTTCTGCAAGTAGAATTGGTTGTCAAGAAAGTTTTCTACTTTCTCTCTTGAATACAACCATGGACACCACCTTGGATTGATAAATTAAATGATGAGGATTACAATGAACCCATCATGTTTTGTATGCAAATTTATCAAGCATTTAGGTGTTGAAAAGCAGAGAACAAGTAAACTAGGTGCTTCAAGTCAAATCAACCATATTTCAAGCTTGGAGAAGACTTTTTGTCTGTTTCCTATAGAATTGACCTCGACAACTCGACAAGAAAAAATTTCCAGATCTGGTGTTGCAGATTTGTCTCTTGATTTCTCAAATATTTGGGAGAGGATTGATTCACCATCAGTGGCAAATGAGTCCCACCTTAAGACTAAAAATACAGGTTTTGTCAAATTCCAAATCGTGAAAGTCAGAAATTGGTTTCCAACAGTTTTTCACCAGTAGCAGGATTGATTCACCACCCTGGGTGAATTAGTCCCAATATTGATTTTCAGTAATTGCATACAACATTCAAACCATTCGAGATTCCTCAAATCTTTCCCAAGTGCACTCCAATTCAACCTTTCTCTTTTTTTTACATTTTGTTCATTCTTAGTTCATTGTTTGCATATCATAGTGTGTTTTCAAACATTGCATTCATCTTAGGTTTTGCATTCATAATTGTTCAATTCCATAGTTTAGTTGCATTCATATCATTTCATTTAGTCCTAATTAAATCACACACTTCCTAGTTTGAGGGAACTAGCTAGATTCTTTGGCCCTTGCTTTCTCCTTTTACCCTAGGGGTGCTAGAAAGTCCTAGAGAGTCGAAACTATATGGTTTAGTTATATGGTGAGTATCTTGGGGGTAGATTCTTCCCTCCCCTTGCACTATGATATTTAAAATATTCAGATATTGACTTTGCTGGCTTCTACACTTAAGTTTCTTAGTAAGGGTTTCTGTTCGGTGATAAACTCCCTAAGGAGACCTCCCAACTTTTAGAATAAAGGATTTGGGGATTGTTATCTTACAGACTATCATTGAATTGTGAGTTTCCTCAGATTCACTTTTGATTATAGTAGGTCAGAAAACTTGGCTTTAGTTGTTCCGAATTAGGTCATTCCTGTAGGGTGAGTACTTTTTCCCACTACAACAAGCCTTCTAAAGGTGATATAGAAACATGAAAGAGTGAGTTTGGCATTCTGGTCACCTAGTGAAGGGTAGAGCATAGGCCTATCACTTTACAAGCATAGTAGATAGGGTGTCCGTTAACCTCTTAATTAAATTAGATGCCTAATTTAATTAAAAGAAGAAAAAAATAATAAATACAACCCCTGAAAACATCGTCAGTAGTTTAATATAATTTTTTTTACAGCATTTAAAAGTACTTGAAAAACATAAGGTATTGATTAGTTCTAATAATTTTAAGTTTCTTTAAAGAAACCAGATGTGCTAAAACAACAATATGTGCTAAAAGATCACACATATGCACTAAAAGAACTACTGTATGCACTAGAAAAGCTATTGTATGTGCTAAAAAAACCACTAAATGTGCTAAAATAACCCCTAAATGCACTGAAAGATGGACTGTATGCACTTGAAAGATGAGTTGGATGCGTTGTAACAAGGAACAAATGTGCTGAGAGATGTTTCGTATGCACCAGAAGAAACCATGGGTGCACTACATAGAAGTTCACATCCAACCTGTTCATGAAAACTTTCTAGAAATTGTTAAAATGTGGCTAGGCCCCACGGTGGGCACCAATTTTATGTGTGAGTAAAATATGTGAATGAGTAATAAAAATACACAATCAATGAAACCTTATATTAGAGAATTCTAATAACAATCTAGTCAAATTGAAATAAACAAATTATCTAAAGCCATCCCATTGTTTCCTATCTCCAAGGATTCATTAAATCATAATGGCTCTTAGATTGTTTGTGCACTATGACCCTTAGAATGACAATCTGAAGAATGGAATGTTGGAAAATGCAAGAAATATATTCCTACATGATTGATTTCTAAACTATATGATAATGTTGCTATGATAATGATGCTTTTCATAAGGATATGATGCTAAATGTTGTGATGCAAATACTGTATGAAAACTACTATGATAACTCAAATGCAGCTTATGGAAAATCCATGATTATAAAATAATATGATTCTAAAAAGCACAAATGCTAAATGCTCACAAATGCTCTAGTGAAAATTCTGCAGAGTAAGATTGCTCAAGTTTGGGATATGAAATGTTGGAGAATGAGGCTGTATTTATAGATTTTCCAAGCCATATTCTGATGTGGAAACAACCAGCGGTCAGGATTTTAGCTGGAAAAATCAAGGGTGGAGAATGAAGAAGTTGGAGAGAATCAAGGAGAGTGTTCCCTTTAATAGAACACCTTGCCAAGTGTGGAGGAGAACTTAAATGGAGGAAGAGAGCCAAGTGTCCCAAAGTTGTTTCAAAATTTGTTGAGGAAAAATCCCAAATTAAACAAATTGAAATATTCAATTTTTTGAGACACATGATGAGGTGGAAGGAGGAAAAGCTGCAGGTATGTGATTAAGTTCAAATTTAGTAAGAAGATATTAATTAATTAAAATAAACTATTTGAATTTGTTTATTTAATTAAGATTAAAAGAATATGATTTAAGATAGAAGAATTAAAGAAACTGAACTATATAAATAAATTTAAAACTTGTTTATAAGTAAATGAATCAAAAGGTTTATAAATTAAATAACTTGTATTTAATTAATTGATTATCTAGAGTGATTTTGGGTGTATACAAAGGTTAATCAAAGTGCATCATTTCAACATGAATTATTAATCAAAATCCACCTCACAACAAAATTTTCAAAAGAAAATTCAAATTTAACTCCTTTTTGTTGATGCAGGAAAGCCTGTCAACCATGAATGCTCTTGCATCAAACACCCATGGTAGAAAAGAAATGTTTCATGAGTGAAAATCATAAACATTTTTATACCTTGTGTCTATCTTGGATCCACCTCTACTCCTCATTCACAGGAAATTTTTTGTTCCTCTTATCTTGCACCTTCACATTAGTATTCCCTTTCATCTTTCCTCATTTTCTTATCCCCATGAAATATGAATTATCAAAATCTACCTCCTACCAATCTACTTTATCAAAATGAAACAAATCAATGGTATTCATACCTTCTTCTTCAACAAAACATGTGTCCTCTACGACTTTTCTTGCTGCTATACCTTCTTCTTCTTCTTTTGTCTTTTCTTCAATGCAACTTGTCACTCTGTTGGTGCCTTTAGAAAGAAACTCTACTACTGCAAACTAATTTTCTACATCCAAAAAAATGTTAGAATAATTATGTTGTGACTCATCCTCCTCCTTCTGCAACAAGTAATTATGTTCTATAAGGGAATCTTCACCTTCATCATTCTCAAACAAGGAATCATCAGTAAACTCGAACTTCACATTCACATCTTGCTCATCACTCTCACCTATCTCAAACACATATAATGTTTCAACTACATCCTTATTCTCATCATAAAAATCATAAAAAATATAAATTACCTCATTACCTTTGCCTGCAACCTTTGTGTTAGATGAAAATTTCTCATTCCACTCTCTTTTGATTGCTTCCAATTGCATTAGCAAATCATCCTCCTCACCTTCATCCTTTTTTTTATAACTATTTCAAATCATTGAGCAAACAAATTCCAACCTTGCTACATACATTGACTCATCTCTCATCTAATGGCTTCAACTTATGATGAACTCCATCTTTCGTCAAACTATAAGTGTTTGCATATCCATCATGCACTACTTTCCTGTCAAACTACCATGGTCTACCCAACAAGAAATGAAAAAATCCATTTTCATAACATCACACAATACTTCATCATAATAAATTCCAATCTTAAATTTTACCACACATTATTCATTTACCAACACTTTGTGACCATCCTGCAACCATGAGATCCTATACAAATGTGGGTGCCTCTTTGTTTCCAACAACAAATTCTCAACCATCTCTGTAGAAACAAGATTATTAGTACTACAACAGTCAATAATGCCTTTACAAACTTTACCTTTGCATTTTAATCTTGTATTAAAAAATCTCCCCCTTTGAATAGGTTCACTGTCTTCATTCATCAAAACTATTCTCATCATCAAGGCTGAATACCTTCTTTAGCTTCTTTTGAATGTGATGACTCTACATATTCCTCATTCACATTTGCTGTTCTATTCTAATTTTCTGATATTCTTCTTGGTCTTTCCTTTCATGAGGATAGTCATATGATTTGTTCCCCTCTTCTCCACAATTGAAACAAGTTATTTTAAAATTTCCTCTTTGAAACCCTCTACCCGATCTTCCTCTACGTCATGAATTTTGATCTCTAGGACCATATGACTCATCAAACCTCTAATTTTTTCCACTACCTTGGCCTTCATTTTTTTTCATTTTTCTTATTATTATCAGCACTATATGACCTTCCTTTAGTCTTCTCCTCCTAAACTCTTCCTCTTTGTTTGTTATCATACCTCTTGTTCATCTGTTCTTCAATCTTCAATTCAATCTAATAGGCATCCTCCATTGTGAGAACCCGTGCCAATGTCATTTTCTCCTATATACTTGGTCTCAATCCATTAATATATCTTGCAACCTTCTCCTTTGTTTCTTTGGTATGTCCTGCTTGAATCAAGATCCGATGAAACTCTTTTGTGTACTCCTTTACTATTTGGGTTTCTTGCTTCAACCCTTGCGTCCTCTTAAAAAAATCTAGCTCGTAATCAATTGGAATAAATTTCCTCTTCAACTTCTCGACCATCTTATCCCACTTAGAGATATTCTCCTTTCCTTTCCTTTCCTTCCTCTTTCTATCTAGATTTCTCTCCACCAAATTGATGCATGTCCTTTCAATCTTTTCTTGGTAAATTTCAATTTATCAGGATCCTGTATCTCTTCAAATTTGAAATACTCCTCCATAACATTAAGCCAATCTACCAATTCCTCTAGATTCAAACTTCCATTAAATGTAGGCACATCCATTTTTGGTCTCTTTCCCATTTTTTTCAAAGCTTTTAGTAGTGGGTCATTTGCAACTATAGCAATTTTCTCTCTTTGCTTAGTATCTATACTAGCATTCTTTGTGCACTTTCATCTTCATCATCACTTCCCAGGTCTCTCATTCTTGCAAATCCTCTCCTTATCTAATTTTGTATAGTTTCAACCTGCCTTCTCAAGGCTATAAAATCATCATCTCTTACAAAATTATCTCTTCACCTACCCCTACCTTGTGGGGCTCCTCTGGCAAACATTTTTGCAACACCACAAATCACAAGTCCTGGTGTAAATTGCCTCTCTCAGATGCTTTGTTTATTCTCAGGATCATCTTTCTCTGATGATAGTAATGTAAATGGGTTGTAACACCCTTGAAAGGAACAATTCAAAATCTCTTCACAATCCTCACAAACATTATATCAAACAGTTGGAAGTATTGCTCATAAAACTACAAAACTTGGTCTGCACTTGCAAACTTGATATTATAATGAATAAAAAAGGATTACAAAATATTTTCAGTCAAAAACGGACTGATAAAAACAACAAAAGTATACCAAAAACATCTGGAAAAACACAAAATAACATTTAATAATTGGATAAGCTCAAACTATGTGAGCTCTTGCAAAACAATTCAACCTCACCACTCTAATTCCACTTGCAACAACTGAAACTAAAATCTATGGATTTGTAAATGGAATGGACTGTTGTTCAATTATAAACTCATATAAATATCACATATTCCAATTAAATACATCCAACAACATTTATATTCTCAAACTTTGTGAGCTCCTGCAAATCTATGCACTCTCCAACACCTCTACTCCGCTTGGAACACCTATAGTTTAAACCTGTTGTTCTGAAACAACAAAGGACTGCTGTAAATCAGTCCAAACCTGTAAAAAAAAAAAACACACACACCTGCCAAAGGATGATACACCCTCCATTTTTCCCCTTTCAACCTCCTCTCCAAAACTAAAGTTTTGGAAATGACTTCTAGCTTCAATAATCTCTTCCCAGAATCCAACATGGATTTCACTTCTCTTCTTTTTCCTCCACAACCTAAATGACCCACCTCAAGTGTGGCTGCTCAATTATTCCATAAAAATAAAAAATAAACATTAAATATCCTTTTCTTGCAACTTTCATAATCCCATTAAATAAGAAGCTAAATCACAAAAGAAGCTAATTTGGGCTCCCACCTTCTAGCCCCTATTTTTTAGGGATTTTGAAGAATGCATGAAAACACTATTCTTCTTAAAATCCAATTCCCTCATATGCATTTTTAGGGTTTTTCTATTAAATATGCATTAAAATTACATTTTAGCCTTATTTCCACTATGGCAACCTAACCTTGCCAAAAGATAATTACTTAGCTTTGATGAAATTACACAAGGTTAATCAAAGTGCATCATTTCAACATGAATTATTAATCAAAATCCACCTCACAACAAAATTTTCAAAGTAAAATTCAAATTTATCTCCTTTTTGTTGATGTGGGATAACTTGTCAACCATGGATGCTCTTGCTTCAGCTAATATAAGGGCTTGAGAAATGTCTTGTTTAATTTCCTCAAATTTTCCATTACCTTCCTTGGTCCAACTGAATGCAATATTATTCTTGAGCATGGAAGTAAGAGATTTAGCTAATGCAACAAAATTTGGAATAAATCTCTTCACAAAATTAATTTTCCCATGAAAAAATTATAGACCCTTGTGAGTTGGAAGATAAAGAGAAAAAATGACACTCACTCTTTCTAGATCAATGGAAAAAGAATCCTTTGATAATATATGTCCTAAAAAATTTCCTTTTTGGACAAAAAACACTTCTTTAGGTTTAATGAAATACCAAATTTCATGTATCTTTCAAAGAACATGCAAAAATGATTGAAATTCTCATTTACATACTTTTAAAAAATAGTTAAATAATCCAAATAAGTCAAAATTATATCATTAATCAGCCCTTTAATAGACACATCCATTTCCCTTGGGAAGATCGCACCAACATTGGTCAACTCAAAAGGAATCTTATTGTAAGACATCATGTCCAACTTAGTGGTAAAGGTTGTTTTCAACTAATATGATTCTTAAACAAGAATTTGATTTTAGCCTAAATAAGCATGTAACCAAAATAACATTTCAACTATCTATTGTTAGTAGGATATGTTCCATGGATGAAAGTGGATAATGGTCTTTGAGAGGTCCTCTATTAAGGTATATAAAATCCAAACAAAGACTGATCTCCCCATTCCTTTTCCTAACGAGAACTAGGTTTTCTACCCATGAGGATTTTTTTATAGGATAAATAATGTTTACATCTAGAAGTTTAGACTACTCCTTTTGTATTAATGGTTCAATCTTGGGATTAATAAGCCTTTTCCTTTTCCTAATTTTTTTTGTATTTAGGTCTAATTTAATGGTATGTTGGGCCAAGTTAGGATCAAAACCCTTAAGATCTTTGTATTTTAATACAAAACAATTTCTCATATTCTTTACATAGATCAACCAAATCTTGGATTTTAGACTTGGTACATACATTTCCAACCTTTAAAAACTCATCTCTTGTCATTTTTGATCTCCTCATAGTCTTTTTCCTTGATATACATGTTGATTATTTACTTTTCATAGCTCATAATCACTGTTAAATATTATCTCCAAAGTGATTACCCCCTTAGCAAACATTTTTTTTAACTAAATGACCTAATCACCATATCTCTCATGTAGTTTTGACTTATTTTTATCCAAGAAAAAGTGCTTCTTCTATTGAAATTTTATCAATTTATTGGTCATTCTATTTTTCTTTCCAAATCATAACATTATTAGGGACAAAAGGTCTTACCATTAGTTTTATGTGTTGGTTTTTATATTCCATTATACTTTTTGGGATGTCAAAATGTGTCCAACTGCTACACATCTTTCACATCTTCATTCTTCTCTTTAAGGAAAAATTGGATGTTGAAAGCTTCAAAATACTCTATTCTTGTAGGTCTTAAAAAAATTATTTTTTGAGGCATTTTTACCTCTAACTTGATGTACAATTAGTTCACTATCACATACAACCTACAATATTTTTATTACCCTTTTTTTTGCAAGTTGAAACCCATTAATCAAGGATTCATGCTTTGAAATATTGTTAGTACAACTAAACTAAAATGTGAAAATAAAGAAATATCTTTTATTGTGGGGAAAACGTTATACAAGCACCTAAACTATTTTTTCTTCTCAAGCCATCAAAGTATAAATTCCTTAATCCATTATTTCCTTCTCGGTGCTTGAAAAGATTAGAAGTGACTACATTTTCTTAATGGATACAATCTATACCTAGTCCTATTTCTTCCACACTACCACATAAATCATCTAGGAAGTTGGTTGCACATTCATTTAGTAAACTATCAAGAATCCCTTCTATGGATGTGGATGTTTCATGGTCATTATTATTCTCTAACTAGTTTTGTATAGTGTGGTTCATGTTAACAAGAGGTTGTGTATGTGGTTGAATGTAGACCATGGAGATAGGCTCAATTTTCACTATCATTTTGGTATCATACCTACTTCTAAGCAACCTATGAGACTAATTAGATGATAGATATCCTCTTATCATTAATATAAATTCTCTAGATAAAGAAATGACAAAAAAATCCATAACTATGTTGATAGACGTAACTCTACAATGGTAGCACGACATATATGTGGTCAGCAATTCCGTGAAAGAAAAACAAAAATCTACTTTCTATTTTCATTGTTTAGTTCCAACAATTTTTTATTTTTCCATCTAATAAGTTATACAATGATTTTATATTTATTTTAAATTTTCTAATAAAAAAGAAACAACTTGATATCTTTCGACATATTTTATATTGATTATCTTGAAGATACATATACTAGCTAAATAACAATTTCACTTTACAAATAATATCATTTTTATCAATAATTTATTTGAACAAATAAATAAATTATACTATAATAATTATTGCATAACAATTGCCAAAATTAATTTGTAATTCAAATTTATATAATTACATAAATTAGTTACAATGACAATAAAAAAGAATATTATGTCATGAAAATGTTATATACACATGCACAAACACATATAAAACTTTTAATCAATATAAATAAAGTAATTCTTAAATACATACAACAATTCAAGATAGATATCTCATATTATTTAAAAATATATATTTGACATATCCATACTAATTAAATAATAGTGTCAAATTTCAATGCAATTTTGCAACTAAGTTTCAAATTTTAATATAATTCGAAAACAATTTTTGATTGCATGGAATGTCATGTGATGTGGGATTCAGTCTATAAGCGAATTGGTCGTTATAGCAAAGCCGGCAATTTGTAATATGTTTTATATTCTTATTCTCGCTTGTAACGCAGTGGAAACTTCCAAAGGAAAACGATGGCCCACGTAAAATTTGTGCACGCCAATTATTATTATTATTATTAGAATAACGTTCATATTTTCTTAACCCTAACGAACGTTTGGAGAAATTAGGAGTTAGAATTAGCAAGCAATATGAAAAAGAAAAAGAAACCAAAGTTGGTGTGGGCGGAGACTGTAGTTTGGAACACAACTCATCTTGTTTTGTTTAACTGCTTTTGATATTTCCAGGTCTTGAAGAAAGCTGTCGAGGACTTAAAATAATCTTTTTAGTATAATTTTTTATTTCAATATTACTTTTGTTTAAATAGTATACGTTGTAATTTTACATCTTATCTAGACTAAAACAAATATATAATTATTTTATTTTATTTTTATTGACTTGTATATCTTTGACTGGAAATTATCTTTGATCAATGAATAGGTGATATTTAGACATTTATTTTTTACATTCACATTATTTCTTTGTAGATTTGAATAGATAAATATATCGAGATATGTAAGGTATCAAGGAATATATATATTATCTTTTGTATTTATTTGTATTTCATTTGAAGTTTGTTGAAAATGTTTTCATATTCCTTTTTTTTGAAAAGGAAGAGTAAGGTTTCTTAGTGTAATTATACAAATAAACATAATTAATAAATTGATTTAACAATTAAATGTATAAATAAACATTATGAGATACAAACTAAATTGTCACTCCATGTTAGATTATTCTTACCCCAAACATAAAATGGTTTCTTTGGCTTCTTGGTGGTAGGATGTTCTCTCTCATAATTTCACTATTAATGCCCTTGAAGATGCTTCTTTATTTCATGGTGGTGCCTCTCTATTCTATTACAAAATTAATTTCATTTGATGATGAGATTAAGGTTTCAAAACCTATTGCTCCTCTAGTATTTGTCTTTCTCACACATCCTATTATTGATACTAGTATGATTGTGGTTGTGGCTCTAACTTTGACAATATTTAACCTTGAAATAATGGCCTCACTCCCATCGAACATTGATCATGAGGTTGACTCTTGGACATTTGTTCAAAAAAGGAGGAAAAGTCCTTGTAAATTTGATTATGCTCCTTCCTCCCTCTAGGGAGGAGACAATATTTCTTAGGAGGGTTTTAGGTATAGTTTGAACTCTTTGGAGTGACCCTATTATTTGATTAAGAGGCTGAACTTTGTTATGTGGGGTGTTTGATATTGTTTTGAGCACTCTTTCATATTTTTTGTAGCATTGTGTTATGTTTGTTTCCCTCAAGGTGTTATGTTTTTTTGTAAAGGGGTGGGTCCCTTTCAAAACCCCATATTTCCCTTTATGTAAATATTAGGATTAAATGTGGTTATTGATGAAATAAAAAATAATGAAATGAATTAGAAAATATTAAAAAACTAAGCACAATCATGTAATAAATTTTAATGAATGGGAAGAGAGAATGATTCACTTTGTGACCTAAGATTGTATTCCAACATGGATAAAGCTAGTGATAAAGTTGTGCCTTGAAATGTGGAAATGTTCTAGACAATTGTGTATATGGATAATAATCAAATTATTCTTCCCTATTCTATGGGGTCTACTTTTCAAATTTAGATCTAACTAGCACTTACAAAATTTATTTATTCCTCTAAACTCAACTTGTGATGATTTTTAGATTCTATCATATCAATTCTTTAAGAAATAGACTACCAGCTAATTCAAAATATTTTCACATTCTCATGGTTTCCATTTAAAAATTACCTTGATAAACAACAAGTTTCAAATATGCACATGAATTCTAGGATGATTGCTAGATAATTCACATGTGCTAGGATGAATTTCACTATATTTAAATAATTGTTCTTTTAAATGTAATGAATGTTCCATTTTTTATGAAATAAAAGAAACTAAATGTGTGGTTTCAAATCATTGAAATAATTTCAATTAATGTAGTTTTATATGTAAAAATAACACCAAATTATGATTATTTGTGCAAATCTTCATTGAGACCAAAGTGTAAAATATGGTTGGTCTACTAAATGCTTTATTTTGAATTTTACAATTGAGTGGATAAAGATCACAATTTTAAGGATGACCTTGCACCTATTGATATGACCTAGGTTAGACAATTAGGTTGAATCTATTTTTGATACAATTGAAATGATTATTAGGACTAAAACAAACATGTTATTTAGACTAGAATTACATGTAGGGTAAAAGTACAAACCTATGTCACACTTTTATAAAGGAATTAGTCAGCACAAACAAAAATTATCAACTTCAACCACATTAAAGTGGTCTTTATGTTTTTAATTTCAAAATTATGTAAACTAATGAAATGAAAAAATCATTATTTTTGGAAAAATGCATTGAGCCAATAAATATTAGATTATAATATAGATTGATTTACATACATAACAACTTGGGGTAGCTAGTATCTAGCAAATACCCTTTACAATTAAGCTTTTGTGTCAATTTTGATTGTGGCTTTTAAGCTTCACAAGTAATACAAAAATAAGAAGCTTTTGATATGTTTTGATGGACAAGGATAGCTAGGCCAAAAAATTGGCGTACATAACCATTCCTGCATTTGAAGTACAACAATTGTTTTCCCCTTGTTTTATGGGGAAGGTGTTAGAGCTCTTGGGGCTAGAGCATGTTGGTCGTGTGCTAGGAGGAAGGATATTGCTACATATACCTTCTTAATTCTTTTAGTTGGGTAATCACCCATTTCTTTGCTATTGTGTTCAATTTCTTTGTTGAGGAAGTGAAATGTAGAAATATTGATGAAGTTTATTTGTGTAATTTTTTAATTTTTTTTTTAAATATTGATTTTTAAAAAATTTAAGAGAAAATTTTGAATTGCTTTAAAAATTTCAAGAAACTTGGACATTGAGTTGACATCAAGAAAAAAATAGAAAACAACTTTATTTTCCGCTGATTTTTTTTCCCAAATAGATAACTTGAATATCTAGTGAGCAATTTTTTTTTTTGTATTAATAATAGTATAAAATCGAGAGAGATACAATGAATTTCATTTTTTTGATGCATTATTGTATCATGCTATCCTATACAAATACTAAGTATACAACATCTTCAACATTTACAATATATACAAAAATGAGGTAACAAGAGTTGTATTGAGTATAATATGCATGTACAAAATTGAATTAGTAAAGAAAATCATATTGTCCTTGTACAAGATATACTACATATACAAAACTAAAATAACAATACTTGGACAATACTATATCTTTATTTATGCATATATAACTATGCATATTAGTATAAAAGAACAAGGCATCTTAGAGGATTCTACTTTGGCTACCTTCCTCTAGTGCATCCTATTGTGCAATTTTCTCACACACGCCCCACCGAAGGTGGGGACCCTCTTCTTTTTTTCTTTTCTTTTGCATCTTTGCCTCTTGGCTTGGTAAAAATTTGGTTTTACTCTTCTTGGGAGGTTATTTTGGGATTAATTCTAGGCTAGGTTTGATGGAGGCAATATTTTGAGGCTCTAGGGGAAATTCACCTATCTTGGAATTTGAAAATGGGGATTTTGAAGTGAATTTTCAATGTTATATGTAAATAATTTTTGCACCCCTAGATAGAGGATGAAAAATTAGGATGGGTTTCTTTTTGAACTTTTTGAAAATTCCTTCTAGAAAAAAAGTTATGGGGTTTAGGGGATTTTGACCCTGCTTGGAAATGGGGGATTTCTGTCCCTGATGGAAATCCCCAAAATTTCCATCTTTGGAAATTTCCTCAAAATCCCAAAATTTTCCAAAAATGAAAATTTTCTTTTTTGCACCCATGGATAGAAGACGAAAAAATTAGATAGGGTTGCTTTTTGAATTTTTTGAAAATTCCTTCTAGAAAAAAAAGTTATGAGGTTTAGGGTATTTTGACCTTGCATGGAATTCAGGTATTTCCTCCCTATGTGGAAATCTCTGATTTCCGTCAACCTCTTGGATTTCCATAATTGTTGCACTTCAGGGATTTCATGCATCTCGTGTAATTCCCTCACCCTAGGAAATCCCCAAATTTCCTCCATGGCTTGATTTCCGCGAAGCACTCAAAATCCTGAAATTTCCATTTTTCAAAATTTCCAAGACCCCTCAAAATCCCAAAATTTTCAAAAAATGGAAACTTTTCCAAAATGATTTTTTCCCAAAATGAATTTTTTTCCGAAATGCAATTTTTCCAAAATCGAAAATTTCGAAAATGGAAATTTTTCTTGATATTTTAAAATGTTCTTGAAAATGAAATTCTTCAGATAGAGAAAAAATTTTGAAACTAAAAATTTCCAAAAATGGAAAGTTTCCATTAATTTTTTTTAAGTTTTTTTCAAAGGCCAAAATTTTATATAAGTTTAATTTGGATTGGATTTTTAACATGTGAGCTACTAATGATATATCTATTTTTTAGGATTAAATAAATCAAAAGGGGGACTTGCATATGGATTCGTGCCAAAAGGGAAATGTAGAAGAGTTCAATTCAAATATTAAAAGTGGGGTTTGCATAAGAATCTGTGCCCAAACTATCTACAACTGGAAGGAGTTTTTGGAAGACATGTGAAACTAATTTCATCATCCAATCAGAGTTTTCATTAATGACAAGCTGGCATAATATTGTTTTCTCATTGTTCCATGATGTAACTGCTTTTATGCAATTGGATGATGATGTACCATGAGCTCCCAAATAAAATGTAATAGCTTGATGCTTCTAGAAGTGCAATTGCAGCCATTGGATGAATTAAATCCTGGCCATTGGTTCAAAATGTAATTTTCTATATAAGGCTAGTTCCTTCTCATTTGTAGGGGTAAGACTAGGTTAGAATAGTTGGTTTGAGGCTATAAAAAGATAGAATTGGCTAAGTTAGAGAAGTTAGTAGCTATAGGAGAGGAGAGAGACTGGAAATTGTTATGTAATGTTGGAGAAGTTAATGCAATTGGGTTGTTGATTTGACAAGCTTTGTGTTACACTTTGACAGTTTATGGTTTCTTGTTATCAATTCTTATATGTTAGATGTTAGATTTCAGTTCTTTTGCAATGATGGTGAAATGTTAATGATGTTGATCGATCTTCAGTCCATACTTTTAGCAATTTGCTGTATAAAATTACTATGGGCCTTATTTTGTGCTAAGTTAAACTATGGATGCTTGTTTCCATTGCGCTAGTTATTGGGTATGTGGATGAATATTCATAGTTTGAAAATCTTTAGTTTCCTTAGAAGATTGCACAATTTTTGTAGAGTTGTGGGCTTGTCCTTGATCAAGCAAAAATTAGTTTTATTGGAGATCTTTCCATTTGCAACATTCATCATTATTGTGATTGATCTTAGGATTTAGTTTAGATTTGAATCTCTCTCAACCATTATCTCTTTTGCTATTAAAATTTTGATGTATATTTTCTTTGTAATAAAATTTTGAAGTCAAATAAAAAATAATTTCATAGTTTTAATTTGACATCAACTATTGTATAATTTTTTTATTCTTAAAAAAAAACCCCTTTTGGAGAGGATTCTCTCCTCTAGTGCATCATATATATTTTAATTTTTTAATATGTGTTAGTATATAATTTTTAATTTATAGTCAACCTTATTTTTAATTGTAACAACCTACTTGCATTATTTAATATATATATATTAAACTTAATCAAAATATCAATATATATATATATATATATACATATATATATATATTATTCACTTTGAGCTTTACAAAAGCATATTTTTAGTTTTTTGAAAAATATGATTTTAACTAAAGAAATACCATATTCAAGTGGAAATTTTCAAAATTTTGTAAAAAATGATGAGGTAGCTGCCAACAAGGATGCTACATAGACAATTTCAGGTAAAAGGGTTTTGACTGAAGCCCTTTTGCTTGAAACCCCTTCAATTTAAAACTTGCATACAAATTGAGTCTCATTTTAAAGTGACAAAGGGGAAAAAAAATTTGTTTTGGGAAAAATGGTTTCTATCAAAACTTTATGTGTTGTGCATAGGCCACATAGTTTTTTGGAAAAACTATTTCACTTGAAACTGTTTAGGGTGAAATTGTTTTGCTCTAAACTATTTAGTTGGCTAAAAGTGTGAGATAGGTTTGTGCTTTTACCCTTCACATACTAGGGATAAGTGATAAGCATATGGATAGGTGCTAACAAATATATATACATAAGCCCAACTCTATGTGAAAGAAAGATATTTATAATTATATAAGTACATAAAATATTACTTGAAATACACACAAAAATAAATTAAAAGTGCATTAAAGAGATATTCCATTATTAAAATTACTTATTTTTACTATAATTTTTAAATTTGATTACCCATGTTTTACCTATATGAACAACATGATCGCCATTATCATATTACTATTGTTATAAAAAAATCACAAAATTTTAACATAACCTTGAATATCCTTTTGATATATAGTGACAATTATTATTATAATTTGAACAATCTTCTTAGTGATGCATGAAACTTGAATGAATGACCTAGAAATGCATGTAAATTAGAATAAAAGACTGTAAAATCAGAAGTGTGCACCTTGAAACAAGTGGAGGATTGAATGAGGAATGAAAATGCCTGAAATGGTGATTTGAAGGATGAGTGGGACTAATACGCTAGTTTGGGTGATTTAGTCCCAGACTGGGTTTTCTGCACTAAAACTAGAATATGACAGTACTTATTCAGAATCTCCTAAAACCCTAAAAAAATTGGTTATATTGGGACTCATACACCCAAGATGGTGCATTAGTCCTAGTGTGATTTTTTAAAGGATTAAGGTCTAATTCCACTCTCCAATCTCTTCTCTTTCTGCCACACTTTGTTTTAATATTTGAAACCTTGATTTGAAACCTATAGAAGAATAACAACTCTAACAACTTCCTTCAAGCTTGTAACCTAATCTTCAAAGATCCTTCATGTTCCAGGACACCTAGTTCTGCAATCACACATGTTAAGAGGAGAAAAACTTGTTGATTATTAGTGAATAGGGTTTTTCCTTGGTCAAACCCCTTTTAGGTAATTAAACAAAATGATGAGATAATGAAATAAGGACATGAAACATGAAACATGGATAATGGTACCTTGAATGATGTCTTGTAAATCTACACTTTAACATGAATTAGCCATGAAGGGTGTAGATCTAGACCTTGAAATAAGTGTAGAACAATGCTTAATCTTGGATTTTGAATGCTACATCACAACACTAGCTCAACAACATGCTTGATGCTTGATAATCTTTACATGGTGATGGATCTTGAATTGCTGCAACAATTGATGAAAAAATATACCTTAAAAGTGCCCTTGAATGCTCTCTTGATGCTCTTATGAAGTCTTGGAATGCTTAACTCTTGATATCTTGACTTGATATCATGAAGGATTAATGAAATAATGATTTGAGACCTTTTTTATATAGGGAATCCATCCAAATTACCATTTATTAGATCCCAAAGGCTAACATTCATAAAATTTGAATTTAAAACCCTAATTTCTTTCTCAAAACCCTAAAAAGGGACCAAATGGGACTCATATACCATCTATGGTATATGGGTCCCACCTGGGCGGACCCATACACCCAAGGTGGCATATGGGTCCCACAAGGCCTTTTTAGAGAGAGAAAGTATTGGGGAGATGAGAAATTAAGTCTATTTGTTGATCTTGTCTTAGGTGCCTATTAATGATGATATAAAGGTCATAAATGCAAGAGGGCTTAAAATTCAATGTGAAAGTTTAAATAAATATACTTTACAACATTAAATTAAGGAAAAATTAGGTCTATTTAGCTTAAAAGGGCCCTAAATCCAATGTGAACATGTAAAACACATTTCAACACTAGATAACACACCATTAGGTCCAAGGGACCTAAATTTAATGTGAAGGTATAAATGAATACACTTTACAACACTAAATCAAGGAAAAGTTAGGTTTATTTAGCTTAAAAGGGGACCTAAGTCTAATGTGAATGTGTACAACACATTACAACACTAGATTAAGGAAAACATATGTTCATTTTAACATTAATCACTCCTAGACTAAGTGTGAAAATGTGAGCATCAAATTTTTTTACACTACATTTAGCCCCCACTTTAGTGAGAGGAGGAACTTGCTTCAAACTCACACTGAAGTAGACATTCAAGAGGGGTCCAATTGTACTATTACAGATGGTATAGGAGAACAAAGATCAAGGGAGTGGTCAAGCCCCTAGGATTTGAGATCCTACATCAAACTAACATAACCACAAAAGGACATGTACAAGGTGTATGATATACAACAAAACAAGATTCACAAACATGCAATGTTAATAACTAAAATAGAGAAAAGAAAAAACAAGTAGAAATAAAAAGAGGTGGATCAAGGCTTGATTGTTTTTCCAACATGATGTGGATCGAATCTAAGGTATTTGTCCAAAAATGCATGCTCACTCCGAGGCAACGTAAGTCTAGGCTATTGGCTAGGTAATTAATCCAAAAGGGTGAGACACATACACATGTGGCAAGTATGCGCTAATACACACACATGAGTGGTTATGGGAAAGTCATTCCTTGGTTTGGCTTACTGTCCAACCATAAGAAAGTTATACCTCTTGATAAATTTGATAAGGAGCCACGTGCAATAATGAACTTTGAGCTTCATGAGGCAAGAAAAGCTTCGTATGCTTGGAACTCATGAACAAAAAAGATGGCACCATAAGCAAGAAAAGTGTGTTATGCAAGGTGGCCATATAACTGATGTTGTAAATGAAAAAGTGGTATAAGGTACATTAAAAGGGATTTATTTTAGTTCATGTAAGGTCTCTTCTTATGGAATATCATACTCTAATGTATCCAAGAGAGGAAAAGTCAAAGAAATATCATGCCCTTGGAGGAAATTAATCCCAATGATACCACTAAGAGAAGGATGCATCACAAGAATAAAGAAAACTGCACATTGAAACATGAGTGTCAATGTATGCCCCCACTTTAAAGTGATTGCTAACACATTACAGTGAGCAATTGCTTTAAAGTAGAAGAAGACATGAGAGATTATTTAGAATTCCCTATGCCAAGTCATATGTTTCCAATAAGCTAAGTCATGAATATGTATGTCACATGTGAGCCAACTTAAGGCATGTCGTTCGCATCCCAAGCTTGATCTTATATGTACATGAAAGGTGATCAACTAGCCAAAAGAGATAAAGACAAGTGACATATGAGGACAATGCTACCAAACCCCTTTCCCCCACTTAGTGCAAGACAAGGATGAGCCGAGGCAATTGATGAGAGGTTTGAAAGTCAGTATGAACTAGATGAATTAGGTACCCTAACATAAGGAAGAGAACCACACTCCTTAAGATGTTGAATTCTATCACTTAAAGCCTTAAATTCATTAGTAGAATGACCATGAAATCTATGATATAGACAAAATGAACTCTTGTACTAAAATTTCTTTCATGTTCTTGGACAAAGAGATATCAAGCAATATTGGACAAGTCTCGACAAGATACTCTCTTGATCAAAAGTAGAAAATGTTCCTTTATTTTATGACAAATATATCTCTTGCTTAGTAGAAGATGTCATACTTACACAAGACTCTTTAGATTGTGATATTTTGTAATCTCTTTTACAAGAGGGTGTAAAATCTACCAAATTTGAATCATTAGTGTTTTGTATGATGACATTGATAGTAGGAAAAGTTTTCTCTATTTCTTTCGTTTCTTGCAAAGGATAATAATCAAGACCACTAGTGTGTATCAATTTAGGATGCACTACTATTAAAGTCGGCTTAGAAGAATCTTTTGTAATAGTGTTGCAGCTATTAAGTGAAGGCTTGTTTGATGGTTTGACTTCTACCAAAGGACAATATCCAAGACCATGAGTTGTTTCTTGTGTGTTAGAATCTATAGGAACATGAATACCTTGTTCTCTAGCACAACATCCTTTTCCATTATAACCAATTTGTCTCATAAGTTAATAACCTCTTCCATAATTTTTTTTCATTTCTTTAGGATTTGGTGGTTGTTGATAGTTAGTTTTGTCAATGTTTTTTGTATAATTTTCATTTTCATCTAATGTGGTTGAGGTGGATGCTTCTGAATTTTGTGTTGAAATTACTGCTTTTTATTTTCCCTTTTCAGAGTCTTTGTTTATGATCTTGTATTCTCCCATGAATGCTGGTTTGAAGTATAAGGAACCCTGGGCAATCATTTTCCAATAGTTCCATGATTTACTCAATATGTTTTTCTTTGTCTTTCTATTGCACGGGTTCTACTTGTGTAGTTGGTGTTAATGTTTTCAAAGGATTTTCCTTGCCTTTCTCAATGCTCAAACAACTATTGGGGTCAAGGTCAGCTTCAAGTGTGTACACATTGTTGTTGTAAATATACTTCATTTAACAATGAAGAGTACAAAAGTCACCCCATTCATTACATGAATCCATGATCTACCTAAAAGAGGTTATATGAAAGATCATGAGGCATAACATGGATCGGTGTTTCTAATGTGGCCTTACTATAATAGGAAAAGTGGTCACACCAAGTGGTTGTTTTCCTACATTGTCAAATCCCTTAATAGATAAAGAGTCTAGTTGAATTTTTTATTTATCCACACCAAGCTTATCCAAAAGGGATATACTATACACATTAAGGGTGGATCCATTGTTAACAATGGATCTTTTTATTCACTATCTATTATAGATGGCTATTATCATGAAAGCATCATTTTATTTTTACACTTCCATAGGAGGGAGCTAACTTTGGTCGAAAACAATGTCATCATTTATTCCTTGAATCATTGCTACTATGTCATTCGGTTGTGCATTAGAAGGGATAGGAACTTGTTGTAAGGAATTTTGAATCATGTTGTGATAATGAGGGGAGGCTTGAATAAGGTCCCATAAGGATATCTTAGTAGGAGTGTTCTTTATTTGTTCAGCAAGATCATACTCCTTTCCACTTTGTGAAGGAAAATGAGGAGGACCTAGTAAGATAGGATTAGGAAATGGGAGGGATATAAAAGTTTTTTGTCTTGGTTGCAGATTGTTTCTAGTGTTATATGTATGAGCAATGCTATTATGACTCGGCTATTGCGACACATCATTCTTAGGTGGGTAAGGGAAAAGTTTAGGTTTATTTTGAGTTGAAGGTTTGTTTGAAGATGGGTAAAGGATGATTTGAGGTTGAATAATATTAGCATCCCTTAGTAAAGGAGAGTCTAATGTTACTTCATCATCTTCATCTAAGGAAACTATATCTCTATTATCAATGTTATCATTTTCTTGCACCATGATATCCTCCCTAGAAGGAGAGTTTTTAGGAGAACTACAAACTAATTTTTCATGAAATTCTAAGGTTTTTTATTTGGAAATGACTTGATCGCGAGTAAGGGAATGACAAATGGTTGAGTTTTCTTGTTTATCAATGATGGAATTATCTTGTTCAATAGTGTTTTCTCTAGGGGGAGAGAGGAAAATAGGATTCTCATGACTCTCATTGCTTTGATCTTCTAACACTAAAATATATTCTTCACAACTAGGAGAGATACCAAGAGAAGGATAACTTTGATTATCATGACTTTCCATGATTTCATTCTTGTTTTCTAAGGTCTCATTCTCTTGTTCCCTAATATCTACTCTAGTGGGAGAGCTTTGAGGGAATAATAAAAAATATGTTCATCACATTCCATGGTTAGGTTTTATAAAGTAGCTTCATCACAAATAGGGGAGGCATTGAGAGAAGTAGAATCATGCTTGCCAATGATTGGATCTTTTTGTTCAAATAGATTTCTCCAAATGGTAAGAGCATTAGGAAAGGGAGAAATGAGATTTTCATGACTTTCAAGTATATATTCTAACATAAAACTATCATCTTCATTAATATGAATGATATTAGGAGAAGAGCCAATGTGATTATCATGGTTATCTACAATTTCATCCCTATGCTCTGTAATGTCTTCCCAAGTGGGAGAGGTAAGATTTTCAAAGCTCTCATTTATTAGATCTCTTAACACCAACATATCCTCCTCACAAATTTCATTTTCATGGTTGTTCATGATTGTAGCATTCTCACAAGTAGGGGAAGTGTTGGGAGAGGAATGTAAACTAAGTAAAGTGGTGGAAGTGATTTCATCTTCTATTGTTATACTATCTTCCCAAGGGGAAGGAGGAGAAGGATGAACAAGACCTTCATGATTCTCAATGATTGCATCTTCTTTCACCAAGATACCTTCATCACTAAAAGGAGAGGTATCGTGAGAAGAACAATTATGATCATCATCAATGCCCATGCTTGTATCTTATTGTATAACATCATTCCCACAAATAGGAGAGATGGGACGGGGTATAGATTTAAGGTAAGCATCAACATTTTCACTTTCTTGCACTAAGAGACTCTCATAACTAGGAAATGTATTGAATGAATGACTAACATGCTTATCGAATAAATTTTTCTTTACAAACTTGGAAAAGACCAAAACTAACATTTGCGAACAATAATCTATGAAAACTCAAAATGCAATTTAAAGACCTAGAATGAAATGTAATTTTCTGATTTCAAACAAGGTAATTTACTGATTACACTATGCAATGATCTAAAAATGAAATGTTGTAAATGAAAATTTGGAATTAAGCAATGCATGAAATGGAACAATTCAAGCTAGATTTAGTGAAATTCATATAACAAAAATCAACCAACTGAAATAGATAACTAATGGCATAAAACAAAAGTGAAAAAACAAGGTTTTAAATGTTGTAAAAGGCAATTCTAGATGTGCATTGAGACTAAATCATCTGAAGGGGCGTATGAGTCCCAGTGAGGGTTTTTTTCTCAATTTTCAGAAAATTTTAAGTGCTTTTTATGCTTTCTAGTTTGAGTGATGTCTAGGCTAAGTGGAAATGCAAATTTCAGGTGCAATTCAATGATGCAAGATGCAAAAATGCAACTTATAATATCAAATTTCACTAATGCAAGATTTAGAAACCCTAGATTCAAATTAATTAATGCAAAGCCAATACAAGAAAGATCTAGGATGATGATGCACACCAAATCAAAAGATGAAATGTTCTAAATGTAGGTTCACCAAAATGTAAGGTAGAAAATTGTTGTCACTAGGGTTTAGGACCTAGAACAACAATCTTCTATGCTCCACATTCAAGGATAACCCTAGAGGTCTCAATCCTAGGTATACAAAGGAGAAATATATCTTGCAATAGGGTTGTCCTAAGGTATGATTATGAACTAAAGAGGGCTTCAACACAAAGCTATGGCTTGGAAAGACTAATGAGATGTAAGATCTAATGTTTAAACCTAGTGATGTATGAAACTTGAATGAATGACCTAGAAATGCATGTAAATTAGAACATAAGACTATAAAATAAGAACTATGAACCTAGAAAATAGTAGAGGCCTTAACGAGGGTTGGAAATGCTAGAAATGATGATTTTAATGTTGAGTGGGACTCATACACCAGTCTGGGAAATTTAGTCCTAGACTAGGTTTTCTGCACCAAAACTGAAATCTATTAGTGTTTATTCTGAATCTCCTTAAACCCTAAAATTTTTTTGTACTAGGAATCATACACCTAAGGTGGTGTATCAGTCCCAGTGTTCTTTTTTGAAGGATTAAGATCTAATTTTTCTTTCCAATCTCTTCTCTTTCTGCCACACCTTGTTTTTAGATTTGAAACCTTGATTTTAGACCTATAGAAGACTTTCCATGACCTTGCAAGTGAGGTGACAACTCCAACAACTTCCTTCAGCCTTGTAACCTAATATTAAAAGATAATTCATGTTCCAAGAAACCTAGATCTACAATCACACATGTAAAGATGAGAAAAACTTGTTGATTGCTAGTGAATAGGGGTTTTCCTTGGTCAAACACCTTTTAAGTAATTAAACCAGAAGATGAAATAATGAAATATGAACATGAAACATAAAACAAGGAACAAGAAACATGGATAATGATAACTTGAATGATGTCTTGTAAATCTGCACTTTAACATGAAGTGGACATGAAGGATGTAGATCTAGACCTTGAAATAAGTGTAGAACAATGATTAATCTTGGATCTTCAATGCTACATCACAACACTAGCTTAACAACATGCTTGAGGCTTGATAATCTTAACATGATGATGGATCTTGAATTGCTACAAAAATTGATGAAGAATTCTTCCTTAAACATTCTCTTGAATGCTCTCTTGATGTTCTTGTGAAGTATTGTAATGCTTAACTCTTGATAGCTTGACTTGTTATCATGAAGTTTTGATGAAATAATGATTTGAGACCTTGTTTGTATGGGAAATCCATCCAAATTATTGTTTATTAGATCCCATAGGTCAACATTCATAAAATATGAATTTAAAGCCCTAATTTCTTGCTCAAAACCCTAAAAAGGGGCCAAATGGGACTCATACACCATCTGTAGCATATGGGTCCCACTCAGGTGGGATTGATATGCCCAAGGTGGCGTACGAGTCCCATAGGGCCTTTTTAGAGAGAGAAAGTGTTGGAGAGATGAGAAATTAAGTTTGTTTGTTGATCTTGTTAGGATTTTAGTTGAAATAAGCCTCAAGATGCATAATATAGGGTCTTAGGGGCCTATTAATGATGATATAAAGTTCATAAAAGTGATAGGGCCCAAAATTAAATGTGAAAGTGTAAATAAATATACTTTACAACATTAAATTAAGGAAAAAATAGGTCTATTTAGCTTACAAGGGCCCTAAATCCAATGTGAATGTGTACAACACATGAAAACTGTAGATTAAGGAACCATTTGGTCCAAGGGTCCTAAATTTAATGTGAAGGTATAAATGAATACACTTTACAACACTAAATAAAGGTAAAGTTAGGTTTATTTAGCTTAAAAGGGTCCCTAAATCTAATGTGAATGTGTACAACACATTACAACGCTAGATTAAGGTGACCTTAAGTTCATTTTAACATTAATGATTCCTAGATTAAGTGTGAAAATGTGAGAAATGACATTTTTTGGCACCACAGGTGTATGAGTCCCAATATACCTATTTTCACTAGTTTTCTATAGATCTTGATTTTCTATTAGAAGATTCTAGATTCTACCTAGATTCTTGTTGTAGGAATAAATCACCTAGTCTGGTGTATGAGTTCTAGTGAGCTTCAAAAGTTAGAATTTTAGAGTTGCAGACCTTGTTTTGGACATATTCAATCTTCCAAGTGCTTCTCTATTTATCCTCAATTTATTATTCTAATTTTAAGTTCCATTTTCTAGGTCACATAGCTAGATTTGCATATTGCTTCCATTTCATTCTTTGTAAGCATTTTCTTAGTGGTGAACCCCTTTTAATCGCACCTAAGGAAACCCACACACAAAATTTCCTCCCTTATGTTTTTCCTTTCCCTTAATTGAGTCACTTGGTTGAGGGATCATGGTTTCCTAATGAACTAAGAGTGAAATAGGTCTCCCTAGTTCCATCTCCTAAAAGGTGGAACCCTATTTCCATGTGTTTGCATGTATATAATGAGATAAGCACCTTACATAAAAAGAGGGAAGAAAGGAGTTGCATAAGTAACTCCCATATATATATGAGTGGAACCTTTCATCCTATGTGTGTGGAAGGTGTCAAAATCCTCATAAGGAGGAGGCTACACCTAAGCCTTAATATTCCTCCAAAAATGAATTAAAAAATGAGTAATTCTCAAATAAGACAAAAGACTTGTAGGTATTCCTTTGGAATATTCTTACAAGTATTTCTATAAAATAATAATAATAAATAATCTTCACCTAAGTAAACATTAAGTATTAATAACCCCCTTTAAGCTTTACTTGAATATTTTAAATCAAACCCTTCAAAGCGTTGTAATCTTATATTTTACAGTGATGGAGTACTTTTTTACAAAAATGTTTGATGGGAATGTCTACAACTTGTTATTCATCTTTACAATAAAATAGAGAAATTTGTTTTTCTTCAAATTTCTCCCTAATGAAGTGATGTTGGAGAGCAATGTGCTTGTTCCTTGCATGAAAATTAGATTCTTTTCCAAAGCAATGGCACTTTTATTATCACAATATAAAGGTGTAGGATCCTTTTGAGGTAGACCTAAGCCTTCAAGTAGTCTTCTTAACTATAGTTCTTCTTTGGATGCATTGGTACAACCTTTATATTAAGCTTTTGTACAAAAAAGAGAATTATATTGTTCCTTATTACTATTTCATAATATTGCACATGATCCAACAAAGAAATAATAACTACAAGTGGATATCCCATCATTGGGATCACCTCATAAATCTAAATCAGTATAGCCTTTTAAGTAAAATTCATAATTTTCATCAAAAAAGAGACCAAGATTAAGAGTACCTTTAGCATATCTTAAAATTATTTTTGCAGCATTAAAATGAGTTTTTGTGGTTTAGACATATATATAGAAACTAAACCAACAGTATAAGAGATATCAGGTCTAGTAAGTGCTAAATAATTTAAAGCTACAACTAAATTTCCTATATAAGTTTGTATATCAACCATTAATTTAGTTCCTAATTCACAATAAGTGGAAACAAAATTTGTGTCATTCATTTCAACTTTATCTAAGAGATATTGAGCATATTTATGTTGAGAAAGAAAAATACCAACAACACGTCTTAATAAGACATTATATCAAGAGAATCAACAATTAAACTAGTTAAAAATAGGAAAAATCTTGAAAGCATCTCATTGTTCCCTATCTCCAAAGATTTATTAAATCACCAAGGGCTCTCAGATTTGGTAAGCACTATGACTGCTAAAATTCCAATCTAGAGAATGGGATGATTATGATTATGATGCTAATGTTGTATGATGATATCTAAATGATATAATGAAGCTACTATAATCTAAATTGACATGAAACTTGATATAGGAAGCTACAATAAACTATGATGAATCTAAATGGAATGCCATGATTATGATTCTACTAATTTCTATGATTAATATTGCTAAATGATATTGTTATTACTAAGATTCTTGAATGCTTGATTTCTATTTATGTAGATTAAGATTGCACAAAGTTGGGATTCCATTTCCTATTTCAGAAGGTTGTATTTATAGATTTTCGACAACACATTTGTGAAGGGGTAGCACAACAAAGGTCTGGATTTGATCTTGAGGATTGAATGGTGAAGGATGAAGAAGGCTAAGCTGATCATGGGGATTGTTCCTCCCTAGAAAAACATCTTGCCAAAGGATAGGGAGAATCAAAGGAAGGAGATTGGAGAAGATTGCATGTAAGTTTGTCTCCATAGCTTTCCCATGAATGCCAATTGAATTAATTAGATGTTTCATATCTAATTTTATTGGTGAGTGAATAGAGGAAATTGCCTTTATTTAATATTTTGATTTATTCAAATTTAGCAAAAGAGAATGATTAATTTAATAAAACAAATATTTGGCATTTGTTTATTAAATAAATATAGAAGAGATATGATAATTAAACAACAAAGTATTTAAACTTGTTTATTTAATTAAGATAGAATAAATGAATAAATATAGAAGAAATAATAATGATAATAATTAAATAAAACAAAGTATTTAAATTTGTTTATTTAATTAAGAGGAAATAATATGCTAATAGAAGAATTAAAAGTGAACTGTATAAATAAATATTTCTATTTATTCGATAGTAGAGGAATTTAAGATTAATTAATCAAATAAATCATATTTAATTAATTATATTCTCCAAACCATTTTTAGGTGTATACAACCTTTAGGTTTTCACAAAATTTTCATACCAAAAAAATAATGTAACAAGCCTAAATTAGTCATGTTTGAAATTGATTATTGAATTTAGACTTAAAATCACAAATTAAATTGTTAGAACTAGAAGTGATAATCAAATCGTCAACATATAAAATAATGATCACAATATCATTTTTACTATGTTTAATACATAAATTTAGATCATTTTTACTTCTAATGAAACCTTGAGATTGAATGAAAGAATTAATGCTAGAATACCATTCTCTAGGAGATTGTTTTAAACCATAAATTGATTTCCTTAATTTTGAAACAAGATGTTCATTACCTTTCTCAATAAAACCCAAAGGTGGAGACATAAAAAATATCTTCATGTAAATTACCATTTAAAAATGCACTTTTCACATCCATTTGATGAATGGGCCAATGAATGCACGAGAAGATAAAGAGATAAATAATTTAATAGTTGGAATTTTAGCAAGTGGAGCAAAAATTTCATTATAATCTAGGACTTCCACTTGGTAGAAGCCTCTAGTATCTAATCTAGCTTTAAATTTTATAACCTCATTATTTGCACTAAACTTAGTTTTATATAACCATTTACATGAAACAATATTTTTTCCTTGAGGTAAAGGAACTAAATCCCAAGTTTAATTTAAAATTAATGTGTTATATTCTTCTTGCATAGCCTTTTCCTAAAGAGGCTTTTATATATTTTTTATAATTTTGAGGATCATTTTTATCCATAAATTTAGACATCAAATAATAATTACAATAGTTTTCTTTCCTACCCTTATATTGATTCATTCTATTTAAAATATCCTCACTTTCTTGCATAAAAAAATTAAGCCATTTAGGATTTCTTTTATATGTAGGAGCATCATCACTTGAATTATATTCATGATGAGAATGTTCAACATGCTCATCCTCACTATCATGTTGAATAAGAGATTTAGTAGGAGGGTTTATATAAGGAAGATTATCCTTAATAACAACAACTTTAGTTTGAGAAGATCCATTATTATGCACTCTAGAACAATCATGAACACTATTTTCAACAATACATACATCTCTACCAACTTTAACTTTGTTAGTGATAGGATTATAAAATCTATAAGATTTAGAATGTTCATCATAGCCAACAAAAATATGATAAGAAGATTTAGGATCTATTTTTAAAATTTTTTCGAAAGGTTTACGAACATACAAAAATTGAGCCAAAAATTCTTAAATGGTTAAGATTAGGTTTCCTACTAGACCAAGCCTCTTCAAGAGTTATATCCTTTAAGGATTTTTAGGAGTCTTATTAATAATATAAGTAGCACAAAATATTGCTTCAGTCCAAAATTTATAAGACATATTCTTAGCATGTAACATACATCTAGTCATTTCATTGTAATAGTTCTATACTTTATTTCTACAACACCATTTCATTGAGGCGTACAGGGAATGGTTAGCTCATTTTTTATATAAATTTGAAATAATTGAATTGTGATTTCAAAAAAAACCTAGCTTGTGGTTTACAAAAGATCATTTACACTAAAAAGCTTGTTAGTATAAGTTTTTGTAGATTTAATGATGAAAATTTTGTTATATTTTTTAAAACTAATATTGTAGATTTTTTTTTTTATATATTTTTATTTAAATTTGAAAAAAATATTTATTTAAAGAAAACTTTGAATGAATATTTGAAAAACAACTATAAATTACATGTATTAGTAAAAAATTATTTCTTACACAATAAAAGGATTAGAAAAAATTAAAAATAAAAAGAATTTTAAACTCAATTTTGGCTCTTCTCTTCTTCTCTCAAAAAATTACCTCCAAGAGAAGTGCTCTAAATAATGATAAACCTTCAACAATTTTCACTCAAACAAGGATTAGAAAAACCTTCTCTGATACCACAAAAGGAATAATAAATAGGATAAATATAAAGTACTAATCCAAGAGAAATTGTTTGAAGGAAAATATTACCATTAAGATGAGAACCATGAGCAAGAACACTAACATTCAAGATGAGACACAAAATTTTGTAAGGGGAAAACAAAGAAAGAGCCCCTAATATTATGAATATGGTATAAAGCCTAAGAATATTACAAGGAGAGGGAGAGAGAGAGAGAGAGTAGATTGTTTCATGTCTAGAATGAGAGAAGCACCTCAAATAAATAGAGGCAAGAAAAGAGTTCAATAAGTAACTCCCATATCAATGCATGCCACCTTTCATCCTATGCATGTGTAAGGTATCAAAATACTCATAAGGAGGAGGCTACACCTAAGCTTTAATATTACTCTAAAAAGGAATTATAAAAAATGTTTCATTCTAACATATGTGTGAGAATACTCAAATAAGACAAAAGACTTGTAGGTATCCCTTTGGAATAATCCTACAAGTATCTAAATAAAAAAACTAGTAAATAATCTTCCACTGAGTAAAAATTAATTCCTAACATTGTTATGGTTATATTTTCCTTTTTTCAATCCTTTAACCTAATTTCAAAGTAGAAATTCACTGCCATGATGACCTTTTTATATTGTAATATTGTTTAGAGTTTCCTTTATGGGGACAACCATTCTTTATACAAAATGTATTTATGTATATTAAAATATACGTTTGAATATATCATTATTTATAAAATACTTACAATATTTAAGAAGAGTGCAAAAAATACATTTGATTAAATCAGACATGTTAAAAAAAGATGTAGTTTTCAACATTGTTCTACAAATAAAATGGGTTTTGAACTTGTGACCTAAATTTTATTACTATTGGTCATTAAAATCTATTGCATAGGAATTACTCAATGGATTTTCTCACATTTATTTAAATACATGTTAGTTTGACTCTTTTAAACAACCAAGTGTCTTTGCATGTGTATTCAAGGTCTATAGGTACCTTTTTTTTTATAGAGAATACTATTTAAAATGTTATTAAAAATTAGAGCTTGAGTTACTTTTCATAGTATTAAGAAGATAAAATAAAACATTCTCTTCTTGTAATATATTTTCTTGATTAGTTTTGAAAATCATTTTTCATGGGTGTTATTTTTTATAATTTTGATAATATTTTTTTTCAAATTGCAATAGCAATGGAAAAAATGTACATCTACTTTTTCTCTTTATTTTGATTATCTTTTATGTAGTTTAATGTATACAAGTGGTAAAAATTTTATTTGTTTTGGGTACATGGCTTATCTATATCTACCTCCATTTACATTCATTATTAAGAACTAGTTTTTGTAAGTGCCTAAAATTGTATGGGCATACATGATATTTGATGATAATTTAGAAGTTAAATTTATAATCCATGTGGTGTGAATTAAATTTTCTATTCCATTTTACTCTAATGAAAGTGTCATATTAGCCCTTAAAACACCCTTTGATATTTTTCTTGGCCTCTCCAGTCTTTTTCCTTGTATTCATATCCTCATCCTTGCCAAAAAGTCATTTTTAAGCCTTTAACTATTAAGGTCACCCAAGTACTATCAAGGTTAATTGTGGGGCCATAAATTTTCCTAAGAATCTCAATGGTCACCCAAGTAGGATTTCTTGGTAAAAGAGGTGTACTACATTAGTAAAATGGGTAAACCCACATGCAATAGGGGAAACCTTGGTTTTCTATATTGATGCATGGAAACTCTACATTTTTTGTTTTTCTCCACCATTTTTACTTCTAAATCTGAACTCAATTGAGTATTGACTCCACCTACCTTGTATTTATCTTGAGTTATCTCCAAAAATCATGATTTTGATAATAGACACCTAAAATTGACCATCATCATTTCTTGAATATTTGCTCTATAATTGATTGAATACAACCCTTATTTAATTAATTATCTAATTTTCATCCCTTTTTAGTTAAATAATATTTTATTATTTAATTAATAAAACAATTGTTCATCCACTATTCATCAGCATTGGAGTAAATGGTTTTTACCATTTATCCATCTAAGCTTACTTAGGGATATTGCATTTAGAATAGTTCGCATTTAATCGTTTTGGGTGATTTTTTCCCATGTGGGTAGTTTTACACCTGTCACCTACTTTTATGCCTTTATAAGGCACTTTGTATAATATGTAAATCATCTCATTCATTTTTTGTTTTCTCTGGTGAAATAGCCAGTGCGCTTCTCTCACTCATTCATGAAGGTTTATTGGAAAATGTTTCTCTTGGGTTATTTTCTCTAACATGGTATCAGAGCTACCCAATCTGCAACTCCTTCCTTGAGATTTTTTGCTAGAGATTGTTGAGATCATTTGTTTGTTGGAAATCATTCGGCATTTGAAATTTGCTAAATTTTAAAATTGCTTCATTCTCCCTTTTCTCGATTATTTCAATTACCTCTTGTTGGCAGCAAATTTGAATTAATCTTGGAGGTGTTCTATTTTCAGACACCATGTAGTTTTGGAGAAGTTGTGTTTGAAGACCTATTGGCTAGTACGTTTTTTTCCTAAAAGGCATGATTTTCCTCTTGGAGGTGTTTTTTTTTGGCTGCATTTTGTGGAGGCCTAAAATCTTCAATTGGGTGCTGATTCTTGCTTGAGATGCCATGATTTCCTTAAAGAGGCACTTTTTTTTTGAAGTGGGCTAATTTCTTTGTGAGGAACTTGCAATTCTATCTCAAAATCCTCATTGGAGGAATTTTTTTTGGCTGACGATTACTAGAGGCACTTCCCTATTGTAGACTTGCATGAAATCTAGAAAGCTCATTTTTCATATTGGATGCAAGGATTCTTTTTCTATGCTAGGTGTTTATTTTTTGTCTAGTGAGAGGGAAGCATGGAAGGTGATTTACATATACATTCCTTTCTTCCAGGTATTGTGTGTTCCATTTGCAGGCTGAATCTATAGTCGAGGCCCTCTTTTGTTGTGCATTTCCTTCTAATTCTCAGCCCTAGTGAAACATTTTTTCAAACTTTATAATTATAAAGTTTTCAATCAAATATTTTCTCTAGGGCTTGGAGGTGGGCCCATACATTGTGATCTGGGCATTTCTTCTGGACATTTATCCCGCATTCATTATGTGGAGACATTCTTTGTGCCTTAAATTTTCCAACACTTGCATTATGTTGTGAAGTTGTTGCAAGGTTCGTGGGAAGTGTGGTCTACTTGTGTGATCTTGGTGATTTTTGTGGAAGCTTTGCAATAAGGTAAATTTTCCTATTTTTACTGATTTGAAGGTTTTATGTTTTTGTAAATTCGGAGAATTATCTTGTCATTATGGGTTTTTCATTTCACCCTTCTCTAATCATCTTGAAAAGGGAGAACTATACACAATGGAAAGATGCTATTTTGAAGCATTTGGGATGGCTTCATCTTTTTCCATGTCTATATGGTCTTGTTCCTCAAATTGGTACTTCTTGGAGCAAGAATGTTGTTTGGTGTTCCAAAAGAGATCATGTTTTTAGAGTGAATTCTCTTCATTTTGATGATAACACATTGAGTTTCATTGATGACATTGAGTGTCCTCATGGTCTATGGACCAAAATTTGGGAGCTATATGGAGATCTTGATACTCCACCCTTCCCACACGATCTTGCTTAAGATTGTCTTGTACCTCTTGATGATATAAATAATATACCATATGACTATGATACATTATACAAGTTTGCTTCCTTGGAACACCTTGCACATCTTGATGATGAGGGTTCCACTCCTACTACATAGATACCTATTTGTCCATATTCATTGGTTGCTACTTTCCATGATCCTGATCAACATGATGCATACTTTTTTCCCAATCCACCTCATTGGGATTCTTATCTTGTAGACATATTATTCTTGTTTGTGGAGTCTCACATTTATGATTTGTACAAAAAAATTGATGATGTTCATCTCATCAAGAAGGATTTGATTTCACTACTTCAGATGTGATGAGAGAACCTTCATACCCTCTTGTTCTTTCTTCTTCTCTTCTAGTGTCACAGTTTGGCATTGAGTTGGAGTATTTTGAGCAACATTCAGAGGAATCATTTTCTTTGGAGGTCAATGTGTTTAAGTCTTCATTAGATCCTGATTTTGTTATGGTATCATTTAACATCAACATGGAGCCATTTGAGCATCCTTTAGAGAGCTCATACTTCCTGAGACTTCCTTCCTCATCTCTTGGTGTGGAGTTTCTTCATACACTAGTGGATCAATTGGTTTTCTTCCCAAGGAGGGAAATATTATTTACAAGCATTGGATAGTGTTTTGTCTTCATGCATGCACCATTGGCATAGGTTATTCTTCATTATGGGGTTTATGATATATATCATTTTTTCCTTCCTATGGGGGGACCATTTATTGTATATAGATGATGTATGTATTCCTTGGCGGTGTGATTGAGTCCTCCATCCATGCATCATTTTTTGTTTTATTTTCTCTCTTTTGGAGAGGGGTTTTTTCCCATAGGGTTTTTCTCCTTTTCTCCAGTTGTGAGAGAATTTTTTGCATTGTAAATGGGTACCTAGCATGGTTGTATAGTTGGGACCCATACTACATCTTCTTTTTTGCATAATAATTCTCCATAAGTTACACTTAAGGGGGGGTATTGTCTGAGTAAATGGATTTTACCATTTATCCACTTCAGCTTACTTAGGGACATTGCAGTTAGAATCTAGTTTGCATTTAATCATTTTGGGTGGTTTTTTCCTATGTGGGTAGTTTTACACCTGTCACCTATTTTTATTCCTTTATAAAGCACCTTTTTACAATATATAAATTATCTCATTCATTTTTTGTTTTCTCTGGTAAAATAGGTTGTGCACTTCTCTTACTCATTCAGGAAGGTTTATTGGCAGATGTTTCTTCTGGGTTATTTTCTCTGATAATTAGTATTTACCCACATTCCATTTCAAACCTAAATAACTTAATAATTATTCCCCATCCTCATCCAAAAACTTATATAAATGCCCTATTTATTTAATTATCTATTTTATTCACTTTTCATTAAATGGGATAAAATAAATTAGACCCTTAATCCCCCACTTCAACAAAAAAATCCTTTTCAAACCCCTTCAAATCACCCACATTCTCTAATGTGTATAAAGGCATAACTTTTTTGTACGCATGATATGGGCCTTTGTACATTTGGCATGGTTTTGGTACCATATCACATGGGTCAAAGGACTTTCCCATCTCTTAAGGGTACTCTAAAGTACCCCTTCCATCTTGTCCAACCAATTTTCCCTAGAAGAATCTCCACCCTTTATTTTCTCCTATATCCCTTTCCATCTCCCTCCATCTCCAATCAAATGAGTACAATTTTCCTCCTCTTATCTTCCCATGTATCTCAACCATTGTGAGTTATTCATGTCGTCCTTTAATCCTAACCATTTAATTTTAAAGAAAAAATATATAATTTGGATGTTATCCTAAGTAACATAATTAAAATACTCAAATGAAACCTTATGATACTAGAAATAGAACTCACATCCAGCCATCCATTAGCACAACCACCATGCCATGGTAAAAAAGGGTTAATTTGGTGAGATATTTTAGGTTTTCATAATGTAAATTGTTAACTCACACTTAATGATGAGTGTTGCTTGTATATTGGGTAGAATAGATTAATATATTTTATCATATTCTTGCATGCTCAGATTTTCATTTGCATAATGATTGATAGTTCCTTCCCCTCATTATACTTTTGATTGGAATTACCAACCTCTTTAAACAACCTCATTTTAATTACCAAATGGTGTTTGGTTTTTGATATTTGGTTCAATCCTCTTTTGTGAGTTTGATTCTACTACCTCTCTAGACCTATAGTTGTTGAAGTAGGCTAGTGAGTTTATTCTTAGATATATCTAGGTCAATTTTCCATTGAATATCTATACTCCATCAAATTCTCAATGGATTTTTTTTTTGAATCAAAGCTCCAAAGTTTTGAATATTTCTAGCACTCTAACATTTTTTCCTTTTAAAATATTAGAACTACCTATCTATAAATTTCCATTTTCATTCATTTATATTTATGGACCAAATCCTATTCCAAAATTTCTTGCAGACTCAAGAAAAATGGTAGGGAAATAATTATTGAGTTTTTACCTTTATTAATGATTACATATTTGGAAGATGGGTCAAATAAATATTAATAATTTATATAATTTCTTAAATGTGATGTGGGAATTCATAAATTGACCATATGTAACTCCCAAATTATATAGCATCAAGTAATTTATGATTGATTCTAATATGATAGGGACATGATAGATTCTATGAAAATTCATAAATGATGACTTATGGTTGGAATTTAATGGAGGATTTAAAAAAATATATTTTTGGGTGAAGATATTGAATAAATAAAATACTATTATTTTCATGTTGGATGAGTATATCATATAATTACTTATGACTTGACTATCAGTGGGAGGATGAAGAGTGTCTTCACTAGCTAAAAATAGTTAAGAATCAAAGATGAGTTGTAATGTTCTTAATGGATTCAATTGGAGAGGGAATATTTGTAAAGAAATAAATTTTGTAAAATTTTCATTTTACTATTTTTCAGCATAGTTCAATGTTGAAATTTATGTCCCAAATTCTATATAATCCAACTAGATTAGATTTGGTTGACATATTTTACCAATTTATCTAATTTTCACTACTTGAGAACTTTTTTTCAACTATAGGATTTGAGGATAAAAAATATTTTATTCTTATAGATTAGTGAATGAAACATCTTAAGTTTATTGAGGGAAATATTATATGGTTTTTATTTTCACTTCAAATATTATTTTATATTGCAACAATATTTTAATAGTTTATATTTACAAGATTTTGCAAAAGGGAGCCCTAACACATAGAAGATTAGTTAAAAATTATCAATTTTTTTCTTCATAATTATGATGTATATCACATATTAGACCAATAAGAATAATTTCATGTCATAGCACGCGAAGTTTCAATTTATGTGTACAATTTCTATCTTTTTAGTATAGTTTTTTTATCAAATCTACATAGTTTATTTAGCTTTTATCAAATGTATATGATCTTACCTTATATTTGTTGGTAAAAATGCAAATAAATCTCATTGATCAATATTTGAAATTACATCTGCATTTATAGAAAGGAGGTTTAGTGAAGTGGCTGAGAAGCAAAGTGATTGAACATGGATAGTTAAGTAACTATATACAACTAGTTACAATGTAATACGACAAAATTCTCCCTCTTATTACATTATTCCTACAAATTTAACTCATAAAATCTCTTATTCACCTTTCCAAGGGACCCCACCTTAAGGCTTACATGACAAAACTTGCTGATTACAAAATATGTATACATCTTTGTGAATATCTTCCTTGAAGAAACAAATCCTAAATCAACCAAAGTTCCATCAAGTTGTCTGTTAACCCTTGTAATGGTGTATCCCCTAGTTGAATTCCTAAGTTCTTCCTCCCATGAATTCCCAAATTATAGATTCCTTGAATTATTCGACAATAATCTATATTGGGCTCTCCAAACACATGGCTCCATCAATTTGTCTGATGACCCTCAGAAGGGTATAATTTAGATCACAACCTTGGGTGCTTGTTGGACAACCATGCATTTTGAGCTCTACATCAAACCCCTTACCTATCTCTAAACATTAAACTTCACAATATATGTATTCTTCATGTCAATCAATAACAACAAGGAAAGGAAAAAAATTAAAACCAGAAATGCTTCTCATGAAAAGCATCATCTCAAAGCGTGAAGCTATCTTGACATGATGGAAATTCCTCCATCCTCTGGTGCCACCAACCTCCAATATAACCCTATTACATTTTATCCATTTTATTTCTTAAATGAGTCTTTGGAGGCCTCGTGAAGAATAGAAAATATGGCCCTAGAAGTCTATCACAATTGTCTGAATATCCATTATCACCATTGATAAAATCATCTATATGATACTAAGAAATTATTTCAATTTTTTGAAATACACTTTCCCAAGCATTGGTAGTAAGAAGATAGATTACCTGATTAGCATAACTCAAAGAAAATATCAACTTCTTGATGTCGTACAATTCCCAAAAAACTAATTTGAGTTGCATCTTCTCTTACAAAGAAACTTACCTCCATGTTACTATAGACACTCAAAAGTTGTCCTCACAATAATCCTATTTTTCATCAATTAATTATTTGGATACTATTATTTGTTTAATTAATTCATTAACACTTTCTTCTATTCATTCATTAATTCATTTAAATAATTTATACATATTATAAGCATTTATTCATTCATAAGAATTTATCCATCCTCATAGTCAATCATTTATCCATTTCACATTACTCCATTTGCATTAATCACTAAAATATACATGCATATTAAATCATTTAAATATATAGATCCATTTAAATTATATCATTCATTAATTCGAAAATCCACTTTAAATATAATTCCTAAACCTACACTCTATCATAAATCCACTCATTTATCTCTCTCATTTCAATCAATTTCATTCGAATAAGAAATATGGGATAATTATGATAATCTTTGTTGCAAGTATGAATGAGTATGGTGGTGTGGTCATTGATGTCAACATAGTACATGATGTTGCAGAGAAAGGAATCAAGTGATTGTAGGTTGTGCATGTATAGTTGAGATGTTGTGAGTACATGGATCGATCTTTATGGTGTTGCAAGTGTAATAATATGACGAGTTTCCAAGTGCTTTTGTGGAATAGTGAAGTCAGAGTTGTGTGTATGTTTAGAATGTGCTCCGATATGTGCTCTGCATTTCTTCTGTGTTGATCTTATGCTTGTACAGATTTGAAGTGTGGTTTATAGGGTTCCCTCGGTGTTATATCCTAGACTAGAGCCTTTGGTTTGGTGGAAAGTGAAAGTTGTGTTCACCGGTGTGTAAACTGTCCAGTAGAGTTGTTTGTCTATGGACTGGGAGAAATGTTTCTTCTCCGTAGTCCTCGACTAGTTTGTTTTAGATCTTGTAAATATGGAAGATGGATTTTAATGATATTATCTATGTTCTGTCAAAGGTGTTTGTGGTTTGGTGCTCCAGAAGATGAGTTTCAGAGTTGTTGTGTGTGCCTATGCAGTCCAAATGGACTAGTGAGAAGTGTTCAGTGTATGAAGGTTGAATTTTTTGTGGATAAATCTGAAGGCATTTGAGATGTGTTCTAGTGTATGGTGAAGTGTGTCATGTGGTACACATGTTATCTTCTCATTACAGAAGCGTATACTTCAAAGTTCATTGGTGTTTTCATTAGGTTTGGTCGACCTGGTGTTTACACTTCATTCAAAGGATAAGTATCAACTAAGGAAGCATGCGATTGATTTGAGACATTGTTTTGGGTCTTTGTTAAGTGTTAGTTTGTTCCACTCTCCTTCTCTTCCATCACAGGAATGTTGAGTTTCCGAACTAATTCAAATTTGTAAAATGAAGTGTGTGTAGCCGACCTTGGAGAAAGTTTCTAAGGTTGAAGATGGTATAAATAAAAGTTGGAATTTTATTGATTTGATGTATCAAATATTCCACAAATGTAAGAAGCAGAGTGTACAAAAGTGAATTGAGGTAGTAGTACTTTAATGTGTTAGAATCCTAAAATCAGTGAGCTGACAATGTCTACAATTCTTTTGATCAAGGCTATGGATGTGTGTAATCAATTGTGGTGGATTTTTCTGTTATCTTTTGAATTGATAGGTAGTGAGCCTCCTTGTTGGATAGTGAGTCCTATTTGTAGGCAACAAGCCTTGTATCCAGATAGTGAGTCCATTTTAGGTAGTGACCCCTTTGGCAATGAGCCTCTTTGTTATCAATTTTGGAATTACTTTATATTGTGAGTTAATTCTCACCGTGTTTTTTCCCTTATTGGGTTTTCCACGTAAATCTAGTGTTTCTTGTGTTGATATTGATTTTTATTATTTTCATTTCATGTTCATACTTAATAATATAATTAAGTGGATTTGAAGTTGATAAGTTTGAGATTTGTGATTGAGTTTGGTGACAACTGATCCATGCCCCCCCATCTCAGCTATCTTGCACCTTTCAACAATTTATATCATAGCTTTAGTTCCTCGAAGGAGAGCTTAACCACTTAAGGTAGATATGATGGTGCACAATTGGTGATCCCTATGTTTGATGCATCTAACTATAGTGATTGGAAAGTTTAGATGAGTGGTTACATAATCTATCTTGGTTACAAGAATTAGAAAGCTTTTGAGACAAAGTATGTTGCATCAACAAGTGGTCCTTCTTCTGCAGATGAGATTTCTGCCTATGAGGAAAATGAAAAAGAAATGTATGAAATCTATAATGCGTTATCTAAGGCTAAGCAAACAAAATTTATTTCTTTGGGTACTTCTTATGAAGTTTGGAGAAAGTTGGAAGATATCTATGAAGTAAATTATAGAGTGAAATTGTCAAAGAATCTAATAGCTAAGCACATATATGAGAACTTGAAAATGGAAGAAGGTGAAGATATTGCAAGCTATTTTTAGAGAGTTGATATTGTAGTAAATGAATTCAAAATTCAAGGTGGTACTCTGACTGATGAAAATGTAATGGAGAATATTTCGATGACTCTACCAACGAGTTATAGTGATAAGGGTTCAGCTATTGAAGAAGTGTATGATCCTAGGAAGTTTACTAAAGAACAACTATTTGGAACCTTGACTACATTTGAGGTGAGGAAGTTTGGAAAATAAAAGGAGAATATAGAATCAACCTTTAAAGCTACAAATACAGAAGATGATCTAGATGATGATAGTTTAGATGAGTTGGGAGCAAATTTTACAAGTTGAAGAAAGGTACTAGTAAGTACAAATGTATGTTACCTTAAATTAAATGTTTAATTTGTGGCAATATTGGTCAATATGCTTCAAGATGTCTAAATAGAGCTATACACAAGAAGAACAAAGATAATAAAGATGAAAAGGATAAGAACTTCAAGAAGTTGTATTACGTTAGAGAAGATGTTGGAATTTCTGATGATGAATCTAATTTTGAGGATGATGATAATGAATGTTTGTTTCTAGCCTTAGAGAATAAATTAGTATCTACTAACTCTAGAAGATGTGCAATGGAAAGTGGTCTAGAGAACAAGAAGCAAGAGATGGAAGGTACTCTAGTTGCTTCCTTTCATGCTAGAAAAGATGAAGACTATTGGGTGATTGACAGTGGATGCTCAAATCACATGACCAGAGACAAAAGTAAGTTTACTAAACTTGAAAAATATGATGGTGGATTAGTCATGTTTGGAGATGATTCTGGAGCAAAGATTGTTGGGAAAGGAACAATTAGTTTTGATGGAAAACACATTGTTGATGATTTCTATTATGTTAAGGGCTTAAGGCATAATCTTTTGAGTGTTGGATAAATGTACATAGCAAAGGATTCAAGCTTGTGTTTCAGGATAATACTTGTGAGATCAGAAAAGGGTCTAGAACTGTGGTTGCTATAGGAAGAAGAACTTATGGAAATATTTATTTGCTTAAGGGTTTTGATGGCTAGTGCCTGGTATCTCAAGTTAATAAAAGTTTTCTATGGCATAGGAGGATGGGACATGTAAAATTTGATAATCTAATCAGGATTAGTTCAAGAGAGGTTGTCCAAGATCTACCTAAAATCATAAAGCCTACTAATACTATTTGCAGAAGTTGACAGCTGGGAAACCAAACAAGATGTAGTTTTAAAGGAAAGGAACAATCAACCATGAAAATGTTGGAATTCATTCATACTGACCTCTATGGTCCTACAAGAACATGAATTCTTAATGGTGATAGGCATTTCATGCTTTTGATTGATGATTATTCAAGAATGACATGGGTTAATTTTCTTAGGGAGAAAGCTCAAGCTCTAGATAGATTTAAAGTGTTCAAGTCTAGAGTAGAGAATGAAGTGAAACTAGAAATCAAATGTTTAAGGTTTGATAGAGGTGGAGAATTTACTTCTAGTGAATTTAATACATTTTTTGAAAAGCATGGCATAGACATTTTCTTCCTCCTAGAACTCCTCAGTAGAATTGAGTTGTAGAAAGAAAGAACCAGACTAGTCAGGAGGTTGCAAGGACTATGATGAAAGAAGAAAATGTACCTAATGTATATTGGAGAGGGGTATGTGTAGGATCATCATGGAAAAAATAGGCCCTTAAGTGGCGAAAAATTCAGAAAAATCAGAGTTAGGAAACTTGACGTAAAAATTTGAATAAGTTATCTTTATTATTTCAAAAATATGTAACAATAGAATTTGTAGAAAAATGAATGTAGTTTCTAAAAAACTAGGTTTATTTAAAAAAGGAAAAAATCTATTTGGTGAAAATTTGAAATTTCAATGCAGTAGTACTTACATTTCAGGGAAAAAATAAGTAGGTGTCTGTTTGACCACCTTAACCACAATAAAATGATAATATTTTTTATAATATTTTAGATATAAGTAGAGGACTCATGTTTAGATGTGATGCATATTTTTTTATAATTTTTTTCCAAGTAAATAATCAATTATGAATTTTTATTACAATTTTTAAAAAATATAAAAACTTGTATGTCTAACCACCTTAACTTGGTCAAACTTCATGAAATTCAATTTTTCTTTTCCTAATCCTATAGTATGTGAAGCATAGAATGTAACACATGTTTCAGATTCAAAAACTATGATATTGTTTGAAAGTTATAGATTTTTTTCAATCAACCTATCAATTAGGACTTGAGTCATAATTTAAATAGAAAATTAATAATAATTATTTATTAAATTCAAAGTATAGCATAATTTATATTGGTGGAAATCTGAGAATCTCCTTTAAAAACCCTTTTTGTTTCATCAATTTTGGGTTAAAAAAAAGTCATAAGCTACATACCCTTCACATACCCATCATATCACCACTTTTTGGCCCATCATGATCCTACACATACCCAAAGAGGAAGCCCACACTACGATTTATATTCTTAACAAAGTTCAGATCAAAGGTGACAACACAAAGACTCCTTATGTTGTGAATTGGAAAGATTCCTACAGTGAACTACTTTAGGGTGTTTGGAAGAAAATTTTACATTAAAAGAGATGATGAGAACCTTTGAAAGTTTTATTTTAGATGTGATGAAGGTATTTTTCTTGGATATTCAACTAGTAGCAAAGATTACAGATGCTTTAATAAAATATTGAGGAAGATTGTTGAGAGTGCAAATGTGAAATTTGATGAAGATATGCATAGACCGGTTGAGATAAGTGAAGTTGAACTAGATGAGCCTATATGTGGACCAGTACAAGAAGAGAACAAAGAAGATGAAGAATAGATTGAAGAAGAAGAAGAAGCTTCAGAACCTACTCCTAAGACTCCAATGTATGTATAAAAGAATCATCCAGAAGAATAGATAATTGAAGATAAGAGTGAAGGTGTAAATACAAGAAGAAAAGTGGTGGCAACTAAGGTAAATTTGTGTTTACTTTAAAAAATAGAACCTAATTCTCTATGTGAATCATGCAAAGATGAAAGTTGGGTTAGAGAAATGAAAGAAGAGTTGCAACATATAGAGAAGAAGAAGACATGGGAATTGGTACCTAGACCTATAAACAAGAATGTAATTGGTACTAAGTGGGTGTTTAGGAATAAGTTGAATGAGAATGGTGAAGTTGTGAGAAACAAATCAAGACTTGTATGCAAAGGTTATTCACAAGTTGAAGGCATGGAATTTGAGGAGACATTTTCACTTGTGGAAAGAATGGAGGCTATTCAGATGTTTTTGGTATTTTATTTTCATAAATATTTCAAGGTATATCAAATGGATGTCAAGTCTACATTCCTAAATAAAGAATTGGAAGAAGAGGTGTACATGGAACAACTAGAGGGATTTCAGTTATCATATAAATTGGACATGGTCTTCAAGTTGAAAAAGGAATTGTATGGACTCAAATAGACTCCCATAACATGGTATGCAAGGTTGGAAAAATATTTGACACAACAAAGATTCAGCAAAGGCTCTGTAGAAAACAATCCCTATTTCAAAGTTGAAGGAAACATAATGTTGATAGTGTTTGTGTATGTTGATGATATCATCTTTGGAGGAAATGAAGGTATGTGCAAGAGGTTTGTAGAGGAGATGCAAAAATAATTTGACATGTCTGCAATTTGTGAGTTGAATTTCTTCCTTGGACTTCAAGTGAATCAAAGTGATAAGGGAATATTCATTTCACAATCAAAGTATGTTAAAGAGTTGTTGAAACAGTTTGGAATGGATTACTCCAAACCAGTTAGTACCCTTATGGTGACTAGATGCAAGCTGAGTAAATATGATGAATCTCCTAAAGTTGATCAAAACATGTACAGATCTATGATTGGTGGACTATTGTATCTTACTGCTAGTAGCCCAGATATCATGCATGCAGTATGTTTGTTTACCAAATTTCAAGCAGAACCTAAAGAAGTGCATGTTACAACTCTGAAGAGGATATTCAAATATCTTAAAGGCACTCTAGATTATGGATTGTGGTATCCTAAGGATACTGACTTTACCTTGAGTGCTTTCAATGATGTAGATTGGGCTAGTTGTGTGGATGAACAAAAGAGTATGTAAGTCATGGTGCATTCTTTCTTGGAGGAAGATTGGTCTCATGGCTAAGAAAGAAATAGTATTCAGTTTCTTTATCCATTATAGAAGCTGAGTATATTGTTGCAACATCTTGCTGCACACAAGTTTTGTGGATGAAGTAAACATTGAAGGATATAGGAGTGATGTGTGATGAGCCTATCCCTATCTTCTATGATAATACAAGTTCTATAAACATTTCATAGAATTCGGTAATGCATTCAAGGAAAAAGAATATATCTATCTGATATAATTTCTTAAGAGAGAAGGTACTGGAGAATGAAGTCAAATTGAAGTATGTTCCTACAAATGATCAAATTGTAGATATATTTACTAAGGCTCTTCTGAAGGATAATTTTGGGTATCTCAAGGAGAATTTGGGGGTTATTTCCCCTCCTTCTTTGAATTAGGTGCACATGGAGGTGCACCAGTCTAGTGGATCTACAAATTATTCATTTATTTGGACTGATGAATGGGTCTACTCCACAAGGGGAGTAGGAAGTTTCATTAATGCAGTATGAGTTGTGTGGGTGCACTCCTAAGGGGGAGTGACTAGAGCTTTTTTTCTTTTCCATTGATGTCAAAGGGGGAGAGAAATTCATGTGAAAAATAATGAAAGAAAAAAGGGAAGACAAAGTATTGAGAGTGCAACAATGTTATGTAGGTTTTCTAATCTAAAAATAAAGGAGAGTACAAGAATGGTATAGATGTTATCTTTGATGGTTTTTCACATCATGTGTTGCCATCAATGACAAAGGGGTAGATTGTTGCAAGTATGAATGAGTATGGTGGTGTTTTCATTAATGTTGTCATTGATGTCAACACAATACAAGATGTTGTAGAGAAAGGAATCAAGTGATTGTAGGTTGTGCATGTATAGTTGAGATGTTGTTGATATGTTGTGATTACATGGAGCTAACATTATAGTGTTGTAGGTGTGATAATATGATGAGTTTCCGAGTGCTTTTGTGGAATAGTGAAGCCAAAGTTGTGTGTATGGTCAAAATGTGCTCTAGTATGTCCTCCCAATTTTTTTTGTGTTGATCCTATGCTTTTACAAATTTGAACTATTTTTTTATGGGCTTCCCTAGGTGTTATATCCTAGACTAGAGCTTCTATTTTGATGGAAAGTGAAAGTTGTGTTCACCAGTGTGTGAAATGGTCTGGAAGAGTTGTTTGTCTATGGAATGGGAGAAATGTTTCTGCTCCACAGTCCTCTGCTAGTTTGTTTCAGATCTACAGATATGGAGGATGGCTTGTAATGGTGTTATCTATGTTTTGTCAAAAGTGTTTGTGGTTTGGTGCTCCAAAAGATGAGTTTCAAAGTTGTGTCTGTCTATGCAGTCTGGATGGATTGGTGAGAAGTGTTCCATGTATGAAGGTTGTTGCATTTGCTATGGATGAATCTAAAGGAATCTGAGATGTGTTCTAGTGTATCGAGAAGTGTGTTATGTGGTATCATGTTATCTTCTCCTTGTGGAAGCATATAGGGTATGTGCAGGATCATCATGGAAAAAATAGGCCCTTAAGTGGCAAAAATTTTAGAAAAATCAGAGTGAGACAACTTGATGGAAAATTTTGAATAAGTTATCTATATTATTTCAAAAATATGTAAGAATAAAATTTGTAGAAAATTGAATGTAGTTTCTAAATGACTAGGTTTATTTTTTTTTAAAAATCTATTTGGTGGAAATTTGAAATTTCAATGCAGTAGTACTTAAATTTCAAGAAAAAAATAAGAAGTAGGTGTCTGTCTGACCACCCTAACCACAATAAAATATTTTTTTATAATATTTTAGACATAAGTAGAGGAATCATTTCCGATGTGATGCATATTTTTTTATAATTTTTTCCAAGTAAATAATTAATTATGAATTTTTTATTACAAATTTTAAAAAATATAAAAACTTGTATGTCTAACCACCTTAACTTGGTCAAAACTTCATGAAATTTAATTTTCCTTTTTTTTAATCCTATAGTATGTGAAGCATAGAATGTGATGCATGTTTTAGATTCAAAAAATGTGATACTGTTTGAAAGCTATAGATTTTTTTCAACCATCCTATCAATTAGGACTTTAGTCATAATTCAAATGGAAAATGAATAATAATTATTTATTAAATTTAAAGTAAATCATAATTTATATTGGTGGAAATATGAGAATCTCCTTTAAAAACCCTTTTCATTTCATCAATTTTGGGTAAAAAAAACTCATCAGCCACATACCCTACTAATACCCATAATATCACCACTTTTTGGCCCATCATGATCCTACACATACTCTATACTTCAAAGTTAAATGGTGTTTTCATTAGGTTTGTTTGATTTGGTGTTTACACATCATGTGAAGGATAAATATCAATTAAGGAAGTGTGCAATTGATCTGAGATATTTTTTTGGGTCTTAGTTAAGTGTTGGTTTGGTCTACTCTCATTCTCTTCCACTGTGGGAATGTTGAGTTTCCGGCCTAATTTGAATTTTTAAAATGATGCATGTGTAGCCAACCTTGGAGAAATTTTCTAAGGTTGAAGATGGTATAAATACAAATCAAGATGTTATGGATTTGATGTATCATATATGCCACAAGTGTAAGAAGTAGAGTTTGAAAAAGTGAATTGAGGCAGTATTAGTTTAATGTGTTATATTTCTTAGAGTAGTGAGCTAACAGTGTCTACAATTCTTCTGATCAAGGTTGTGGGTGTCTGTAATCGATTGTTGTGGATTTTTTTGTTATCTTTTTTATCTGTAGACAGTGAGCCTCCTTGTTGGATAGTGAGTCCTATATGTAGGCAGTGAGCCTTGTATTTGGATAGTGAGTCCTTTTTGGGCAGTGAGCCCTTTGGTAGTGAGCCTCTTTGTAATTGGTTTTGGAATTACTTTATATTGTGAGTTAATCCTCACCGTGGTTTTTCCCTTATTGGGTTTTCCATGTAAATATGGTGTTTCTTGTGCTCATATTGCTTTCTATTATTTGCATTTCATGTTCATACTTAATAACATAATTAAGTGGATTTGAAGTTGATAAGTTTGAGATTTGTGATTGAGTTTTGTGACAACAGATTCAACCCCCCTCTTAGTTTTCTTGCGCCTTTCAACAATCTCCATTTCACTCTTTTATCCCACATCTTTCCCACAACTTGAATTTACCCCATTAGGACATTTATATAAGACCTCTCCCTTCTCTCAAAAAAGTATATTGACATTCAATTTGGAGATTCAATTTCGATAGTATAATCCTCTCTTCCATTCATCATAGTCTCTTGTTGCATTTGTGTTTGAAAAAATATGAGAGCACCAAATGCATAAGTCAATATCTTGGTGAATAGGAGAACAATGGAGTTGATTTTCTTTTGAATGCATGTGTTTTGCATTTTTCATAGTTCAATTTACATTTTAACATGTGCTTTCATTCAATAAAAGCTTCATTGATGTTATGTTGAAATCTTGATTTTGGGTTTATAGATTAAATAATTAAGTTTTTTATTTTTCAACACACATATAATGGTGAACCTGACATGAAATTCAGTCTCATAACATGTGATGGTTGTAGGGTTTTCAACATATGAAAAATTTTGCAATGATAAAAAATTATTATTTCTTTTCTATTTATTGCATATTGCATGCATGATTCCTTTTTATTGTATCCCTTTCCATATTTACACATGTACAATCTTTGTGATTCTTAACTAGATTGTGCATGTACAACCCACAACTGGTTTCCAAACTTTGTTGTTCGCCTTTGGAGCTTTTATTTGGTTTTATTTTCTTCTTTCCCTTGACATTGTCTTTTATCTCATTACTTGTTGAATCATTATTTGCATTTGGACTATCAAATTGCATGGTTAACTCACGCTGTTAAAATATCCTTAACTGCAGAATCAATGGTTTCACTAGTAGAGATGTTGAGCATGGAAACACTATGAAGTGCATGAAAATATCATGTTGCACAAAAGCTTTCAAAAGAGTATCATATTTTTTGTGTCTTGTTTTCTTTGATTTTCCTCTGGAATGAGGTCAAACCTGCACAAATTGTGCAATAAGAAACTTCCCTTGCCAAATACGCATTACGGAACTTGCGCAGCTGGTGCATGTCTTTGAAAAATTATTTTATTAAAATCCATAAATCTATAATCATCATTGTATGGAATAGTTCAAACACCTTGTCTACATTTCCACAATTTGCATACATGTAATTTGGAATTGAAATATCAAACAAAACTCTTCTATTCTTCATGCCTTGGTGGAAGTCATTGATTTACTTGAAAACTAGTTTTGCAAAAGGACAATCCATCTAAGAAACCCTCCTACAGCGAGTGACACCAGATCTCCTACTGGAATTTGGTTGATTTCAATATGAGGGTCTACAACCAAGGCCTTGTTTAGCTAAGTTACAAAATCCCTGTAATATCATACATATTTCCTTAGTGGGGCATTGAGTGGAGCCAACACTGATCATTTTCATAGAGTCTTGTCATACCTAATCACTCCCCTAGTCTTTAGGTTAGTTCAATCAACCTCTTGTGGTAATTGAGATAATTGCCTCTGTCTACAATCTTTGCACGAACTTGAGAATGGTGTTTTAGCTTTCTGTGGTTGGATGTTGTGCTTGAATGTTTATTGAAATGCTTACAATCCACTTCACGATGTTTTGATGAATGAGTTGATATCCACTTGAAGTGACTATCAAATAATTTACAATCTCAACAAATACGTTTTGTGTATGCCTACAATCGTGGCATAATCTTTTCCTCTAAATCTTTCAGTTTTCTACGCCCCTCTTTGTTTGTTGATTAGATTTATATTTTTTCCTAATTTGGTTTAGGTTAGAGTTAGATTATTTTAGGATTTATTTTTATCAATTTAGTTTATATTAGTTTCGATTAATTACTATTGTTAATTTAATTTTTAGTTTAGTTTTAATTTAGTTTAGCTTTAATTTAGTTTAAGATCTAATTTATATTTAATTTTTAATTTATATTTAATATTAAACTTGGATTTAATTTAGAATGTAGATTTAATTTAATTTAGGATTAATTTAGTTTAGAATTAATTCTAATTTAGATTTAAATTTTGTTTAGGTTTAAACTTTTAATTTAGATTAATTATATTCTATAGTAAATGTTAGTTTTATTTTTAGTTTAGTTTTTTAATTTTGGGGATAATTTCGTTGAGTGGGATTTTTTGCAGGTTCACATGTCAAAGAATTGAAAAATAAAAAAATTAAAACTCTTGTTTGTCGAAGAACATTGACTCAAACTACTAATTGGTTTGTTGCAGGTTTGATTGTTAGAGAATCTAATCTTGAAAAATTTTGTATTATTATTTTTAGATTAGATCACACTTCGATTGATGCTTAAAAAGAACATTGTTTGTCATGTTTGGTGCACTTTCATATTATGTGTTACCCGAGCTAGTGTGTATGTATCCTCTCCCCTTGCACACTTGTATGATCCTAGGTGACGAGAAATACACATTGGTCTCCTTTTTAATTTTAGTAGAGGTTTTCCTGGGGATTTCATCACCCTAGGGTTTGACCTCTAGTACATTTTATAGTGGGCTATATCAAAGGGGGGAGAACAAAAGTTGTACCACAAGGAGTGGCTAGCATCATTCGAAGCTAAGAAGCAAGGCCCTTGATCCACCGAGAATTACTGGTGATGAGAGTGCGAGTGGGTCTCTAAATTCTTAGGCTATTATAGATGGGTTCTCTATTCACAATAATCCCCTATTAGACACCTCTTGTTTTAGTAGCCAAAATCCTTCTATTTACTGGCACAAGAGGTGGAACCTTTGAAGTTGTCCCACGTTCTCATAGTTCAAAGTTGAGAGAGAAAATTCCTTGAGATCTTCGGGTCTTTGGGAATTCAAATTTTGGTGCACTTGAGAAGTGAGTGTCATGGAGAGGATCCAATGCCACAAAACTTCTAGGGTATCCACTATGAATAAGTGTGTCTAGAGAAATCCAAGTGGTAATCCAACAAATATTGGCTCTGCCAACCTATGATTCACACTTGAATGTTATTTTATTGCAATAATCAAACAACATTCCGAATAAAAAAAAAACTCAATACATTTTGTTTTATGTGTGTTTCTTTCAAACAAACAAGCAAACCTTATAGCTTAAAATTGCAACACTTCACAGCTTCATACCAAGCAACATTCTCAAACAAAATAATCAAATCAGGTCAAACTCTTTCCAAAATTAGATTCAAACATTTGAGATCCATTTTCAAACCAACTTCTTGTTGTGATTCATATTTAAAACCAAAAAATTGCTCCATTCACCTTGCATACCATCATTCCATTATTAGGTCACTATTTTGGGTACCTTAGCAATCCTCATTACTTGCATATTTGAACATCCAATTAGGCTACCTTTTTCAAACTTTTAGGCTTGGCAGCTTGTGGATTTAAGGATAGAAGAACTCTCTATACCTTGGTACAAATAATTGCTTCAACAAAATATTTTCATTTGAACAAGTCACTTTTTAACTTAATCCTTTGTAATTCCAGGTGAAAATTTCCTACTCACAAGTCTAGTTGGGAAACTCACCTTGTCATTCTTTTCACTTGTCCTAGAAAAAGGCCATTTGAAAATCCTAGTTGAAAAATTGGTTTACCTTTGGATGGTTAGTGATCCTATTCTTACATCTTTCAAAAGTGTTTAAGCCCTCAAGTTCACTGTTGCTATCCCTCACTTCTTAGTCATTTGCATCGTTCATACTACAACATAACATCCAACATTATCATTATCACTTTTATTCTTGTTGCATACATTAGACATATTTTATCCTCAAAATACCAAAAATACTAAAAAATAGTTGCATTATCTTTAAGCACACCTTATTTCAAAAATACCAAAAAAAATAGTCTTAGTCTCATACTTTCCACCTTCATTTTGAGTAATTCTTATATGGTTGAATCTATATTGCAAAAGAAATGTCAAGCAATGGATCTTTTTCATGATGATGATGACCTTTACAATTACACTAGCACCCTCAACTTTGAAAATACCACTAATGATCCCCACAACAATACCAACCTTGAGAGTCATGACCATGCCAACTTGGGCTCTACATCCTATAAAGAACCAAAGATGCAAAATCCTTTTGAACAATTCCTTATTAGAGACAAGGATGGAAATGTGTTCATAGAAGAAGTAGAGGTTGCTACACAAAATCTTGATGTTTCCTCTCTTGTGGATGAAATTATCATGTTGGACCCCTAACGATATTTAGCCAAGCTTTTACATGAAGGAGTTCAACTACCTCAAGGATTTGATGTTAATACTTTACGAGCACTAACATCACCCAAGAACAAGACATAAAGAAGCCAAGGAAAATATACACCACAACCAAACACTTCCATATCCATTAGAACAACAACCCAAAGTACCAAAACTACCAACACTTCATCCATCTTTGTGACATAATCTATGTCACAACCCCTAACACAAACCACATTGCAACCATTATTCACAATGCAACCCTTTGGCTCAACATTTACTCTTTTTGGGTCATCATCTCAAGCCATAGGGGCCCATCCACATCTAACATCCTTGGTAGACCTAAGGAAATAAGGGTTCTCATCCAAGGATCTCAATCAAATACAAACACAATGTCACAAGGTCCTCATGTCAATATAAACACCTTTCAAGGACAAAACACGAACGCCCCACATAGTCAAAATATAAAAACTTCACAAGGTTATAATCCTTTTCAATAAGAACAAGCATCAAAAATGTCAAAAACTCTTAACATATCATATGGGGATCCTTTTTTGGTAACCAAAATATACACAGGTCACAACACACCCAACAAATGGAACATAGCTCAACCACTTATCACATCCCAACTTACACATCACACATTCATACTCATGGACACAATCAAAATCCACCACATAAGCACAACATTCTGAACCAAAAAATGTCATCAACAAAATATGGGATCACACAACAAAAATATGGGACCTCATTACAATGTTACTAACAATCGTGTAATAGACACATTGAATGCCTAGTTGGCTGCCTTATAAAAACAAGTAGAAGGGATGAAAATTTCAAACAAGAAGACATAATCATCACATGATTTACATACCCATATAACACTAGAAAATACATGCTTCCTTTCCCTCCTAGGTATATCATCACTACCTTCACTAAGGATAAGGGAAAGAGCAATCCTATTGAGCACATATGAGAATTCACTGCTACTTGTGTGGATGTTGAATATGATTACTCCTACCTTTTGAAACTCTTCCCTAGAAGTCTTATGGGGCCAAAACTTGAATGGTTTGCATTGATACCTAAAGGGTCTATAAATTCATGGGATGACCTCGCTAATAAATTCATGGAGAATTATGCTTATAACATTGAAAATGATGTCACAATTTATACCTTATTCCACTTAACATAAGATGAAGGAGAGCCATTTATTAATTTATTCCAACAATGGCATAGTATGGTGAGTTGATGTCCTATCAATATTATTGAAAAACAAAAAGTGGACATGTTCAAAGAAATCCTCAATCCAAAGTTTAAACACCCTCTACAAGTACATTTTTGTGCCACATTTGTAGACTTAGCTGAGAAATGAATGACACTTGAAAAAGTCCTAATCGCCCAAGCTGAACTTACATATGGCAAAAAAACCACACACAACCAACAAACCTATAACTAAAAAATCAATTTTTAGTCCCGTCATAAGAATGTAACAAATGATGGAGTGTATGTGCAGGATCATCATGGAAAAAACGGGCCCTTAAGTGGTGAAAAATTCAAAAAAATTAGAGTTAGGAAACTTGACTTAAAAATGTGAATAAGTTATCTATATTATTTCAAGAATATGTAAGAATAGAATTTGTATCAAATTTAATGTAGTTTCTAAAATACTAGGTTTATTTAAAATATATATATATATATATCTATTTGGTGAAAATTTGAAATTTCAATGTAGTAGTACTTAAATTTCAGGAAAAACATAAGTAGGTGCCTGTCTGACCACCCTAACCACAATAAAATGATAATTATTTTTATAATATTTTAGATAGAAGTAGAGGACTCATGTCCCAATGTGATGCATATTTTTTTATAATTTTTTTCCAAGTTAATAATTAATTATTAATTTTTAATTACAAATTTTAAAAAATATAAAAACTCGTATGTCTGACCACCTTAACTTGGTCAAAAATTCATGAAATTCATTTTTTTTTAATCCTATATAGTATGTGAAGCATAAAATGTGACACATGTTTCAAATTCAAAAAATGTGATATTGTTTGAAAGATATAGATGTTTTTCAACTAGCCTATCAATTAGGACTTAAGTCATAATTCAAATAGAAAATGAATAATAATTATTTATTAAATTCAAAGTAAAGCATAATTTATATTACTAGAAAGCTGAGAATTTCCTTTAAAAACCCTTTTTGTTTCAACAATTTTGGGTAAAAAAAGTTGTCAGGCACATACCCTACACATACCCACCATATCACCTCTTTTTGGCCCATCATGATCCTGTACATACCTTGGAATTGTAGACACGAAAGTTGTGAACAAAATAGGTCCCACATTGAATCTGAAAACATCCAACACAAACAATAACACACCATATGTTTCCAACCAAGCAACTAATGTGATACAAAATAATAAACAACGGGGACCCCCAAGACAATAAGGGGAATACACACAAAGATAATACAATCCTTTATTGGAACCAATCGAATCTATCCTAAAGAAGTTAGTACAATCAAATGTCATATAACTCCTAGAGCCTAAACCATGCAACCTAGGACAATTCAAACCCTCATAGTGGGAGGACAATGCCTCTTTTGACTACCACCGGATCAAAGGGCATAAAACCTTGTCATGTCATCAGTTGAAGAACATGATTCAAGACCTAATTGAAAATGCTACCATAGAGGTTGAGGGACAATAACAAACTTCCTATAAATACCATACAATTTTCAAGAATCCATTGCAAGACCATGGAAAACCCTCCAGTTCAGGTCAAAAGATAGATCACCATGCCAATTATACCAATTCTTGTTTGGACTACACAATTATTAACCCCATCTAAGTTGTTGATGGTCATGTTAACATAATCACCATTAATAAGCAACCTAAAATTGTCGTTACTGCTTGTAGAGCTAAGATTACCATATTTGATCCTCCTCCAAAGCAACCAAAATCCAAAGCCCAATACAATATTGTTGAACAATTAGGAAAGAAACCTAAACATATTTCCACTCTTGAGCTTTTGTGGAGCTTCTGTGCATATCACCTAAACACAAAGCTATCCTTGATAAAGCTCTAAAAGAAACCTATGTTCCTACCGACCTAAACACCAACTAATTTGAATTCATGGTTGGATATTTGGGAAAATCCCACCATGCCTCCTTTTCATATAAATATTACCCTATATCTAAATCAAACCATAACGACCCATTACACCTTGAGGTCTTCATCAACAAACACAAGGTCATACGAGTCCTAGTAGATGGCAAAGCCGGATTGAAAATTTGCACTTTAAAACATGAGAATGCATAGGGCCTCTTTGAAGAATGTGTGGATACAATGAAGAGGATTGTCATCAAATCCTATGATGACAAAGAATTTTCTTATAAGGGTGTTATCACACTACCTATCAAGGTTGGACATGTAGTACTAGATACCACATTCGAAGTCCTAAATCTTGAACTACCATACAACTTATTCCTTGGACAACCATGGATCCATTCCATGAAATTTGTTCCATCCACATACCATCAATGTCTGAAGTTTCCTCATGAAGGAACTGAAATTAAAATCATAGGAGATACCAACCCCTTTCAATATTGCAACAATATGAGAGGGAATACTAAATTCCAAGTGCTTGTCAACCAAGAGGACTCATCATCTCACTAGATTGATCCATCTTCATTAACCAATTCATCCACTCCATTTACCATGGCATCAAACCCCAAGTTCCAAGTCCATGATATGGGATATGGAGAATACCATATGGATAATTTATAGACAAAATAGAATGCTAATGTCGTTGAGAAGGTTCAAAATTCTAACACTGATGTCAATTTAGATAGCTACAAAAGGAATGTGAAAATATGGTCATGCTTGGATTGAAACCTTTTGGGACCCTGATGATGCATCAACCTTTGCCATATCCACTTCTCAAACTTTTCATATCCATGACAACCACATGTTTGACCAGGACATCTATGATAACCCACTCTTTAATCATGACCCCACTAAAGATACCCAACCATCATCCTTCCATCCCACCTTTCTTGGGATAGGATATGCATCTCTTATTGTTGCCTCTACTAGCCCATCTTGCTAAGTCATTAAGGATATGCAAGCTTCCTTTGATGTTATCAGTATCAAAAATGATAGTCCCAAATACTTTGTTGATGGCATCCATACTCCCATTTGTCCACTAAACATTCCTATCACTTCACCTATTTCATTCATCTCACTCACATCCATTTGGATCATAGACATGGATCAATAAGTCATATCACAAGAAAATAATAAAGGAAAAGCTCCAATGAGTTTGAGCTATCTTTAAAAGGAGATCAAGAATCAAGAGACATAATGACAATAAAAGAAGATCAAGACAAGTCCCTTAGCCAAAATAAAAAGCTATTGGACCCGTCAAAAATAAAAGAAGATCAAGAAAAGTCCCTTAGCCAAAATAAAAAGCTATTGGACAAATAAAAAATGAAAGAAGATCAATACAAGTCCCCTAGACAAAATAAAAAGTGATTAGACAAATCAAAAATAAAAGTCAAAAGTGAAAGCAAGCAAAAGTCGATCTCCAAGTATTCCTCTCCATAAAAAATCACTGGGGGCATCTATCATGGAAAAAAGTTAGAAAAAGGGCTTGTTGATCCATGGTCTCTATCCACATCACTCTCACTCATACCATATGTTCCATTCAATCCCTCCATGTTCACATATTTTCCATACAACACCATTGGTGATGTCTTTCATTAATGGACCTTTGACAACGACCCCCTCACGTACTCTAACTCATTGGTCACCCAAGCTCATTTTCATTTGAAGCCTAATGGCCCACATAGTGTGCACATTAGGGATCCTACCCTAGCCTCTTTCCTTTACCGCATCTATCATCCATCATATTTACCACTTGCACTCATCATCTAGATTGGGTCCTTTCATCCAACACAATCATCCAAACAGGATCAGGGCATCCTCAAGGTAGTCTATGGATTTGGAATTTATCAATTCTATACCTAGCTTCAAAGAGCCAAGCTAGAAAGTCCTTAAAAAATATTAAAATATGGGAAAAAGTCCTTAAAAATACAAAAAAAAGGGAAAAAGTTTTGAAAAATACAAAAAAATGGGAAAAAGTTCTAAAAATACAAAAAATAAAAAAAATAAAGAAAAAAAAGTTACCTTGATGAAAACCTGGAAAACAAGCATCTTGCTGATAGTAAAAAAAATTTTAAAAAAGAAAAAAGTAAAGAGAAAAATTTCATTCAATAGTGAAAACCACGTCAATGGCACTTTAGATAAGTACCATGGTTAAAACCTAGCAAACAGGTGTCATGTGTAGTCAGTCTTTGCTCCATCATCTACTATCACTCTATCTAGTCTTCCAATCTGATCTAGAATAATGTCTTTACCTTACAATATCTCCCATTTCACATCCATCATCAGGTCTTGTCATCTCTATCATGACTTTCAAGTGATTGACGTCTTGCATCCTTTCTCCTCCATCTTCCATCAAATAATAAACCTCTATCCCATCCTATCCCTATTGGTTTTTCTTATACCTAACTAGGGGAAATTTCCTAAGCACCGGGCTTCATTGGATTCTACACTTGTAATTAGAGGTCAAAAAATTCCAACAAGACAAAAAAATCAAAACATTCGAAAAAGAAAAAAAATAAATTGAAACATTCCAAAAAGACAAAAAAAAGTAAAACATTCCAAAAAGACAAAAAATTCAAAACATTCAACAAGACAAAACAAAAATCAAAACATTCAAAAAGAAACAAAAAGAGAAATTTCAGAAAACTCTAAAAAAAATCATAAAATGCCAAAAATCCAAACAAATCAAAATATTTCAAAACCCAAAAAAATTCAAATAACTTTCAAAAAATTCCCAAAAACAAAATCAAAGTTAGTCATGTCAATATTTGTCATTGTCAAACTAAATTTCCCTTGTGACTGGATGTAGGCAAGACCATCTATCGATGTGCCTTTGAGGAATTAGGTTAGTCCTTTAGGTATGGTCAAATAAAATCATGATTTGGTCCTTTGTCATTCAAACAAAGTCAAGGGTCATGTTGAACTACTAGGTCTATGTGCATTGCTACGTAGGAAAGGCCATATGTTGATGAGCCCCTGAGGCCCCCTAGGTCAATCTTTTAGGGTTTGTTGGGTCAGTCAAAATAAATTGGACACTGTCAACTTAGACATGACATCATCATCTGAACTTCAAACACAAATCCTAAATCAACATGACAAGCAAGCCAACAAGTCTCCAAGTCAAATCGATCATTTGTCAAACCAATCAAATCAGTCAAATCAATCAAAACCAATGGTCTTATATAGGATGTGTCCTTCCTAAAACCAGACCTTGTCACTATCACACTCTGTCATTTTCCTTATTTAGGTAGTTGCATCATCAAAAGCAGAATTGATGTATTATATGACATGTTTCTTCTCCTTAAACCAAGCCTTGTCAAAATAGTTCACCCATTTCCCACTTCGTCCCTTAACACACTGGAAAACACTTATTGGCAAATAATTTGAATGGTTGTTGACCTTGTTGGTGTATTTTGTCTTATCTTTTGGATTTTATTTGGTCATGTTACTAGCCACCTCGAGGATGTCCCACAAAGGATTTATACATGAGTAATGATGTTTCATGACTTGTCTTTTATTTTCTTGATGTCTGCAGTTTGTCTTGACAAAAATATTGGGGCAGCTTTTCCCTAAGTATGAGTTAGGACATTCATTATCTATGACTGTCTATTTTGAAAATGGATGACCTTGCACATATTGGTCTATGTCATAGCATGGTGTTTGTTGTCCATTTGTCATATTTCATCACTCTATGATGATAAAGCTTTATGACATGCACAAGAGGCTTCATCACCTTCATTTTCCTTCATATCTCTTTTTCATCTAACATTTCTTTCATCATCCATTCCCTTCATCATTTCATTTTTTATTTATCATCCTTATCTATTCTCCTCTATCATTTTTGTCCTTCATCTTCTAGTCCTCTCATCAATTTTGAGATCACACTTGTGTTTTTTGAACTCACATGTCCTCTCGAGGGGAAATACCTCTACCTCCTTGTCATTCTTCCTTACATTGGGGAATATCTTTTTCTTTGAAACGTGATAGGTTGCATTGTCTCAAAGAGGGGAAAAAAATACCTCTACCTTATCATTCTTCCTTACATAGGGTGATGGGGTAAAAATAACCTCATTAGTATAATGGGCTCAATATGTAAATCTAAACCTTTTTTCCTTAATAACCTTACCAATTGATTACCTTTAGGAAAAATAAGTGCTCTCTTTCTATGAATAAGAGTACAAACTTTATTTATAGTAAAATTTAGATATAAAAGAAAATGAAGCTCTGCAATGGTCATGGCGGTTTGCAACGGTCGGAAAGGTTTCGGCATGGGGGCAGGGGGGTGAGGGACCCAATGTGAATAGATAAGGGAATCTCGAACATGTCTAGAGGAAGGAACGATGGGCCCGACCACAGTCCATGGCTTTGAATGGTCGCTTTCAGGAGGGACCAAGTCACGGGCAATCACAAAAAGCTGCAGGCCCCAAAAGGGGGAGGAACAGGCATGGTCAATACTATAATGAAGAATTTTGTAGACCTACACAATAGTAGGATTCAAAAATAGGTCAATTTGCTCCTCTGCGCATGGATAGACATGTTTCCAGAAAGATCTCCAATGCGAGGTATGGAAAAGGGGAAATGGAATGGAGAAAAAAATTGCCCTCGGCCAAGGAATGGGAGGAAGTACGGGAAGAGAGATCGAAAGGGGGGAAAGGAAACCTTGGTTCTTCCTAGCCCAAAGAATTAGAAAATGACAGAACCAAAGTGGTTATCAGTTCCTCAAAAATGCAAGGGGAAATTTTGCGGCTAGAACAGTTAGGTCTATTCGGTAAATGGTTTGGAAAGACTCTGAACTGGGAATATTTAGAGAAATGGTGGAAAGAATGATGGGGCGTGGAGCTGCAATTCAAAATGCTTCAAAATGATTTCTTTATGGTAGTATGCCCTACCAGAAACATCAGAGATCAGATTGTTCGGGGGGTCTGGGTTTTAGATGGCTGCAGTTTCTACCTAAGAAAATGGTCAGTGGGTTTTGATCCATTGACATATGTATTGGAAAGCCAACAAGATTGGTATAGTCTACCAAATCTTCCTATAGAATATTGGGCTCCATCTATTCTCGAGGAAATAGGAAATCATTTGGGTACCTTTGTCTGTGCGGAAGAAAGAAAAATTGCCAGGAAAAATCAAACTTATGTGTGCATTTGTGTGGAAAATAAGGTTGAAAGAACAATTTGGAGTGAGATTGAACTGATTACGGACTATGGGACTAGGATTCAAAAGTTAGAGAGGGATTCGCTTATGCATAACAACCTGGTTTGAACCCTAGCTTGCAAGGTAAGCAACGAAGAAGCAGGAAAAGCGGTATCATTGGAAACCCCTACTCCTTTAGTAAATCTTTGAACTTCCGCCGGGTCCCCTGATGAAACCCTAACTTCGCCAATGGGTGTGTTGGATAAGCCGCATTCTGTAGCCAACCGAACTTCACTTGAATCAAATCAGGAGCAACTGCTGCCGATCAATATGGAAGGTGTTTCTCCTAAGAGGTTGTCGAATCCTATTTCAGAGGAGGGTGGCGACATTTGGACATCTCAGGAAACCCAAAAGGGGAGGGAGGTGCATTTTGAGGAGCTTGAAGACAAAATTTTGGAGACCCTAGAAATCATGGGGGATAGCTATTTGAATGTTGAGTTGGATTCTTTGATAGAAGTCAGAAAGGAATTAGTGGAGCTTGTGGAGGCGACAAAATTGAAGTCTAGATCATTGGAGGATGGTCTTTGCATAGACGGGATAGAGGAAAATTGGGAGCCAGACGAGCGAGCAATGGCAGAATTGTTAAGTCCCCAATCGGGAAAGAAAAGGAAGATCACAGAGGAACTACAGGAGGCGAAATCGCGCTTAGGCATTCACAGATGAGATATTCTCAAATTAACCCTAGACTGTGGTGATAAAAAAAAATGGGGCAGGATACCTAATCAAGAGAAGAGAAAAAAGGATGGAGAAGCTACCGGTCAACAAAAAATAGATATAATGATTAAAGTAGGGAAGGGAGATACCCTTCCTGAACATCAATGAAAATATTAACTTGGAATGTTAGGGGCTTAAATGCCCCTAACAAGTGGAGCCTAATAAGGCGACACATTGAAGTATGTCAAGCTGAAATATGTATGTTCCAGGAAACAAAATTAGGCGGATCAGCTTTGGAGTCCTTTGGTAGGAAATTGAAGCTTTGTAAATGGGCTGGAGTGGAGGTGGAAGGGGCCTCCGGTGGCTTGTTGATCCTATGAAAACCACAGACAGTCTTGTTAGAAGTGATGAATTTGAGTCGTCACTGGCTGGTATGAAAGGTACGGAGTTTAATTTAGAATCTAAGCTTTAATTTAATAAATGTATATGGCCCCTTGATGTGTGTTCAGAAAAGAATAGTTTGGTTAGAATTGGATGGAATTTTGCAAAATTTACATCAGGAACCCAGCATTATAGGGGGGGATTTTAACACCATCCTTAGGATGGAAGACAAGAAAGGGGGTTTTGGGAAAGCCCTACAGTCCCAAAAGGACTTCTGTAGCTTTGTGGAGAGAAATTCTCTTTTTGAAATTCCTATAAGCAATGGCAATTTCACCTGGACGAATCGTAGAAAAGGGTTTGGTAGTATTGCGGAAAAATTAGATCGTTTCTTCTTCAAAGGAAATCTGAGTCTATTCCCCTTTTCTTTAGAAAGAAAAATAAATTCCGGTACAGGTTCTGACCATCTCCCTGTTCAGTTAATCTTTGAAGGGGAAAAGGGTCTGCTTAGATGTCCATTTAAATTTGAAATGATGTGGTTTAAGGATCCCCAAGTGCTGACACTACTGGAACAGTGGTGGAATGAATGCCCAAGAGTGGGTTCAAGTCTTTTCAATGTGATCACAAAATTAAAGCATCTCAAACAGTGTTTAAAACAATGGAACAAAGATAGCTTTAAAAATATCTTCGTTGAGAAAGTGCAGACTAAAACAGAGTTAGCCTCTTTAGCAGATGAAATTATGAAAAGTGGCATGAATGAATCATGTTACATGAAAGAAAAGGCTCTGAACAGCAAGCTTAATGATTTACTTATTAAAGAAGAATTTTTTTGGAGGCAAAAATCTAGAGAAGTTTGGCTAAAAGTAGGGGACATAAATTTGAAATTTTTTCACAATTCCACAAAAGCAAGAAGGGAATATAATAGAATTTCCTATTTGAAAAATGGGGAGGGAAGGTTGTTAGAAGATTTGGATGAGATTAAGGTCTCTGCAGTTAACTACTTTCAGAATTTTCTTAATGACTGGGAAGGTTCAAACTGGCAAGCTCAAAATACTTTCATGCAATTTATACCGAAATTGGTCTCTCAAGATCAATTAAATTCATTGAATGCAAAATTTACAGAAGAGGAAGTGAAAGAGGCAGTTTTTGAGATGCAACCAGAAAAAGCACCAGGACCGGATGGTTTTCCAGCTGGCTTCTTTCAGAAATGTTGGCACTTTTTGGGTAAAGAGTTCTGGGAAGCCATAGAAGATTCCAGACGGAACATAAGGGTTTTAAAAGAAGCAAACAACACTTTCTTGGTGCTGATCCCAAAAAAAGAGAAACCTGAATATTGGAAAGACTTTCGCCCAATATCGCTATGTAACACAATCTACAAAATTTTAGCCAAAGTTGTTGCCAACATATTAAAAAAATTCTCCCCACTATTATTTCAGAGGAACAAACAGGCTTCGTCCCAGATCGTTCAATTCTTGATGGAATTATCATTGCTCAAGAGGTTATTCACTCAAATCAAAAAATGAATAAATCGGCTATGTTATTGAAATTAGACATCAGGAAAGCCTATGATAGAGTAAATTGGAGATTCCTCTTTAAAGTCATGGAAGCCTTCGGTTTTCAAAAGGGGTGGTTAGATTGGATTTATGGTTGGATTGCTTGCCCGAGATATTCTATATTGGTAAATGGTTCCCCGGAGGGATTCTTCTCTCCCTCAAGAGGCCTGAGACAGGGGGATCCGTTATCCCCCTTTTTGTTCATAATTATGGCTGAAGCTTTAGGGAGGTCGATTGAAAAGGCAAAGGAGTTTGGCTAGGTTCATGGTTTGCAAGTCACTAGTAGTCTTCCCAACATCACACATCAACAATTTGTGGATGACACAATGATTTTTGGTGTAGCTACAACAATGGAGGCAAAAAATTATAAAAAATTGCTTGAAGATTATTCTAAGGCTTCTGGGCAAGAAGTAAGCAAGGCTAAATCTGAAGTTTTTTTCTTTAACACATCCTGTCCTAGTGAGGTTCAAATATTATGAATTCTCGGTTTCAAAAAAGGACAGATTCCATGTAAATTTTTAGGCCTTACTTTGGACAAAGGCATCAAAAACAACAGTGCATGGAGCTCAATGGTTACAAGATGCAAAGAGAAAATTTCTTCATGGAAGAACATATGGCTTTCTTGGGCAGGCAGGCTAACTTTGTTGAAATCTGTAATATCGGCCCTCCCTATTTACATGTTGTCTTGCCTGCAATTAACCAGTGGGGCGAGCAAAGAATTAGGCAAGGTAATGAAAGATTTCTTTTGGAAAGGCAACGCAGAACAAAAAAAAATTCCCCTCATAAAGTGGCAGAAGGTATGTGAGAAGCGAGAGAATGATGGGACAGGTTTGAGAGTTGTTTCAAGGGAAAATAAGGCTTTAGGGGCTAAACTGGCTTGGATTATCTATTCCAGACCCAATCTAAAATGGGTAAAGATTGTCAGAGCAAAATATCTGGTTCCTGATCCAAATTATTTCCTAACTGCAAAAACTCTCCCTTCTGGCTCCCGGATCTGGAACTTCATCAACAACAGCAGAGATCTGATTTCAGATTTCCTCACGTGGGAGGTGAAGGATGGTAAAGGGGCACTATTCTGGGAGGATTCGTGGGAAGGCCACTTTGCATTAGCAAAAGTCCCTGAATTTTCCAAAATAATGGAGACGACAAAGCAACTATGGGGTTCAAAAGTTAGGGATTATATAGACTTCGTGGATAATGTGAAGGAGGGAATTCTAAAATGGAAATCGGTGAGGTCTTTGAATTTGGGTGACCAAGAGATGAATTATTTTGAGCAGGAGCTAGCAAAACGTAGAATATGGGTCAGAATGGGAGAAGACAGATTGAGGTGGGATGCTGCTCCAAATGGAATCTACTCGGCCAAGGCTGGTTATAATGCGTTATCAGTCTCTCTAGAATCAAAATCAGAATTACCTCGCAACCTTTGTTGGAACAAGGCATGTTTACCGAAAGCATGGATTTTCACTTGGGCGGTCGCGCAGGGCAGAATTCTCACAGGCGACAGATTTATAAAATTGGGTTACCATGGCCCAACCAGATGCCCTCTTTGTCATAAGGCAGAGGAAACAGTGAACCATTTACTGTTGAACTGCACTTATACTCAACAGTTGTGGTGCTGGTTATGTTCTAAATTAAGATGGTCCTCTGCTCTTCCTAGCACCCTTTTGGAGTGTTTAAATTCTTGGCCAAGTCATGATCAGCCTTGCATCTTTGGAGATCTATGGAAAATATCTCCCTCAATTCTTTTGTGGGAAGTTTGGAAGGAAAGAAATAGGCGCATTTTTTAGGATAAAGAGATGTCTATTCCACGGTTACAGTGCAAGATTGAGACTTGCATCATAGAACTTTTCAATGCTCAGATGCAGGAGAAAACAAAGAATATTAATTTCACTAAATGGGATGCATGGATCTCGAAACAATGGTTTGGTATCAAATCTCCTCCACTAGTGTGTTCAGGCAAAGCTGCCACGGTAGAACAACGCAAAAAGACAAAGTGGATCCCTCTTGAACCGGGGTGGGTCAAATTAAATTTTGATGGTGCTTCTAAAGGGAATCTGAGACCGTCCGGAGCTGGATGCATAATAAGGTCTTGCACTGGTTCGGTTTTGGCGAAACTAGCTCAGCCTTTGGTAGATGGAACGAATAATGCTGTAGAATTCCAAGCTCTACTCTTGGGTCTCAAATTAAGTAAAGAATTAGGCATTCAAAACTTGGTTATTGAAGGGGATTCAACAGTCATCATAAATGCCCTGAGGACAAGGCAAATTCACAATTGGAAATTGGGAGTCTTTTTGGATGCGGCTTTGGAATAGCTAAACAACTTTGAGCAAGTCATGCTAAATCACACTCTCAGGGAAGGCAATTCTGAAGCAGATCAGTTGTCTAATCAGGGAGTATTTGGCCCTGGCTTCAAAGATTGTCCAAAGATGTTATTCATTGTGGGTGGATGCGTGGGCTCCCCCTCACCCCTCACACTGGCACTGGGTGTCTAGGTGGCCGTGAGGTGGAGAAAGGGACAGACGGGTGGCATTCGGGCTCGGCTTGTAGGAGTCATGCCAACCGGCTAAATTTAGCATAATGCGGATGTTCATTGTAGGGTCAATCAGTAGCTATTTAGTTCAAATTTTAAGGAGTGGGTTTAGAGGCATGACGGGCTCTGTTATCACGACGCTGTCTGAGGGACATGTAGCACACGGTATTCCTTGTTCTGTGCGCGGCTGTGCCATGTGGTAATCACCATAACTTGCATTGATCACAGCTCTTAGTTGAAGAGACTGGGGATGTATTTCTACTCATGCAAAGGATAGTTTTGTATCGCCATTAATCTGGTTCCGTATACGATGACTGACGGATCATTATTCAGGTTTTATATTAATATCATGAAGTCCGTTCCTAAATTTAGGTTCGGCTCCTTGGTTTTTTCCTTTGTGTTTATGTTGCAGGGTGCACCGGTCATATCTCTGGCAATGGAGAGACAGTCGAAGTCGAAGTTCACCATTATTTTCTCGGTGGAAGGTCTTGAATCCTTTGGTGTCGATACTCCTGTCTCCTTAATGGCAACAGAAAGGAAAATTGCCTTCCGGGAGGTAACGGACCAGCGTCTAAAATGCATCTTGCTCGAGGATGACCCAGCGTCGGTTGCAGCAGTGAAGATGGTCCTCGAAAAGGGACATTTGGAGCGAAAATAATTTTCCTGAGACAATGCCCAAATTTCTTCCAGGTTTCTCGCCTCGCTCTTGGATATTGCCACCCTGAAAACAATGGCTAAAGAATTAATGGTGCGAATGTTTCAGAATGACTTGCTTGGGGGCATCGACATGACTCTGAAAGTGACTCTTTCGGGTAAGGGCATACCGCGCCCTGCGGACATTGCTTCTATGTGGGAATCGGATGATGCGATCAAGATTTACCCTTTTCTTCTGGACCTCAAAGGCCCCAAATTATCTAGGCATCGTAAGCTTACAGAAGTGGTAGTGGAGTTTTTGAAGCAAAAAGTGAAGTTAGTGCTGGTGGAGGGAACGAACTGGGTGGAAGGTTTCATCTGTTTTGCAGAGGTAAATGATTTCTGGTGATTTAGTGGGGAACGGGTTGGTGTCCGTCTAGTTTTTTTGCTTGGTCTTGTCTTGGTAATTCGCAGTTTCGTCGATCTGGGGATAAGCTTTTTTGTAAATTTTGTGGAAGATAGACTATGCTTATATCCTTTGTTCGGTGCTTCCAATATGGAACTGGTTAAACTCTTCCATGTTAGTTTTTTGGCTGTCTGAAGGTCATCAATGTAATTATTCCTGCATAGCAGACGACTGTATATTTCTCTTTATATTTATAAAATCATCACCTTACGGGTAAAAAAAAAAGAGTACAAACTTTATTTCTTGAAGTTGATTGAAATAAACTAACTTATGTTGATTTAATGGTTTATTATTTGAGCATTTCATAGGTCAACTTCACTCCCAATCACCATTCCAGTTAGAAGGGAAATGAATGCGGATCTTGACACTTTTAAAAACTAGCGAGCGGGCGTCGAAAATCTAGGAACACATGTTTTGGCAGAGTCTTTATAATTTTGTTATTTTTCAGTTTCAAAAAATTTATGGGTCATGCAAGACTCATTAATATTTTATATCATGGGATTTAAATTCCCTTTTGCTATGGGAAATCTATTGAAAGAATCGATAGACTGAAAAAATAGGATTTTTCTTAGTCGTTTTTCATATAAATATGTAACTGCTACAAATAATAGAGAAGAAGATTATCATTATGCTGCAAAATTTTCTTTGGAGTAAAAACCACCTTATGAATATGAGTTTTCCTACCAGTCTTTGAATTATTGTGTAATATGGATGCTTCTAAGCTTAACATCTAAAAGTCCGAAGCATCTTGCCTCAGTTAATTCTGATTAATTGTTTTGTGGTTAGTAGTTGGCTTGTTATCTTTTGCATTAGATAAATGTTTCCTAGTTTCTTTGCATGCTTTACTTCTTCAGCAATTTATGCATTCTTTAGATTAATCATTTCCATGCTTTCTAGTTTAGTGGTAATGCTTTTTAGATTCTTAGTTTTTTGTTTTCTAGGTTGAGTCATTTTCTCACTTTCTAGATAGATGATTTATTGCTTTCAAGATTAGAGGCCCCTTAGCTTAGAATTTTTATTCAATTGGTTAGTGTTTAAGAAGCCTGAAAGAGAGAGTTGAGATGTCCTCTATTGCATACAAGCGTTGGACACTACCTGGTCAATATTGATGTGATTATTCACTAAATTGTTAGGACCTAACGACAGCCTGTCACTTTTGGGACCATTTTTGGGGACCCCTTTTTCTAGTGTTAGTAGGAGATATCTTGAATACCTCTTTTAGGGATAGGAATAGTTCTTCAACTTCTTTTATACATTGTCAAGAAACGAGGCCCCAATAGAAGATTCATAACAAAACCCCCCTAATCAATGTACCAACAACAAGTAGGGAGAAAGGAAACTCAGACCAAGAAATTACTAAGGAATTGATCGAACAGGGGGGTAGGTGCAAGAAGTTGGGTCCATAAAATGTTCAAAAAGTGGAAGTGTTTTTCCTGGTTTTCAGAATTTGTCATAGTTGGACTTAAAATTTGAAGTACTTAGACATTGAATATTAAAAAAGTTCAATAATATGAAAGTTACTATTTTGATTCTAGATTTCAAATATGTAATTTTTTTTAATACCCAGATGATATGAAATAATTTTTAATATGCATGTATAAAAACCACTTTTTAAAAGTCACTTTTTTAGGACCATAGGATGCACATGTACGAACACCATAATTTGACATAAACAAAAGTATTTTTCTAATTGTTTTTGGGGAAAGATGTATATTATAATGAAGATTGATGAGGATAATTTTTTATATTTTTTTCATAATATTTATGTATTTATTAATTTTTTATTGTCCCTAATTGTTGGTTTTTAAAACCCTTGTGTACGGACACCATAACTTGACCTAAACTTATCATTTTTTGATTTTTTTTTTCATTATGTAAAAAATTGTTTATAGATTGATGAAATATAATATTTTTAACAAGAAAATTAACTTGAATTAAACGTTATTAAAAAATATAAAAACCTGCCGTTTCAAGTTTATGGACCTATTTCCTCATAAATTAATTAAAAAATAGATAAATAATCAACTCATTAAAAATATTACATATTTGGAAACCATAAATTGTCATATATAATGGGTTTTAATTTCATAAAACAATTTAAAAAAAAATCTCATTAGCTATATTTCCAAAGTTAGTTTTTTCTCTTGAAATTTCCATGACCTTGTACTTGCAGGTCTAAGCCTAAGTGTAGGGTTACCATGCCTTTTCTAAGCCTAAATCCAAATGAAAAACATGTCTTGTGAGTTTCAAACCTTTTGGAACAAGTACCCACTTCAAAATGGGTACCTATTCTAAAAAATGAATGGATATTTGTTTCAAAGCTAAAAAATGACACTTCCCGTAAATGTGGACCCAACTTCTTGCACTTACCTAGGGTCAACCTAAGACCTTTCCATATACGTCGAGAAGGGAACAAATAGTGATTGAGGAATATATTCTTTCACAAACTTTTGAACCTCATACCACTGAGAAAATTTTGGAAGAGGATCACATTCCCTTCAACACCATGGGTGACCATAGAAATGTTGCCAATAATGACAACAATGATAACCCCCTACCACACACTTTCACTTATCCTATTGCTATTGATGCAGATGGTGACACAACCATGAAAATATCTCACTAGCCTTCTTTCCAACTTTTTGAGGTTTATCTATTGAGGACCCTGACTAGTTCCTATTTGAATTAAAAGTCTTGTGTCAAACATATGACTATAAGAATGATAATTAGAAACTAAATTTTTTCCCTTCAACTCTGAAAGACTCAACTATGCGCTAATTTATGGGGTTAGATTCTTAGTCGATAACCCCCTGGGATGACATGGAGACTATTTTTTTGGAGAAATACCAAAGTTAATGTAGGGTGAGTGATAGGAAAGAAGAATTGTTCAAAATAAGGAAAAATGAGGATGAAAGTTTAGAGGATTACCTAGATAGGTTTATCTTCTTGTCCAAATGCTGCGGTGGAGAAGTCATAAGTCTCAATATTTTAAATACCTTATTCATCAAAGGTCTTGATGACAAATCTTGGAGGAGTTTAGACTTAATGGGAAAAGGAGACGTGTCCCAACTGAGACTGGAAGAAATCATAGAATTATGTCTGAACTTCTCCCGCACTCGCGGAGGTATCTGGATGTTCACCTCCTTACGTGGTTCTAATGACATAAATAAACTTTGTGAGTAATTGGTCAAATTCAAGATTAACATTCTTGTTCAACTAAACACCCCCTTAGATGGCATGAAGGCTAAAACCAGAAATCCTGAGACATTGTCTATTTATTACCCTAGGTGTCAAAACAAACATTTGCTAAGAGACTGTCCATTGGAAAAAGTTGACAAGATTGACGTTTTCCATGTGTGTGAAAAGAACCACCCCGCTGATCAATGCGAGCTATTGAATTCCATAAAAAATTCCAAGAAAAGAACAACTCCAGTCGAGGAAGAGGTGAACATTGTTAACCAAAGAATTGGAGGTAATTTTTCCTATGACTAAAATTCCAATCCTAATTGGTGGCCCCAACCAAATTGGAACAATAATCAACGGGAAATTCCCTAGCCTTAGGAATCACCCCCAATACCCTCTAACTAGGGAACCTATCCTTGGGGACCACTGGACTAGATAAACCAATCTTGGGGTAACCCTTCATGGCCCAACCAGTCTCAACAGTAGTGGTACCCTCAAAATCCCATTCCTCAATGGAATCAACACCAACATCAGTTTTATTCTGGTCCCAGGATGATGCCTACTCAACAAAATCTCTTACTACCTCCCTAGAACACTCACTAGATTGAACAAGTTAACCAACCACCACTTCCAGCGCAACTAGTCCCCAATCCAAAGAACAATCATCCAAATAATTTGGTGTACTCCACTGAACAAGACAATGTCACTAGACTTAATGCAATACATTGTGGAAACCTACAACTAAGGTCTAGTAAAACACTTTCATAGCCGACTATCGAAGAAATCATAGATGAACTTGTCAAGAAGACTGCTAAGAAAACTACAATAACGCTTGCGTCTGCAGAACAAATCTCAGACCCTACGCAACATGAACCTGACCTGCCATCTTCAGTACGAGTTGCCAACCTACCTAAAGAAGAAGAGGAGGGTCATTATCCAATTGAATTTTTGAAGAATCCCATTCCCAAAGACAAAATCCAAGCACCTTTTTTAGAGCATTTGAAACCAATTCCTTTGAAAGATGCTCCAGAAACAACTTCACCCATGGAAACTGCATTGATATAGGAAATTAAGTGACTGCAGATTAAAGTTTCCTTGTTACAGGTGATTAAAGAGATCCCTGAGTTAAACTAATTGATTAAATAGTTGTGTATCAAAACCCCAGGGAGGAAGCAAAAATGAATCAACACTGTTCATATCAATGGGTAACTAGTTGATTTGTTACCTGGAATAGTCACTGCTATGAAATATGATGACCTAGGGAGTCTGCTCATAATAGTCACACTTAATGAGGTAGCAATACCCAATGATTTAGTGGACACTGGAGAAGCCATTAACATAATGACTATTGATGTGATTGAAAAATTAGGACTTACTGATCTACGCCCCACAACTACAGTCCTATAAATGGAAAATCAATCCATAGCTATTCCTTAAGGAACCATTGAAAATGTTCTTGTCAAGGTGGATGGATGGGAATATCCAGTGGATTTCTAGATAATTGAATCTCTTATGCACAAAGATAGTTATCCAATAATTTTGGGATGACCATGGCTGGCTACGATTGCAGCCAAAATCGACTGCAAGGAGGGAGGAATGACCATCTCCCATGGATCTAATAGCAAACAATTGTTTTTGTATCCTCATGCCAAGCCTACTAAACATAACAAAGTGTGGGTTGATGAACCAGAAAGTCCTACTGGACAGGAAAATTTGGCTTCACTGGCCATGGTAGTCATCAAACAACACAGTGTAGAGTTAGAGGATGAATTAGAGAATGATGTGGGAATTATTGCAGTAGACTCCAGTAGTGAGGAGACGTTAGAAGTAGAAGAAATCCTAGGACACCCAATCAACATAGATCAAGAATAATTTGATAATGCTAAGTTTATTGGATTACCTTTCCCTTTGATGAAATTAGTTCCAAAAACTTGTCATTTCTTTGCAAATGTTGCCCGACTTCATAAAAATGTATCACACAACTATCCACTTAACACAATAACAAGGCCCATTCACACTATCACATCCAGTTATCCTAGAGTTAAAACTATTATGTTGCTGCCAGGAAATTCTTTGAACATCAATAGTTGGTTTAATGAGACGAAAGAACAAAGACTGTTTGAAAATCTGGTGAGTGGATCTAAGGCATTCGCCTGGGACTATAAATATATGAGAGGAATACACCCTAGTGTGTGTACACACCATATATATACTGAGGATGTTTGACTTGTTTGCCAATGACAACAGAGAATCAATCCTGCCCTCAAAGACATTGTTAAAACTAAGATTGAGAAAATCTTGTAGGTAGGATTCATCTACCCAATTTTTGACAGCAAGTGGGTGTCACCCTTGGTTGTTTTTCCAAAGAATAATGGGAAGTGGAAAGTGTGTGTAGACTATAGGGAGCTTAACAAAATTGCAGCCCAGATGTTTTCTCTTCTTCAGAAAAAATGTTGACTTCATCTGGACGCTTGAGTGTCAGTCCTCACTTGAAATTATCAAGGAGAAAATCATCTTTTCCCCTATCCTTCAAGGACCTAATTGGAATATGCCATTTTATATTTATGCTGATGTGTCTGGTGATGCCATTGGAGTAGTTCTAGGGAAATGAGATGAGAATGGAGCAAAATATTCTATATATTTTATTAACAAAAATTTGATGCCAACAGAGAAGAATTATACCACAACAGAGAAAGAATTCTTGGCTGTAGTGCATGTCCTCAAGAAATTTAGACATTATGTCACATGATACAAAGTTATAGTGCACACAGACCATGCAACCATCAAGTATCTCATGAATAAACCAGTGGTAAATGCAAGGATAATCAAGTGGTTACTCCTTCTCCAGGAGTTCAATGTGACAATTGTTGACAAACTAGGGAAGTCCAACATAGTCACAAACTTCTTATCCTGAATTAAACATGATGGCAATTGTGCTCTGCTTCAGGACAAATTCCCATATAAAAATTTGTTCGCCATCTCCACTAAAACTCCTTGGTTTTCCGATATTGTGAATTACTTAGCCACCACATAAGTACCACCTCAATTTTCATCAAAACAGAAGAAACGCCTCGTAAGGGAGAGTGCCCCTTTTAAATGGATTAATGGAATCTTGTTTCGATGTGGACCCGATATGGTTTTGTGATGATGTATTAGGGTAGACAAGACCTATAGTATCCTTAGGGCCTATCATGATGACCCTTCTGGAGGACATTATTCTGCTAAAATGACAACTCACAAGATTCTAGGAGCAAGATACTATTTCCCTTCAATGCATAAGGACATCAAGAAGTATGTTCATAGGTGTGATTAATTCCAAAGAATAGGAAAATCGGCTACATCCAATGAAATTCCCCTGTAGCCTCAGGTAGTCCTTGAACCATTTGAAAAATGGGGATCGGATTTTATCGGCCATATAGACCATCCTTCACAAGGAAAAGAGTATATTTTGGTCTATACATACTACATGATTAAGTGGGCGGAAGTGCAAGCACTATGCATTGATAGGGAAGAGTAGGTAGCTAACTTTCTTTAAATAACAAAAGCTTTCTTAGATTTGGGGCTCCAAGAACAATTGTTACAAAGCAAGTTCCCTAGTTTATGTTTAAAGTCTTATTGGCATTCACAGATCACTTCCAAGTAAGTCACAAGAAGTCCCCACCCTACCACCCGCAGGAAAACAAAAAAGTTGAGGTCACTAATAGGGAACTAGAGAATATTTTGCAAAAATAGTTTCTTTCGGAAGGAAATATTGGGCTAGGAAACTATCGAGAGTTGTTTGGGCCTACAACATGACTTGGAAGTCAACCACTAGCTATAGCCCCTGTGTGATTGAAAATATGTGCGTATTAAAATGAGATAAATACTATTCAAGCACACCAATGAAACTTTAAATCAAAGGAAAACTGATTAAACAAAGTAAAGCAAACTCTTAATGCAGCAGCTCCTCTGAAGACATCCCATTGTCCTCTATCTCCAGTATTTTTGCCAAAGCTCTATGATTTGTATCCTAAGCTCCACAAAAGGACTACTAAAGAACGAGATTTAAAAATAAATGCATACTATACTAAGAATGCAATATTTTGAAGGTTGATGATGGAGGAATGTTGGTTGTTCACTTCAGCAGTTTAACGATATGGTAAAGGTTTGAAGGAGAATGATGGATGAAAGATAGAATATTTTGACAGCATAAGGATGTCTGAAGATTCGAAGAAAATGGCCTATGAGAGGTTTGATTTATAGATTTTCGATGTGGACAGAGATAAGATTTGATAAGATTGATAATGATTTGATTTTTGTCAAAAGAGGAAAAACAATGAGATGAGATAAGATTTTCGAAAGATAGAAAGATTTTGATTTATTGTTTTAAAGGAATTAAAACAAGATAAGATAAGATGTGAAAAAATAGAAAGATTTTGATTATCTTTTAAAGGAAATAAATCCTGAAAAAGATGAGAAGGATAATTGATGAATTATCTAATTAAATAAATTAATTAGATGCACATGAGTTCAGATTTTGGAAAGAAAGCGAGAAGATCCTTTTAAGATTTTATTAATTAAATAAATTTTGGATTTATTTAATTAATGTTGGATTTATGATTTCATCAATTAAATAATATAAATTATTTAATTAACATTAGAAGAAGGGAATAAATGAAATTATGAATTTAATTAAATAAATAAAATTTATTTAATTAAATATATGATGACATGGGTACCTAGGGCAAAGCATGCTACAAGGTGTCCAAACAATGCAATGTTGTGACAAGGTATCGTAAGAGGACAATTTTTTGATGTCTAAATTTTTCCCCTCTTTGAGATGATGTTCGAGATGATGAGATTTGTGTCGAGTAACATCATTTCAAAGAAGTTAAGGTATGGATAGAGGAAAATGGATAATGATATAAAGATAGGATGATGATGGAATGATGATGCCCCCTCGAGAGGATAGGCGGGTTGAACAAACACGGGTAGGCTCTCGAAATGAAATGATAAGGATAGATAGGATGATGCCAGATAGAAAGTGGATGAAGGAGATGAATGATACATTATGCTGCAATGAAAGATGAGCAACCATGATGTTTGATATAGCACTAGACGTTATGCACCAAGATATAAGGACCAAGGTGATGACGTGTCTTGTGCCCCAGCATAATACAACCTTGTCTAGACGTATGAGGAAATAGACTTAGAGCATTAAAGTCCTAATGCACAAAAGGTATGATATGACCTTAGATGCAAAGGATAGTGTAAAAAGCTACTCCAACATACACAAGATATGAATATTAGCTGGAATGATATAGATTTGATACAAATGCAAGATAAAATGATAACACACACAAGCAAGCAAGCAAGCATGCACAAATGATACAAAAATAAACAAGGAATTGCCCCCGTCAAGCCGTAAACCATTGATTGATTGATTGATTGATGATGATGATAGTGTTGTCATTATGGGGAGCGGCATGTCCCTAGATCAACACAAGGATGATGATAATTGATTGATTGATTGGTTGATTCATTAGGTTTACAACAAGATAAGGATCAAGACCAAAGGATGTGATTGGATAATTTGACAAGATTGATTGATTTGATGGGTATGGATTGAGGATTGACTTGCATTTGGATTATTGCTTGGATTGATTTAATTGAGTTGATTGGATGAAATGGTTTTGATGAAGATGATTGATTTGGTTGAATGGTTGAATGATTGGATTGATTTGAATTGAGATGATGGATTGATTTTATTGCTTGGATTTTTGTTGGATATTTGATTTTTGTTGGATTTTTGACATTTTATGATTTTTTTGGATTTTTGAATTTTGATTTTTTTGGATTTTTTGAAATGTTTTGATTTTTTTGGATTTTTGAAATGTTTTGATTTTTTTGGATTTTTGAAATGTTTTGATTTTTTTGGACTTTTGAAATGTTTTGATGTGTCAAAGGATGAAAATTTGAGTAGCCTTTGTGCTAGAGACCAATGACAAGGGGAAAACCAAGTCTAGGTGCAAGGAGATAGATGGGATTGATGGATGAAAGGGTGGGTGATGGGAAAAGGGCTCATGATAGATGGATGGATGGAAATGATAGGTCATAGTGAATGGAATGGACGTATGCATCATAGGAGAGAAAGGATGTGATTTCCAAAGACTATGTCGCATAGGAATAACATGCCCCATTCTAGGTACAATACTTAGGATTTTTCATGACAAAACTTATGGCAATAGGATAATGAAAGGCTTGGTTTAGAAAGATGAGGTATGTCAAGAGATACTCAAAGCATGTTTCAACATTTTTCCCCTATATCTTCATCAAGATCGAAAGAAGAAGGGTGGATGAATGGACTCGATATAATAGGTATGGATGATGGCTAAAAATGGTAGGTAGGATGGAAATGGTATGACATGAAAAGGATAGGTTGGATAGATAAGACATTGTGCCCCCAAGTGTAAGTGACATAGAAGATCAACCTACACATGACGCCTATTTGCTAGGTTTTCATCATGGTACTTATCCAGGGCGCCTGTTTACCAGGTTTTCACCATTGGACGAAGGGATTTCTCTTTACTTTTCTTTTTCTTTTTTCTTTTTTTCATTTTTTTGTTTTGAATTTTTGACTTTTTGGATAGGAGAAGGTGAATATGGATGGGAGGGACTCCAGTGTCTAGTTGCATGAAAGGTGATAGTCTCACTAGATGGATGTCGTTGCATGGACCATGTCAAATGTCATTATGCTCATAGATGTTGGTAAGGGATGACATGAAAGGGATGGATTAGGTAGATGGAAAATTATGAAAGGCTTATGCAAGAATGGATGGGGAATAGTGGATGATGATGTGGATTGAATAGGACTTGTGCAAAAGGATGGATGAAAGGTTTATGCAAAAGCATGGACCATAGGAAGGTGATTGGGAAGATATGTAGGATAGTAGTTGAAGAATGGGGAGGTGGAGGTATGTGGGATCGTTGTGAAATGGAAGGGAACCATGACCAATGGTTGCACACATCGTGATAAACATTGAAGCTTTTGATGTGGATGCGGTGTAGGAAGCAATGAAGATGTTTTCTTAGGAGGTGGTGGATAAAGTGTTTTTGGTACCCACATAGACTTAGTATTTTTATGATTTTTATTTTGCTTGTGGGTTTTAGGAATTTGAGACTCTTGAATAGAGTGGGAATGTGGGGCGGAAGTGGATGGTTGAGATTTTTGTGATGTGGAGGCCTCATTTGACTTACTTTCCTTTTTCTCAGGTACCCAAACCATTTTAGTTTTGGCCTTTACTTTTGGAGGTATGGGCTTATATAACTTTTTAGATGGATTTTTCTTTGAATTTTTGTATTGATGTCCTAAGGCATGAAAACCGTTAGAATTTTTTACTTTATAGGTAGAGGCATTGAAATTCTTGCTTTTGAATCCCATGGGTATGGTGGAATGGGTGGAAGCTTCGTGTTTATACAATGTGTGCATTTGTTGGTCATGATTAAGATGTTTATAGGATTTATGGATGGAGGGATAAGGGGATTGGATGATGGGGATATTAGGTGTTGGGAGAAGTGGGGGTAGATTAGATGGAGGGATATTAGGAGTTGGGAGCAATGGTGGTAGAGTTGATGATGGAAGGTGTATGGTCACATGCTTTTGACATCTGTAGGATGATGGAGGTGGAATGGCAACATATGTTTTAGGGATACGATAGGCTTTATGATGGAAAGTGGACTTAGGAGGCATGGAGGGAGTACCAACATCTTTAGGTTGTTGTCCTTGGGGTGTATTTCCAAGGCCATAAGAGCATGGAGGAACTTTGACATGGATGGGCTCCAAAATACATTGTTCATGAAGTTCTACACTTTTACCTTGGTGGTTCATGTTTTGGAGTGTGCAATGGACAATGGGACTAGGTGTAAGTGAAACACTAGACACGAGTTCCTTATTGGATGGAGAAGATAATTCTTGTTGTTCAAAGGAGGAACATTCATGAATGAGGGTAGAAAAACTAATAGGATATGATGGAGGATTTGTAATGGGGTCGATAGTGGGTGATGGAGGATCATTAGGATCTTGATTAGCATTGTGTTCACTTAGATCCAATGTATTTGTTTGATCTTCTATGTGTGCTTGGGAGGCACTTGTCTCATCAAGGGAAGTGAATGTTGATGGATCATGGATAGGACTAGGTGGAGGTGAATTTGGAATATCTTTCTCATGGATGGGTATAGGATCAAGTTGCTCTTGGATAGGCTCTTCATCCTTATGGATATCATCTTGATCATAAAAACGATATAGATTATGGATGGGTTGGATGAAAATGATTTGATCTTGATTAGGACTAGGGCTTGATGTTTCCACATGCTTGGGAGTAGAATCTCGATATAACTCTTGGGTTGCTTGAATGAAATTGCAAGGGGATGACTCTTGAAGAGACTTGACACGTTCTTGACGGTCAACGACATATGAGCATGAAAGAGGGTGACTTGGACTTATGACGGGAGACTCTCGAATTGGCTCAAGGGGTTGTGGATGACATGGTTGACTTGAAGGACTTGGCATGATGTTTGAGGACTCTTTGGTATGTTCAAGTATATGTGTTGAATGACATGGCGACAATCTATTCCTTGCTTGTAGTCCTTGGATCACATCCTTTAGAGGTGTAGCGGTGGAAGGTGTTGGCTTAGGGTTTTGGTTTTGATTGGATGATGGTAAGGGTGCATGGACTAGATTGGTGTTCCCCTTGTCAAAGGTGGTATTAATACTTGAGGAAGTTTGGCCTTGTTGCAAGGTAGAACTTAAGTTCACATGTGTTTGTTGTGATGCGGCTTGATAGGTTGATGTGGCATTGACATGCAAAGAAGTGGATGGATTAGATTGGTATGAGGTGGAAGGGGATGAAACATAAGGTTGAGGTGGCATTGGTTGATAATGAATGGATAGGGGATGATGTTGTGGTTGTTGAATTTGACAAGTGGCAATGAATTGATTGGCTTGAGCTAGGAGGTGTTGGATTTGAGGTGATTTAATTTGTTGAAAATCTTGGAAGAGGGTTTGAAGGCTTTGTATTGTTTGGTAGTCTAGGGGTTGGGGTATTTGGTGAAGTGTCTGAAGGAGATTTTGAAGTTGGGATGCTAGGGATTTGTGTTTGAATGTGGGCATGGTGTCACACATGTGTGTAAGCTCTCGCACATCGATTTGTTCCTCAAAGTATGTAACATCATTCATGTCATTATTAGAGGTGGTAGGAGAAGCCCCTTGAAGGATGATTTTAGGTTTTGGTTTTCTTTCATGATTTTGACTATAGAAAGGACTCCTTGAATTATGAGCTTGGGCTTATGATTAGGATTGGGCTTGTTTATGATTATGACCATTTTGACAATTGGTGATGGTGATGATGTGGGATGATTATATTGGATGACTTGGTTTGATTAGGATGAAATGGATAGGATGTGAATGTTTTGGAAGAACGTGTAGAGTGAGTTGTCTTTATGTGTTTGGTGTTTCTCTTGATTTGGCAATGTTTAAATGAATGATCACACATGCACACATATGAATCACACACGCAAGACACATAAGCAAGTTTGAATTTTTGAATTTTTATGAATGTGATTATTAAGCACACACTTGAAGAAGACACATCAACAAGTCCTATGACTAGTCAAGTGGGTATGGCCAATTTGGTTTCAAACTAGTTTGAACAAGGTTGACTAAGGAATGATTTGGAAGAAAAATCCTGCCACACAGCCGGGAGAAAGGGGTAACCCACCCTTCACCTTCACTTCCCAAAGGTATAAATTTCTTTGGGGCTTAGCCAAGAGTGATAAGATTTTAACTTCCAAACAAGCGTGTCTTTCGATTCACACTTCGATTGAGGTCGTCCCTAGGGGTGATGAAATCCCCTAGCAGGCCTCCTATGAAGGGTTTGAAAAAATCAAATTAAGTGAGGTGTTTGTGATCACACATGCACTTGACTCACGCTCACAATGATTAATTTCCCTTAGATTAGAAATGAAACATGTGTAAAAAAGTTCAAACACTTGTTCTCTTTAAATCCCAAATCAAAATGTGATGGAAGACAGTGGTGAATTTTAGACCAGATTTTCAATATGTGATTGAAGACAATATTCGTTTTAAGAGCCCAAATCCAAATGTGTTTGCAAACAATGATTAATTTTATGCCCCAAATTGAAATGTTTGACAAACAAGATTAAGAGATTAAGGATGGAATGAGTGCACCTGGTTATTCTCGCTTTCCAAATTATTGTTGTGAGTGATATTGCTGCTACTAGAGCTCCTTATGATCACCTACAAGATAAAAAAATAAAATAAATAATAATAATAATATTATAATGCAGCAAAAGAAAAAAAAACAAACTCATCAGAAAATTGCGATTTCAGATACATGTTTTTAACATAGCCGAATTAGATTTTATTATTTGATGATTTTATTGATCTGAAAAATAAAAACTCAAAGAAAATATCCTCATTAATTTTCTGAGAGCTTTCCAGAAATGTAAAGAAGTCAGAAAAATTCCCTGTTTTGCTCTCAGAAACCCGAATTTATGGAAACCATACAGAAAATGAAGATTAGATTTTTTTGCATTGTAGTTGACCTCTAAATTAAATCTGTAAAACATAGACCCCAATTATAATTTATAGAACTTTCCGAAAATATACAAATTTATGAAAAATTCATCACTTTGCGTCCAAAAGACCAATTTTATGAAAAAACATAAAATTATGATAACTTCTACAAAAATGATGATACACCCTTGATTGTTTTACTGTAGCCTCTTGAGATGATGCACAAGACTCTGCAAAAATATTGTAGAAAAATTCATAGCTGTGTAGAAGATATGAAGAAATTGGTAAAACTTGTAGTTCTGTCCAAAAATTGTCAGATCTGCATCAAAAAAACAATAAAACCTGCAAGTAGATATTAAAAACGGGGCAAGGCCCCACGGTGGGTGCCAAAAATGTGTGATTGAAAATATGTGCGTATTAAAATGAGATAAATACTATTCAAGCACACCAATGAAACTTTAAATCAAAGGAAAATTGATTAAACAAAGTAAAGCAAACTCTTAATGCAGCAGCTCCTCTGAAGATGTCCCATTGTCCTCTATCTCCAGTATTTTTGCCAAAGCTCTCTGATTTGTATGCTAAGCTCCACAAAAGGACTACTAAAGAACGAGATTTAAAAATAAATGCATACTATACTAAGAATGCAATATTTTGAAGGTTGATAATGGAGGAATGTTGGTTGTTCACTTCAGCAGCATAATGATATGGTAAGGGTTTGAAGGAGAATGATGGATGAAAGATAGAATATTTTGACAGCATAAGGATGTCTAAAGATTCGATGAAAATGGCCTATGAGAGGTTTGATTTATAGATTTTTGATGTGGACAGAGATAAGATTTGATAAGATTGATAATGATTTGATTTTTGTCAAAAGAGGAAAAACAATGAGATGAGATAAGATTTTCGAAAGATAGAAAGATTTTGATTTATTGTTTTAAAGGAATTAAAACAAGATAAGATAAGATGTGAAAAAAATAGAAAGATTTTGATTATCTTTTAAAGGAAATAAATCCTGAAAAAGATGAGAAGGATAATTGATGAATTATCTAATTAAATAAATTAATTAGATGCACATGAGTTCAGATTTTGGAAAGAAAGTGAGAAGATCCTTTTAAGATTTTATTAATTAAACAAATTTTGGATTTATTTAATTAATGTTGGATTTATGATTTCATCAATTAAATAATATAAATTATTTAATTAACATTAGAAGAAGGGAATAAATGAAATTATGAATTTAATTAAATAAATAAAATTTATTTAATTAAATATATGATGACATGGGTACCTAGGGCAAAGCATGCTACAAGGTGTCCAAACAATGCAATGTTGTGACAAGGTATCGTAAGAGGACAATTTTTTGATGTCTATAGCCCCTATGAGTTAGTCTTTGGGAAGAAGCCCCTCTTTCCCATTGAATTCGAGCTCCAAACCCTTAGGACAACCATGTAATTGAGCATGGATCTTAAACGATCCCAAATTGAGAGAGTCTTACAACTTAGTGAACTAGACAAACTTTGTCTAGACATCATCCATCAAACTGAATTGGTCTAGCAACAACGTAAGGTCTAGCATGACAAACATATCAAATAAAATGAATTTCATACTAGGGATTGGGCATTGTTGTTCGATTCCAGATACAAGGGTCATCAAGGGAAACTTAGGACACACTAGCTTGGACAATATGAGATTTCTAAAATGTTTGCTAATGGTTCAGTCTAGTTAAAACCATTTGATGGTGACACCTAAACTCTTTTGGTTAATGGGCATCAATTACGCATCTACCATAAACCCATTAATAAGGAGGAGTTTATGAAAATGGCAGAAACACAAGGAGAAATCCACTACATTAACTCTATTGTGGTAGGGTCAATATAGTTGTCAAACAAATAACTTTAAAAAAAAAAACATCATCATTGCATTTCTTTAGATTTCTTCATCAATTCTACCATTTCGACTTGGCTAAAGTTTTGTTTATATTTTGCAGGACTTCATCTTTTGACAAATCCAATTTTGGTGCAACTTGTTGTGATGCTATGGAATTTTCTAGCATAGTTGTTGTGATGCTCTGAAATTGCTACTGCAATGCTCTAGAACTTGTTAACATAGTTGCTGCGATGCTCTAGAATTGTTGCTACAATGCTCTGAAATATGCACATTAGATTGGTTCTACTTCTCACCTTGACCCTAGATTTAGATGTATCACTCAATGGTTCTTTAGAAAGTTGAGGCCAAAGTATCACAATTTTCTTCTTTTTGGCTGCATCTTTTCAGCGATACTCCAAAAATTTTGGTTGTTGCTTCAGCTGCATCTTTAGATGATGCTCTCAAAATTTTGGTTGCTGCTTTGGCTACATATTTTGACGATGCTCCATAAATTTTAGTTGTTGCTCCAGCTGCATCTTTTGACGGTGCTCCATAAATTTTGGTTGCTGCTCTGACTACACCTTTTGATGATGCTCCAAAAATATTGGTCACTGATCCCATGACATCTGATCAACGATACTCTAGAATCCTCAATCTGGTTAATATGTTCTGATGGCATTCCTCTATGATAATTCTAGAACTCTCTTCTTCTCTACTTCGGTTTCATTACGCAATAATACTCTGGATTTTTGGGTAAATTTTGTCTTTCTAGTTTTTTTAATTTTTACTAAGTTCCACGCATACACATTCTTTAATGCCACTTTGAGATTTGCTCCCTTATGATTATTCTGCCACATCACATCAAATCTTTCCATCATAAATAAAATTATTATGACACCTTTTTTTCATCATAATCTCCATCATCACTTCAACCATCCCATCCATGCCATTATTATCTGTCGCCACCCTCGCCAACCATATGACTATCGAATTACATCAGCATAGGTAAGTTTCATTTGATCTAATGACAAGACATAAGGTATGTGCGAATTTATTTATTGAAAGAGTTAGTATTTATTTTTAATAAAGTTTAATTAATTGGAATGATCCTCTCCCCTTGTAACTTTGAAACTTGTGCCCTTTACATGATTGATAAGAGTATGACATTAGTTGTAATTCCCCATGAAAGGATGTCATCATTGTGCAGTAAGGTGACAAGAAAGTTGGTAATTAATTCTTCCCTCATCGAGTATATCGAAACATAATTTTTTTTTCCATCTATAATTCAGAGAAGTAAGCACTCCAGAGTTTTGTAAAATTTCATCGAGAAATAAAGGAAATGGGAGGTGCTAAGAAAAATTCTGAGCCAACTTCTGCAATGCCATTGTTGGCATTAAGCAATATAGTATCTTTATTTCGAAGGGTTGGATGGCTAGACTTCATGAAAAAATTTGAAGGGCACACTAAGCAGTTGGTGAAGAAATTCGTTGAAAATTTTGACGATGGGAAGACTGTGGTGTGCGGGAAACCATTCCAAGAAAGTACAAAAGTCATTGCTTGTCTTTCTAGTCTTTAGAATAAAGGAATTAATTTGAATGAAAATACCCACGTCCCTTATAAAAAAATAATAGATTTGTTCCATAGGGAAAGAGAACCCCAATGTGTAATGACCATAAACACCAGGGGGAAAAATAAGGGAATTCATAGAATGTCTATTCTAGAACCTTGGAGGTATATTGCAGCCTAGATTATTAAATATTTCTCTTGTGAGGGACAAATGACTACAGTAGTGGGACAACCCTTTTTTCCTACTGACTCATTTATGCCACAACATTGAGGACCCTACTCTTAGGGTAAATTTACTAGCTTTTCTCTAACATTCAGTCACCTTTATGATAGAAAAGTATAAAATTGGGAAGGGGCCCCTTAAACATAATGGTCTGATATAGTTAATATGTAAATACCATTTCTGCAATAAGCCAGAGAAGAAGTGGAAAATTTTTCTAGGGAAGTTTGAAAATGAAGAGCTAGGGAGGGCACTTGAGGAAGGAGAATCCTCTAAACAAAAGGAGCAGTCTATAGAAGAACCCTCCTCAGAGGCATTAGGTGTCCAATCCCAATATGCCTCCATGACTCCCAATGGTGATGCACTGGAAACCTTTCTAGATGAATTACAAACCCTAGGACAGTAAGGGGAGGTGGGAACTGTGCATTCCAAAGAAGAGGAGCAACCCCCTCGAAAGAAAAAGAAATGAAGAAAGTTGTTTTTCAAACAACTCTTCCTCTATAGGGGAGTAAACAGTTATCTTCAGGGGCCAGTGAAACGAACCCCAAAATGTAGGCAATACTTCAAAAAGGAAAAAGGCCAAGACTCCAATAAAGGTGGTAGAAATTGATAGTCCACTTGATAATGAGGAAATAGATGAAGTAGAAAATCAAGGGGATGAACTTCCTAGGGAAGAGGTGTTGGAACTATAAATTTATAAGCATTTCACATATTTTTCATAACCCTATATTTCCATATAGTCCTCATCATATACACATGGGTTTATTTTCATATCATTTTTCTCACATTTTGTCCATTTTTGTCCCATGTTTCCATCAGGTCTTGCATATTTCATATCATGGTCTATATTGGTGTGACAATTTATGGGTCTCCCTGATTCATTTTTCTAGCAAATGTCTATGTTGCCTATCGACAAGATGTTTCTGGTGTCATGGTGATTGGATTTCATCTATTGGCAGTTATCGGCATGACTTTCACATGGTTTCGGTGACAGGAGGATACATATATTGGCATGAGTTTGGGCATCGATATAACGTCACAGCGAGATTGTTTTATCTTACCGACCGGTGAAAGAAGATTCCTATCGGTGTGAGTCTTTGCATCAGTGTAATGTTATAATGAACTTGATATGTCTTACCGATTTTCTCATGCGGATCTCTTTCGGCCAGAGTCATTGTTTTCGGCATTATGTCTTGGCGAAGCCTTTCTTGTCTTAGCGACTTGTGCTCTAATGTTCACTTTGGCCAAACAGATTGTTTTCAGTGAGAGGTTATAATGAGATTCTATTGTCTCATCGACTGGCGGTGGATGAATTGATATATCGGTATGTGTTACTGGCTTCGATGAAATGTCACAACGACTTTGTTGGGTCTCACCAATAAAAATGACATAAGGTCTTTGTCAGTGTGAGATTTGATTTCTCTTGGTGATCTAAATGTGCTCGGGATGTTTCGGTATGACTTAGCGGACTCTTTGGGACCTCTCCTCGATTTTGATTTGTCTTGGTGATAGTGAATGAAGGATATGTTTCGGCGAGAGTGTGCTTGTGTCATGGTGTCATACATGATAGATAAAGATTTTTGATGTGATTTAATACGGTCTATGTGAGGTCTCTCCGATACTATTTAGTCATAGCGACAGTGAATGCGATAGATGGACTCATTGGCAGGAAAAACCATATGTCTCAGCGACCAATATAAATCATGTGGACTTTTGATGAAACATTGGGCTATCTATGCAGTGTCTCCTCGACAATAAATTGTCTTGGTGAAGGCGAATGTTGGGCCCGTCTCGGTAAGAAAGACTCTTGTGTCTTAGCGACTGAAATGAACATAACAAAAGTGTGATCTCAAAGAAGCATAAAGGTTTTCAATATGATATCTCTCTGACAGTGGAAAGTCATGGCGAAGGCAAATAAGACCAACAGGATGACTAGCGATTGAATTTCCTTTGGCATGACTGCGATTTGTCTTGGCGACTGTTCTAGTGTTGATTAATAAAATTAAAATGTTACAGGCCGACATGAAATCAGCCTGAATTCTACGGTTGGCTGACATTGGAATATGAAGCGATGTGTTTCCTGATGCATGTGTATAAATATGTATTCCCGATTGTAATGAGGGGATCAGATTTTAGGTGATACAGTAGGTGTAGGATGGATACAGTACAATAAAGTCCTCATTCCAGAGACTATGTTGTATGTTTTCAAATGGTGATTTCAATATGAATCAGTTGGTGTGGTAGTTTATTTCTGGTGTTGAATTTCTATTGAATTTACTAAAAAGTATTGCTAGGCTGTCTCCAAGTTGATTCTTTCTGGTTGTTTAAACTAATGTAACGAGTTTATTTTCAGTTTATTAGTGCACATTTTTTGTATCGGTGTGATTAATTGATTTTTTCTTTCAAAGAGAGATTAAATCCTTTTGGTTGATCATAGTAATCAAGGAGATTCATTTGGATGATTAAAGTAGAGCTTAGTAGTCATAATCCTGCATGTTTATACAAGTTATAAACAAAATATATGCCAGTAATTTGAGTTTTTGCCAAAGTAAGTTGCTCACTTTTGTTCCATTTGACTCTACATACCCAATAAGGCACTAGTCTATGCATTTCATCATTTGGATATATTTAGTTTCTTTACATCTGTTAATTAAGCATTTTAGTATTTAGATTAGAAGATTCCTATTGTTATCAGGTTGACTTCATTTGTTCACTTCCATCTGCCATTGTGGGCAAATCACTACAAGAAGGATAATCATAAGTCAAGTCTACTTCATTCGGAAAGGTACACCCACCTAGGTCTTGCAGCACCTGAAGAGTAGAAGGTTGAAATATTTTGACCTTGTCTATTACCCTAAAGCATATCAAGAGATTGGCAGCCTCTTGAGGTATTCCGCCTGCATTTTTGAGAGCTAACAAGTTGGCGACTCTGTTGGGGATTACATCAGGAAATTCGGTTGAAGACCATCGTATAGAGTCATTGAAGGAAATGTTGTAATTTGAGAAGATTCAGAAAGAGTTCTTCCACTAGGAAGAAGATCAAAAAGAAATAATCATTTTCCTACTTTTGGAAAAGTAGGTGACGACTCTAAAAAAGGTTTGATGAAGAATGGAATTTGTATATGGAACAAATGAATACACAAATGTAGGCAGGCATTGGATTCCTCAAATGCCTGGTAGTACAATTGGAAATTTTCAAAATGGAGGGAATGAATATCATGCACAATAGAATATATACTTAGCACAACCACCTCATGGTCAGCAGTATGTGCCATATTATCATACACAATGCAATGGTCCACTGTACTAGCATTAGTACCCACCTAGCGCCCCCCCTCATCAACACACAACAATGATCAGACATTTTGATTTGGAAGGGATTCAATTATCCCCTTATCCAATGGATGGCAATTGGAGAAGTCTTGTTCCAAAGTTTATAGGGAGTAATGCAATTACAACTGAAGAGCATTTAAGAAGTTTCAATGCTTTCATCCAAGATTTGTATGTGCCATATGAAGATTTACACATGAGGCTATTCATGATATCACTTATTGAAGATGCTAGGGATTGGTTTAACATCCTACTAGTTGTGTCTATTGATTCTCTCCAAGGGTTTCAGGATCAATTCTTCGAGCAATATGGGAATCCAAGTGCACCAGATGCTGCTCTTCATGAATTAATATGGATTTAGAAAGATAAAAATGACATAATTTATGATTTTAATCAGAGATTCAATAAGTTGCAGAATAAAATACCTCCTAGATTAAAGTTTCTAGATTCTATAGCACTGAGTGTTTATTTGAATGCATTTGATCCTAAAACAAGGTATGAATTAAGGAATAGATTCCCAAGAGATTTGGCTGAGGTTCAGAAGATGGCACAAACAATTGAAAACAATAGGAGGGTTGCAGGGATAATGGATAAAAAAGACAATTCTAAGGTTCCTCAACAAAGCAACAATTATCAGTATAGACAGGAGAATACTTACAGAAATGAGAGGCCGAGGTTGCATGACATGCCTTATATTATAGACTGGAAGGATGAGAAACCTATAATAGCTAGGCCTAGAAGTAGAGAAGCTCCTTATCCATTGAGCAAGAGGGGAACCTATATGGTAAGTAACAATTACTTTTGTGAATTTTGTAATAAGCCACATTCCCCAGATCATTGTGTTGTAGCCCAAAGAATACAAGAGGAGGGAATGCTGATGGGAAATAATAGAGAAGATCACATAGTACATCTGACTTTAAATACCTTTCACCATGTTGTGGGGAGTTACTCATTTTCGAAGGATGAAGGTTATTAGCATGATGTTTCAAATCAGAAATACAATGTTCATATGGCTGAACAACAAGTCCTTTTTGACTTTGAGGACAACTATATAGAGCCACATTCTGTTGAGGTGCCTGCTCAATACAGTATGAAGAGACTTACTAAAGAAGAGATAGAGAGACTAACTATTGCTGATCAGAAGGAAGAAAACAAAGGATAGACATTGGAGCAGAAGAAAAGGATTAGGGTAGAAGGCTCCTCTTTTAACTTCATTCAAGTGTTATCTCAGGGAATAAGGTATGAGAACACTATCAATGTTGAATCCAATTGTTGTATTTATGATGAGTATAGAGAGATCGATCAAACAATGTATCCAATATAAGATGAGACATGTGCAAGTTAGAATGACTCATATGATAGCTTGCATGATGAGGATGAAGGTATAGGAGATCTCTCTTGCATAATAGATTGTGATAGGGAAAGCAGTGTATGTTATAAGGGATCCAGTGAATTTCTAGATTGTGAAGATGGATTTGTGGATTTTGATCTGCAATCAAGGGATTCTTCTACATATTATAAAGATACAGTTGATGAAAAAAAGGTTTGTACATTTGATAATGGTTTCCAAATTTTTTCAAATCCATTGTATGATGAAGTTTTAAAAGAAGATCAGATGATATTTTGCGGAGGTATGCCCATGAATGAACTTCAGGTATTTTCAAATCCACTTTATGATAAAGAGGAGATATTTTCAGACATGCAAAGTGATGGAATAAATGACTGCACTGATAATGTTTCTAATTTTTCATTCTCTAATGATCTTGGACTTCTCTTTAATGATGATAAAAATGAAAAATACAACTGTAGTGATGAAAATGTTGAGACTTGTTCACTTAGCTGTGAACAGATTTCAGATTTGTTAACTCATGAATACTAGGGATGTGCATATGAGGGTGATCTTGAAGATTTGTGTCCATCTTACATTTGTTTTGACAGTGAAAAATATTTGTGTAAATATTTTTATGACTCCCAGTGCATTTCTTGGAATAATGATGAAACTTTTGGTGTTGATCATATGTCTGTGTCCATTCAAGAAGAGGTATGTGATTTTGAATTTTCTAATTCATATGGAGAAGATGTTTATTTGCATGCCAAGGATGATAGAATTCCAGCTTTGATTGATTCACATATACATGATGTTGAAGATATGAGTCATAATCTGGTGTTGAATCCAAATGGTAGTGTCAAAGAGGTGCAAAAAGTCTTAGATTTGTTTGTTTCAAATGGCATTGATATGACAAAGCTTTTTGTTTCTCAAGAGAAGCACTTTGATGATGAATTTTCAATATAGCTAGGAGAATGTTTCATAATGCATAACAGTGAGAAAGATAATGAGGAATGTTGTATTAAGTATGCATGCATCTTGTATGTTGAGGATAACAGAGTTTTTTCTTATGATGGAGAATATAAACTGCTAAATATTGTAGGAAATTTGGGCCCAACTGAGCATGATGATTTTCTAAAAACTTGCAATAATAGTGACAGGAAGGATTGCATGAATGTCTTCAGGAGGAATCTGACGAACTCAAGACAAAATCAGTTATTTGACATGGGAAAGTGGTTTGAGTTTTAGATTGTAACAACTTGGAATAGATCAAGCTGAAACATAGAGGATTAAGGGTTGCTAGTGCATGGACAACTCTTGCTTATCCTCTTTAAAATTCTTCTCCATGCACAGTAGTTTAGGGTTTTGGTTCACCTCCATCTTGCATTCATTTTGCATCCTTTCCATCTGCTACTTGTCTATTTCCATTTTTCTCATTTTGTGTCTAGTCTGCTCACCCAAAGATCTAGATCCTTGCAATGATCTTACTATCATTCATCCCCAGATGGAGCCACTATTGGAACTACAAATTTCTGAGCATTTCACATATTTTGCATAACCCTATGTTTCCATATAGTCCTCATTATGTATACATGGGTTTGTTTTCATATCATTCTGCTCACATTTTGTCCATTTTTGTCCCATGTTTCCATTAGGTCTTGCATATTTCATATCATGGTCTGTATTAGTGTGACAATTAATGGGTCTCCCCGATTCATTTTTTTGGAAAACGTCTATGTTTCCTATTGGCAAGATGTTTCTGGTGTCATGGCGATTGGATTTCATCTACTAGCGGTTATCGACATGAATTTCATGTGGTTTCGGTGATAGGAGGATACGTATATCGGCATGAGTTTGGGTGTCAATATAATGTCACAGCAAGATTGTTTTAACTTACTGACCAATGAAAGAAGATGCCTATTGGTGTGAGTCTTTGCATTGGTGTAATGTTATAACAAACTTGATATGTCTTACCGATTTTCTCATGCGGATCTCTTTCGGCCAGAGTCATTGTTTTCGGCATTGTGTCTTGGTGAAGTCTTTCTTGTCTTACCGACTTGTGCTCTAATGTTCAATTTGGCCAAACAGGTTGTTTTCAGTGAGAGGTTATAATGAGATTCTATTGTCTCATCGCCCGGCGGTGGATGAATTGATATATCGGTATGAGTTACTAGCTTCAGTGAAATGTCATAGTGAATTTGTTGGGTCTCATTGATAAAAAGGGCATAAGATCTTTGTCAGTGTGAGATTTGAGTTCTCTTGGCGATCTAAATGTGCTCGGGATGTTTTGGTATGACTTAGCGAACTCTTTGGGACCTCTCCCCGATTTTGATTTGTCTTGGCGATAGCGAATGAAGGATATGTTTTAGAAAGAGTGTGCTTGTGTCACAACAACATACATGATAGATGAATATTTTTGATGTCATTTAATATGGTCTACGTGAGGTCTCTCTAATAATATTTAGTCATAGTGATAGTGAATGGGATAGATGGACTTGTTTGTAGGAAAAATCATGTCTCGGCGACCAATATAAATCATGTGGACTTTCGATGAAACATTGGGCTATCTATGTAGCGTCTCCCCAACTATAAATTGTCTTGGTGAAGGCGAATGTTGGGCCCATCTCAGTAAGAAAGACTCTTGTGTCTTAGTGATTGAAATGAACATAAAAAAAGTGTTATCTCAGAGAAGCATAAAGGTTTTCGATATGATATCTCTCCGATAGTGGAAAGTCACGGCGAAGGAAAATAAGACCAAGGGGATGATCAGCGATTGAATTGCCTTCGGCATGACTGCGATTTGTCTTGGTGACTATTCCAGTGTTGGTTAATAAAATTCAAATGTTACAGGCCGACATGAAATGAGCCCGAATTCTACGGTTGGCCGACATTGGAATATGAAGAGATGTGTTTCTTGATGCATGTGTATAAATATGTATTCCCGATTGTAATGAGGGGATCAGATTTTAGGTGATACAGTAGGTGTAGGATGGATACAGTAGAATAAAGTCCTCATTCCAAAGACTATGTTGCATGTTTTCAAATGGCGATCTCAATATGAATCAATTGGTGTGGCAGTTTATTTCTGGTGTTGATTTTCTGTTGAATTTACTGAAAAGTATTGCTAAGCTGTCTCCAAGTTGATTCTTTCTGGTTGTTTAAACTAATGTAACAAGTTTATTTTTAGTTTATCAGTGCACATTTTTTGTATCGGTGTGTTTAATTGATTGGCTCTTTCAAGGAGAGATTAAATCCTTTTGGTTGATCACAATAATTAGGGAGATTCATCTAGATTATTAAAGTAGAGCTTAGTAGTCATAATCCTACATGTTTATACAAGTTATAAACAGAATATATGCTAGCAATTTGAGTTTCTGCCAGAGTACGTTGCTCACTTCTATTCAATTTGACTCCACATACCCAATAAGGAACTAGTCTCTACATTTCATCATTTGGATATATTTAGTTTCTTTACATCTGTTAATTGAGCATTTTAGTATTTAGATTAGAAGATTGTTATTGTTATCAGGTCGACTTCATTTGTTCACTTCTGTCTGCCATTGTTGATAAATCACTACAAGAAGGATAATCATAAGTCAAGTATGCTTCATTCAGAAAGGTACACGCACCTAGGTCTTGCAGGACTTGAAGAGTAGAAGGTTGAAAGCTTTTGACCTTGTCTATTACCCTAAAGCGTATCAAGAGATTGGCAGCCTCTTGAGGCATTCTGCCTACATTTTTGAGAGATAACAAGAGGAAAAAGAATGGGAAGGGGAGAAAACACAATCGCCACACTCTGAGCAGAATGAAGATGAACCTATGGGAGGATTCTCTTCTCTCCTTGACAAGTTAGGAAGTATACCTAAATTTGTGGAAAGAGTGCCTCAGACAACTCCTCATCCATCCTTCTCTATGGATACTAATGAAGAAGAAGACATACTTCACATTGATGGAAAAACTCCTTGCTCCTGCTTACCATAGGAATTGAAGAAGGAAGTATGCCCCATACTAAGAATACAAAAGAAATAGAAGAAGTGCTTCTTGAGAGTATTGAGGAAGAAAATGCACCCCATATTGATGAAAAAGTGGAAGAAGTGCCTCACTCATCCCTTCTGGAGGACAACAAAGAGGAAAATGTGCCTCATCTTGATGAAGAAATTCATCGTGCATTATTTTCTGTGGACACAGGGGACAAAGAATCTAGTTAGAGAAATGAGGAATTAGAAAAGATAAAGATAGAAATTGAAGGGTTGAGAGCCAGATTGCAAGATGATGAAGCACTATAAATTAATCAACAAAAAGAAGAGATTGATGTACAAACTTCCATTGTACATAAGAGAGACCAAGAAATTGCCAAATTAACTACACAAATGAAGGAAAAAGATGAGATGATTGAGCAACTGCAACACTAGATATAGCAATGGAATCAACAAGGTAAGTAACATTAGGATGCTCTGTGTGAAAGAGATAAGTGTATTCAAGATTTGAAAAGTAATTTTATGCAATTATTCAGTACTTTTGAAGAAGAAAAAAATTGACAGGAAATTGAGTCAAATACCTCTGAGTAAAATTGTGGAGTTGGAACAAAGTTTGCAAGAGAGTGACACTCAACCAATCATGGAATCAAAGGGGACACAAACTAAACCTATTGTTATAGACTGGTTCAAGGTATGTATTCCCCTAATGTTAATGAAATGGATAGAGCATTGTTACCTCTTGAAGGATGTGGAATTTGAAAATAATAGGTTAAAGAGGGAATTAGTCATGTTAAAAGAATCTTTCCATTAGGCATATAGGGTTAATAGAATGCATGTGAAATTGGTGAATTGCTATTAGCCTATAGAAGACCATCTAGGTTGTACTCCATGTTTCTTAATGAGCAACTTTTAAGACAAAAATTACAAAGAATTCACCAAAACCAGCGTCATGACCCCGATGACAAGGAATTTGTAAAAGTATTTGTTGAGTCACTCCCTGAACAAATTTTTTTTCTATGTGAGTTCTTTGTTCACAATTTTCTCTTAGAAAAGTACACATATTTCTTTATTAACTTCTTTGTTGGAGAATTATAATTAAGATCATTCCTGTCTACTATGAAAAATCAACTTCACTGGAAAGATTGATCAAGAGAGTATGCTCAAGAAGAAAGGACGATAGGGTTTCAGATGAGATACCCTCATAGGAAGCCTCTCTCTTTCAAGAAACAACTTCTGTGTGTCAAACTTAAGAAGGAAGTACAGGTTGAATATAATAAAAATCTTAGGTTGTGTCATTATTACTTTCAAGAACAATGGCCACATTTAATAGGACCAACATGGCATTCATGTGAAGAAAGGTATACTCCTCTTCTTATGCATCTCAAAAAGAGGGAAATAATTTCACCTCTTAATATTAGATGGTCCTATGGAAGAGCAATAGCTTTGGCCAAAATTTTGGAGGAATTAATGATCAACTAGATTGGTATGAGGTACATACCTCCCTTGCTTCTCTATCACCTCCTTCAATATATACCAACCTGGACCAAAGTGAGGATAGTTTTTCTAGGTGGAGACAAAGGGTCACTTTTCATTAGGGATTCTTGAGGGATCCAAAGATATTAGACATAGAGGCAGATGATGTGTATGATCTTAGTGCTAAGTATGAGGAAATGAACATGAGGAATGAAGGATAGGGGACATATTAGAGAGATGGAAGATCTGCTCAGACATAGGAAGGGGAGGAAATGATGAGGTAAAAATAACCTCATCAGTATAATGGGCTCAATATGTAAATCTAAACCTTTTTTCCTTAATAACCTTTCCAATTGATTACACTTAGGAAAAATAAGTGTTCTCTTTCTATGAACAAGTGTACAAACTTTATTTCTTGAAGTTGATCAAATTAAACTAACTTATGCTAATTTAATGGTTTAGTCTTTGAGCATTTTGTAGGTCAACTTAACTCCCAATCACCATTCTAGTCAGAAGGGAAATGATTGTGGATCTTGACACTTTTGAAAAAAAAAAGAGCGGGCACTACAATTCCAGGAGCACACGTTTTTGTCGAGTATTTATAATTCTATTATTTTTTAGTTTCAAAAAATTTATGGATCATACAAGCCTCACTAATATTGTATATCATGGGATTTAAAGTTCCTTTCTCTATGAGAAATCTTTTGAAAGACTTGATCGACTGAAAAATAGGATTTTTGTTAGTCGTTTTTCATATAAATATGTAACTGTTACAAATAATAGAGAATAAGATTATCGTTATGCTGCAAAATTGTCTTTGGAGTAAAAACCACCTTATGAATATGAGTTTTCCCACCACTCTTTGAATTACTGTGTAATATGGATGCATCTTTGGAATGAAGTAACTTAGAGACATTTCTAGTGCATGTGATTTGAAGTAGCAGTAGACATGCTCGAGAGCTAGCCACTCAAGGGTTATTGATAGATAAGTATACTATTTGCAATTCTACATTTTCATTTAGTAGATAACAGTTGAATTTTCATTTCACTTTCATGAACATATGTTATGTTGTTAGTGTTAAGCATGCAAGTTATAACTAAGTCCGTAGCTTATGAGCTTAACATTTGAAAGTCAAGAGCATCTTTCCTTAGTTAATTCTAATCAATTATTTTGTGGCTAGTAGTTGGCTTGCTATCTTTTGCATTAGATAAATGTTTCCTAGTTTCTTTACATGCTTTAATTCTTCAACAATTTATGCATTCTTTAGATTAATCATTTCCATGCTTTCTAGTTTAGTGGTAATGCTTTTCAGATTCTTAGTTTTCTATTTTCTAGGTTGAGTCATTTTTTCACTTTCTAGATAAATGATTTATTGCTTTCAAGATTAGAGGTCTCTTAGCTTAGAATTTTTATTCAATTGGTTACTGTTTAAGAATCCTGAAAGAGAGAGTTAAGATGTCATCTATTGCATACAGTCGTTGGACACTACTCAATCGATATTGATGTGATTATCCACTAAAGTGTTAGGACCTATTGACAACCTATTACAAGGGCATATATTTTTCTTTGAAACAACACAATAGACTAAATTATCTCAAAGAGGGGAAAAAATTAGACACTCAAAATTATTCCTCACAATCATCCTATTTTTCATCTATTAATTAAATGAATATTATTATCTATTTAATTAATTCATTTAATACTTTCTTCTATTCATTCATTAATTCATTTGAAGCATTTATCCATATTATAATCATTTAAAAACATTTATTCATTCATAAAATTTTATCCATCTACATAGTCAATCATTTATCCATTTCACATTACTCCATTTGCATTAATCATTAAAATATCCATGCATATTAAAATCATTTAAATATAAATCCATTTAAATTAAATCATTCATTAATTTGAAAATCTCCTTTAAATATAATTCCTAAATCTACACTCTATCATAAATCCACTCATTTATCTCTCTCGTTTCAATCAATTTTATTTGATTAAGCAATATGGGATAATTATGATAATCTCCATTTCACTCTTTTATCGCACATTTGTCCTGCAACTTGAATTTACCCTATGAGGACATCTATATAAACCTCACCCTTCTCACCAAAAAGCATATTGAAATTCAATTTCAATCTTATAATCCTCTCTTCCATTCATCATAGCCTCTTGTATCATTTGTGCTTGTGAAAATCTAAGAGCACTAGATGCATAAGTCAAGATCTTGGTGAATAGGAGAACAATGTAGTTGACTTTATTTTGAATGCATGTGTTTTGGGTTTTCTATAGTTTAGTTTACATTTTTGCATGCTCTTTCATTCAAGAAAAGCTTCATTGATGTTATGTTGAAATCTTGATGTTGGGTTTATAGATTAAATTATGTAGGTTTCTAGTTTTGAGCATACATAGTTACAACTAATAAATAATGCATGTAAATGAAAAATAATCCTCATATGTTTCAAAAAAATGATTTCCCTACTATTGAATGCATCATCTAACACACACAATACTTTATCTACTTCAATGATGAGGTCAACACAAGTGGGTGCATCAATAATATTAATCTGATGATCATCCCAAACATAGTAAGTGGTAACAAATTGGATGGTAATTCCTTTTATGTGCTCCTAATTCATGGATTTCATCTTAGGAATCAGCTTATATTTTCCACAACACTCATGAATTCTGTGAATCCTTCCCATTTACAAAATATTTCATTTTGTCAATGTGATTGGAAAATATTGAACCCTTCTTCGAATATTTCATGACTAGACAAAAACAAAACTTTGTAGAGAGGGGAACTAATAAACTTACTATACTTGAATTCCATAGTATTGTTATAGACATCACATGTCTCTATTTTAATCTGTATCAAGATGAGTCTACCTCTCACATGATTCTATATTTCTTTCACATGATTTCTTTGTTGCCTATTTACTACTCTGCTCTTCCTACACAGTGGCTTCTTGTGCAAATTTTCTCTTCCTAAACAATGGGCATGGGGGTTTCAAACTTTCATTGGACTAATTTTCATTGGCATCCTCCTTGGCACCTTCAATAGACCCCTCCTCTCACATGAGACACATTCCATAGATCCTTCAACTTCCCTACAAGTTCTTCAAACTGGAACAAAATGTGCCAACAAAATGTTATTCTCTTTGCTCCTTCAACCATTCCTTCCACCAGGCTTCTAGCACAATCCCTAGCCTCCTATTTCACATAAGATAGGAAATGCAAGAGAGTAGTATCTCTGGCTCCACCAACATTGTCGGACACAAATTACTTCATTATTCCTTTTGTAAAATTTCACACCATCATTTCATAGGCACATAACTACCATGATTCAACACATAGGAACATTGTAGCTCTGATAAAATATGTTAGTAAAAATTCCAATAACTTTCATTGATCAATATTTGAAATTATATCTACATTTATAGAAAGGAGGTTTAGCGAAGTGGTTCAAAAGTGAAGTGGTTGAACAGGGACAATTAAGTAACTATATACAACTAGTTACAATGTAATACACCAATAATATTCAAGGCTAGTGCTAATTATTAAACACCATAAAAACTTGGTATCACCTAAAACCAAAACATCCCATCATAAAGGATAAAAATTAACTAATTTTTATGAAGCCTAAGATCCTATTGATGTAGAAAATATAATTTTTATAGTACATAATGATTAAATCCTTGATAAAGAATAAATAAAGCCTTGTGAAAAAATTAGGTGAGGATTAAATTGTATCATTACATTTGTATTAATCATGTGACTTGAGAAAAATGAAAACATGACCTAAGTAAGCTTAAGTATGCTAGTGTAAATAATTCTTCGTAATAATACCTAGGTGGTTTACTTTTCTTATTCTAAACACCCCCCCTTAAGTGCACCTTAGAGAGTAAGATGAAATTAAAATCTAAAATAATTATTAATGGTGGATGCATGGATGGGTCTTGAATACAAGCCTTGATGAGGTACCCATGTAGAAAAAATATTCACAAATAAAGAAAAGGATAAAACCTCATTAGAAGAAATTCCTTTCCAAAAGAGAGAAAAATAAAGAAAGACATATATGTCATGGAAGAAGCAAGACTCAATATGAATTCATAAGTATTGATTCTATCACACATGCACAATAGATATCCCCCCATAAGAGAGAAAATAAGAGACTATATATCCCCATTACAAAGAAGTAGCTCTTGTGAAAAAGGTGAATGCTTGAAGATTTTTTTTTGAAGATCCAAAATTGGTAAAAACTCTACCTCTCCATAGGAAGAAATAAATGCAATCATGGATGTAGAAGAAAATACCACAAGGGATATGATTAATGGAGTCTCATAGTTTTTTCTCCTAAACAAGGCCCAAGTTTCAATGTGTATGAATAAAAATATGCCATATTAGGTGAAACAAGTCATAACAACTAGGAAGAATCATGAAGAAAAATCTCCAAATAAAATGATAATGTGATAATAGGTGTCTCATGTCATCAAAGAGGAAATGTATATCCTCAATATTTTCCTCAATATATACAATGTGAATCTCTATAAATAAATATGTAATGACTAGAAAAAATTATCCCATAAAGCTAAAACTAAAAGATAAGAAATATATTTCTAAAAGAACCTAATCTCTAAAAAAGTAGGAGTAGATGGAATCTCAACACAATTAACATGAACTAATGTGGATGGAATAATAAAAAGGTTCAAGGAACAAACTTCTTCTCAAGAATGCAATCAACTCTATATGAATGAGTGTGTTTACTAATGAAAGGAACTACAACATCATTAGAAGTAAAAGGGAAAAGGTATAAAATTGAGATTCATGATCAACCATCTCAAATATAACAATTTCATGAGTATAATTCCCTAATAATAATTGAATCTAGTGTAAATTCAATAATCATCCCTAAAATACTAGGGTGATCCCATAATAGCGGTTTACAATTTTTGGTCAAACTAGACATTGAAATAATTTTTTTAACTAAATCTTTAGTTTCGGGCACCTATAACGGCTAAACCGTGAGGAATTTGAAGATGATGCAAACTAGAGTTTTGTGAAATTTTGTCTGTAGATTCTAAATATTGTTTTTTTCAAATTTTTTGGAATCAGATTGCAATTATTTTTCCATCTCCCTCCAAAACTAGTTTTTTTCATAAAACAACATTTTAAAAAAGTGACACTCACTGTATAACACAATTTTTTTTCCATGAAGGATAAGATTCTAATTATTTTGGATTTAGATTTATAACTCTGATATCTAGTTCTTCCACTTGGTTAGTTTTTTATTGAATTTTTTTTCTTTAATCAAGTTTCAAAGTCAAACCAATTACAATTCAGACATAGTGTGACCGTATAACGCGTAACTTCTTTTGTATGTATCAAAATTCAATTTTTTTTTTTGGATCAAGGATTTCAATATTTGGTGCACTCATATTTTTCAATTTTTTTTGATAATCTATTATTTTTCCACATGTGCAGAATAGAGAGCTTGATTTTCAGTGAAAAAACTATGTATAATAAAACTAAAAAAACAAATACATAATAAAACCAAAAAATATTAAAATTATAGTTTTTGGATAGCTCATTCTAAGGACTACTTGATTCTATTTGGGTATGTGAAGTCTCTACCATTTTCATGTTCAAACCGAGCTTCGAAGTGCAAAAATTTAGGTTGTTTTGTGAAGAAGGTCAAAAATCAGGGAAATGGGGGGTTCGCTCGAACTAGGGGGGTTCGAGCGAACTCCTTGGGGTTTGAGTGAACCTAGGTTCATTCAAACCCTCTACCATAATGTTATTTTCATTTGAATTTTGTCTTTGCATGCATTTAATGGGTTTGCTCAAACCCTGGTTTGAGCGAACCCTTTTTTCATTTGTTAGAGCCATCTAGTTTGTTCAAACCTCGAGAATGTAATTTTTTTTTGTGGGGTCATTTTTTACATGTTTTCCTTCCTCATTTGAATTGTAAACCACTTTTGTGGGTTTACCCACTATATGTAATATAATAAATGGAAAGGAGACTAGTTGACAATGAAAAAGTACAAATTACATCATTAAAGGTTCTATCTACAATGTTAATAGATATTATTCCAAAAAAACTCACATTTTTCCCATTAATATGTGTGGTAAATTACAAGTCTCAAATGAAGAGAACATACTTTGTGATGAATTCATATGATGTGAGACGCCTAAATCTAGAAGCCATCTTCGTAACTGCATATTTATAGATATAAAGAGTGCATTTCCTATCATCTTTTATATTCTCTTTTTCACTCCAACTGTCTCTAACTATGCATATGAATATGAAATAAAAGAAGAGGATGTACTAGATGAAATTAATGAAGGAAATTGGATATTTTTCTTTGGTAGAAGGTGTTTCAATTCATCAATCTATTTTACATGTAACACTAATACTTACCTGTAGTAATGGGAAAAGTAGCCTTTTTTCTTAATTGGTTTGGAGAATTGACATTAAAACTGAATTAATGATGTCATGGAGTGGTGTTGTAATGTGTTGTACACATTCATACTATTCTAGGACATTTTCTTAACTAAAAATTGCCTTAATTGATCCTTTGCAAAGGTTTTGTAAATTGTTGTAACACACTTTCACACTTTTCTAGGATGCATCTACTTAATTAAGCCTAGTGGGCCCCTTTTCAATAAAATGTATTTAAATTTGTACCTTGTTTAAGTGTTGTAAAGTGTTATAAGGTACTTTCACACTTATCTATGTGGTCATTAATTGATTGTGGTTAATTGGAGTAATTAACCCCTTTTAATTCAAATTTAAGCCTTAATTTTGACACCTCCCGAAGATCTATCCTGACACTTATAATTTAATTAACAAAATATTTCATCAGGAAATGTTTGGTCTAGAAAAAGTGTGCTAGGACCCATTCTCCCTTGATGGTGAATGGGTCTTCTCTTATTAGGACCCTCCTTTGTTAGTTGATCTGGAATGGGTTTCTATCCCTCTTTCAATCCCCAGGGGTTAGGTCCTGGTAAACTAAGCCTAGACCAATTCACCCAAGGTGATGAATGGGTCCTCCCTTAATGAGACCCCCCTTTTTGAATTTCATTCTGGCAGGAATTTAGTAATGTTTCTTTCTAGATCCGATTTCATCCTCAATTCTTTGATTTTTGGGGTTAATCTCGTAATCTAGTATAAATAAGGGGTTAATTCACATAGTTTCATGTAATATTTTCAAGAGAGAATCCCAATACTTTATAGGAGCATTATAGAGCATTACAAGAGCATTCATAAGGCAGATTTCAAGAGTTTATTGCAGTAATTCAAGATCAATTCATCATGTCAACAGTTTAATGCATTCATGCATGTGGTTGAGATAGGATAGCTAATGTTACATTGAGAATCAATTTGCAAGCATCATATTACATCCAAGATCTACATTCTTCATGGCCACTACTTGTTATATTGTAGATTTGCATTACACGACATCATGCAAGGTGATATAATTTACACATTTCATTTTCCATGCTTTGTTTCCTTCATTTCATCATTTGGTTTAATTACCTAAAAGGGATTTGATTGAGGCAAACCACCATTCAGTAAAAAACAATTTTTTCTACCCTTGAGTGTGTCATTGTAGATTTATAGGTTGAAGTTCAAGTTGAGCAAGATTTGGAGCAAAATTGTCAAAGTTGTAAAGTTACAAAATTTTTCATTCAAAGTGTAAAATCACATAACTAAAGCTACAAAATTAGCTACAGACTTCCAAAACTTGATAATAGGGAATTTGAGAGTGCAAACATCAAGGAACATGACCTTGAAATCAGTTTTCTGAAACCCCAAAAGGATCCATTTTCCATTGAAGGTGAATGAGTCCTCTATAGCTCAAAACTAGTAACTTTCTGGCTAGGTACACAACTTTTTATGCTCTAAAAACATCCCCCATAGTTGCTATAACAGTTAGGTTACATTTATGATTTTATTGGCATCTTATTTTGCATATAATTGAATGAATCATCCCTTAGAAAAATAGTGGTCCATCATCTTGTTTTGGTAGACACATTTTTCTATAGTTCATTACCATGTCCCAATTTTTTAGAATATGCAGATTTCGATCTCCACTTCTTTGATATCCCCCCTTAAAATAGGATGAGGACTTAGAGATATCTTGATATTGTGATTCTTTTTCTTTCCCATTATTTTTCAAATTGTCATTTTTTTATTTCTTTCTTTTACTATTTGAAACCTTCATAACTTTTGTGCTTTGAGATTCAGTAAGAGCTCATGGTTTGGAAGACTCCAAATAATTATAATGTCCCCTTTCTGGGATAACCCTAAATCTTCACTAATCTATTGGTTTTGAATGATCACCTTAGAGTTGGGAATTTTTGTAGTGTGAGTAGATCCCCTACAAAATAGAGTTAGAGAATATTTACAAGATACTATTAATTAGGATGGATATATATAAGAAAATAAAGAGAGCATGGTTAGAGATACAACTACCTTTTTAGACCTACAAATATGTTAGAAGTCATGTATGAATAGAGATAATGTCATAATAAAATACATTTAATTTGGTCATAATGGCCTGATAGACCCTAGACACCCTCTACCCTAGGCCTAAGAGTAGTATACCCCTCTTGGCTCATGTGGCCCTTGCCATCCATATGGGTGGGGTACCTAGTGAGGTGTCCTATCATCGTTCCCCTTATCAAAACAATTACGACTTAATTATGAAAGGGATTTGAGGGCACAACTACAGTAGGGTGTCTTGGATAGTCATTTCCTCTAATCCCAAGGGTAGTACACCCCGCTTGGCCCATATTGCTCTTGCCATCCATATGGGTGGGGTACTTAGAGGGTGACCAACACACTCTTTCCCCTCTCTATAGTTCCTTAAATCCTCTATTTTAAGTTTACAATTATGAACATCAATCTCTAATTAATAAACATTATTCCACCTTATAAATTCATAGATTCTAATCATAATTATTGAATCAACAATATACATATCCTATTTACATTAAGTCAAAACATTGATTCCTAAACATGCAAATATATGCCATGTATAGTCCATCATTATTATAATACTATTATTTATCTATTATTCATTTTCTACAATAAATGATAATGAATATTTTTTATATTATTTATCTTCTACAAATAAAATGATAATATATAGATCTATTATTTTTTTCCACTATAAATGATTATGGAGGCATGCAACCTATTATTCTAATCAATTGATACAAGTTTCTTACACTTTTTTGTATGAAGTATGATCAAACACATAATCTGTTAATTCTACAATAAAGATAAATATATTTGAACATGGTGAGTAGACTTACCTTGGCTGCTATTGGAGATTCCCTTTATTGTTTCTTAGTATATTCTCTTTTTGTTATTTGATTCCTTCCTCATTGCATCACTCTCTCTTTATAGCCATTCAAGAGTATCTTGGGTGTGCCCCTTGGTGCAAGCAGTGCTTCATTTCTTGAAGCCAATTCATTGTTGGGTCATGTCTTTCCCTTGTCATCATTTGTGGTGTCTTTTCATGTTAATCGATGGTGTTATTTTTCTTATTTCTTTTTAGTTGGGATTTTATTTTATATTTTATTTTATCTATTATATTTTATTTCCTTGTGTGTGTTGTATGGTATAATATTAAGTTATTCTATAAGTTATTGATTTTTTTTAGAGAATAAATACATTAGTAATTAGAATTATATTTAAAGATCAATTGCCCATAGTGGAATTTCAATTATTGTTTGTATTTTGATACATTTGGGGGTAAATATTTTCAAGGGACATGATAGTCCTCCTCACTTAAATTTACTTGTCCCCAAGCAACCTTTAAACTAGGATGATCAAAAAACTCGAGGCCCTCCCAAGTTGCATTCTCGATGGGTAGTCCCTTCCACTTGATGAGGTTTTCTTTATTAGTCTTGTTCCTAAGTCTCTTTTATCGCACATTGAGTATAGTTGCAAAAAAATGACCCCATGCAAAAAAAATTGGTTTTGGGGGGTTTGAATGAAATTTTGGTTTGAGCAAACCCAAAGGAGGTTAGCTAGAACCCCCCTTCGAGCGAACCCATTAAATGTTGGGTCCCACAATTCTTGACAAAATAAGCAAAGAAAATGGTTGTGGAAAGGGGGTTTGCTCGAACACTCCTATTTGCTCGAACCCCCCTTTTCGCCCCTTCTCCCCCTTTGGCACCAAAAAACTCCATAATTTTTCCCTTCAAAGCTTGGGTTGAGAATCAAAATAGAGGAGACTTCACATACCCAACTGGATGATGGTATTCCTTAGAACAAGCTATCCAATGAATGTAATTTTAATATTTTCTAGTTTTATTATGTATTTATTTTTTTAGTTTTATTAAACATAGATTTTTCACTGAAAATTAAGCTCTTTTTTTTGCACATGTGGAAAAGTAGTAGATTATAAATTTTTTTTTGAAAAATAAGAGTACACTAGATATTGAAGCCCTTGATCCAACAAAAAAAAAGAATTTTGATACATACAAAAAAAGTTACATTGTATATGGTCTGCCTATGTTTGAATTCTAATTGGTTTGAATTTGAAACTTGATTAAAGAAATAATATTCAATGAAACACTATGAAACCGATTGGGAGCACGAGATATCATAGTTACAAATCTAAATTAAAAAAAAAAAGAATTTTATCCTTCATGTACAAAAAAGTTATGTTGTATATGGTGATTGTCACTCCTTAAAAATGGTGTTTACTGAAAAAAACTACACAAAATTTTGGATTTAGAAAGAAGAAAAATATGATTCCAAAATTTTGAAAAAAAATATATTTAGAATCTACAGAAAAAATATTACAAATCACTAGTTTGCATCATCTTCAAATTCCTCATGGTTTAGCCGCTATAGGTTCCCGAAAGTGAAGATTTAGTTAAAAAAAATTATTTCATTGTCCAGTTTGGCCAAAAACTGTAAACTAGTATTGTGGGATCACCCATTGCTCTAGAGGATCTTTCAAATATTCCACGTAAGGTAACTCTCTTCCCTTTATGTACAAAGTATATCTCTAACTTGGGGAGATCAAAGATAAAGCATCTCAAGGAATGCATCCATGGGGTACCCAAGATCACATCCATGTCTCCCATATCCACAATGTAGAATTTTTCTTTAATTGAGTGCCTTCCCAAGGTGATGTTAAGTCGGGAGATTTTATTCCTACTAGGAGAGATGGATCCATTAGCCAAGGTTACATTGAATCCTTTGAAATATTTTGTTGCTAGCCCTAGTTTCTTAACTAAGTTTTCATCAATAAAATTGTGGGTAGCCCCACTATCTACTATGACCATTACCCTTTTTCCTTTAATTACTCCTTGGATCCTAAAATGATGATGCTTGGATTCTTTTGAAATGCAGACTAGGGTTCCTCATTCCTCATCACTTCCATCAAATTTTTTCATTTTGCACGGGTTCCCCCACACTTCATTTCCTTGTAGCATTACCTCCTCATGAGCTTGAATCTCATCTTCACACCTATGTCTTGGTACCCAATTTTCCTTGTAGTAGTACCATAATATTTCCTTCCTAAGGTCTCTCTAATTACAAACGTGACCTAGGCCCCAACGTTCATTGCACTTAAAGCACAACTTCTTCTCTTGGTCTTATTTTTTTTTACATATATGCTTGGGTTCCCATTTTCCTCAACAATCAAAACATAGTCCTTTCCTTAGAAGCTCCTCTCAGTCATTATAATGCAGGAATGTTTTTTTTTTTTTGTCCTTCCCATGGAAGTTCTTATCTTTCCCATGGAATTGTTTGTATTTTTATGTTGTTTACTTGAGGAGGGTTTTCCCCTTGTTTGGGCGGTATCTAGATGAGTGGCCTTAAGTACTTCCTCTTGGAGTGTGGAGAGATCTAGGGCACTCACTAGGCCATGAGTGGCATCTGACAACCCTTCTATAAAAGGGTACGCGATCCTATCTTCGGATATACCCAAAACCATGATTGTTAGTCTTTGGAATTCGGTAATGTACTCCTCAATGGTCCTTCTTTGTCTTACTCTGGTTAGCTCCCTAAAATATTTTTAAGGATGAGTTTGGTAAAATATTTCAATGATTCTTTTCTTGAAGACTTCATAGGCTTTGATAGTTTTGTGATCCTGGGTAATTAGGCCATGATGCCACCAGTGATGAACCCCCCTTCTAGGTACAGTAACTTATGGAAAATGTAATGGAATCTTTTTCTGTCATGGGGCAAAGAGTTAGGTAGGATTCTAGCTTTTGTAACCACACATGGGCTGTAATTTTTTTCAACCCATAAAAGTTAGGGATGGATATTTTTCCTATCTTACTTTGTATATCTTTGTTTGGTCAGTTTTTTCTACCTCTATGATCATTTTTCACAACCTCACAATATGCTATGAAGAGGATGCTTCTTTGTACTTTGGGATCAAGACTTGCATATTCTAGGGCGATTGCACATGCATTTGGGTTGTTGATTTTTCCATTTTCCCCTAAAGAGTCTTATTTGACCAAAAATTGGGGTCCATTGGTACTTGGGTTTGATCCTATTGTAGTGTTATGACTAATTTCAAATTGGTTGGGGGTGGTTTCTCTTTCATGTTTTATATTAGCTCTAAGGTTATTATTTATGTTTTGGAGGGCTTGGAGCATGGCTTGACTAGCTTGTTCATTTTTTTCCATGAATGCTCTCAATTCTCACTCCATAGATATCTTATTTTCTCTCTCTAGGGACCTTAAAGTTCGTTGTCTTGGTTGCATCAACTATTACCCCTCAAGCTAGAAGGATGGTGCTCTGATACCACTTCTAGTGTCCCCTTTTTGGGATAACCCTAAATATTCCCTAATCTATTGATTTTGAATGATCACCTTGGAGTTAGGAATGTTTGTAGTGTGAGTAGACTCCCCTACAAAATAGAGTTATAGAATATCTACAAAATAATATTAATTAGGATGCATATATATATAAGAAAAACAAGAGAGCATGGTTAGAGATACAACTACCTTGTTAGACCTGTAAATGTGTTAGAAGTCATTTATGAATAGAGATAATGTCATAATAAAATACATTGAATTTCTTAGATACTCTAGTTCATTCTTCCTTGGTCATAATGGTCAGATAGGGTGCCCTAGAAACCCTCTACCCTAGGCTCAAGAGCAATATGCCCCTCTTGGCCCATGTGGCCCTTTCCATCCATATGGGTGGGGTACTTAGTGAGGCATCCTATCAACATTCCCCTTATCAAAACCATTATCACTTAATTATGAAGGGGGTTTGAGGGAAGAACTATATAATAGGGTGTCATGGGTAGTCATTTCCTCTAAGCCCAAGGGAAGTACACCCCGCTTGGCCCATGTGGCTCTTGCCATCCATATGGGTGGGGTGCTTAGAGGGTGACCCACATTAAGTTTCCCCTCCCTACAGGTCCTCAACTCCTCTATTAAGTTTACAATTATGAACATCAATCTCTAATTAATAAACATTATTCTATCTTATAAATACACATATTCTAGTCATAATTATTGAATCAACAATATACATATCCTATTTACATTAGGTCAAAATACTGATTCCTTAGATGTAGATATATGCCATGTATAGTCCAACATTATTATAATGCTATTATTTATCTATTATTTATTTTATGCAATAAATGATAATGCATAGATTTATATTATTTATCTTTTCCAAATAAAATGATAATGCACATATCTATTATTTATTTCCACTATAAATGATTATGTAGGTGTGCAACCTATTATTCTAATCAACTGATATGAGTTTCTTACAATTTTTTGTATGCACTATGATCAAACACATAATCTATTAATTGCACACTAAAGATTTATATATTTAAACATGGTGAGAAAACTTACCTTGGTCGTTGCTGGAGATTCCCTTTACTGTTGCTCAGTATATGCTCTTTCTATTATTTGACGCCTTCCTCCTTGCATCACTCTCTCTTTATATCCATTTAAGGTTCTCTTGTACATGACCCTTGGTGAAAGTAGTGCTTCATTTCTTGAAGCCAATTTATTGCTAGGTTGTTTCTTTGCCTTGCCTTCATTTTTGGTGTCTTTTCATGTTAATCAATGGTGTTTTTTGTCTTATTTATTTTTAGTTGGGATTGTATTTTATATTTTAGTTTATCTATATTATTTTATTTCCTTTTGTTTTTTGTATGGTATTATATTAATTTATTCTATAAGTTATTGCTTTTTTTTAAGAGAATAAATACTATAGTAATTAGAATTATATTTAAATATAAATTTCCCATATTGGGATTTCAATTCTTGTTTGTATTTTGATACATTTGGGGGTAAATATTTTCAAGGGGCATGATAGTTTCCCATCTATACCAACTTTGATTACTCCTTGGTTAGCGATGAAGCAAAATAATCAAGTGAAGGTATTCTAAATGTAGCATTAAGAGAATTTCTAGAAATATAAAATGTTATTTTTTTTTGAATAATGAGGACCAAGTTTGGAAAAGATGGGAAGAATCAACTAAGTGGCCTATTTATCGATACCACACTCTTTTAACTAAACTATAAATGATTTAATTTTGGTGAAGAATTATTGTATTTTTTCTAAATCTAGAAGATTCAAACCAATAAGTTTATTTTCCAACTAAAAACCCCTTAATGTATCCTACTTCCCAAAGTATTAAAAGGATATTAGGAGAAATAGACATGCATAATGCTCCATAGGTTTCATCACACCTATTATACCATTTTCTCTTTTTTATAGCTACTGTGTGTTCAAGTTCTATACCCATTGTAAATAAATAATGTCTAAATTTCTTTTCACATATATCATCATTTTTTTCTACCCATGATTATTGTACTGAGGGGAGTGGAGAATTTTGGGTTTGGTCAATAATTTTTAATAAAAGGTATAAAAAATAGGAGAAATAGTAATGCACTACTCACAATTCAAGAAACTAATTGCCTCATTCCAAAAAATATATCATTTTCTTTACTTTTCCTTTAAACTAAACCAAAAAACAAAACCTAAATTTTGATTGAAATATAGTTTTGTATATTTGATTCCATGTTGGATTTGATTATTGAACCCCAATGCCCTTACAAAAGAACCCAATAACCAAAACACACCATCACACAAGAGAGAATAAAATTGATTTTCTATGAAGTATGATATTCCATTGATGTAATAATGATAATTGTTAAAATATAGAATGAATAAATACCTATTAAGGGTTAAGTAAACCCTAGTAGTAGCCCTAGGTGAGGAATAAATTAGATCATTTAATATTACTTGAGATACAAAAAGAAAGTGGCCTAAGTAAGCTTAAGAATGCTAGTCTGAGTAGGTCCTTATAATAAATAATTAGGTGATTTCTCTTTTTAACTCTAACAATGTAGTGATTAGAAAGTGATTGTAATATAAATTTTTGATCATTTTTAATAACTTTCCTTTGATTAAGTTATTTGAAAAAATTCATTTTGATTGATTTTTAAAATTTTAATTGTAAGGAATAACTTGTGTATGTTGGGAAAAGATTATAAATGAATTGTTATTTTGGTTTTCTAATCGGTAATTAAATTGTATAACAAGAATTGAAATATAATTAATTTCTTATCAAATATTGTTAGAGTAATTTTGGTTTAATTCACTATTGATTTATTTGACTAGCTACATATTAGTTAAATTTCCACGTTAAAGGTTGTAATTGATTGTCATTTTGGTAGTCCACATTGTCTACAAACATGACACTTATGAGAACTACACTCTTTGAATGTTATACAAAGAAATTTTTAATAGAAGTATTACATTCATTAGGAGTCACAAGGATAAAACCATAAGGGGTTCAAACCCAAGAGCCACGAGATAACCTAATTACCTAAAGCTTTGATGTTTTCAGGAATACATATAAACTAATGTGAAGAAATCTAAGAGTTGTGAGACTAGACTAGTTAGAATTGAAAGAATAAGTCGTTGGATGAAAATTTAATGCCATGTCACCTTTCTATAAAGGAAATGACCAATAATAGTATAAATTTTAGATACTCATGGTTTGGAAGCCAAGGATTCACTAGGTATAAGTAAAGCGGTTTACATTATGTTGTACCATAACCTATAGAAACAAAAAGCTTATAAATATCCAACTCCTTGAGGACAATCACAACCTATAATAGACCTTAGTTATAAGTAAGCAAATAATGAGCCAATATTTCAACTCAATAGTAAATTTCAATTGAGCCCTACTTCACAAACAAGTAATAAACATATAATGGAACTTGAAATATCATACATGTAGATAGAGAACACCATTGCATATATGGAAAATAAACTACAATCACTCTTCCTTAAATATCCTAATTAGTTCTACCATACCAATCTTCACTCTCATAGACTCTATATAGTATTCTTGTATATCCTCTTACATGTGACATGCACAACTCATGTAATTAATCCTATCATCTCATGAATTTTTATTTGTCTTGGCATCCATAGTGCACATGTTTCACCTTCGAATTCCCTTGGTTTGATTGTGACTTCTTCTGATGTGTCTTGTTTCTTCATTCTTTAAGTATCTTCTCTATCCTTTTTCTCTTGGTAATTATTTTCTCGTCCTTCTCCTTTTCTGTTCTACTTTCTCATGCGCCAATGCCTTAAGGAACTTCCCAAAAATATTACATGATTTTTGTAGAAAATTAACTTCCTTGCTTGTACTTTTCTTTTCTTACTCACAAGTCCAACCTTCAATGTTGTGACCTACCCTCCTTGAGTACCAAAATATTTGCTATTATTTTTTATGTACCTCATGTAGCTCAAACTCACCCAACAACCCCAATATCTAATTCAAACATTTTTATACATATTTTCCATCCATCATTGTGGGTTGGGATAAGCAAAATGACTCCTTTATTTATTTGGCACTGACTTCCAACTTTGAATCATTCTCCTAATGATGAATCTATGCTACTTTTTCAAATATATGGCCTACCACTAATCATGCCACTAACCACATCATCTAAGAATTAAATGTTGACCTACTTAAGGTAGGAGCACATGCATGTTCCACCAAAAAGTATTTGCACAATCATTTTGTGACCATTCAACTCTTTTGTAGTGTCCTATGTAATGGCCTCCTTGGGATCTCTCAAATTCCTATGGCCTCTGAAGATCTTTTGTAGCCCATCTATTAGAGTAAATGGTTTTTACCATTTTCCTGCTTAAGCTTACTTAGGTAGAATAGTTTAATTAATTATTATGGGTATTTTTGTTCCCGTACCGGGAAGTTTTATACCCGTCACCTTTTCCACGGCTTTAAATCTTGTAAAATATGTATTTTTATCATCTCAATTCATTCACTTATTTTGGTGAAATAACTTTTCCTTCTCTCTATCTTGTGAAGGTATCTTGTTGCAGATGGTGCTCCTGGGAGGTGGATGATGCTAACATGGTATCAAAGCCAACCATTTTGCTCTCCTTCTTAAGAGTTTTTATTGGAGTGTTTGAGATAATTTATTTGCTCAACATTTAAAAATTTTCAGATTTCAAAATTTCCTTATTTGTCTTATTTCTGATTATTTCATTTTCCTATTCCTGGCATGATTTGCACTCTTGGGTGTTTTTGACCTATTGAAGGAAAGTGTAAGAGGTGTCAATCTTTTTCTATGGAAATTTAACCACGATTTCATTCCTAGCAACAAAATTTAGTTTGTGAAGGAGGGATTATTTAAAACAAAGAGTAGTCATTTTTCTATGAAGTGAAGGGGTCGTGTTTTTTCCTTGACCACAACAAAAAATTTAGTGTTGAGGAGGTGTTTTTGCTAGTGAATTTCATTGCAAGGGCCGATTTTTCTGTTGGGGAGTGGAGACTAGAAATTGAAAATGATAATGAAGAAAATGTGGGAAAGTCCAGCCTTCTCTTATCATTTATTGTAATCGCTCAGAAATCTTCTGATCGTCTTGCTAGTCAGCCATCCATTCATTTGTTCCATGTTTGCTTCTATCTCTATCTTTGTTAATCATCATACTTTTGCAACATAATTTTTTTACCTGTCTTCACCTGTTGTGTTTCTTTATCTATTGCCTCTGAAAAAATCCTTTGCTCATATTTTCATTTACGATGGATCAATCTATAGAGGATTTGTTCATCATGTGGACCATGAGGGTGTGATTTTTTTGAAGGAAGTGAAATATTGTAGCATGCAGTTTTGTTTTTATCCTCACTAGAGGCTCATGAGTACAACATTTTTACTGGTTGGTGGCTATAGGGTTACCATATTTTTTGCCATTATTTTTGGGTGAAAGCAAGGCTCACTATTTTTTTTAAAACTAGCTATGGATATTTATCCCACATTGCTGGGAAAGCAGTTCTAAATAGGCTTTTTATTGCCCAATGCCCTCACTATTGTTTGAGCTAAGGCACACATGTGGTATTGGCTATTTTTCATTATGTACAAAGAGGTCCTAATCTATTTTCTTGTGTGGACTAGCGTGAAGAGATATTTTTTTGGTGTTGGCCTTAAAATCAGGCAATGGACCTCACCAAATTTTACATCAAATCAGGTCTTTTAACCTTTTAATTATTTTTTGGAAGTTTTTGAAAGCACCATCTTTAAAATTTTGAATAATTGTTAAGTTATAATGGTTTCTTTGGAAAAAGGGAATTTTAGGCATTGGAGTAGTAATGTTGTCCTCACCCATCATAGTGAGGAGAATCTATTGCCATATTTGTATAATGAAGGTCTTGTTCCAGACACAAATAGTTGGTATATGATTTGGAAAGGATGTAGGGCTAGAGTCTATAGAGTTATTTTTTAGCATGTATCAATGACGAGGACCTTTTGGATTCAATTTGTAATTTTAAAAGACCTTATGCTATTTGGACTTACCTTTGAGAATCATATGGTGATCCTGATACTTTGCCATCTCTCGATGACCCTCCTTCCAATACCAGTGTGTCTCTTTGTTCTTCAGAGAAGATAAACCATGCTTGTGATCTTTTGGAGGTTGTTGAGACTTTAGATGAGGTTGTGGTTGCTCCAGAGGTTCCTAATTCTTTGTTAGAGATAGTTGGACCACCCTCATTGAGTACTTCCATCATTCCTGAACAACATGTTTCTCATTGTCTTCTTGATTGGGATTCCTATTTATCAGACATTGGTTCCTTGTTTGTGGAGTCTCAAATTTCATATTTGGAGGACACATTTGAGGGGTTATTTCTTCTCTTTGATGACATTTATTGCACAACTATTGTCAAACCATCTCAGTCTTTGGAGAGTGTTCAACATCAGTTTCCAGTGGTACCTTGTTCGTCACCTTCTATTGTGATTGAGTATGTTCCTGATTGGTTTGTGGCATCATCTTCCAAGGATTTGGTGACACATGAGCAGATTTCAGAGACATTATCATCCTACATTTGGATTTCACTTGCTAATTAATATCCAGAGTGGGAAGCATACCTACATCTGTACTTGGTTTTGTTTCTTCCAAAAGGGAGACAAGTTGTTTGTCAACACTGGATCATATTTTGTTTTCAGGCACTTAACATTTTTGTAGGTGATTACACATTGTGGGGGACTATATAGTCTCTTTCTTTCCCTCTTATGGGGTGCTATTATTGTATATACATGATGTATGTAGTCCCTAGGGGGTGTGATTGAGTCCTCCATCCATGCATCATTTTTGTTTTCTTTTCTCTCTTTTGGAGAGGGGTTTTTTCCCATAGGGTTTCTCTCCTTTTCTCCAATTGTGAGGGATTGCATTGTAAATGGGTACCTAACATGCTTGTGTATCCGGGACCCATATTGCATCTTCATTTTTGCGTAATAATTCTCACGAAGTTGCACTTAAAGGGGGTGTTGGAGTAAATGGTTTTTACCATTTACCTACTTAACCTTACTTAGGTAGAATAGTTTAATTAATTATTTTGGGTAGTTTTGTTTCCTATATAGGGAAATTTTATACCCATCACCCTTTTCACAACTTTAAAAGCCTGTACAATATGTATTTTTATCATCTCAATTCATTCATTTGTTTTGGTGAAATAACTTTTGCTTCCCTCTATCTCATGAAGGTATCTTGCTGCAAATGGTGCTCTTGGGAGGTGGATGACACCAACACCATCAAATGCCTCAATAGCCTACAATAAACCACCGATCTCTTTGAGCACTTGTCCAACCAATAACAACCTTTGTAAGACCATTAGACTTCTATAGGCGGACACCATCCACATCAACAACCCAACTAGCTCCCTTATTCCTTTTTCGCCTCTATAGTCTCTTTTCATTCTTGCTACCACTTCTTTAACTTCATAAAAAAATTGTACACCTCTATAATCTCATATTGACTCTTTATGTTGGCCATTGAGCTCTCAATTTAAACTGTCTATAGTGTTCCTTTTCTCCATGTGGCATTGCAACTTGCACTAATCACCTACATCCACCTTAGTGCTCCCATGTGCCTAAAATACTACCACAATTGTTGCAAGTACCCACCTCTTACAATAAGTGACTTCTAGTTGTTGCAAATGACTTCACTCCTAATATGAATCCCTTATATTTTGCAGGTGAGCTAATACTCACCTTCTTCTTTATTGGAAGTTCTTGTGCTAGTTGCTACAAATACAACCGACACTATGTTGACATTGTCACTAGTGGATTCAAGGGGAAAATTAACAATTTCTGTAAATGAAAAATGATCCAAATTATAACACCCAAGCCTCTAATACATGTAATGCCCCATACCCCAAGATGCGTACTCTACATCAAACTTCTCAAGTAACAAAATTTTGGGAACACCCAAGATGCGTCCATACCAAATTGAGAACACCTACTTATATGATAAGACACAAGAAAAAATTTCTTCTTACATCACTTCTAGAACCTTGCTAGAACCAATATTTGATGTTGCCACTCTCTCGAGCAGCTACAATCTCTAACCTTTGCCTACCTTAGCTCGATCTTCTCTTTCAAATTCTCCTTGTTCTTTATTTTCCTCTCTTTGTGGGCTTTGATCCACCTCAAGCTGTATTCGTTTCTTTCTTTTTCTTCACTCCTGGTTTCTCAATGAAAAACAAAAGATACGAAACAACTTTCATTTTTGTTTCCATAATAATATTCGGGAGACATAAGACCGAAATGCCCTTCGTGTAGTGGAAAAGGATGACCGTAACTCTTTTTACATTTAAAATTCAACACAATAGTTTTCCTGGTTATTGTTCGACATCGCTTGGTATGCAACGTGTTAGCAGAAATGGTCTTAATGTACCCGGTAATGGTATTAATTTAATAGAAACTTATTTTCAGTCATCGAACGGACCTATGAATCATAAGCAGGCTTGTTATGCAACGTGTTAGCAGAAATGGTCTTAATGTGCCTGCTAATGGTTATTACCTCTTCCAACAATCCGTAGAGCAAGACAGAGACTCAATCAGAGTGTAGAAAATAGACATTTACATGATGAGACATTGTGATACAATTTAATATTAAAAAAATAATTCTAATTGGTTGAAACTGCAGTGAATCAATAAAATTTTTGCAGTTGTAATTTTTTTTTGGGTTGTTGAAGGTATCAAATTCAAAAACTTCTTACCTATTTTATATGGGAGCATGACTCATAAGCTGAAACTTTTTCTCTGTTAAGAACTAAATTTTGAGAGGCTTTATTCCCTCAAAGTCCTTCAGACTGCCTCACCTCGTTCTTTATGTGATGTAAGAACTTTGTATTGAACAAGATTTGATATCTTGTAGACCCATTCAACAATTACAATATTATTCCATTTAAAATAAACTATGCCCTTTCTGTACACGACTAATATTCTTATCATCAAGCAAGATTGCATAAAATTACGTTCACTTTTTTCTTAAAACTTTTACACAGTAATTCACTGTTTGACGAGGAGCAAAAAGTTAAATTTCCTGGTAGGGAGAGTAAGTCAAAGATTTGATTTTGTTTAATTTCCCCGAAGCCCACAACAGAGACCTGTATGCTCACGTGAAACTCGCATGGATAAGCTCTCTCAGAATTTCAAAGAAAATCGTTAATTATATATTTTATCTTATACGGTACGCGTTTCACAGATATTTCAGTGGGCTCTCTTTAAAATTTTTATAAATAGGCAGTCCATAGATTTGATGGTAATAATGTGTTTTCCTCAAAAATTATTATTAGAATTTCAACAATCTTGTGATTTGAGCAGATGGGATTCCCAAGAGTGTTGTTCCTTGCCGTCCTAAATATTTTGCTGTTGAAACGGACGGTTTATGGGGATTTCAATTTTTCCAATTTCATTCAACAGCCTGGATTTACTCTCATCGATTCCGGCATAACTTCTAATGCCTTGCAGGTCACAACGGAAACTCTAAACACCGATCCACAGTATTCCAAGTTTAATAAATCGGGAAGAGTGATATACGATACAGTATACAGATTCTTGAAAGAAGATGGCGTCGCTGTATCTTTCATCAGCACATTTGTTTTGAATCTTAAAGTGGAAACCGGATCTGGCGGGGACGGATCTGGCGGGGAGGGAATGGCGTTTATCATAACTTCTAGAAGAAATATAAGCGAAAAACCAGAGGGGAGCTACGGGCTATGGTTGGGGCTCTTCAATTCCTCCACCAATGGACAGAAGGACAATCAGATGGTAGCGGTTGAGTTCGACACAGTGAAGAACAATGGCACCAATGACCCTGACGACAACCACATCGGAATTAATGTTAATAGCATAAATTCCACAAAAATAACATCTCTTTACAACAGCTCACAGATCGATCTAAACAGCGGCGACGACATCACCGTGTGGATACAGTTCGAGGGAGATCAACAGAAGTTGAATGTTTACCTTGCAAATGGCAATCTCAATATTACCATGCCTTCGCAGCCCCTTCTCTCCGATACCCTCAATCTGACCGGCGTTCTCGGGTCAGAAGTTCACTTCGGCTTTTCCGCTTCCACGAGTAATGGCATTGAGCTCCACTGTGTCAAGTCATGGAGTCTGTCAATTGAAACCGTCTCCAAGGACAGAAGGGTATTAGTGATTATGTTGTCGGTGCTAGCGGGCCTCCTGTTCGTTGCTGCGGTTGTCGCCGTCGTAATCTGGATAAAGTATCAGAAATCGCGAGCTGAATCTTCGGAAATAGCGGGGACGATTCAGAATCTCCCGGGTCATCCCCGAGAGTTCAGGTACAAAGATCTGAAGAACGCCACACACAACTTCAGCGCCCAGTCGGAGCTCGGTAGCGGCGGGTTCGGATCCGTTCACAAAGCACTCCTTAACAAGGGAAAAACCGCTGTAGCCGTGAAGCGCATGTTCAAACAATCGAAACAAGGGAAACTCGAATTCATATCGGAGATAAGCATAATCAACCGGCTGCGCCATCGGAACCTCGTGCCGCTGCTCGGGTGGTGTCACTACAGCGGGCAGCTGATGATGGTGTACGAATACATGCCCAACGGTAGCCTGGAAAAGCATATATATCAAGGGCTTCTCGATTGGGAGCAGCGATACAACATCCTCTCAGGCGTGGCCTCAGCGCTACTCTACCTTCACGAAGAGTGCGAGCAGCAAGTGATCCACCGGGACCTCAAAGCAAGCAACATAATGCTCGACTCCAACTTCGACGCCCGCCTCGGTGACTTTGGGCTCGCCCGCTTGATTGAACACAACCGGACGTCCTTTACTCCGACGAACGTGGCCGGCACTCCGGGTTACATTGCTCCAGAGTGCTTTCACACCGGGCGGGCGAGCGTGGAGTCGGATGTGTTTGGGTTCGGTGCTGTAGTTCTTGAAGTGGTCTGTGGAAGGTCCCTTGGATGGGGAAACGAGAAGACCGATTTGGTAGGGTGGGTATGGGAGCTTCATCGAGAGAATAGGCTCATGGAGGGTGCTGATTCTCGCATCACTCTCGTCAAGGCAGGCTCTGTGACTGTGGACGATATAAAGCGTTTGCTAGTGGTGGGACTGGCGTGCTTAAATCCAAATCCTACGGAGCGGCCGACCATGCGGAAGGTGAAACAGATACTGTGCAAGGAGGTGCCGCCCCCCTTTGTCTCTCCATTCAGACCTCCCTTCGTTTGGCCATATCCCGAATTCGGTGATGGCAGCTCCACCGCCATTTTAATCAGCCAAGAGACTGGATCAACGATGAACTGGTTTATGGAATCACCTGCCATACGGGAAGAAGAAAGCAGTTTGTTTTAGCGGCAGAGGTAGAACAGCAGGGGCTTATCCGATTTCGATCTATGACTTTAGAGTTTCTCGGTTACACGACTGGTTCTCTATGTTGCTGGTAAATAGTAGCAGAAACAACAGAAGGTGCCATTGAAAGGCCAGTAGTCAAAATATGTACAGCTCTCTTGTATAGTTTTGCTTTTGGCTATGATTTATCTGATGTAATGTTTGGTCATAAGTTTTTGTCTTTGCCGATCGGTGAATGAAATTTTTAAATGATATTTTACCAGCAGGTGTATAAACAGTGCAGATTCTTTTCAGAAAGGTATTTCATTAATTTTGTCGCAAAAAGTTATTACAACCACGATAATGACTACAATCACGTTTATCCTTGAGCAATCGTATAGTGCACAGCTGGAAATATGGCAGTATTGCTTATTCTTATCTTCATTAGCCCTTCTTTTACTTTATTATTTGACAGCAGTCCATACGTAACCCATGCTCAATAATGATCTATACAGAAGACTTTCAATTACGATCATTTATGTTTTGAAATGTATTGATACATTATACATATAGGTGTTTAGGGAGCGTAGAGATAGTGAGAAACAAACAGCAGCTTTGTTTTCAGAAGTAGCAGCACATCTGTTTTACTCAATTTTTATGTGTAAGAGCAGAGGCTCTATCCTTTGTAATTGCAGTTCTGTTTTAAGAACAACAGCTCTTGTTGTAGTTTTGTTTTTCTAATAAGAACATCAGTCTTATTTTTATTCTTATATTCTATTGTGTAATTTATCTGGGTTCATATTTTTATTTTTTATTTATTTTTATTCAAGGGGTAAACGCTTTTGACTGGAGCTATGAACCGGCTACATCTATTCAACAATACCACCCCAACGGGGTTTGAACCTTGGTGGCAAGAACAACAATGCCACCTATCAACCATCACACCATGCCAATACCAGCAAAACCAAAATTCCCACCCACCCATTTTTATCTAGGTTCATATTAGAAAGAGATGAAGTTTTGTATTTCTCTAGGTTCATACTAGAAAGAGATGAAGTTTTGTATGTTAGTTTGTTAGCTTGGACAGCTGTTCGCCCATTTGTATGAATTAGTTAATAATTGTTTTTATGGGTTCAAGTGAAGACAATTATTTATTAATTTATTTGATTTCTTTTTAGCCACCTAGCAACCAATTTGGTTAGGGTTTGTTGGGGTGTTATTAATCTCAGCCGTTGATGAAATTAAATCTCGGCCATTGGTTTTCAAACGAGGGTAGTATAAAAGGGGGTCAAGGGTCATTTGGAGAACACACAATTTAGAAGCATTTGCAGTGTTAGCAAATGAATTTGCAGTGAGAGCAAATAGTCTTGTAGTGTTAGCAAGGGTGTAGTGATAGCGTTGGGGATAGCAGTGGTGGAATCTCAGCAGGAGTAATTGGGAGATTGTCAGAGCTCTACCAGAAAGAGGCAAGCAGTTTTGTATTTCTTAATTTGCTGAAGTTTAATATAATTCCTTATCTGCAATAGTGGTTTTCCCCTCGGGGTTTTTCCACGGACAATTTGTCCAAAAATATCGTGTTCATTGTGTTGCGTATTTTATGTTCCTGTTTTTATTAGTGAAGTTGCAGTTGTGTCATTTTTCAATGTTTGTTGTGAATTAATTTTCGGCAGTCAAATAATCTTATATTAGATAGGAGATTAATAATCAGTAACTGCTATAGAATTTTCACATGGTATCAGAGCTAAGTTGAGGTTAGAAAAGGCTTAGCATAAGAAAATTGAGGGTTTATAAAAACCCAGTTCTACCTCTTCAAAATTATTTTTATTGTTATTGCTTTTATCTTTGGAGATGGTGACAACTAGTTTAAGAGATCAGGACAGATTGGATGGAGCCTCAAATTTTGGTGTCTAGAAAGCCAGAATTTCTTTGTTGCTGGAAGAGAATGGGATCAAGGAATATGTGACCAGTGTTGTACCTATACCTACGGATGCAACATAGCTCACAACATATAAGAAGGAAGATGCCAAGGCAAGGAGGTTGATTCTTGATGGTGTCAAGGACCATATTGTTCTACATGTCGCAGAGTTAGATACAGTGAAGAAGATGTGGGACGCCATTCTGAATCTATACTAGAATGCTACCACTAACCGGAAGCTGATTCTCAGAGAAAAGTTGAGGAATACTCAGATGAACAAGGGAGAAGACATGAAAAGTTACCTCACCAGACTCAGACTTGTCAAGGATGAGTTGGTAGTTGTTGGAGATAAACCAGATGATGACGATCTAGTGCGGATAGCCCTAAATGGGTTTACTAAGTAGTGGGATGTCTTTGTTCAAGTTATCAATGGACAAGATACCTTACCGAGTTGGGATCGACTCTGGAGTGACTTCACTCAGGAGGAGCTTAGACTAAGTCTTGTCAGTGGAACTAGCAACAAGAGTCAAAAAAGTGAGGCGAAACAAGAGAATGTTGCCCTTGCAGGAAAAGGGAAAGAGAAGAAGAGGTCAAGCAAAGGATCAAATTCACAAGGTGAGAAGAAGAAGGACCTATCAAAGGTCAAGTGCTATGGCTGTCACGAGTTTGGCCACTATGTCAGCGATTGCCCACAAAGGAAGAAGAATAAAAAGAAAGGCAAGAAGCAGGCTACAACTTCAACAAGTGTAGATGAGCTCTCTAGTAGAATGGAGGATGAGTTCGCTCTCATAGCCTGTATGGCTAGCTCAACCTCACAGGTTGTTTGGTATATAGACAGTGGGGCATCATTTCATATGACAAGAGTTAGAGAGTACTTCTCCACTTATAAGGAGGAGGACATCAAAATACAGATTTCTATGGGGAACATGTCCAAACTCAATACAATTGGGAAAGGGACAGTTCTATTTTAGAGGGAGAATGTCAAGCGGATTCCCATTTATGATGTGTTGCATGTGCCAGGCTTGGGTATGAATCTGATTTCTGTATCCGTCCTTCAGGATAAAGGTTACAATGTTCTCTTTAGAGGGGCGAATATGTTAATCAAGCACAAGGATTGGAAATGACCCACAGTTATTGGAGTTAGGAGCAACTGACTTTATAGGTTGCAATTTGATACTCACAAGACATTGATGAGCAACAGTAATTCTAGAGATCAAGGAGAGTTATGGCATAGGAGGATGGGCCATATACATCATGGAGCACTTAAATTTATTTGTGAGATAGTGACAGGTGTTCCAGAGGTGATCACAGAGCATGATGTGTGTTGGGGAAGTTTATGAAAGCAGCTTTTCCAAGGAGTGACACCAAATCCAAAGGTGTTCTTGATCTAGTACATTCAGACATATGTGGACCAATGTCGACGAAGTCTCTCACAGGGTATGAGTACTTTGTTTCTTTTATTGATGATTTCTCTAGGAAGACCTAGATATACTTCTTAAAAACCAAGGATGAGGTTTTTAGTCGCTTCCAAGAGTTCAAAGCTCTTGTGGAGAATTTGACAGGCAAGAAGATAAAGGTTCTTCGGTTAGACAATGGAGGCAAGTACAAAGGAAAAGAGTTCCTAGAGTTCTATACTAGGGAAGGAATCAAGAGAGAGTGGACCGTTCCTTACAACCCGCAACAAAATGGAGTTGCTGAAAGGAAGAATCAATCTATAGCAGAGGCGGCAAGGGCTATGCTACATGACCAAGATATGCCTCGTTACTTATGGGCAGAGGCATGCAGTACAAGAGTCTACATACAGAACAGGGTTCCACATAAGGTATTAGGCAAGATGACACCAGAGGAGGCGTTCTCAGCGAAGAAGCTAGATGTTAGCCACTTCAGGATATTTGGGAGTTTGGCATATTGCCACATTCCAAGGGATACACGTACCAAGTTAGATCAGACTACAAAGAGAGGGTACTTTGTGGGGTATAGTGAAACCTCAAAGGCATATCGGATATTTATTCCAAGGACTAGGAGGATTATAGGGAGGTGTGATGTCAAGTTCATGGAGGACAAGGCATTTAGAAGGTCTAGAGATTTGCCAGTAGATGATCAGAATGAGCAGCCAGCAGAAGCTCCAAGGATCGTGCAACCGAATCAAGGGCAACAAAGCTCGAGTAAAGTTACTAGTACAAGCATAAGCTCAGGTGTTGAGAGTTCATAGAGCATGGAGAAACATATGCAACAGATCCAAGAGATGCATCAAGGAGACATGGAGGTTGATACTTCATCCTCTTCAGTTGGTAGCGGGAACCAACAGGCACAAAGGGATACTCAGGAGTTTGTGGGAGATCCTAGGATGAGTAATAGACAGTGGAGACAACCAGCCAGGTATGATGACTATTTGGCATTAGTTAGTCAATTGGTAGATAGTGAGCCTTCCAGCTATTAGGAGGCTGCATAGCAACAGGTGTGGCGAGATGCGATGGTTGAGGAATATACCTCAATAGTGCATAATGATGTGTGGGAGATTGTTCCTAGACCAATAGATAGGGCAGTGGTTGGATCACGCTAGATCTATAAGATTAAGTACGGTGCAGATGGTAGCATCAAGAAATACAAGGCAAGGTTCATGGCCAAGGGGTTCTCTCAGAAGGAGGGAATTGACTATGGGGAGACATTTGCTCCAGTGGCTAGGTATACTTCTATATGAGTCGTGATCTCACTTGCAGCATAGATGGGATGGCAGATCCATCAAATGGATGTCAAGATGGTGTTTCTTAATGGTGAATTGAAAGAGGAGGTATACATAGAACAACCAGAAGGCTTTGTGGCACACAACAGTACAACCCATGTGTGTAGATTAAAGAGAGCTTTGTATGGACTCAAGCATGTTCCCAGGGCGTGGTATGAGTGCATTGACAGATACTTTCAGGGAATGGGCTTTGTGAAGATTGAGGCAGATGCTAACCTCTACTACTTGGTGGTTGGAGGTGAAGTTCTCATTCTTGTTCTATATGTAGATGACTTGTTTCTGACAGGTTCACTGGGGCTCATCGAAGAGTGCAAGAGGGACCTTGCATTAGAGTTCGAGATGAAGGATTTGGGGCTTATGCACTACTTTCTAGGCATGGAGGTATGGCAGACAGATGGAGAGATTTTCCTTGGACAAGGGAAATGCTGCATTGAAATCTTGAGAAGGTTCAAGATGGAAGATTCCAAAGCCATGTCTACTCCTATGATCACTAATTGGAAGAAGGTAGACTCATCCAGGGAGAAGGATGTAGACTCCACCTTGTACAGGTAGTTAATTGGGTCTATTATGTATTTGCTCAACACCAGGACAGATATATCCTTTGCAGTAAACTCTCTTAGTCAGTTCATGGTGGAGCCAAAGAGAGTGCATTGGATAGCAGCAAAGCATGTGTTGTGGTATTTGTGTGGTACAATCGAGTATGAGATCAAATATAATTGAGGTGATGGTATTAGGTTGATGGGCTATACTGACACAGATTGGGTAGGCAGTACAACGGACAGGAAAAGCACTTTAGGGTGTTGCTTTAGCCTGGGATAAAGAGTTGTCTCTTGGTACAACAGGAAGTAGAAGTCTATGGCTTTGAGTTCTGCAAAGGCAAAATACATAGTAGCTAGCATGGCGACGTGTGAGGTGATATGGCTTTGAAAGTTGCTGGTAGCCTTGTTTGGTCAGAAGGTTGAGACTACAGTGATACACTGTGGCAATTAGAGTTGCATCAAATTGTCTAAGAATCCTGTGTTTCATGATAGGTCCAAGCATATAGACATCAGGTATCATTTCATCCGAGATTGTGTACAACGGGGGATTGTTCAGCTACAGTATATACCTACAGAGGAGCAGGTAGCAAACATTCTAACAAAGGCATTGGGGAACATGAAATTCATCTTCTTCAGAGATAAGTTGGGTCTCATGCAGAACAACTTCCTCGCTAAGAGGGAGTGTTAGTTTGTTAGCTTGGACAGTTGTTCGTCCATTTGTATGAATTAGTTAATAATGATTTTTATGGGTTAGAGTGAAGACAATTATTTATTAATTTATTTGATTTCCTTTTAGCCACCTAGCAACCAATTTGGTTAGGGTTTGTTAGGGTGTTATTAATCTCAGTCGTTGATGAAATTAAATCTCGGCCATTGGTTTTCCAACGAGGGTAGTATAAAAGCAGGTCAAGGGTCATTTGGAGAACACACAATTGAGAAGCATTTGTAGTGTTAGTAAATGAATTTACAGTGAGAGAAAATAGTCTTGCAGTGTTAGCAAGGGCGCAGTGATAGCATTAGGGATAGCAGTGGTGGAATCTCAGCAGGAGTAATTGGGAGATTGTTAGAGCTTTGCTAGAAAAAGGCAAGCAGTTTTGTATTTCTTAATTTGCTGAAGTTTAATATAATTCCTTATCTACAGTAGTGGTTTTCCCCTCGGGGTTTTTCCACAGATAATTTGTCCAAAAATATCATGTTCATTGTGTTGCATATTTTATGTTCCTGTTTTTATTAGTGAAGTTGCAGTTGTGTTATTTTTCAATGTTTGATGTGAATTAATTTTCGTCAGTCAAATAATCTTATAGTAGATAGGAGATTAATAATCAGTAACTGCTATAGAATTTTCACATTGTATGTAACAGAGTTAAAAGTTAAATTCATTGAACAAATTATCATAATTATACTTCTATTTTTTTATTTTTCTAAGTTCTATAGTATTTTACATTATCTACAATTTCCTCTTTTAAACTACTTTTATTCAACATATATATATTTTACATTACCTACAATTTCCTCTTTAAACTATTTTTATTCAACATATACTTACAATTGAAGATTCATAAAAATACTTTACAATTGAAGATGCATTAAACATAATCATTATGTTCAACATGGTTCAATAAAATGGAATTTAATGAGATACCAAGTCTTTCAATAAAATGTGTATTATTCATAAAACACAATCCATGCAACATTATAGACTAAATGTTAGCGTATTTATTTATCATAATTTCCATAAACATGTTTTCCTCTATTATCTAGATTGGATGGTCTCAAAAGATACTACTAGCAGTCGCATGCAACAATCAACGGATAGGGTGCGCCGTGAATGGCTATTGGTGGAGTGCGAATATTTTTTTATAGGGTGCAATGTTTTTTTTTGGGGGGGAGGGGGTAAAGAGCCAATATGAAACAATGTCAAGTTAGTTCATATTGGAAAGCTGATGTTATGAATTTGAATTCTATGTACAATTGAAGGTTATAAACAAAATAACTTTCACATAAAAATTATTTTCCCTATATATATTCATTCAATATGAGTATAGTAAAGTATTATAAACTCAAATCTCACATGAAGAACTATTTGCATGACATGGGTAAATGGTTTTTGTGTTTTGGAATGAAAACCCATTAGTTGGAATTTGGCTATCAAATTCTAGAATAAAATTATGTCATGTTGAACGAATGGTTTTAAATTTATTAAAGGGTTTTGCTTTTTTAAAGACTTATTAGTCATGTGTTTTATCACTGAGATTGAATTAATAGGAGTATTTTTTGAAAAGTGGTCCCATTAGTAGAAAAAAAGTATTCTTTTAAAAATTTATTTTTTTATTAGTTATAATGGTCATGATAAGTGAGTTTCTGAAATGGGAAAGATGCTATAAATAGTATCTACTTTGTAATTTTGTGAATGCGATAAAAGGAAACACATACTTTGTAGTGTAATTTTAATTGAATTAGAATGTACACATTGTTTTCAGGGAACAACTAAAGATGTTACCAAATTTATACAATGATTTGTGCACAATAGAGAATTTGTAAAAGAACTATTGCATGATCGATCTTCTCTATGGTTACGTCGACGAGGAACAAATAAAAGAGATACTAGAAACAATAACATTAGAAGGCAGATGTTATGAATTTGAACTCTATGTACAATTGAAGGTTATAGTGGAAAAAAATTTCACACAAAGATTATTTTTCCTATATATATTCATTGAATATGAGTATAGTAAAGTATTATAAACTCAAATCTAATGTAAAGAACTATTTGCATGGCATGGGTAAATCATTTTTGTGTTTTGGAATGAAAATCCATTAGTTGCAAATTGGCTATCAAAATCTAGAATAAAATTATATGTCATGTTGAACGAATGGTTTTAAATTTATTAAAGGCTTTTCCTTTTCTAAAGACTTATTAGTCATGTGGTTTATCGCTGAGAATGAATTAACAAGAGTGTTTTTGGAAAAGTGGTCTGATTAGTATAGTTACGTCTTTTATTAGTAAGACAGGGAAAAAATTATTCTTTCAAAAATTTATTTTTTTATTGTTTTTATTAATTACAATGGTCATGGAAAATGAGTTTTCCAAATAGGAAAGACATTATAAATAGTATCTACATTGTAAGTTTGTGAATGTCATAAAAGGAAACACATACTTTGTATTATAATTTTAATTAAATTACAATGATTTGTGTACACATGTATATATGTAACAAAAGATATCATGGAGATTCATCATACATTATTATTTCACTTGAATTAGAAGGTACACCTTGATTTAAAGCAACATGAATAACATTATACCAAATCTATCCAGGAATTTGTGTACAGATGTATGTATGAAAGAACAAATAAGTGACATGATATATAAAACCACAAACCCCATGCTCAGTTTCCTCCCTACCATATTGGAATCATGGAGGCCCATTGACTCTAGCCAAATCCCCAAGCAAGACAAGGATGAAACATGCATAGGAGATGTCGTGTAGTTTCATCATACATCATAGAATAGAAATCTTGGGAAAACTCAAGTGTTTCCATATATAATATCTGATATTGTTGTGTTTTCATTGATGTTGCAACTTGAAAGCAAGAATGTATCCTAGTTTTGAATCCCTTTGCATGCTTAAACCTTGTTTCTGAAAATGGAATATAAGGGTATGTTAGTGGACAATGGAGGGAAATAAAAAAGGAAGGATAAAAATAAAGTATATAGGTAAAATTAATATTTACAATGTGATGCTAAAAATAATGAATAATTTTTACAACTAGTTACTAGGAGCTATCTATTGACAATGGGAAAGTGTTGTATGTACACTATTGATCATCTTCAATGAGGATGAGCTACAGTGGAGCAAGTTGTAGGGGTATGAAAGAAATTGAGATAGAGAGTGCACAATATAGTAATTTTCTTCAATGCATATTATACTTCTGGCGGGATACAAACAAAATAATATACATATACAATAAAAGGGGTTAGCACCACTCAGTGAAAATAGAAATAGGTCAACTAGAATATTTTGAATGCATGGCATCCTTGCAAGGGATTGTCTATAAACAATCTATTGGAGAAGTTAAAAAAATAGGAGTGGAAATAATGAGAAATGCAACGTTGGGTATGATGGGATTTGAAGGCAATAAAAAACAATCACATACAAAATGAAAACCAACTCAACCATGACATTGTAAACGGTTTAGTTCAAAGGAGAAATAAACACCATTCTCATGTGGTTCCGGGGATAAACAATGTGATGGTATCAACAAATTGTTCATTCTAACCATTTAAGCAAATGAGAGAAGGGTTTTGTTGCTATCCACAACCATGTAAACCAACGTTCTTTGTCCTCCCTTCCATATTGGCATCATGAAGCCTCGTGGGCTCTAGCCAAACCTCTAAGCAAAAAAAGGAGTGAAGGTCCATGTAGAATCCCATGGACACTTATCTTATATCAGACAAAAAGAGACTTGGTGAAGGATGGGTTTTTTCAATCAATATCTATAACATTGTAGTGTTTTCTTTTGGTGTGAGAAGCTCATCAAAAGTAGATATCCTAGGAAACAATTAGCATAATGGGGTTTGAAGGCCACTACAAGAAGATGGATAAAAGCAATATATAAAACAATGCAAAATAAGTAAAAAGGTCCATCTAAGTTCACAATGGAAGTTGAAATCTACCTATATTAAAAATATAACTACAATGTAAGGAAGAATATAGTAAAAATAGTCAACAAATTGACTCATCAATTGTTATATAGATTGGCTATTGATACATATGGTTTTTGAATCCCTTTGCATGGTTAAGCCTAGTTCCCGCAAATGCAATATAAGGGTATGTTAGTGGAAAAGTATGGAAAATCAAGAAGAAAGGAAAAAAAAAAGTAAGTACACGGGTAAAATTAATATATACAATGTGAGGCTAAAAAAATAATAATAATTTTAACAGCTAGGCAACCAAATCTATCTATTGACAGTGGGAGAGTGTTGTACTTACATACACTTTTGATTGTATTCAACAACAGTGAGCTACATTGGAGTGACTCATAGGAGCAAGAAAGAATTTGAAATAGAGAGTGCACAACACACTAATTTTCTTGAATGCGTATTATATTTCTACAATAATCTAAAACAAAATAATATATATATAGAATAAAAGAGGTTAGCACTATTCATTGTAAATAGAAATAGATGAAGTGGAATATTTTGAATGCATCATATCTTGGTAAGGAATTATCTATAAGTAATCTATTGGAGAAGTCTAAAAGAGAGTTGTGGAAACAATGACAAGTACAATGATTGGCTTCATGGGATTTGAAGGTAGAAAATGTAATCACATACAAAATGAAAACCAAGCCAACCATGAAAGTGTAAATGGTTTAGTGGAATGGAGCAACAGATGCCACCTTCATGCATTTCTGGGGATAAATAGTGTGATACTATCAACAATTTGTTTGTCCACTCAGAAGCACAAGAAAGCGGTGTTTTGTTGCTATTCATAACCACATAAATCGATGCCCATTTTTATCCCTACCATATTGGCATCATAAAGCCTCATGGGATCTAGAAAAACCCCCGAGCCAAATGAGTTAAGGTCTATGGAAAATCCCATGGGGTCTTACCATACACCACAAGGAAAGGAACTTGCGGGAAGATGGGTGTTTTGAAGCAAATTCTATAGCATTGCAGTGTTTTTTTATGGGTTAAGAACACATAAAATAGATATCCTAGTAAATGAAAACCATAATGGGATTTGAAGATGGTTATCAGAAGATGGGTAAATGGAATATATATAAGAATGGACAATAAAGGAAAGAATATCATAAAACATATTCACACAACACAAGTAATGTATGTAACAATTGGTTGAATGGGCTTGTAGCTTGAACTGCAAAAGATAGCGATAGTTGCATTCTCTTTTATCTGTTCAAATTTATATCTTTAGCTGATAGGCTATTTGTTTGAAGTTGCTATCTGTTGAGAAGCCAACATTTAATTGTGCAGTATGTGCAAAGCTTGAAACAGATGAGGGAAAAATAATATCATGAAACATATTGATATAAGATTCAAGCTACATTGTTTTGTAGTAGATATCGAAAACAAATAGAGGAATTATATAACAGGTATTAGAATAACACTTGTTTTGTAGTAAATATCACAAACAAAGAGGAAAATTGTATTGAGTTACCTGAAATATAGACAGATACATATGCACACACACACACACACACATATATATGTATTCAATTCCCTGATTAATATATAAAAATACCCATATAAGCAGATATACATATGCATATATCTAAACAGGTTTGTATATTATGTTTAAGTGTATTTATGTAGATTGTGATTTTAAGTAGAGTTTAAAGTAGCATGTATAAGTATTGTCTATGTTATGTAAAAATCACCACTTTACAGTTATAGCATTGAATCATATAGTATTGATATGTTGATAAGAACAAAGCATTTAATTGTGTAGTATGTCTAACATATTCATCATGCCAAAATGTTTCTTCTGGCAATGCAACTAAATCAATATATTTTATTGCATATTTTGCAGTATACTTTCCCACACTGTAACATTGAATATTACATTTACATACATATATATATAGATATACATATATGGAAACATATATATACATGTACATCTACACACACACACACACACATATATATATATATATATTGTAAAGTTGGGTTCCACTTTTTTCCGTTAAATATTATAGAGAAATAAGAAAATTGTAAAAGAACTATCAGGGAAACATTGGAGAGTAACATACATCTGATTCTTAAGAATTATCCTAATAGCTCTTACAACTGTTACATAGACTACTTGGCTTCTACCAATATGTTGCATGATATTATTTTTCCGTCATCTATTGAAAACCTCCTATAACAAATTGATATTTTCAATTGTTCTTTTTTTTTGTAAGGCAAGAAAATGTATTGATTAAGTTGCATTGTTGAAAGAGCCATTATGGTGTTGCTTGCGTATGAGGCTATTGTAAGAATAGTCATCCTTAGGTCCATTCTATAATAGAGTTGAGAGTTTTGAAACTGTTGTGCTGTGAAGCCTGTAAGTTGTTTTACATGGGTATTTTGTATAAATGTTTTGTCCATAATATTGAATACCAAACAATGCAGCTCAAATTTCCAATTAAGCCTCTAGTGCTATATGCATTTTGGATAGATCATTGCATCATATAATTCTTGCCATAACATAGAGACAATAGGTGCTGCCTTGGAGAACTGCGTTTGAATAATTGATTTGGCAAGTTGGAAGGGTGGATGCATTTGTTGATGTTTATAGAGCTTTGTTACAATTTCCCTACTTCTCTATATGTAAACATGGGTTGGGGGTTGTGGAGTTGGTGTCCTCGATACATGGAAGCTTAGTGGTAAGTTTTTTTTCACACGAGGGTGGAGCTTAGCAATTACATGGGTTCTAGGGGTGGTGGAGTTGGTATCCTCAAACAAGGTAAATATAATGTTCAATGTTGCAATATGGGAAAGTATACTTTGATGAAGTTATGTTGTCGAAAGAGCTATAGTGGTGTTGGTTTGGTAGTAGACTATTGTTAAAATTGTCATATATTTGGCTCCATTTTTTAGCAGATTGGAGGGTTTTGAAATTGTGATGGTGGAGAATCTGTAAGTGATTTCACATGGGTATTTTTTAAAATCATTGATGATTACTTAATTGAGATTGGAAACAATGGATCCATTGTAAATAAGGATCTAACTGCAATACCTCCACCCGAAGAGAGCGGTAATCTCTTTGAAGCCTCTAAGATGGGTATAACATCAAAGATAAAAACATATAACAAGAAGACATTAACAATGAATTAATCATCTATGCAAAAAACCCATGTAAAAAAGAGTATAAGCCCACAAGCTTCATTAAAAATTCCAGATGCATCACCTCATACTAAATACTATAGAGAAATAGAGAAATTCTAAAAGAGGTATTAGGTAGAAGCACAATAGTCACATGTCACACTTTTGGCCAAATAAATGGTTCTGAGTGAACTATTTTTGGCTGGAAGACATTAGGCTGAGTCACTTTTGGCTGAAACCATGTGGCACTGATGTGGTAGGAAATTTTTTAGCCGAAGAGGTTTTGGCCGAATACGGCTAGCCAAAAACATGGAAAAAGTGAGCATGTCTAGTATTTATGGCTTGGAAATATCAAGAAATTTTTCACCGAGTATGTTTCAGCTGAAACATGCTCGACCAAAACCCTTTCGGTTGAGAATGTCTAGTTGACATCCTACATGGCAGCCAACTCATCATTTTTCAGAATTTTCTAAAACATTCAAATTTTGTAGAGTATTTCTCTAGTCAAAATGATCTTTCTGGAAAAGAAAAGAAAAAAACCCTTTTGTAGAGCTCAAAGTGGAGAATCCAAATATATAATTTTTATAATATTTTGATTAGTTTTAATATATTTTATTTTTAAAATAATGCAAGTAGGTTTTAAAAATAAATAAAGAGGTTGATTAGAAATTAAAAAAAAGATAGTAAAACTTATTAAACTTTTTAAAATCTTATATGGGGCACAAGAGGAGAGAGTCTTCTTCAAAAGGGTATATTTTTCTTTTTGAAAATGATTAAAAAACTAAAAAATAGTTGACGGCCCATGAAAACTGTCAAATTTTGACATGTTTGAATTTAAAATGTTATTACGAGAAAATGTGATTTTTTTTCCATGCACAAGATATTGAAGTTAGCTATTTGGGGGAAAAAATAGAGAGAAATGAAGTTTTTTCAATTTGTTTCTTAACAGCCCTTGAAGTCACTCTTTTATGAAATTTTCAACATTCCAAAATTTGTCTTTAAATTGATAAAAACATAATGAAAACATTTTTTTTTAATTTTAAAAATTACAGGAGTAAACTATATCAAAAGTTCTACATTTCATTAGTTTACACCATTTTGAAATTCAAAACATAAAGACCACTTTTATGTGGTCGAAGTTCAAAAATTTTTTTGTTGTTGGTCGATTCCTTTATAAAGTGTGACACAGGTTTTTGCTTTTAGCTGAGGAAAAAGTCTCATCAAGTATGTGTCCTCATGAGAAAACTCAAGACTCATGGTTCAAAATTCTCTCACATGGTCTATGGGGTCAGATTTTCCATTGTATTTGTTGTATTTTGGGAGGTCACAATTTGGTGGGAATGGTATCATGTTCAAATTCCTATCAAAAGGGTAGGGACAAATATCTTGTAACAAGTATCTTTTGGTAGACCCTCTTTGCATGTCTTGCAATTGTTGTTGAAGGTTCTTCATTTGATGTGTTATGACAACCATTTGATCTGTATTTGGTGTTTCAATTTTTGTTTTCTTGGGAGTTTCTTTCAATTTGTTGACATCAAAATCACTTGGTGATTTGACCCCTTGGTTTGCTAACATTAGAAGGTATTTTTCTCCATCCTTTTCAAAGACCTCTAGAAATTTGTGAAATTTGGGATCTTGGTTTGCTTGTTCTATTTCCTCCTCTGTTATCTCGTCTATTTCATTTTGAGGAATTTTGTGTAAGGTATTTTCTTATGGTTCACCCATGGTGTTTTGAGGTCCAAGTTCCTTATCGTTAAGTTTTTTCTTTTGGGATCTTGTTAAAATGAGTGTGCAAGTGATGAAGGTTTGCTAAATTTTGATCATTGTTTAGGAGTGCCAAAGAAATACCTAGGTCGAATAGAATGATGAATCCTATTGATGGGACTAAGGTAATAAATTAGATGTAAAGTGTATTGTTTCTGGATGAAGGATGATAAATATTGATGGGGAAATTCAACTTGATAATCAAATTTGGATTTGATGATGGTTGGGAACTTTTAGATGTTTGATCAAAGTTTAGGTAAAGGATTTCACTTGGAAATGCTAGTTTTTCCAAGTTTACAATAATGTTGGGATGAGGAAAGAAATTCTCTATAGAAAAGATCCCTAAATCTGGGTTCAAAATGTCAGATAGGAGTCAAATTCAGCTCTCTAGCTATAAATTCTAGTGGATGCATTGTAACAGTCAGTGTATGTGCTAAAAATAATATGCACTATAGCATGGCTTGAATGTGCCACAAAAAGTTGAATGCACTATAGGGTCTAGTGTATGCACTACAGAATAGCTCAAATCTTCCAAAATTTTAGGTGGATGTACTACAATAATTCATAAATGTGCCACAGGATGCAAGGGATGTGCTAGAAAATGTGGTGGATGTGCTATAACATCAGGTGGATGCATTGGAAAATATGGTGAATGCACTATAATAGTAGGTGGATGTGCTAGAAAATATGGTGGATGCGCCAAAATAGACAGTGGATGCGTTGAACTGGAAAATGTAACAATTTCTTGCCAGTTTGTTTGATTTTTTGGTTTTCAATTAGAGAATGGTTTGTTTCAAATGATGTTTTCTGAATCACAATTTTCACTTCAAGTATGTTGTGTTTTGTTTCAAGTTTTTTTAAAAACATATTGGTAAACACATCAAGCATGTACAATCCTAAGGCTGCGTAAGAATGTATTTGTTGGATTCCCAATTGGATTTTACTCCAACTGTGCCTACTTTTAGCAGATGATTATATGCTTTACCCCACTAGCTCCCATCCACGAAACTCACTTATCGGGGCAGCCAAGCATTAGTACCCATGAAAATCCCATGGCATACTTCTCATCTATATTAAAAGCCACAAAAATGTGGGATGGCTTCAAAATGACCGTTACTACGCCAACAAATAGATAAAGGATTTTGACCTTGCTACAACAAAGGGTTCTAGTATAGGAATTTCGTTCGTGGGGGATCATCCATATTGAAAGAGACCATTGTTTCCCTTCTTTTCAGAACAATCCTCATGATACTTGTACTTTCCTCAAGTACCCACATTTATATCTTCATTGGAATTCGCTTGGCTTTAGCATGTTACCAATTGGGTCATTCCCTTTGGTGATTACTTTTTCCCACAAGGCACACTGTCTATGGATAAAAAAAGAAAAATGAATGGGTCTGGCTTTTTGGTCACCCAGTTAAGAGGAGAGCATATGCCTATCGTTCATCAAACACAACAAACATGGTGTTCTTTCCCTCCTAATTAATCTAGATTCTTAAATTAAGCAAAAGAAAATTAATCACTCTAGCCCCTACATCAAATTTATCAGTAGTTTCCAATAAATGTTCTTTGACAACATTCAAGAGTTTTAGCAGAGTCTCTAACAATGTTTATGAAGCCTGCACAATAGAAAAACATTTATTAGTTTTTAGACTCAGGAAAAGTTTGCAACGAAAATCAAATGCGCCATTACACTAAGTGAATGCACTAAACAAGTAGATGCACTACAAAAAATAGTGAATGCGCTATAGAAAATAGTAAATGCACTATATAAAGTAGTAGATGCGCTATAGAAAATACCCTGATGTGCCATAGAATGGTGTGGATGTGCCGAAGAAATCCATTGTTGCACTGAAACAATTGGTGAATGCGCTAGAGAATGTTTTGGGTGCACTAGAAGAAGCAACAGTTGCATAAAAAAAATCATGTCAAAACCTTTAAAGCACACTTTCTAGAAATAAAAGTAAAATAAGAGGGGCTAGGGCTCATGGTGGGCACCAATTTAATGTGTGCAATAAAATATGGGAATCAAAATAATCAATGCAAAACACATAATCAATGCAATATATTATATTAAGGAAATCAAATTTAACAAAATAAATTGATAAAACGATTCCTTAAAGTCATTCCATATTCCTCTATTCTTAAGGATCCTATATTAGTGCTCTCAAATCTTAAGTATGCACTAAATAATTGGGATGACACCTAAGAAACAAGAAGCCATTAAACTAGAATGTAGGAACTATGCCTACACCTACATGATTTGATGAATTTGTTGGATGATAAGCAAAATGATATGTTGAATGGTATGCTGCTGTATACATAATGATGTGAAAAGATGCAATGATAAAATTCTAAGCTAATGGAGATGCTATGAGAATTTTGTAATGCTAATGCAACAATTAAGTTCCTAGAAATGAGATTGCCATTATAACACTACTTGAAATCAAATACTAAATTCTAAACTAAAATGCAAATGCTAAGCTCTCTAATGCTGAAAGTATTTCTACAAAGTAAATTTATGCTATGCTCTCTATGTGAAAAGTTGTAAATGAGCCTCTATTTATAGATTTCACCAAGGCATCAAGTGAGTTGGCAGCAATGGATGATCAAGATTCATTTTGGAGAGATCAACGGTGATACATGAGGAGGTTAGAGAGAATCAAGGAAGTTGTCCCCTTTAATTGAACAAGCTTGCCAAGTGTAGAAGAGAATAAATGAAAAGGAGAATCCATGTGTCTCTAAGTTTGTTAAGATTGTTGAGGATAAATGCCCATTTTAGAAATTAGAAATAATTAATTTCATGTGACACATGGTGAGATGGAAGATGAGGTGGAAGGAGGTTAGAAAATTATGGAGAAATACATGACAAAATTTGAATTAAAAATTAAAATTTAATGAGAGGGAATTAATCAAATAAAACAAAGTAGTTAAATTTATTTATTTAATTAAATCATGAAGAAAGTGGTTTAGATAGGAAGAATTAAGAAATATGAACTATATAAATAAACTTTGCAATTTGTTTATAATTAGAGGAAATAAAGATTTTATTAATTAAGTAACTAGCATTTAATTAAGTTTTCTCCAAACCAATTTTGGATGTATACAATTCCTATACATTGTATACTTTGAAACAAAACCTTTTCTATTTCTTTAATGTATTCCTTTAAACAATATTTGTGTATTTCATCTACGGATTTCCCTCTTCTTCAGTTCTTTATCAGGCATTTTCTTTTCCTAGAAGGTTATTGGAGCAAAATAACTCTAGGGAAACAAATACATATATTGGAACATAGAATTTTTTTAGCGCCTCTAGGGAAATGAGGCTCCATGATGCCAATGTTGTGGGTAGGTGAGCAAACATGCGATTTGCACTTCTTCCTTTCCCTATCATATTGGGCATATATATATATATACATATAATGTGAACTATATCTAAAAATCAATGCCTCAAAGCATAGACAACTGCATTTACAGATATATATATATATTCAAGTGTAATAGAGGAATTGAATGAAAGGTATTAGAATAATACTTATTTGTTACTAAATATTATACACAAGAATTTAGTTCTTGTGTATTGAGTCGACCAGTTGGACCATTGCTAGCCCACGTAATTACCAAGCTCCATGTCACCACAAAAAGAAAACCCACACAAGTTCCCATCAACTAAGCCATCCCCAACATCAAAAAATCTAATTCATCACTAGGCTGATGGAAATCCTGGCAGAAACTTCACCCACATACTTACATACACTTCACTTCCGTAACCATAGTCTACTCTACATAGTGCATTTTTCCATGTTCCTACGCTTATCTTTTGGTCTTCCTAAGGACATATTTTCTTTGGGTGAAAGAAATAATATTTAACTACAATTTATTCATCCATATAAAACCATAACGCTAGGAACCCATGCAAATTGACTTGCAGATTCTACGCAACAACAGTTTTAACATAAAAAAGAAAAAAAAATCATTTTTGTAAAACACCCATGTATACTCAGTTACATGGTCAGGAGGGAAACAATTTTAAAACCCTCCAACCTGCCAGGAAGCAGAGCCGGAGTTGACAATTTTTACAATACTCTATTTCCAAACCATCCAGGGATATATATATATACTGTAGACTTAATCGAGAATCCAAGCTACATTAGATCCATGAAGAATCCTTTGAAGAACTTGTCAAAAAATTTATCACTTAATATTCATAAAAAATTTCACATGAGATAACCATGAAGAATCTTTTTAATACCAAATAGAAACAAGGAGAATCCTTTCTCATATTCTTACAAAGGTGGAGAAGGTTATTTTCTTGATATGCTTGTCCCATACTCGAAAAAGAAAAGATGGATATTTTTATTGATAACCTCAACAATGAAATGAGCTATAGGCTATAATTACAATGTCCCCCCTAGCTTTGAGAAGATGGTAGAAAACGATGTCAAAATTGAAGCTTTAGTCAAAACAGTGGTATTGAAAATTCACAATGAAGGATCAAAAAATGCTAGCTCTTCCAACCATCACAACAACAATGAGAAATCCAAATTTTGGATGAGAAACAAGAATTCCAACGATGGTGCCGCTAAAACACATAATGCAAAACCGGTCTTTAATCTATTAGGAACCACAACCAAGACCAATAAAAACATAAATCAAGGCACTAATCAAAATGTCAACACACAGAACAATCAAAATAGCCACAACCAAAGTAATACCACGTCTAAACCTCCACCCTATCAAACACAATCAAACTGTAGAAAATTCACACCTTTGGGTCAATCGTGCAAATCTGCATTGAGGGAACTTCTTGCAAATAATCTCATAACCCTACCTAACACTTGAGGCTTTGAACCAAAAGTAAATTCGTCATGGTGGAATGATGCTTATTACTATGAATTTCATTGGTACAAAGGTCATCAAAAAAATAGTTGCATGTAATTGATACACAAGATACACCACTCAATAGATAACAAAGTCATACAAATAGAAGGACACCAAACAAATGCTAATCCTGGAGCATTCAAAAATCCCTTATCAAATTATGAAAAAGGGGAGTCCTCTACAACAAATAGCAAGGGGAAGAACATAAACTATGTTCATGATACTATCATCCTTCATATCTCAGCAGTAGAAGATCAAATGAATAACACTGAAACCAATGACAACCAAGACATTATTGCAGCCAACAATCCAATTTATGACATTCCAATTGAACAAGAACAATACATCAATATAGTGGAAATTCAAATTAATTGCATCAAACTAGATATAGCTACAATTGATACTCAAGTTAATGTCAATAAAATCAATGGGAAACAAGACAACATGCCAGTAAATGTGACCACAAGAGCATAGGCCAAATATGTACTAAAAGGATGTTCATCTAAAACACCTATTACCTCATCCAATCAATGTAACATAGTGGACCACTTACAAAAGATCCCTGCATAAATATTCATATTGGAACTACTCAAGATTTCACCCACCCACAAAGAGATTTTGGAAAAACCCCTAGTGGATGTGTAAAAAAGTACCAAAGAATCTGGGAGTTTGTAAATTCGAGGCCATGGTGGGACATTTGACTACACCTCATTTCTTATGCTTTTTAGAAAATGATGATACATCTATTTCTCATCCCCACAATGTCACACTACATATTGAATTCCTAATTCATAAACATCGTGTCAAACACATCCTAATAGATGGAGGAGCTGACCTAAAAATATGTACTATAAAGCTTGTTCGTGCCTTAGGATTTTTTGAAAATGCAATCGATTCAAAGAAAAAGATTATAATAAAAGCATATGATGATGAGGAAAGATCTTCATAGGGATTGATTGTCTTACCCATTCAAGTAGGACCAATTTATAAAGATGTAATCTGCCAAGTCTTGGACAAGGATTTGACCTACAACATACTATTGGGTTGCCCATGTATCCATGAAATGCAAGTAAACCCATCAACATACCATCAATGTTTGAAATTCCCTTGTGGTGTCCAAGAAATCACCATCTCCGCTGATTCTAATAGTCCTTAGTATTGCAACACCTTAAAATTGGTCCAAGATGTCTTTGTGCCTCATAACAAAGAAGCTTCCACTGCCATCCCTACCAATAATAAAAGTTAGTCAAGTTCCTCATCAAAACCGTTGGTCATTTTCTCAAATCATGAAGTTCAATCCATATCCATGTCTAAACAGTATGAGAAAAGGGAAGAAGTTTCTCCTTCTACGTCCTCAAATCATGAAGCCCAATTAAATGCCTTTTCAAAACAATTTGAGAAAAAAGTCGAAGTCAAAGATAAAGGTGTGGGTGAATATTTCATTGAACAATCTCTATGCCTTTCACAACTATCTTCCCCAAAGTCATATGGGAAACCATTACCATCAACACAACAATCATCACAACCAGTTACACTCTTTGATGGTCAATTTGTAAAAGCAGGCACCATAGTTGACAAAGCAGAAGACAAGGATGTTCTAAACTGGTTTTATAAGGATGAAGAAGAGTCCCAAACAACAACTACAAATATACAAACAACACAATATGGAAAAGGCTTCACCATTTTGGAAAAGATGGGATATGAGGGAAAAGGCCCTATAGGCAAGAGAAAAGAAGGAATTATAGAACCAATTGAACCCCTCTTAATGAATCTAAAAGACAAGACTAGGCTAGGTTATAAAGAGGAGACAAAAGAAGAGGTAAATCAAAGGGTGGTTGAAAGAATATTGCAACTATAAGCGAGGGAATAGGCCCTGTAGGAAAAAGAAAAGAAGGAATTATAGAACCAATCAAACCCCTCTTAATCAATCTAAAAGACAAGACGAGGCTAGGTTATAAAGAGAAGACAAAAGTAGAGATAACTCAAAGGGTGGTTGAAAGAATCTTGCAACTATAAGCTGGTGATGATCATGAAACTAATTCCAATGAATATGAGTTGGATTCATTATTAGAAGAGTCTTTTCATGACAAGGGAATTGATGAGGTACACAAGTTTGCATCCCTACTCAAGGAGGGATAAGGTTTAGGTTCTAGAACGCTTGAAATAGGATCACAACACATTGATGATTCTAGCGAAGACGATTCGACTCAGAGTGAAACAGATAATTTGGAGGAAAGTTACCTTATAGACCTTGACTTTTCTATTTGACAAATCAAACACATCACCATCAAGACTCTTACTATCTTTGACCTTAACTAGTCTAGTGATTCCTTACCCCTAGTACATCACGAATTCATAGATTGGGACCAAATTGAGCCATTCGATATCCCCACCTTTTCAAAAAATGATGCCATCATCAATTTCCTCTATTCCAACAATCCTGAAATAGATTCCACCATTGAACATCATAATGAAGCTTCCAAATAGGGGAGTGTCAAATATTTCAGCTACAAAATGAATAATACAAGAAATAGATCTGATGGCACTGAAAACCATTCAATGGTAGTATTAGATCGAGAAGTAAAAATAAAGAGAGCATCCAATGGAAAAAACCTCTCTAAGGAATTGAAGGATGGAAGATTTGACACTCTCCCAGAACCCTTTTAGGAAAGATCAAAAGTATTGATTGAGCTCACATAGTCCATCAATATCGGCAGTGCAAAGATAGTGAAGACTATCCATCTAGCAACATCTTTGACAGACCAAGAAAAACCAAACTTTATCAAATTCTTCATAGAGAAACTAATCAACTTTGCTTGGTCATATGCTCACATGTCAGGGATTGATCCAGAGCTCATCATGCATCACCCATCCTTACCACCAGGAGTAAAACTAGTCAAATAGAAGCTAAGGAAAATGCATCCACATATTGCCCTATTGGTAAAAATAGAGCTGAAGAAGTTATTAGATGTAGGATTCATCAGACCCATTGACTATGCTGAGTGGATCTCCAAGATTGTACCAGTCTCAAAGCTTGACAACAACATCCATATTTGCACATATTTCTAAGATCTTAATAAGGTTTGTCACTTATGGATGGTTTTTCCGGTTATAATCAAATCAAGATAGCTCTAGAGGATCAAGACAAGACAATCTTCACATGTCCATGGGGAATATTCTATTGGAACATCATGCCATTTAGATTAAAGAATGCAAGAGCTAATTATCAGTGCCCCATGACAAAAAATTTCCACGATATGATGCATACCTTCATGGAAGACTATGTGGATAATCTATTGGCCAAATCATATATTAGAGGACACTTAGATATCTTAGACAAAATCTTCACTAGATTGGAGAAGTTCAATGTACGACTTAATCCAAAGAAATGTGTGTTTGGGGTGACTTCAACCAAACTCTTGGGATACATAGTTTTAGAAAAAGGTATTGAGGTAGACTCAACAAAAGCTAAAGCTATCATGGAGATGTCGGGTATGTGCAGGATCATGATGGGCTAAAAAGTGGCAATATGATGGGTATGTGGCTGACAACTATTTTTAAAGGATATTCTCAGCTTTCCAACAATATAAATTATTCTTTAATTTGAATTTAATAAGTAATTATTATTCATTTTCTATTCAAATTACGACTAAAGTCCTGATTGATAGGCTGATTGAAAAACATATATAGCTTTCAAATGGTATCATATTTTTTGAATCCAAAACATGTGTCACATTATATGATTCACATAATATAGGATTAAAAAAAATAAAAATTGAATTTCATGATGTTTTGACCAAGTTAAGGTGGTCAGACATACAACTTTTTATATTTTTTAAAAATTTGTAATAAAAAAATCATAATTAATTATTTACATGGAAAAAAATTACAAAAATATATGCATCACATTGAGGCGTGAGTCCTCTACTTATATCTAAAATCTTATAAAAAATATTATCATTTTATTATGGTTAGGGTGGTCAGACAAACACCTACTTCTTATTTTTTCCCTAAAATTTAAGTACCACTGCATTGAAATGTCAAATTTTCACCAAATAGATTTTTTTATTTTTTAAACAAACCTAGTAGGTTATAAACTCCATTCAATTTGCTACAGATTCTATTCTTACATATTTTTGAAATAATATAGATAACTTATTCAAATTTTAACGTCAAGTTGCCTTACTCTGATTTTTCTAAAATTTTTGCCACTTAAGGGCCTATTTTTTCCATGATGATCCTGCACATACCCTACCACCACCCAAAAAAATTAGCCAACTATGATCTCTATAAGGGATATTTCAATCAATCCAAAGATTTATTTCACAACTGGCAGACAAGACCCATCCTTTCACTCACTTTCTACATAAAAATGTTTCTTTCTGATGGGACAAGAAATGTGAATGATCCTTTAACCAATTAAAAATATATCTAATGAGTCCACCTGTCTTAGTACCACCAGAAGAAGGAAATCCACTCTTGTTATACATTGGGATCCTTACTAGCACAAGAGGATTCAGTAGGAAAAAGAGCAATTTATTACATCAGTAGGACACTAAATGGCTTTAAAATCAATTATACATCTATTGAAAAGGCCTATTTGGTAGTAGTGTTCGCCACCCAACAGCTATGATGCTACATGCTAACTCATACCATCAAGTTAATAGCCAAAATAGATGCACTAAAACACCTCCTCAGTAAAGCTAACTTAATTGGAAGACTGGCCAAGTGGATTCTGATACTAAGTTAATTTGACATCCAATATGTGGATAGGAAAGCAATAAAAGGACAAGCAATTGTAGACCAGTTGGATGAAGCACCTCTACCAGATGATCATCCTCTACACATTGAATTTCTAGACACTGATGTTCTTGCCTTGACTACACAATAGTGGACATTATACTTTAATGGATCACACACACATGGATTAGGGGCAAGAATCCTATTTTTCACTCCACAAGGACATACCATACCAAAATTATATAGATTGATGTTCCCTTGTACCAACAACATGGAAGAGTATGAAGCATTAATCATTGGCATTAAAATAACTGTAGAATGGAAAATCCCATAATTACAAGTCTACGGAGATTCTCAGTTGGTCATTAACCAGGTCAATGATGATTATCAAACAAAGGACAACAAATTGATGCCCTAAAAAAGAACGATTGATGATTTTAAGAAATACTTAAATGTGGATATCAAATTTGAATAGATTTCAAGAGTGGACAATAAAGTTGCTTATGCCATGGCTACTATTGCTTCCTTGTTACAAATTTTAGAGAAAAGAAGTCGTTACGAGTTCATGGTGGAACAAATTTTTTCCCCTGCTTATGATGATACCAAGTCCCAAGTTATTTGTCACCTAGTTGATGTCAATACCTCAATGTATGGTGAAATTTATACCTATCTAAAAGATAAAACCCTTCAACCCAACCTGTCCTGAAATAAAAAATGAAACTTCATGTTCCAAGCCGCCCAACATACTCTTATCACGGATGTACTTTATTGATGAGGTCTTGACGAAACTCTCCTCAGATTTTTGGAACACAATGAGTCTAAAATGACTTTATGGGAAGTTCATGAGGGTGTTTGTGGAACTCATTCAAGTGATTTAACCTTATCCAAGAAACTTCTCCATTTAGGGTATTACTAGCCAAACATGGAGAAGGAGTCTTTTCAGTTCATCAAGAGATGTCAAAAGTGTCACATTCATGGCAACCTCATTCATGCACTAGCACAATAACTTCAACCATTCACATCAACCTGGCCCTTTTTCTAGTGGGGACTGGATCTTGTTGGTAAAATTCATCCATCTTCTTCAAATAGACACAAGTTTATCATCACAACCACAAAATGCTTCACGAAGTGGATTGAATCTATTCCTCTAATCACCATCACAAGAAAGAAAATTTCATTCTTTATCCTCAATTACATCATCTATCAGTATTACATCCCATAATCCATTGTCACTAACAATGGAAGACCGTTCAAAAATCAAGACATGCAAGAATTATGTGAGAAGTTCAATATCCAAAATCACTTCTCTACACCATATTACCCATAGGGAAACAGTCGAGCAGAGGCCTCCAACAAAATTATTTTGAAAATCTTGAAGAAAATGGTCAATGATGCTAAACACGATTGGCACATCCAATTAAGCCCTACTCTATGGGTGTACCACACCAGTATTCACACACTAACAGGAGCCACACCATATGATCTTGTTTATGGATCTAAGGCCATTGTACCCATTGAGGTTGAATTACCATCACTTTGAGTTTCATTGAAGGGTATCATCTCTGATGAGGATTACCAGGTGTCTAGATTGCAAGAATTGGAACTATTGGATGAATGATGCCAACATGCACTAAACCACTTGAAAGCCTACCAACAAAAAATATCTAGAAGTTATAATCATAAGGTCAAACCAAGAACATTTCAAGTTGGTGACTTGGTATTGAAGGAGAACCCGCGCAACCAGCAGAATAGGGAGAAGAAAGGAAATTTTGAACCAAATTTGTTGGGGTTCTTTGTCATTGTGTTAGTCTATGGATTAGGAGCATACCAGTTATCCACACCAAAAGGGGACCTATTTGAGGAGCCCATGAACAACCTCCATCTCAAGAAATTCTACACATGATTCATTTGATCCACCATAAAAATTCCTAAAGAAATCCAAAAAAAATAGAAAAAGTCTTGAAGAAATCCAAAAAAATAAAAAAGGTCCTAAAGAAATCCAAAACAAATTAGAAAATGTCTAGAAGAAATCCAAAAAAATCAAAAAAAGTCCTGAAGAAATAAAAAAAATTAGAAAAGGTCCTAAAAAAATGATCGCCCTAATGAAAACCTGGCAAACAAGTGTCTTGGTGAGAAAAAAATATCAAAAAGAGAAAAATACAAAAAAAAAGTGAAAAAGTCAAAAAATAAAAATAAAAATCATAAAATCTAAAAAAAAGTGCAACAAAAGCAAGAAGTGAAAACCTGGAAAACAAGCATTATTTGTGATAGGCTGGCTTCTTCCTCTTTTGGAACGTGTTTCGATCATTGGTTCTTTGGTATCACTATCCACATCTACCATTTGAGCCTCATGTACATATCCTGGTGTTGCAGTTGTGTCTCACCTTGGCTTGGCGATCATTGCACGTATCCATAATAAATTGGTTTGTTTCCACTAGGGGAAAAATACTAAACTCACTAGGGGAAATCTATATTTGGGCTTATAACAATAGGAAAACAACAGTATGACAACATGATAAAAACACAACAATCAACTGAGTTGCAACATTGAACATCAATCATAATCACAAAACCAACCATCTGAACCAACACCAACAAGATCGATCAAAACAAACCTCATTTGGTGGAAATCCTCTGAATCATGATTTATCACTTTAACAGAAATGTTCAAATTATTTGCATCATGATCGTTGTTATCATTTCTTTGGAGCAACTCAAGGATGTCAAGAACTAGAGAATCTATGATCGAGAATGATATTTTTTCTTTGTCTATTGTTTATGAGTTGATCATTATTACTATGTGAATCGTCGCGGGACATGCTCTACAAAGTATCACTGATGGCAATCCAGATTCGTATAGGAAAATGATTAATTCTTGTCTATTTACGCAAGGAATGCTTAGGTCATTTTAGTCCAATTATACCTAAATGATTCTGTTAAATTGTACTATAAAACAATGAAAGTAGTACTCAGGTCATCATGGTCTAATTGTACCATTAATGTTTCTACTCACTTTCAACATTTCAAAAGCTCAATGATGATACCAAGCACAATAAGTTAATTATTGGGATGACAACATTGCATTGTTAGGTTTGCATGTTTAGGTTGCATTCATACTAGGTATTGCATCGGTATTTATAAATTTCTCCAAGGCTGGTACAATTTTACCAGTGATGTTATCTCTATCATTAATGGATTAAGTACATTTGACATTAACACAAATATCATTTACATTTAGATGCATAAGCATTAGGATATCATTTATGCACTATCATATAATTTCATAATCCATCTAGTCACTAGGTCATATATTTGCATTATAAAAATCCAAAAAACAAAGCATTACCATGTTATTTTCTAAGTATTCATTTTCTATTAGGTCATATATTTGCATCATGAAAATCCAAAAACAAACAAAGCATTTATCATATCATTTCCATCCATCTACACATTTAGTCATACATTTGCATTACAAAAATTTAAAAAGAAATATAATCCATTCATCCATTTCATATTTTGCATCACACATTTGCATTAGAAAAGTACAAAAAAATAGCATCCATCACATTCCATTCACATAAGAGTATGTGCAGGATCATGATGGGCCAAAAAAGTGGCAATATGATGGGTATGTGTAGGGTATGTGGTTGACGGCCTTTTTTTAACCCAAAATTGATGAAACGAAAAGGGTTTTTAAAAGATATTTTTAGCTTTCCACCAATATAAATTATTTTTTACTTTGAATTTAATAAATAATTATTATTCATTATCTATTTGAATTACGACTAAAGTGCTAATTGATAGGCTAATTGAAAAACATCTATAGCTTTCAAATGGTATCACATTTTTTGAATCCAAAACATGCATCACATTCTATGCTTAAAAAACTATAGGATTAAAAAAAAATTGAATTTCATGAAGTTTTGAGCAAGTTAAGGTGGTTAGACATACAAGTTTTTATATTTTTTAAAATTTGTAATAAAAAATTCATAATTAATTATTTACTTGGAAAAAAATTACAAAAAAATATGCATCACACCGGGACATCATTTCTCTACTTATATGTAAAATCTTATAAATTTTTTTATCATTTTATTATGGTTAGGGTGGTCAGACAGATACCTACTTATTTTTTCCTTGAAATTTAAGTACTGTACTACATTGAAATTTCAAATTTTCACCAAATAGATTTTATTTATTCTAAATAAACCTAGTATTTTATAAACTACATTCAATTTTCTACAGATTCTACTATTACACATTTTTGAAATAATATAGATAACTTATTCAGATTTTTACGTCAAGTTTCCTAACTCTAATTTTTTTGATTTTTTTGCCACATAAGGGCCTATTTTTTCCATGATGATCCTGCACATACCCATAATAAGACTCATTACTTGGGGAATATAGACATCATTCATAAAAGCACCATAAAATCATAACACATTTTTCATCCATAACATATCATATCATCATCATATAGAACATCACATAGCATAGATATTAAGAAATCAAATGCATCTATCATGATCAACACAAATAAGCATATAAGTCAACCATCATCATCATTGCATATATATCTCAAAATAATGTCAAGTGTATAGGGATATCTAAATATGAATAGGTACAACATAAAAAATGGCACTAAACCATCAAGTATCAATATATACATGTCCAAATAACAATAAACATCATGTGTTGAAGCTATGTAGTGCTCCCCCTAGACGGTGTTGGCATCTTTGGACCTATGCCTCCTCCACCTGATGGACTTGCACTTGCATCTCACGAAAGTGGCTATGTCACACCCCTGCTAGTAGTCCTCATACGAGTACAACTCGTGGACTGTGAGTAGCTCTCACAACGCTTTTGTGGAACAACCAAAAAATATTTAATTTGATAAAACTCTACCTCCTTGGCAGAGCATCGTACCTCTCAAAAATGATCTGTTGTCCCACTGCCCTTTGCAATACCCTCTACCTGATCCACCTACAGTCTCAAACTGTGCCTCTCTACTGTCAAGGTAGTGATTTGTCCCTGTGCCTATGAGAGTTGTTCCTGTACCTAACTCTACACCTATGTTTGTGACTGCAAGTGCTCTTGAACCTATATTAGTTGGCCCTAAAGTGTTTAGACTTGAGCCTATAAGGCCGCAATTTGTGCATGTTGTTGTTGAGCAGGAAATTGAATTTGTACATGCTGCTGTGCTGCTACTACTAAGGATCACCTCTTCCTAGGAACTATGACATCTAGTCATGGATGGGCACCTCCTCCTCCATCTTTGTCACCACCATCATCAGCACCATCAACATTGCCACCATCCCCGTCACCACCATCTCCCTCCTCATCTCCACCACCTCTGATCCTCCTCCATCTGGGTGCTTTGTCCTCATCATCCTCTAGTGCTGGCATTGGTTCATCAGGCCTTGAGATCATAGGAAATGGATGCCCACTAAAGTACTGCGAGTACTCCTATATCATGTATCCATCCATAATCTCTAGATGGTAGTCCCAAATCACTAGTTGTAATCTATGGTACTCATAACATGCCACATCATAAGATAAGGTGGGTCCCCACTCAATGGCATCCTTCTATCTTCGTGCATACATAGCCAATCCCTGTGGCATCCCCCACAATCTATTGTACTACCTAAGCACTCTCATTAGTAGGAATCTCTCAATAATGAAGCATGTCCATCCAATGAGATATATAGCTATGCAAACATAAGGCATCTCCAAGTGATCCTCAACCCACTGCTCCCAATCCATATATGGTCGCCATGTCATGAAATCCAAGTCATCCAGTACCCATCTCCAATACTCCAATTTTCCTAGCTTATGTTGGACAATCAGTCTGTTATAACCATAAACATAAGGTCTCCCAAATGGCCAATACCTGTCTATCTCTGGGTGTGTCACCGCTATAAGCTCCTAGGCCCACGTCTATAGTAATGTTATCCCTACAGATAGATAGGGGCCTCTGATATAAACTACCTGATGCAAATCATGATATAACTATGCAAGCATGCATGAACCCTAGGTGAACTGAGTCCCAAACTGAATCATATGCTCTAGTGTTCGACCCCAATTGACGGAAAATCCCTTTTCCCTCTTTTTGGGACATAGAAAGCCATGGACAAAACCTGCAAGTATGGAAGGGAAAGGGGCATAACTCTCAAACATCTCCTACCAAGGCATCTCATACCCGCTAATTTGATCATCATAGAAAATCTGGCGTAAGGCATGTGTACCACCCTATTCGGTCTGATCATATGTCACAATATCACCCATCATGGGAATCCATAAGATCTTGTAGACATCCTCTACCATCACAGTCATCTCTCCTGTGGCTAGATGAAAAGTGTTGTGGTCACTATGCCACCTCTCTGCTAGTGTGGTCAACAATCCTCAATGAATCCTAATTTGGGGCATGTCAATCAACGAAGATAATCTGCATCACTTAATGATATCTCTATCAACTTGTGACAGCTATGGAATCAACTCCCAAGTTTGTGGGAATCGCTCTCGAGACTGAAGATTACCTAAATCAATCTCCTATCATTATAACACATCGCAATCAACATATCAATCAATCAATCAAATCAACAAAGCATCAACATCAAACAATCAATCATCTTATCAGTTCAAGTGAATTTTTTATCAAATCTCACGAACATCTATTTTTGATCCTCGCCTATCATGAGGTCAAAACAAAATCATCATTATTGAATCTCACCTATCATGAGATCAATAAATCATCTAATCTATCAACAACAACACATCATTGGCTGACGTGATTAAATATTATCCAAATCAAGGAGAAAAATAAACAATCTTCAATTCTTCCCTAGATGCGCTATTATAGTGCTTCATTTTGCTAAAAGATAGATGCACCACCAAATTGTGTCAATGTGCCATAATAGTTTGTCTATGCACCATTTTATTGGATGCACTAGAGAATGTCTCCAATGCACCATATAACCTCTTCAATGTGCCACAAAATTCAATGTGCCATTACTTCTAGTAGGTGTGCTAAAACTAAAATCCTATGTGCCATTTCCTCTAGTGTGCTATCTAAAATTCTGACGCGCTAAAACTTTCAACCAATGCACCAAAAAGAGGATGTGCCATTAGAGACTGTCTATGCACTACATCAGGCCTAGGATGTGCTAAAACCCTAGGTCAATGCACCGAAAAACCTAGCCTATGCACTAAAATAGAATTCCTATGCACCAAACCACAAACAAATAATAAATTTCAAAATTAAAAACGTGGGAAAAGCGATTCAAAATTCACAAGGGGAGTTTTAGAAATTTTTATTGGAGGTCTGTGTGTCACTGGCCGGTTATGTCACTGCACATGCTTCAATCAATGAGTCTTGTAGGGGATTACCATTTTTTCTAAAATGCTCAAAGTTGCTCTCTCACTCCGAAATTTCCAAAATCACAAATGAACAAATGAATCTCTTTTTCACTTTTTACCTATTAAAAGGGGTGATTAAAGTGGGATTTGTGGTGGGAAATTTTAAATATTTCAAGGATCAATTAATCAAATGGCAGCTCATTTCTTGCATATCTAGAGATAAATCACTGGAATATCCTCAAATTGGGAGATTACCATCAACCTCATCACAAATCATTAGAAATTTTCAAAAATCATCAAAAAATCTTTAAATCATCAAAAATTCCCTAATTTATCTCCCTAAGGGGCATACATCCATGATCTCCTGAAAATCACCGTCTGGGGCATTATCGAAATTTTTATCAACATTGGCAAATTTTTCTTTGAAGCAATGTGTAAACACATAACTTCAAAGAGGGACACAATGTATACATGAAAAATTGGTCTAGAGAAAAATTAATTAAATACTAGTTATTTAATTAATAAATTCTTTATTTCCTCTACTTATAAATAAATTGCAAAGTTTATTTATATAGTTCATATTTCTTAATTCTTCCTATCTAAACCACTTTCTTCATGATTTAATTAAATAAACAAATTTAACTACTTTGTCTTATTTGATTAATTCCCTCTCATTAAATTTGAATTTTTAATTCAAATTTTGTCACATTTCTCCATAATTTTCTTACCACCTTCCACCTCATCTTCCATCTCACCATGTGTCACATGAAATTAATTATTTCCAATTTCCAAAATGGGCATTTATCCTCAACAATCTTAAAAAACTCAGACACATGGATTCTCCTTTCCATTTATTCTCTTCTACACTTGGAAAGCTTGTTCTATTAAAGGGGACAACTTCCTTGATTCTTTGTAACCTCCTCATTTCTCACTGTTGATTTCTCCAGAATGAATCCTGATCATCCATTGCTGCCAACTCACTTGATGCCTTGGTGAAATCTATAAATAGAGGTTTATTTACAACATTTCATATAGACAGCATAGCATAAATTTACTCTGCAGAAATACTTTCAACATTAGAGAGCTTAGCATTTTCATTTTAGTTTAGAATTTAGTATTTGATTTCAAGTAGTGTTATAATGACAATCTCATTTCTAGGAACTTAATTTTTGCATTAGCATTACAACATTTTCATAGCATCTCCATTAGCTTAGAATTTTATCATTGCATCTTTTCACCTCATTCTGTATACAACAACATACCATTCAACATATCATTTAGCTTATCATCCAACAAATTCATCAAATCATGTAGGTGTATTTAGCTTATCATCCAACAAATTCATCAAATCATGTAGGTGTAGGCATAGTTCCTGCATTCTAGTTTAATGGCTTCTCGTTTCTTAGGGGTAAATGCAAGTTTAGATGAGTTCACGAAACATGGAAGTTTTTTGCCTTAGGTAAAAAAATGAAATCGTCTTGCAAAAAATAGGATCCCATTTTTAAAAAATGGGATCCCATTTAGCTTCAGGATCACGAGCCTAAATTTAAAAAATGGGATCCAGTTTTGAAAATTTTCCAATTAATAGAAATTTTCGAAAATGACAAGATTTCAAAACTGGATCTCGTTTTGAAAACTTTCCATTTTTGGGAAATTTCAATTTTTGAAAATTTTCCATTTTAGAAAATTTTCAAAATAGGATCCCATTTTGAAAACTTTCTGAAAAATGGAAACTTTCCATTTTTAGCAATTTTTAAAACGAGATCCCATTTTACAAAATGGGATCCCGTTTCGTAGAACCATAAAAAAATGTTTTTTTATGAAACGAGATCCCATTTTTTAAAATATGAATTTTTGGTCTAGTTTTTGGCTTGTTTTTAAGTTCGGGAAATGGCTTGGGGACTCAAACCTAAGCTTTGGACCTGGTTTGACCTGCAACTTGAAGGTCATGTTAATTTCATAGGAAAATAGTGACTTTGGACATATGTTTCAAGACCTATTTTTCCAAAAAAATTTACGAAATTAAAACCCATTATAGATGAGATAGTGCAAATTGCAAATATGTAAATTTTTTTACAATTTGATTATTTTTTCTATTTTTCAAGTAATTTCTAATGAAACTAGTCCATAAACTTGAATTATCAGGGTTTTTTAGTATTTTAATAACTTTTTATTAAAATATTTTTTTGTAAAATGAATTGCACTAAAACATACTTTATACAATTCTTTTCAATTTAAGAAAAATAAAAAAATGATAAGTTTAGGTCATTTTATGCATGTTGTACACGACGGTTTTTCAAAACGACATATATGGCTAATAAAAATTTAACCAAAAAAAAAATCAATAAAAAATTACAAAAAAATATCAAAACGTGTTTCAGTGAGTCACAAATATTTTCCCAGAAAGGATTTAGGAAAATACAATAATTTAGGTCAAAATATGGATGTCGTACATGTGCATGGTATGGTAAAAAAAAGTGATTTTTAAATAGTGGTTTTTAGAAATGCTTATTGAGACTCAATTTGTACCATTTGGGTATTGAAATAAATTACATATTTGGAAACTAGACTCCAAGAAGTACATTTTATGATTAGTGACTTTTTTAAGATTCTATCTCTAAGTGCTTCAAATTTTAAGGTCAAATGTGACAAATTCTGAAAATTAGGGGGAAAACTTCCACTTTTTGGCCAAAAGTGGACTCAACTTCTTGCACACACCCTTAGGTGTCATCCCAATTATTTAGTGCATCCTTAAGATCTGAGAGTAGTAATAGAGGATCCTTAAGAATAGAGGAAGATGGAATGGCTTTAAGGAATTGTTTTATCAATTGTCTTTGTTAAATTTGATTTCCTTAATATAATGCATTACATCAATTGTGTGTTTTGAATTGATTATTTTGATTCACATATTTTATTGCAAACAGGAATAAATTTATAGACATACCTAATTTTGGTATGGTTTGGAATGTATCTAACCATGTAGAAAGAAAAGGGGCAAGCGTACAACTTTTCTATGGATTGAATGATGTGTAGCCCTGCAATAAGAAAAGGGGTAAGTCTATAAGGTAGTAAATTATAAATTTACATAACAAAAATATCAAAATATATATTTGTGGTTAGGTGTGTATGAAATGGAAAAAATGAAAGGAGTAAAAAAAACTTACAACAACAATACGTGTACGAGATAGTGCAAATTGTAGACCACAACACTTGCTAAACATCCAATCTGTGAACCAATGGAAGTGCATGGCAGGTTTTGACCATTCTACACCCATCGAGCAACACAACTGGCTTGACAAATGCCAACCCATTTAGTCAACAAAGTCCACCATTTTTGTGAAAAGGTTCAGGCAAGGCCTCTGAAATTGCATGGAATGTTATTATATATTAAGGAAAAAATGGAATATATAGAAAACTATATATTTCTGAAAGGAATAGAGAGGAAGGCGTAAAACAAAAAAATGTTGAACAAAGAATTCTATACATCAACATTATACATATAGATATACAAATACATATTCATACATATACATATACATATACATACACATACACATATATATACATATACATACATGTACATATACATATAAATATATGTATACATATATGCATATAGATATACATATACATATAAATATACATATACATATACCCACAAACACACTATTTGCCCTTCGTTTAGCCTTGTAGTTATCTATGTGCAGCATTGGCATTATACTCATTACCATATGACCAGTTCTAGTTAAATGTTCTTTCTTTCATCAAAAAAATATGGTTAGAATCACTAATCTTTTCACCTCTTCTTTTCATTATGTACTTGACACTAAATATTATAGACAAATATAGAACACTTGTCTAGGGCTTTTACTAAGAGCCTGGAACTTACCTATTAAACAAAGGATCTGCCTAAATGTTCCTCATTGGTCAATAAGCTCTACAAAGAAATCATAAATTTACAATTGACAAGGCATTTCTTACATAGTAAATATCTTTTTAATAGGCCTTTGATAGTTTCCTTTCTTACATAGTAAATGTCTTTTTAATAGCTTGAATTTTGAGTTGAGAAGTGAACTGTTATATAGATTGGTTTAGGCATGATATAAGTTTATCTTTGTCTTAGTTTTGATATACATTAGACCTGGAAGCACACACACACACACACATATACTCATTAAATTTGTAGGTGAATAATGACTACGAATCAAGAGTAATTAGCATTCGAAGAAAGTTTAAATTGAATACAATCTCATTAGACTTGTGAAATAAATAATTTATGACTTTTGATTTTTCCATAATAAAAAAACTTATAACATTGATGTAGATTTTAAATGTGACATAAAGAATTTTTCAAGAAAAAAGAGAAAGTATATCAAATAAATATAATCTACTAGCAATTCTATATTGGGAATGTTAATATGCAAATATAACTAAAATTACTATTTTTTTACAATAAAAAAAAAAGACTACTTATATTCAAATTTGATAACTCTTCAGCAATACATTTCAACTATTAGCCATATACAAGATATGTCAAATATATATGATAATAAATTCTTGATTATTAGCCATATACAAAATATTTAATATATATTAAAATATATTGTCAACTATTGCTTGTATATAAAATATTTGAAATATATATGGAAATAAATTGTTCAGTTGTATTTGAAATTGTAATGTGTGTAAACACATCATATAATCATCCAACTGATTTGAAATATTTGAAAGTAACAATGATAGGAAAATTGATGCACCATACTATAATAAAAAGGATGGCAGGTCAATAAATGTGCAAATATGTAGATGAAAACATAGGTATAAATTATGTCCATATTTCTAAAATAGAAGTCTTAGCATTCCATAGTCAGAATTTAAAAGTAAAAGCTATGAGAAATGATCAAAAGTGCAAAAGAGCAGTCAAAGCATAGGCTGGCTAGTGGAGCCCTTTTCTGGAGTAGAAATAGATATCTTCATTATGTCTACAAGCAACAATTTACACTCTGCTTCAAAATCAACTTTCATTGCTTTGACAATCATTGTTTTCAGCCGGTCCTTAGAATTATAAGTATTTTTTCTAATCAAAGCAGTAAATATGTATGGTTTACAAGCAAGGCCTTCAATAACAACAATAGGATCTATTGTATAGTTAGAGTTGTCCTGCAATGTGTAGAGGTCTTTTTTCTGGAATTTGCAACAAACTAGTGGCAACTTCATCAAAAGCAATACACCAAAGGCTGACTGAATGGTCTTGCAACTTTAATTGTAGAAGATGGTGATAGTTGCATTCCTCAATTTCCATCTGGCAACGATCACAAAACCAAACAATAGCATGCGGGCATGTGCATTTCCTTTTGCATTCTTTACCATTAACTAGCAAGGGGCAAGCAAGGTAACAAGAAGACTCAGTTTTTGCAATTTGAATGGTTTCTTTAAAAATGGCTTCAACAGTTTCTGAAAAATGGAGGTAGTTGTTTAAGATAAATGCAATAGTAACTCTATCATTTGAAGGATGCAGCCAACGAGGTGCAGACAAAGATGAAGCCACTTGGTCTATTTTAATTGGGCCCTTGGATCTAAGAGTGTTTTCCTCAAGAATGAAAGGGTTAATCTCAAGGACTTTTCTTGTTCACATGTGTTGATAACTTTTCCATTAAAGTAGCCTACATGGCCACCGCGCACAACAACAATGACTATTTCACTAGAAAGGTAAATCCGCTCCAAGGTATCACCTTTTTCTTGCAAACTTGGGCCCCACAAATTAACATCAATGAAAGAAAAAGAGATATCATATAGTTTAATGGTTCGTCGGATTGTTTCAGTTCCATTTTTCCTATGGACAGTTGAAATTTACCCAACATGCACTACAATGCCAATAATATCAACCAAGTTTTTATCACTATAGTTGTTGATGTCACTAAACTGGCATAAAAGAAAAGGTTTTTTTTGGGATTGGAATCTCATCTTCATATCATTTTATTCTTGATTTTTCATCTAAAAAAATTTCAAGATTACTATTTAATTTATTGAATCTTTTATTGGCTTCCTTGACTAATCCCCTTGATATTAAATAAGTTGACCCCACCTCAACTCAAACCGTAATGCAATTCAGCAATATCATCAAAAAAAGTAATACATATTTTTGTCCCCTCCATATCTATAATGTCAAAACTAAATAGTTTCCTTCACCTCTTTGTTTCGAGAAATTATGCATCTCCCTAATATGTGTTACATGCCCTTTCACTGTCCAAACATTTTGATAAATGTTCAAAGCTCTAATAGGGATGACCTTTGGAGGGATGTTTTCTTTTTTAGGGGAGAGTTGCAGACCAAACTTAGGTGCCCAAATGTTAGAAGGAGAAGGTGAGTCAGGCACCAACATTTTCTCTTCTTGTTGCTTGAACAAATACCTAGGGCTCCAAATAATTTGAAAATTAGGAATAGTCACAACTAAGTTGGATATGATTAAGGACCTAGAAAAGAAGCAAAACAATATATTGCACAAATTATATGAGGTAGAAATGAAAAAGAGAGAATTTTTAAGATATAGAAGAAACAACGCAACCCACCTTGAATCTTTGATATTCCTACAGACATAGTCTTTTAAACATACAAGGGACCCTATTTTCAAGGCACCTACCAACAACATATCATTTCATTTAGAAGGGAGGGTTACTATTTGCAAATGGTGCCCATCAGACAAGACAACCTTGTATTGGTCAACCTGCCCTTCAACACTACCAAATTTTTTGAAGGATAAAAGTTGAAGGACCGGAGAGGGAACAACATCACCAACATTGATGGAATGGATTGCAAATGAAGTCAAAGTCGGGTGTTTCTTTGCAGCCTACAAAGACAACTATATTCAAGCAAAATGCACATCATCACACCAAATGGATAGAACAAGTAAGAACAAAAAGGTTGGAAATAGATACATTTTTATGTGTTCTAAAAGATCAATGCATGTCTACTTTTATATCTATATCCTCTTCTAGGGCCAGCCATATATGTATACACCTAAATGCCAATAAAGTAACAAAAACAAGAAAGGTAGGAAACAATAACAACAAGTTTGCAGTAGGAACAATGAAAAAGAAAGACAAACTTATGGAATAAGAGTCTATAGGCTGGTGGATGGAATCCTCAAAGCCAAACTCCATAGCATGGCTTGTAGGAGGTGACACCAAATCAATTTTTGGGGGCTCTGGAGACCCATCCACGAAGCCTGATTTCGTAGACATAGTTTTGGGACCCTTTAAAGGAAAGAAATCTTCCAACTAAAGTTGACTGATTGGCAGCTCTAAATCACAGTAAAAATCAAAGATTAATGTATTGCAGAATTCAATGGCAACTGGTGGAGAATTTAGAATGCGCCATATTTCTATAAACACCTATATGCAAACATTTGTATATGTTGCTACTTATTGCCTTCATCTTTTTTAATAGAAACAATGGAATATAGAACATCAAGAATGGAAATCCTTAAGTACATATATGGGTTGAATTTTTCATTTGTCTAGACATTTTGGAAAACACAAATAAGCAAATATATATATATATCCATATGTACACATGTATATATTTATCTATATATACAATAATATATCTAAATGACAACATATTCCATCCAAATAAATTAAGCACGTTAAATATTACAAAATTTTAAAGATTAAAAAACAATCCTTGTTACAAGAACAATAGTATACTCTATTATAGGAAGCTTGAAATAGATGAGTGGAAAACAATATCATGAAAGTTATTGATAGTTAAATAGATGAGGGCAGAAGAATATCATGAAACATGTTAATAGAAGACAACCAGTCTATGTAAGAGTTTCCCTATAAATTATAGTTCCATAATTTTTTGTGCAATACTTATTGACCAATGAGCAACATTTATGAATATCCTTTGTTGAAGAGACAAGCTCTACATTATCATTATAAGTTGTGGGAAACTCTTTTATATTTCATTTTTTTTATAATAGTTTGTTGATCAAACCAACACCACAATGGCTATTTCAACAATGCAACCAAACCAATATATTTTCTCACACATTTTGTAGTATACTTTCCCCCCCCCACACACACACACACATATATTATATATATTATATATATATAATATATATACATATATCTACATACATATATATATATATACATATATATATATATACATATACATATATACATACATACATATATATACATACATATATATACATATATATGTGCTCTACATTCAAGCTCCACTATGAGGAACTAAATATTATAGAGAAAAACAGAAATTCTAAAAGGATTATTAGGAGAACACTCAAGAAGCACAAGAATTAAGATAAGAGCGATTGTATATATATGGATGTGTAGAGGGTTTGTTATCTACTTGAAGTTTCCGACGGGATTTTCATCAGCCAAGCCGTGAATAGGATTTTTCGTACAATAGTTGTTTCACAATTTCTCTCTTGCTCTATAATATTTAATTCCACCCTATCCAACTCACATTTTTTGTGTAATGTGCAAGGAATTACATTGATTAAGTTGCATTGTCGAAAGAGCCATCATGGCGATGATCTACTATCAAACTAGTAGGGAGCATGCATCTCGGGTAGGGATTTTCTATCAAACCAACACAATAATTTCACTTTCAACAATGCAACCTTGTCAATATATTATCCTCAATTTAAAAAAAAAAATGGATAATAGAAAAGGAAAGCTACCATATTGAAGAGTTTCTTATGGGGGGAGTTGAAATAGATGAGGAGGAAAGAATATATATATATATATATATAACACTACAATGGTTGTTTGAATAATGCAACTTAATCAAAGTATACTTTCCCATTCTACAACATCTAATATTGCATTTACTTCATCTTCCCCCCATCGTACAACAATGACATAATGAATTATATATATACATACATGCATCCATGCATACATTCATATACACATACACACACATATATATATCTACATATAGATATACATATATGCACACATATACTTATACATATATATATATACATATACGTACACACACACACACATATATGTAGACACATATACACACTCTATGCATCCTTGGTGTTATACACATTTTGTACAATTATCCCCTTGGTATGTCTCTATTTAATTTCACTTTGAATCCTTACAAAGAGGACGTTGTAGATTGTGAATGGCTACATAATTTATTATTGTCTTTGCATATATAGATTTGCACATTCATTCAGCTACCATGGTTTTCATTTTACTTTGGTGCCCACCTCTTTGTAGTCTGCTAGCAAATAGAGGAATTGTATAACAACAGCTACATTATCCACAATTCGGTATTATAGAGAAATGAGAAAATTGTAACAAAACTATTAGTAAAACATACATGCATATATTTATGCATAGATACATATATATACAGGTAGAAGTAGACATACATTGATCTTTTCAAAGACTTTAAAATATATTTCCATTAATTATTCTATCCATGTACTGTGATAATGTGCATCTTCTTTCATTGCACTTGTTTAATAAAAAAATAAGTATAGATGTGCTTCCAGGTCTCATAAATATAAAGTTAGGAAAGGGATAAAATTAAATCGTACCTAGACCAATCTATATAACAGTCACTTGTCAATTCAAAATTCAAGCTACATTATTTGGCACTAAATATTATAGGAAAATATTGAAAGTACAAAAGATCTATTAAAAAGACATTTACTATGTAACACCGTCGGCCAAACTAATTTCATATATAAACAGATGTGTATGTATATGTATGCATATGTTTACATGTATATATGTATGCATATGTGTACATATATGTATGTATATGTTTACATGTATATATGCATGCATGTGTATATGTAGATATACATGTATATATATGTACATATGTATACACGTATATATATATATATATATATATATATATATATATATATATACATGGGTATTTTGCATAAATGATTAATTTATTGTTCATGTATTTTGGGCTCTGCTTATTGTTCCTTTTGATAACAGGTTGGAGGTTTTTAACATTGATGTGTTGTAAAACCTATGACATAGTATATGTATATACACATGTGTATACATGTGTGTATATATATGTATATATATACATATATGTATATATGTATTTATATATGTATATGTATATATATACATACGTATATGTATACATGTATATATCTATGTATATGTTTACATGTATATATGTATGCATATGTAGACATATATATATATATATATATATATATATATATATATATATATATATATGTCTATGTTTACATGGGTATTTTACATAGATGATTAATTTATTGTTCATGTATCTCGACCTTTGATTATTGGTCCTTTTGATAGCAGGTTGGAGGGTTTCAACACTGATGTGCTGAAAAATGTGTGAGAAAGTATATTGATTAAATTGCATTCTCGAAAGAGGCTTTTGAAATAGGAAAAGATATTATATTTTTTGATCAAATTAAGAAGATTTAACTAAAATTTCCCCTATAGTAACGGGTATAAAGCTAAAGATGTATAGACATAACTACAAATAGTAAACAAGGGCCACAAAAATTACTTACCCAAACCATATTTTTTTGATGGAAGAAAGAAGATTTAACTACGATTTCCCTAAACCCACATTAAATAGAGCTCCTAAAGCCAATACGTAGCAATAATTTGTGCAAAATGAGGACAACCCCACACACTTCATTGGAAATTTGAGCTACATCACTTGACACTAAATATTATAGAAAAATACATAAATTGTAATAGAGGTATTAGAATAACACTCAATAGCCAAATATTAGTAACCCTAACCATATTTTTCCCATGAAAGGAAGAAGATTTAACTACAATTTCTCCACCCACAAAGAGAAATAATCTCTTTCAAGTCTCAAAAATGGGTATAATCCCAAAGATAGAAACATATAACAAGAATACATTAACAATAAATTAACCATCTATGCAAAACACCCATGCAAACATCAAAGTAATGCCACAACCTCCTTTGAAAATTCGAGCTACATCACCTAACACTAAATATTATATAGAAATAGAGAAATTGTAAAAGAGCTATTAGAATAACACTAAACAACCACCAAATAAATTTTATCTCCAATATGTCAATGGTTTCATACAACCCTAAACCCCACACATAGATAGCTACAATTCCTTCTATGGTAATGGATACAATGCCAAAGATATACATAGATAATCAAAACAATACACCAACAATGAAAGAAAGAAGGTTTAATGAAAAATTATCCCATGGTAATAGGTATAAAGCTAAAGTTGCATACCCATAACTATAAAACAATAAACAAGGGCCACAAGAAATCACTCAGCCCAACCATATCTTTTTGATGATAAAAAGAAATACAAAATTTTTAAAAGAGGTATTAGAATAACACTCAATAGCCAAATATTAGTAACCCTAGCCATATTTTTTCCATGAAAGAAAGATTTAACTACAATTTCTCCACCCACAAAGAGCAATAATCTCTTTCAAGTCTTGAAAATGGGTATAACGTCAAAAATAGAAACATATAACAAGAAGAAATTAACAATAAATTAATCATCTATGCAAAACACCATGCAAACATCAGTATAGTGCCACAACATCCATTGAAAATTTGAGGCACATCACCTAGCACTAAATATTATATAGAAATAGAGAAATTGTAAAAGAGCTATTAGAATAACACTAAACAACCACCAAAGCAATTTTATCTCCAATATGTCAATGGTTTCATATAACCCTAAACCCTACACACAGATAGCTACAATTCTTCCTATGGTAATGGTTGCAATGCCAAAGATATACATAGATAATCAAAAGAATAGACCAACAACAAAAGAAAGAAGATTTAACTACAATTGCTCCTATGGTAATAGGTATAAAGCCAAAGTTGCACAACCATAACTACAAACAATAAACAAGGGCCACAAAAATCACTCAGCCCAACCATATCTTTTTGATGATCGGAAGAAGATTTAATTGTAATTTCCCCAAAGCCACATTAAATACACCTCATGAACTTGATACGTAGCAATAATATTTGAAAAATGAGTACAACCCCACACACTTCACTAAATATTATAGAGAAATCGAGAAATTGTAAAAGAGGCATTATAATAGCACTCAATAGCCAAAAACTAGTAACCTTGACCATATTTTTTTGACAAAAGAAAGAAGATTTAACTACAGTCTCTCCACCTGCAAAGACCGATAATCTCTTTGAAGTCCCCAAAATGGGTATAACGCCAAAGATAGAAACATAAAACAAGAAGACATTAACAATACATTAATCATATATGCAAAGCAACCATGTAAAAATCAGTATAGCCCCACAACCTTCATTGAAAATTTGACCTACATCACCACAAATAGAGAAATTGTAAACAACCTACTAGAATAATACTGGACATCCACCAAAGTAATTTTATCTCCAATATGTTAATGCTTTCATACAACCCTAAGCCCTACACATAGATAACTACTATTGCTCCCATGGTAATTCTTGTAATGCCAAAGATACACACAAACAACCAAAACAATAGACCAATAGCAAAAAAATTTATCCATCCATATAGAATGATAATCTCTTTCAAATCTCCAAAATGGGTATACACATAGACAACCAAACCAATAGACCGAAAAAAAAAAACTAACCCTAACCATATTTTCTGATGAAAGAAAGAAGATTTTAGTGCAATTTCTCCATCCATAGAGAACAATAATCTCTTTCGAAACTACAAAATGGGTATAACACCAAATATAAAAACATATAGTAAGAAGAAATCAACAATAAATTAACCATCTATGCAAACTACCCATGTAAAAGGACTTATAGATTCCAAAGCACAATAGTTTTCAATCTAGCATAAAACAGTTTCCAAACAGCTCGCTATCAAACCAATGATAGAGCCAAAGGAAACAATTTTTTACAATAGTCTACTATGAAACTACCTACAAATCCAAACACAATGATTTTTACAATGGGTTGCTATGAAACCAATACATTAATGGTTGTTTTGACAATACAACTTAATCAAAATTGCTCCTATCATGATGGCTACAATGCAAAAGATACACACAGATAACCAAAACCATAAACCAATGGCGAACAAATTACCAACCCTAAGCATTTTTTTTACGCAAGAAAGAACATTTAACTCCAATTCCTCCATCCATACAGAATGATAATCTCTTTCAAATATCCAAAATGGGTATAGTTCCAACGACACAAACAGTTGACAAGAAGACATAAACAATTAGACATCTATGCAAACAACCCATTTAAAATGACTTACAGATTCCATAGAACAATAGTTTTGAATCTTCCATAAGATGATTTTTGAACAGTCCGATATCAAACCAATAACGAAGTCGAAGGAAATGATTTTTCTTACATTTGTCTACTATGAAACCAACACCACAATTGATGTTTGCACAATGCAACTTAATCAAAGTATACTTTCCTAGACTGCTACATTTAATATTGCATTTACTTCTTCCGATCGCATTTACTTCATCCACCTCCATCATACAACAACCACAAAATGCATTAACCCTCGGGAAAGAAAACACTTACCATTCACCTTCCACGTTTCGAGTACACCACCTCCACCACTGCCAACCCACGTATTTGTGAACGTCCATGTTGCCACAAGAAAACTCGGTGAACTAACCACCAATTAGGTACATCCCCATTGTCGGGAAATCCAATCCATGGTTGGGCCGACAAAAATCCTAGCAAAAACTTAAAAAAAAATAGCCTATCGACTAAATATAGTTTGTTCTCTTAGATATAAGAGGTAACTTATCCCCTTCCTTTCTCCTTAATCAAATACTTGGGGACGCTTAATATCTTTGAATGAGTTTGAGTACACTTTTAGCAACCATGAAAGATTTACAATTTGTCTTTCTTGATGCAAAATGATAATAAATAATGATATAATCCTAAAACATGGTGTTACAATATGATCCCTTCAATCTTTATGATGTTTAAAATGAATTTAGTTTTTGTCATGTTATACAAGACCTTAGCATCATATTTTAAATGGTTATGTTCAATTTGAAAAATAATATATAGCTAGAAAGGGTTAGAATTAAGCCTAATATTATATTTGATGTTCAAAGTTCAGGAGTCAAATTTAATTATGGTCTTAAATTATGTTTTGATTTGCACTTGTAGATTTGACCCAGAACATCCAGAATTAAAAATTAAATAATGGGTTTGGACACTTATAATAAATTGAGTTAGGTTCACTCAAGTAACTAATTAATTGTTAGCTTTTATATAAAAGATTTCACTTGTACATTATGATTATTTATTGAATAAATAAGTCAGAGAATAAGAAACATGAAAGAAATCAAAATTATTCCCTTTTAAAATTTACATTTCCTCCAATTTAAGTTAAGTATGAATTATTATTGTATAGGAGAAAACTTGCACCCCTTATGCAAATTCCCCTTTTACACTTTCGCACCTTAGAAAACCAAATTCGAAGGTGAAAATCCACATCAACCCATTGCCTTCATTCCACTTGGTGTCTTTTTTGTGTGTTGGCAGAAGAATAATTGTTGGGGATGCCCATGCAGCAAGCAGACATCCATGTGGTGTGCTTACATCCCTAACGGATTCCTGCATCTAAAACCAGCAGAGCTGTTACACTTGCCATTAGGGTTGATTTATAATGCCCCTCTTCAACCAACCGACCCGAATATGGTCATTTTTCTCATTCTCCCTTCAAATTCACTCTTCCTTTATGTATTTCATCTTCTTCACAACTCCAAGAAATCTTCTAAGCATTCCACACAACCTTTCTTGCATTTCTCAAGCATCCATCACTCTCAAGCGGCACTTTGCACTCCAAGCAGCAACAAAAACAATTCATAAAATCCATAGAGCAAGTGTGGAACAACACCATTGTAGCAAGGGTTTGAGTCCTCTCATTTTTTCTTCCATTAGCTAGTGAGCTCTTGGTAGAGGTGATAAGATTTTTCACTCCTCTCCTCTACAATTTGGTTGAGTTGCACAATACTATTTTCTAATGTTATTGTGTCCTTTACTTTCATTCTTCCTTTATCATAATTTTCTCCATAGTTGCTATCTTGGTTGTGTGTGGAGGTGGAAACACCAAAATGAGGGTCTAACTAAGGTAGACCCCCATACAACCACCCAACAAGTTTACTCTTTCTTGTGTGGAGGTGGACATGCTTTTTGGAGCTAGCTAATGAACAAGTACCTTTGTGAGATCATTCTTGTCACCTTAACTTTCATATATTTGCTTTATCACATTCATTCATATCTATCTTACTTTATAGCTCTATTTTGTCCCTTTAGAAGTGACTAGCTAGTTCGTCAACTTGTTTTCTGGTGGTTCACATTGTCTCTTTAATCCTCTGGTTGTATAGATGCCAGTGCACTTGAGAGAGCAAAGAGCTTCGTAAGGTATAATGTTGGACCTGAAAACCAACTCGCCTAGCCCCAAAACTAATTTTGGGTCTCCATAGTGATTGAAGGAGCATCTTATAGTCCTCATCATTCTTGTCCCTCATCTCAAAACACCTTTTTTAGGTTGAGGTAAGTTAGGAAATCCTTCTGCTCTTAGCTCTCCATGATTTGGGACCTTGAATGTGGTTGGTCCCCCTCTCTTACATTTTTTGTGAACTCGACATAAGCCAATGTTTGCTCATTTATTGGTGTTGAGGCTTTTACCTTATACCTTGCAATCGTTGTGCCCCTGACTGTTGTGAAGGTTTATGAGCATCACTACCAAGTCCACAACCTCCAGGTATATTGTTAGGAGAAGTATATGACACCTTCCGATGGAGAGGATGAAGGTCACTACTGGTTTCTCTATAGGAATTTTTGTTGGATCCATCATTGATCTCGCAACACAGGAGCAGTTGTTAAGGGGTGAGGTTGGATTCTCTGATGAGACTGATCACATCCCCACTCCTCCTACATCTCGTACACCATTGTCGGTCAATGAGCATGAGGCTATTCACACTCCTTCAAAATATGTCTCCACCCTCAGTGAAGGGTTGGGTGACTTGGAACATCACTTGGAAAGAGACCTGAAGTTGGCTAGGGTCACCTGGGTTATCAGGGAACTAAAGTACATGGCAAGAAAAGATAGAATAGGCCTAAAACTCTTGGCTAGTCTCTCTAGTCTGACTGATGTGTGTGCTCCTCCAAACAATCCTAACATTATATGAGGAGCCAGTTTTTAAGATCATGAGAGACAGCTAGGACTGTCAATGCCTCCTACGTCTTTATACATGACCAATACCATACCCTCAATCATAATCCCCTCTGCCTCCAAGGGATCTGTGAACAAGGTCCCCTTGGGTTTTAGCTTCACCACTCCTATCATCTCTAGTGGTGGAGGGTTTGGCAGGATGAGTGGTGGGGGCTTTGGTAGTGGCGGTGGCTTTGACAACGAGGGTGGTTCTAGTGGAAGTAGTTCCAGTGGAAGTCATTATTGTGGCTTTGGAAGCAGAGGTTGCTACGATGGGGGCCCTACTAGTGGTGGTGGCTCTGGTGGTAGCTCTGGTGATGGTTCTGGAGGAGGTTCCTCTGGCCCTCTATCTTCCAATGACCCTATTTTTAACACTCTTCTTTAGAATATGGGTAAGATGCAGAGCCAGTTGGCGAGTCTCTTGCAAGCCTCTATCTAGGCTATCTTCCAACACTTCTAGCATAGTTCATTGTTAGTTGTGATTTTGAACACTCCCTTTTGTCCAGGAATGGAGATCCCTAAATTCAAAAAAATATGGCAACAAAGGGGACCCACAAATGCATGTGTCTACCTTTAATGCACTGTGTACAAATTTATTCCATCATGTTGCGTTGATGGAAAAACCATTCCCTTCATCTCTCAAGGATACAACACTCGAATGGTACTATTCCTTGCCTAATAATTCCATTTTCTGATTTGACCAACTTGTAAAGAAATTTATTTGACAATACCAAGCTAACATTGAGTGGAAGATGACCTTTTTGGATCTCGTCTGATGCAAACAGGGTGATAATGAAAAGATCATTGATTTCATAGCTCGATATCAGGTTCTTTTCTCGCAAATCTCATACTCGCTACCCAATTTTGACGTGCAAAAGGTATTCGTAGGGAACTTGCAAAGGCCTTGGCAAGAAAATTTTTCCCTTATGAAATACCCTTCTTTCACACATTTGTGTGTAGCCCTATGAGAATATCAACAGACAGTGGTTCAGTTCATGGGACCCTCCTAGTGCTCCTGTTCTAAAGGAAAGTCCATCATATTGATCTCTAGGAAAGGTAAAGCTGTTGTGAATGTAGTAGCTGTTACAGATGAAAATGGCCTTAAGCACAACCGAAAGTTCACAAAGTTGGTAGAATCTTACTCTTCCATTTTTCAAAAGTTAGTGAAGGACAAGATCATAACCTTGTCGAACCCTAGATCTCTTAAAGGAACCTTACCCTAGTTGGTATGATGCAAGTATCTATTGTCAGTACCATTGAGTTAATGGACATGATACCAAATGTTGTAAGTGCCTATGTCATGAGATACAAGACCAAATCGAGGGAGGTACTATTTGTCTTGATGGAAGCAAACAAAACATGAACAAATTGGTGGTGAAAGTGAATAGTAAATTGCAGATATACACGAACTTGTTCCCATTGCATTTTGCTAACATGATTTTTTATCGTACTTCTATCACTCAGCCCAAGATCTATGTTAATATGGTCATGGTTACTTCTACCGCATAGCCTACATCTAGTTTACTGGATGTGACATTCACTTTGCAGGACTTAACCCTAAACAACAAGCCCTTCCCTTCTGCATTCTCGCTTGCCTCAATGGTAACATTGTGACAGGAGTCTTAGTAGAATCTGCGAGTTGAGTGGATGTTATTATATAAGAGACATTGTGGCTAAACTCACTACATAGAAAAGAGTACAAAGAAACCAAATCCACCATTCATACACATGATGGTATTTTTTTGAATCCATATGGCTCGATAACTTTGTCCTTCCTAGTTGAACCTAGGGTTGTTGACATGGTTTTCAATGTCATCCCATAGTCGGATTTTTTTAGGATGCAGCTTGGCATACCTTGGCTAGCTTCCATGAATGGAATCATCTCCATTATCCATAAATGTCTAAAGTTCTCCCATGAAGGTGTCATGCATGTAGTGCATGACACTGGATACCAGCCTTTGGTGTCCCATGGGGGATATTCATTAGACCATTTTTTTCCCACCCTGGTTGGTTCGCTTCCTCCAAGAATGGACCTACTTTACAAGAATTATGTGAAGTATAAAACCAGGGACAAGGGACAACCAAAATTGGCTCTTCCTGTAGCACAACAATTGGCTGAATCCTCTTCCTAAAAAGGGAAGGAAAGCTTTCCCCCTCTTAGGATGACTCGTTCACTCCCCTCTCTTGGGAGGAATATTGGATGAGAAAGCTTGGATTTTACTTGTTAAGTCCAATGATCCCTCCATAAAGTAGACCCAAGATTGGGATATCAGGCATCCCTACTAAATTTCCTAGACCTTGGTACTATTTTTATGGTAGAGGAAAAGGTTCCTATGGGGAATACTCTATGCCTCGACCTTCGTGGCCTCCTACCACTCCTACTCCCAAAGAAGTGAATGGGAAGAGGTCTATTATTGAGGATCTTGAGTTGACTCCCCCCTTTTCTTCTCAACTTGCTCCTCTTCCTCCTGTTCAGGAGTCTATTCCTCTACCAAAAACGACTATAGTGGACACTCCCATGGCTGACTAGGAGCCTTATGTTCCTTTGTAGCCTCTGGCCTCCAGCTCAAAGAGTTGTAGAAACTTCCTCGCGTGCGAGTGAAAGCACCAACGAAAGGATTTCAAGGCTGAGCAAGTTGCCTTACAAAGGAAGAGGAGATTACCACCCCTATATCAAGGAATTCTACTACATCCTCCTCTCTCCTCCCCTCTACTTCCATTCAGCCTAGTTTTGTATTTCTGTCAGCTTCCACTGTGAGTACAAATGCGCCTGACCCCAAAAAGGTGCATGTGTTCATTTGCTCCTTCGGTGGAGCTATGTCTATTCATGTCCCTTCCAAATGTCCCACCTTTCCCCAAACTTTTAGATATGATGAACGCTTCGGTCATATCTACTACAGTTCTGTCCTCCTCTTCCTCTGCACTTCTTGCCTTGTTTGTGGGGAGTTTGCATCCTCTGATGAAGGAGAAGGTAGAGAGTGGGCCTTCCAATAATAGAGGACATAAGAAGAGCCCACCTTCTTCAAAAGGTTGTCTCTCGCTAACTTGTTTTGTCCTAGTTATGGAACCAGTCCTAACTTCCCCTAAGCTCATCACCACTCTCAAATCACTCGGCGAGCCTAATGATGAATCTTAGGCATAGCCTTCCCCGTCCATTGAGGTAAAGCATGGTACTCCTATAAAGTACATTTTTAACTCTCTGGATGAGGTTCTAGCCTTGCTAATGATCTTTGTGAAATCACCCACCTTAGCTCCATAAGAGCTTGGTGGAGAGGAGCTTGCAGAGCCCTCTTCCTTAGCCCTTGTTGTGGGGGATTCAGACACTCCTCTCCTTAGTGTTCCACCATTGTAGGCTTTTCCTCCTTCCCCCTACAATGATCTAGAGTGGGAAGCGGATGACCTCTTAGTTATGATGTTTTCCCCCTTGATCATGCTATGTGTCCCTAGATGAACCTTGTCACCCCTATTGGTGCTTGGATATAGGCATGGTTTTTTTTGTCATAAACCTTCTTCTCTTTGTATAATCATTCTTCCATGTTTGTTACTTGATTTTCAATAAATTGGGGATGATGCAAATTGTTGGGGGCATTTAGGCTTCCCTTCCATGTTGACCCAATTTTTATTTTTACTTTGTCTTCTCGTACATTCTCCACATGGTTTGATATAGTATGGGGTTGATGATAGTTCATTTTATATACTATTACTATACTTATATATATTTATGAGTAGTTCTAACCCCAAAATATTAGGCTACCCCTATTCCCTTTGTTTGTGTTATCTTTTCTTCTTGTTTTTTCCTTTATCTTTCTCTCTTGTTTGCTTGAGTTGTCACTCTCATGTGTGATAATGCCACTTCTACAACACTTTGATTTTTGGAAAATGCATTTTTTTCCAATGAATCTTTTCTCGAGAATCTTCATAAACTTGTTTTCAAGAATCACATTCTCAACTTGAAACCCTAATGGAACATGTTTCCTTCATCATAGGTTCGTAAAGAAAGACCTTAAGAACCTTCCTTCGAAGTTGGAACAACTTTGACCTTCCCCTTGTGTGGGGGAATATTCTTCCTTTAAAATTCCTTGATGAATTGAACATCTTTCAAAAGGATTCCTTAATGATGAATCAATTAGAGAAAGAAACATCTCTTTCGTACTTTCAAACAACATGTCCCTTGAGTGGACCCCCTCTTCACACTGGGTTTCTAAGGGTCCCCTTTGAAATTTTTTTGACTTGTTGACAATCCATCTATTTACTTGCCTATGTGGCCGCTTTCTGACATGTTCTATCTATGAGTAAACATGTTGCTTTACGGGTGCACCTGTAAAGTACCTTTCTGACTTTGTGGAGTCCCCTTTCCTTTGGTTTCCTCTATGTGAGAGAGCTTGAAGCATACCTCCCTATAGGTCTAAGGGTATATAGGGTGCTTCTTCTAACCTTCCTCCATGTGCGAGATTGTGGGGTTGCTCCCCTATAGGTCAGCAAATTTATAGAGCACTTTCTTTGGGTTTCCTTCATGTGAGAGATCTTGAAGGACACCTTCCTTGTAGGTTTGCAGGTCTGTAGGGAACTTTGTTGGACTCCTCCATGTGAGAGATCTTGGGTGACACTCCCCTATAGGTCTGTGGATCAGTAGGGCACTTTCTTTGGGTTTCCTTCATGTGAGAGATCTTGAAGGACACCTTCCTTGTGGTTTTGTGGGTCTGTAGGGTACTTTCTTGGCCTCCTCCATGTGAGAGATCTTGGGGGACACTTCCTTCTAGGTCTATGAGTTTAAAAGGTTATTTTTGGGTATCCTTCATGTGAGATATCTTGGAGGACAGCTTCCATGCAGTTCTGAGGGCCTATGAGGTGATTTCTTCTCAAGGCTTCCTTCTTGTGAGAGATCTTGGGGGTTGCCTCCTTGCAAGTCCATGGGCCTATAAGATGCTTTAATTCTTCAACTTCATAGTTCTATGGGGCTATGAAGTCCTTTACTTGTCCTGTACTCTCAAGTTCTCCAAATCGCGGTCTGCTTCCTTGGTAGTTCAGGCATACATTCCTAACTCTACTACTTCTCTGATCTACTTTATCAAAGCACTCATTAGTATTTGCGCTCGCTAAAGTGGGGGAAAAATGTATAAGATAAAATTCACACCTCTTATATAAATTCCCTTTTTTCACTTCCTCACCTTAGAAAACTAAATTTGAAGGTGAAAATACACATCAACCCACTGCCTTCATTCCACTTGGCATATGTTTTGTGTGTCAGCAGAAGAATAAATGTCGGGGAAACTTGCGTGGCACACAGATTTCTGTGCAAAACTCTTATGTCCTTATTGAATTTTGCATCAAAAGTCAGGAGAGGCATTACACTTCCCATTAGGGTCAATTTATAACACCCCTCTTTGAACAACAAATCCGAATATGGTCATTTTTCTCATTCTCCCTTCAAATTCACTCTCTTGTCATGCATTTCATCTTCTTCACAACTCCAAGAAATCTTCTAAGCATTCCACACAAACTTTCTTGCATTTCTCAAGCATCCATCACTCTCAAGCAACACTTTGCACTCCATAGCAATAGCAACAACACTCCATCAACTACGTAAAGCATGTCTGGAACAACACCATTGCAGCAGGGGCTTGAATCCTCTCATTTTTCTCCTCCATTAACTAGTGAGATCTTGATGGAGGTGGTAATATTTTTCACTCCTCACCTCTACAATTTGGTTGAGTAGCACAATACTATTTTGTAGTGTTATTTTGTTCTTTACTTTCATTCTTCCTTTAGCATACTTTTCTTCATATTTTCTATCTTGGCTATCCGTGGAGGTGGAAACACCAAAATGAGGGTTTGACTAATTTAGGCCCCTATAAAACCCTCTAACAATTTTCCTCTTTCTTGTGTGTAGGTGGACATGCTTTTTGGAGCTAGTTGGTGAACGAGTACCTTTGTGAGATCATTCTTGTAACCTTAACTCTCATATATTTTCTTTATCACATTTTTTCATATGTATCTTACTTTAGAGCTCTATTTTGTTCCTTTAGAAGTGACTAGCTAGGTCGTTAGCCTATTTTCTAGTGGTTCACATTATCTCTTTAATCCTTTGGTTGTACAAACATCAACACACATGAGAGACGCTAGCACACCACCCTATCGTCCTATAACCACATTTTCATCCTTGGGAAGAGAGCTTCTTGAGGTACAGTGTTGGACCCAAAAATTGGCTTGCCGAGCCCCAAAACTGATTTGAGGCTTGCAGAGTGATTGAAGGATCTTATAGTTCTCATCATTCTTGTCCCTCATCTCAAAACACCTTTTTTAAGTTGAGATAAGTTAGGGAAACCTTTCGCTCTTGGCTCTCTGTGACCTAGGGCCTTGAACATGGTTGGTCCCCCTCTCTTACAATTATGAATCATATCTTTCAAAGTAAAAAAATAGTCAAGATAAAGTATCAAATAAATAAACATAATATATGTATGTATGTATGTATCATGTGTGCTCTTTTCTTAGTGATCATTCATTCTTGGTTGCTACAAGAAAATAAATTTAATAGTAGTATTAGGAGATGCCTAAAATTGGTCAATTATATTTGATCAATTTATCCTAGTGCTTCATATTCTGGACCTATATTTTAATTAGATAATGTTCTAATTATTTAATTCATATGTCTTTATCGTGAAACTCATCCAAAAATTATTCTTCTATTCCCCTAAGCTTCTAAACCATGGTAAATAATTATTTTCTTATTATTTTTTTATTCTAATGTTCACCCTTCCTCCAAAAATGAAATAAATAATTTTATTTATAGAATTCTCATCATGTTACATCATGCATAACCTTTTTCTAATATATCATTATCCACTAATTTCTCCTTAATTGACTACACATACCTAAATCAATGATTAAGTAGATATTTGACTACTCCAAATCCATACAAAATCCTAGTTGTCCTCCCATTTACATCATAGGCATGGGTCAGCCTTAGATGAACTATTTTTAAAATTCCATGTACTTGGGAGGTATGAATCTATTCTCTTCTTTTTCATAAATGAGAATTTTAAATTATTTTTTGTACCATTTGAGACCTCAAAGTTATGGTGGGGACAAAACCCACCTTTATGAGGAGCCTTCCAAGGTACTTGGAGGTACCTACAAGTACCCCCTTTCCAATACCATCCATCCATTATTCCCCATGCTCAATCACATCCCTTAATCCTTCTTAGATCTTGGAACCCATCCTCACACTCAATCTACTCTTAACACTTGTCACTTTAACCTTTCTTGAGATGTATCAAGCAATATTTACCATTGTTATCCAATATCAATCCTAGCCATTGACCCCTCCAATAAAAAAATCTATTAGTTCAATCCTAATCCAAGCCATTTTAACAACATCAAAGAATGCAATGTTATGTTGTTCACTTGTGAGCACACATATCAAACATCATTGGGAAAATCCACTTTCAAGTGTAACATGAAATCTAGTAATAGATTAATTTATGCTATTTTATGCCTTATTCCAATTTCTTATGGCCTAGTTTGAGTGTTTATTTGTATATATGTTTTTTAGTTTAGTATTTAAGCTTCTAATTTCAAGCACAAAATTCAAGCACACATTTTTGGCATGCCCAATGGGACCTACATCCTTAGTAAACTAATCAAATTTGTTACTATTAGTGTTTTCTATTGTTGTAGATTTGATTTGGTTTTAGTGTTTTATGTTTTGATGGATGCACTAGAGTTTCAACAACTGCACAAGATTAGAAAAAAAAACACCTTTTCTCTATTTTACTCCATGTTTTATGTTATTTTATGAATTTTTCTCTTAGTTTATTGATGGGGGTTTAATTTTAAAAGGGATTATATTTTTTAATTAATCATTGTTTCTATTTTTATTAAGTTTAATCCATTCTCACTAATCCAAACATGCTTTCTATCCAAACACAAGATTTTAGTAGTGAAACACTAGAAAATGAGGTGAACCAATAATGATAACAAAGGGGTTATGATGAACCTATCTTCCTTATTTCATTAGGAAAAAGTGATCCCTTAGAGTAATATTGACTTTTAACCCTTAGGTGATTCAAACTTGGTGGAGATCTTGTTGTTATCCTTATAATCTAAGGCAGGGTAAATCAACCAAAAATACACTTTTTCAGAGATGAATGAAAAATACTAAGTGAAGGAAATGATGCAATGTAACACATGAAAAATCTAAATTAAACCTTAATCTAACATAATCTAGAAAGAAATTGCAGATTTGAGAATGGCTTAATTTTATGCGCCTATCACAAAAAGGATGTGATGAGTGTCCTCCTAGGACCCATTCGCCCAAGGGTGAATGGGCCTTGCTACAGGAGTTGGAAAATTTCTTTGACGGTCCTCTAGTCCTTGGTCTACACTCTCGATTCCTTTGGGTTTCATAGTCAAAAATTTGAAAATAAATTTTGAAAGTGAGTTTTTTTGGCTTGATGACAACTTTTACAACTTTTACAATTTTGCACTTTTGATAGATTTTCAATACTTATTCAACCTAAGATCTACAAAACACACAAGATGGATTTATTTTTTGTTTTTGGTGAATGGTGGTTTGCCTTTTTCAAACCTTGTTTTTCTAATTAAACCTTGAATTGAAATAATGAAACATGAAAGTAATGATGAATGAAAACTTGTTATGGTGCAACCCACCAAACCCTTGATTCGAAACCCTTGAAGGACTAAAACTTAGTAGATCTCTCCAAGGTTTTGATCTTGCATGAAATGGATTGATTGATAATGTGATCTTGATGCTTGAATCTTGATTTGCATGCTTGAAACCTACATCACAATGTTAGCTCCAAAAACATGCATGTTGCTTGATAACTTTGACATAATTCGTGAGATCTTGAATACTAGAACAAATGACTGCGAAATCTAATCTTGAACACCTTTGACAATAATCTTAGCTCTTTTGAATTCTTGCATAAAGTTCTTGGATTTCTTATGATTGGAATTTGATAAAAAGACCTTGTATTTATAGGTAACTTTCTAATTTCCCAAAAATTAAACTTTACAATCTGATATTTGAATTTGAATTTGGGATCATAAAAAGACTACCAAAAACAAATTTAAAATTTTAATTAAGCAACTAAAGGGGACCCATTTTCCCAAGGGTGAATGGGTCTTGACCTAAATCGCTAAGACTTATTCATTTCAGAGTGTTAAAAATACTAATTGCATTAATTAAATCATAATTCCCCTTTTGGAAATTATAATTAATTAGGCTTGTAGATGCATAACTAGGCCAATTATATTCTTAATTAATTCCAAATAATTAAGGGACCAAAACATAGTGTGAAAATATAAAGGAGTACATTTTCCAACACTACTTTTATCCCCCACTTTAGTGAGAGGATGAATTTGTGTGCTCAAACTTACACTAAAGTAGAAAAAAAAGTGTCAAGAAAGGTCTAATTGTACAACTATTGGAAAGATAAGACAACAAATTTCAAGGAGGATGATCAAGCCCCCAAGATCTAAAATATCATATAAAACCAATAAAGGCACAAAGAGACACATGCCTATGTTAAACATGTAGTACCAAGACAAGATTCTCAAGCATACAATGCCAAAATTAGAGAAGAAAGAGAGAGGGTTTGGATCAAGCCTCAATTTTTTTTTCCAATCTGTATGGATTAAGCCTTAGTTATTTTTCCAAGAACCTTTACAAGTGGAAACTCACTTTCCACTATGTAACCAAGATGCATTCACATGGGCTAGCGAAATCTATTTTCCACTAGGTGAGCCCCAAAAAGTGGCTAATGGAAAATTCATGCCTGGTCTATAGGCTCCCATTGCACTAACAATACCCAAGTTATACTTACTGATAGCTTTAATAAGGCACCATAGAAATGGTCTCAAGGCTAGCAAGTTGTGTCATGCTAGGCATTTATGAGAAAGGCTCCATTGGCAAGCAAGTTGTGTTATGCTTGGTGGCCTTGAAGAACATAAAGGCTCCACTAGCAACCAAGTTGTGTTATGCTTGGTGGCCTTGATACATGAAATGGGATATTTAAATGGGTTTTTCTTAGTTCATGAAAGGTCTCACCTTAGGGAACATCATGCCTAATGTCCCCAAGAGAGAACTAGTCAAGGATAAAAGATTCATAACTTTGGGAATGCAATTCATAGCATCACCACTAAAAGGAATGTCATATGCCATGAAACGTCAAAATCTTGAAGGACATCAAACCCAATGAAACCACCAAGAAGACACATCACATGAATTAAGAAGACTACACTTTGAATCAAACAATGAGTGGGGACATTTATGCCCCCATTTTAAAGAAACTGCTAAACACCATGTTGTGAGAAATTAGTTTGAGATAGAACACAATAAATGCCAATACATGAGATATTTATTCATAAATCCCTATGTAAAACATATGTTTTTGAGATAGAGCTACATCATGGAAAGGAGGTTTTCCCCCCATATGCAATCCTAAGAAAACAAATAAGGGATTTTGGGTTAGTGTTTTTCACTGTTGTAGTGATATAATCAAGCTCAAAATTTTCATCATTCCCTAAATCACTCATGGAACAATGAGCACAAAGGAAGAATGACACATAAAGAGAGAACAAAGGGAATATTTTGGTTCAACATGGAAGAAACCTGAATGTCTCAATGCCTTGCATCATCCCCAAAAGGAAAACACAAGATAAAATATTTACAACATATAGAAGAATGTAGATACGAATAAAAGAGAGTCACAAAAAATCCGCTTCCTTTGTATCCTTGCACCAATAGAGTGACAAGGGTCATCCAACGCAGGCTCACAAACATATAAAGACACACCAAGAGGCACTATACAGGGATCAAATTACACACATGCAATCATAATGAACACAAAGGGAAGACTAGTATGGCACATGCAAGTCAACCTATAGCAGGTCATCCACATCCCAATCTTGTTCATCATATACAGAAGGTAGGCAACTAGTCAAAGGGATAACGACAAGTGTTGTACTAGGAGCATCACCTGGTTCAACATTTGGTGAGTCACTCTTGTTATGAGGATCATCACAGTTGTTATCATCTAAGATCATGGAAGAGGAAAATAGTAAATTTAGCTCATTATGCACTTCCTCATCAATTTTAGCAATCTCATCATCATCATCCAAGTTAATCACAACTAAAGGCCTAATGACAATGTCCATTGAAATTTCTTATTGTTTTTATTGTAGCGAAGGAGGAGGATCATCATGCTTTATTTCAATTAGTGTTTGATCTTGAATCTTTGTTTTAGTATCTTCTTTTAGTCTATTATCAATAGCATAATGTATATGCCTACGCTCTTTAGCATTTCTATTTCCCTTTATACAAAACTTTCAAGTTGTGATTATGTAGGAGTGGGTTTATCAAATATATGTTTATTTTCTTCTCATAAGGGATTAATAGAATGAACCATGGGATGTTGTTCAACCACTTTCTTTTATATTTATAAACTTTTTAAATTATCTTAGGAGGAAAAAAAGGACTTATTTGGTTATCTCTTGGTCTTTTATAGCAAATAGGTGAAGGATTTGTCATGGGTTGGTCTTGGTTACTTGGAAGGGATTTGGGTTCAATCATGGTTTCATCTATGATAGGAGGCTTAATCATGGATTGAGGCATGTTGCTAAGGGATCATTTTTTTATGCACTTGTCCTTAAAATTTTGATAAGATTTGAAACAGAGGTCTTCACGAGGCCTAATAGGTTCCATAGGTTTGGGCTAAAAGAAATCCAATGAGAAATTCCCATGAGAAGACACAGGATTAAGGACACTATGGTGCACAGTAAAGATATCATTTCCAAATGGAAACTTTAAGCATTTATGCACTACCAACAGGATGACATCCATGGAGTGTAGCCATGGATAACCAAGCTTCACATGAGATTGGTCCAACAATGGAATGATGGAGAATGATATATTCAATTGTTTTAGTCCAACGTTTAAATGAAGAGTGATCAAACCTGTGACCAATGGCGTAGTATAGGTTAACTACATTTGATCCATATGGATTTGAAGCATATTTAAGCCACTAAGAGTCAATCGAATAAGATCATTCAATATAAACAAAGATGAAGAAGCCATTAAAACTAGCGCATTAAAGTATAAAAGCTTGATAAATACCTACTTTGAGACATTGAAACTTATACTATTGGGGGAGTGGTGTCGCATTGATGTGGAATGGTGACCCTTTCCCAATACCTTGGATAATGAGCTTTTTTCAATTAATTTCATTGAAGAAAACTGATGAAACGGATGAGATATGTGTATGAAAACATGATTAAAGCTATTTTAATGTGATAAATGCTATGATGATCAATGTAAGTGTATGCAAAGCTATTCTAAATGTATGCAAGATTCAAAATATTAAAACCCTAGTTTAAAAATATACTAAATGGATGCAACTAAGTTATCATGGAAGCCATTAAGGGATGCACTAAGCTAATAATGCAAGTAAATTAACCTATAATGCTTTTAAAACATAAAATATGGATGCAAGATGACAGTGATTTTAACAACATAAGTTTACTATTAAAAGATGGATCCATATTCAATAGATGAAAGCTCCATTTATAGAATAAGCAACATGAAACTGATGGTAAAGATTGAAAGAATCAATCTATGGTTAGATTGGAAGGAAGATGGAGGCATGGATCATGGATTCCCATCAAGGGTTGAGGATGCAATATGATATTTAATCAAGGGCTTACATTCATCCAAACAAAAACACTTTCAAAACTTGCACACGAAGCTTTGTTTGAATATTCCCCTTTTCAAATGAGTGCAAAGGGAAAGAATATTCTATGAGAATATTCCATTTTTGGAGGAAAATTAGCATTAGTTAATTAAAACCAAATTTTAATGTGTAAAGGGGAAGGAATATTCCATGAGAATATTCATTTTCGGAGGAATGTGCAAAGGAGAAATATTCTCAAGGAATATTTCCTTGCAAGTGGGAGGATTAGATTAATTAGTAATTTGATAATTAAAACAAAGTTTCAATTATGAAAATTAGGGGAATTATATGATATTCATCAAATAAATGATTTAATGAAAAGGATGATGTGATATGATATTTAATTAAATAGGACTTAGGGATTTAATTTAAATAATTTATATTGTTTAATTAAATAGGACAAATGGTTAGCATGAAAGGGGTAGGAATTAATCTAGTTAGGTCAATTAGATTAATAGATGAAAATGATGCAATTAATTAAATAGCTCAGCTAATTTAATCAATTAAGCAAAAAGAGGATAGTTTTTAGGATGAAATTGTTAGAGTAAAGGTTTAAATTTAATCATGTTAATTAAATTACCTTTTTCTCCTTCTTAACATTTCACCTTAGTTTTCATAATAAGAAATTTAATAATTATATTAATTATTAAATGTGTTATCCTTTTAGGGTTTTTTTGATCTCCTTTCTTAAGGATTGATCTTTTATGTAATTATGCTAATTTCAGTTGTTGAGAATATAGTTTTTCAATTTCACAGAGCAAAATATCTCTTTCTCTCTTTCTCCATTTTTTCTTCCCTGTGATAGGTATTCTTGCATGCAGGTGTTCTTGGACTCTGAAGTTGGGTTTGACAACTTCAACATGGTATTAGAGCACAGACCTGCTACAGCCTATTCCTGATTTTGAAGAATTTGGAGTTGAAAGGGGTAGATCTAGCTTTCACAGGTTAATAGAGGTTTTTTATGTGGATTTGGCTTACTCTAATTTTTGGGTGCATCTTTGGTCCAAAATGACCTCACAGTTGGACTCAGAGCAGCCAAAAACCTATATTTTCATATATGGCATGCCCTATTTGAGCACAGTTGCACCAGAAGGCAAAAAAAATTTGGCCCTAAGGTCATACGGCCTCAGGGCACCATTTACGAGGCAAAAAACACACAAAAAAAATTAAAAAAATCACAAAAAATCAAGGTTTTTTGATTTTTTTTTAGCGCAGCCCGTTTAAAACTCCATCCGTCGCTCGACGGCCACCCCAACGCCGCCCAACGGCCATTGGAGGGCCCCTCGGCCAGCGGCTCCCTCGGCCAGCGGCCGATCACCGACCTGCCACCTCGGCCAGCGGCCGACCATCGGCCCGCCACCAGCTCTGCGCTGCTCCGTCGGTAGCACCACCCCTGTGTGCTCAGCCCCCTAGTCCGCGTAGGCGACCAGGGGCCTTGGATTTTAAGCCCTTGAGGGCTTTGAATTTTTTTTTTGTGTCTTTCGGAGCTTCTTTTAGTCAAATGAGCGTATCTCAGGCTTTTTAGCTCCGTTTTTTGAACGAAAAGAGGCATTAGAAAGCTGGCTCTGAGCCTGATTTGATGGTGAAGGATATTTTTCAAAAAATTTCAGTTTGGTTGCCATTTTTTGCAGTCAAAGCCAGATGAAACTTTTCACACTCCTAGAGCCATAACTTTTGCATACAGACTTTGTTTTTTGAAAATGAGTAGGCATCGAAAAGCTCTTCTCATGCTCTTTCTAGAACATTAACCTTTTTTCATCAAAAATTTACTAGGTACACAGAATTTTGTATGAAGAATTTTTTTCCTTTTCAAGCTTTTCAACTTTAAAATTGTACTGGGGTTTGGGTTCTCGTATTGTGGGGGGGTGCTTTTTTCTTGCTTTCTGTATTTTCCATCAGAAAACTAGAACACCAAAACTCTAAAAAATAATCAAACCCTTCTGCATTTTCTGTCTATTCTGAAAGATCACATAATGATAATAAAAAAAACAAGCAGGCACAGGTGCAGGGTTTAATGGCGGACTCTTCTTCGGTTGAGCATCTTTCCCCACACAATTATCATACCTGGAAGGAACAAATGACAAGACTTCTCATGTCCAAAGGTTTATGGTCATGTTTGGAAGATGTTCAACCTCAGTTGCAATGTCAATTTGAGATCTTTCAGCACAGGAACAGAATGGATGAGGCCATGGGGTTGTTATCCTTGCATGTTTTAGACAGTCTTCTCTTTCATCTCGAGGGTTGTGCAACTCCTCGAACTATGTGGTTAAAGTTTGAAACATTTTTTGGCACCATTAATCAGTTCCGAGCACTTTAGATTGAGGCAGAATTGACCACTTTGGTACCTAATTCCTTTCCTTCTATTGAGGATTTCCTGATGAAATTAAAATCTCTTAGATCTTTGTTACAGGGTTGTGGTAAAAACAAAACAGATACATAGTGCATTTACCTGATTCTATCTAAACTTCGAGGATCCTTCCAGATTTTCTCTTCTACCTTCTATTCCACCATGGATGCTTTGGGTCCACATTTTACCATGCCTTCTCTTGAGGTATTTTGTGATCGATTGACACGAGAGCAGGCCAAGCTCACACAGTTGGATACTCTTCCTGGATCAAAGAATAAAGCATTGGTTGCTTAGCCATCCCAAGGGAAACAAAAGCAAAAATAGAAGCTGAAGACAGATTAAGTTGGCAATGAGTTTTCCTCCAAGCCACCACCTAAAACAAATTCAAAACCACAATCCAATCCTAAACAGGGTAAATCTTCTAAGTCTGGTGAGTCTTCCTCCAAGACTAAGAAGAATCTAGGTGATCCTTGTAGTTTCTGTGGCAAGGAAGGACATCCAGTTTCCAGGTGTTAGAAATTATTAGAGGCTTTAGAGGAAGCCATGCAGCAGCATCATATTTCCTCACCTCAACCTCCTTCTCCATCCACGGGGAAAGGTCATGCTCTTTCTGCATGAGCCTCGTCTTCAAGATCCACATGGATTATTGACTTTGGTGCTTTGCACCATATCTCACACTCACAGGATTTAGTCATTGCACTTGCTCATAGTGCTACTTCACAGATTGCAGTTGGTGACTCAGAACAACTCCCAGTTCTGGGTTCAGGTACTATTTCATTGGATGGTGGTTGTCTATAGGATGTGCTTCTAGTTCCTGACATTTCGTCAAACCTTCTATTTGTTTATCAAATTTGCCACTCTGGCTCTAGTAAGACAGTTGAGTTCTCACCACATGATGTGGTTATTTGAGACCTTCATGATCCAGATTTGGTTGTGGCTACTGGGAGTGTGGATTCAACATCACGCTTATATAGATTTGATGGCTTTGAGAGTTTAGACACTCTTGGTTCCTCTCTTATAGCTCATGTAGATTCAATGAGTAGGCTTTGGCATGAGCATTTTGGCCATGTCAATTACAGATATTTACAGTAGATGAGTACTCAGGCACTTGTGATTAGGCTCCCACAGATTTCTTGTACTGATGGTGTATGTTGAGGTTGTGTTCTTGGCAAACACCATCGAGATCCTTTTCCTAAGGGTCGAGCCACTCGTGCTAGGGAAACCCTAGAGTTGGTACACAGTGATCTTATGTCCTTTCTGACTCTTTCCTTTTCAAGGGCCCGCTATGTGCTCACTTTTATTGATGACTTCTACAGATGTACATGGGTGTACTTTCTTAAGTACAAGTCTGATGTCTTTGACTCATTCAAGATTTTTAAGAAATTTGTGGAGAAGCAATCTAAACTTTCTATTAGGAGGATACACACAGATAATGGGGGGAATAAGATATTCAGGCTTTTACAAATTTTTGCACTGAGCATGGTTTACAACATCAGTTTACAGTCCCTTACACCCCTTAGTAGAATAGTGTCACTGAGAGAAAGAACAAAACCTTACGGGAGATGGAAAATTGTATGATACAGTCTCGAGCTATGAGTTCTTCCTTCTGGGCTAAGGCAGTCAATTGTGCCAATTATATTCAGAATTGGATGCCTCATAAGGCATTGCGACATATGACTCTTGAGGAGGCTTGGACCCATGTCAAGCCTGATGTTTCTACATTTTGAGTTTTTGGTAGTGAGGCTTGGGCATTTATTCCTGATGCTCAGAGGAAAGCCATGGAGAGGAAGAGCCAACCACTCATATTTGTTGGCTACTGTGAGGATGTTAAGGCGTACAAGTTGTTTGATCCTGATTCTAGAGAGGTCTTGTTTTGGTGAGATGTCCAGTTTGATGAGCGCTATCCTCAGATGGATTCTCCATCACCAGCTTCTCCCTCATTGCCTACTCCTCCCTCTTCATCACTTGAGGATTACTTATCTCTTGAGGATGATGTAGATGATTATCCACCATCTCCACCACCACCAGTTGCTCTGTCCTTGCCTAGGTGGGCCTGTGTCACTGTTGATGCACCTAGTTCTTTGGCAGGTGATCCTTCAGATACTTGTAGTACTCGTGCTTAGACATCTGGTTCTAGTCTTTTGAGTCATGCCATTTTGGATGATCCTCAAAAGTTTTTAGAGGTGACAGGTCACCTTGAGTGGGATAAGGCTATAGATGAGGGTATTCTTCTTTGATGAAGAATCATACTTGGGGTCTTTGTCCTCTTCCTAAGGGAAGAAATTTGGTTCGGTGGAAGTGGTTGTACCATACCAAGTATGCTGCAGATGGTTCTATTGATAAGTATAAGGCATGTCTTGTTGCAAAGGGTTTTTCTCAGGTGGAGGGTATTGATTACTCTAAGACCTTTGCCCCTGTCGCTAAGATGAATTCTATTCACTTGGTACTTTCACTTGCAGCTTCACAGGGATGGTCAGTGTTTCAGATGGATGTGAAGAGTGCTTCTTGCATGGGGACCTACATGAGGAGATCTATATGGAGCAGCCTCAGGGTTTACAAGTGTAGGACACTTCTTTGGTTTGTAGACTTTGGAGTTCATTGTATGGTCTCAAATAAGCCCCTCGGGCTTTGCATGAGAAGATGGACTCTTTTTTGCTCTCCACTCACTTCACACATTGCCATTCTGATCACATAGTGTGCATTCAGCGTCAGGAGGGTGATCTTTTGATTTAGTGTCAGGAGGGTGATCTTTTGATTCTTGTGCTATATGTCGATGATCTTATCATTACAGGTAGCTCATCTTCCATGATTCAGGATGTTTAGTGAGCTTTGATGGAGCGGTTTGAGATGACAGATCTTGGACTTTTGCACTATTATTTGGGCCTGTAGGTTATTTAGTCTTCAGATGGGATTTCCTTATTTCAGCAGAAGAATGCTCTTAATATGCTCCAGTGCTTTGGCATGCTTGATTGCAAGCCTGCCCCCACACCTTTTCAGTCAGGTGTTGTCTTGTCTTCCACTTGTACTACTTCTTCTGTGGATACTAGTCTATATAGATAGTTGGTTGGCAGTTTGTTGTACATGACACACTCACGTATTGATCTTTCCTTTGCGGTTGGCCTTGTCTCTCGATTCTCACATGATCCACATGAGAGTCATTGGCAAGCAGCCAAACATATTTTGAGGTACATTTTTGCACCACTCATTATGGCATTCACTACACATCAGGATCCCCTCACATTGTTGGCTTTACTGACTTAGATTAGGCTGGTGATGTCGATGATCGGAAGTCTACTTCTGGCTTTGTTTTTTGCCTTGGTTCTGGTCTTATTACATGGTCTTGCAAGAAAGAAAAGGTAACTACAATGCTTGAAAGTAAACTTGGGTCCGGGTAACAAGGCCAGATAAGGTACCCAATTACAACCAAATCTCTATAAAATGGAGTAAAAGAGAAAACCTAGTGGGAAAAACTCCTCTCCAAAAAGAGAAGAAAGCATGCTAAAAAAACATGAAAGAAGGAAGGAAGGCCTCACTAAGAGAAATGGTGTTAGTACATCAGATTTGAGTGTGTGATATCATTCAGGATATTTCTAAGTGTCAACAAAACCTATTGTTGGGAAAACAAAACTATTATGCATTTCAATCCATGTTTTTTATTTTTCATAAGAATATTGATAAAGTTCATGCAACAACAAGAATTCCTTGGTGATCACATTCTCTACACACATGAGATCAATTAATATCCCATTAGTAGGCTTGTCATTGATTCTTCTAGCTATGTAAAGAGGACCATTAGGTGCACGTCTAATTATGTCATTTTGTGAGAAATAAACTTCAATGGGAATTTTTGTTTGGCCCTTACAAGGCTAAACATTAATGAAGCTAACCACACGTCTTATGTCTACCTCATTTTCATTCATATTGTCATTATTTGTATCTTCAAGTTTGTCAACATTTATCACATCATTCTTGGCATCATGAGCTTTCACAAAAGAGATATTATGATTTAGTATGGGGTTGGTAAATATTTGCAAATTTTGGTTGGGTGGGGCAACAAACTTATTTCCTTGATCATTATCACCAACAATTTGTATGTGATTAGAATAAATGAGGTCTTGGAAAATATGCTTAGGACACTTACATTGTTTTGTATTGTGTCCATTTTGTCGTTGATAATGGCAATAGGAATTTGAGTTAAAATTTGGAGGTAAGGGCTTAGTTGTGTCAATGGATCTAACAGGAGGTAAGATAGATAAGTTATTACTTATAAGTTGCAACATGATGTAGTGAAGGGTATCGAGTAAAGGGGTAAATTATCTACTCCTCTCCCTAAATGGTTATGGAATTTTTGTTTTTATAGCAGCCACTTAGGAGTTAACATGTTGATGTTTTAAAGGTTTATTTATTTGTAAAAATCCCTTATTTTTTTTCTTGAAAGGTTGGAAATTGTTGTGGGTCATGACTTCAAATTTCTCAGGATTGCTCTAAGCAGTTTTTGCTTCACGATTGATTAAATGGAAATAGGGTTCCACCTTTTGGGAGATAAAACTTATGACATATTTCACACTTTAATAATTAGGAAGCCAATATCCCCAAACCAAGTGACTCAATTGAGGAATGGGATAGTGGTTTCCTTTTGTGATTGGATGGGGGTTCACAATTAAATGAAGCTTCAAAAGGAGAAATGCAAACTCTGATGTACTAAACCCTAGAAATTGAAATCATTAAATCAAATTGACAAACAACATGAAATAGAAAAGTACCTAGAAGAATGGAGAGATCAAATTAAGGTCCAAAAACCCTAAAAATTATTGTTTTAAAGTGCACTGGAACTCATACACCAAGCAAGATGATTTAGTCCCAGTCTAGGGTTTCTGGGGAGAATCTAGAATCTCTTGGTCACTGATCTAGATCTACAAAAGGTTGGGAAAAAAGGGTGTACTAGGACTCATATGCATAGATAGTTGCAAAGTGTCCTAGAAGAAAAACTTTGAATTGAAACTTTGTGAGCCTTTGAAGAAATATCACGCTATCAAAGGAAATCAAACCCAATGACACCACCAAGAAAAGGACACATCGTAAGAAGAAAGAAAATCACACAATGAAACATAATAAATGTAAAAAATTAATGTCAATATATGCCCCCACTTTAAAGCAATTGCTAACACCATAGCTATGAGCAATCTATTTTAAATTAGAAGAAGATATGAGAGCTTATTCAAAAAGCCCTATGCCAAGTCATATGTTCCTGAATGAAACTACATCATGGATAAGGGGTTTCCCCCAAAATTTAATGCCAAACGTAGAAAGAAAAGTATGTCACATGTGAGCCAACCTAAGGCATGGTGTCCACATCCCAAGCTTGATCCTCTATATATACATGGAAGTCCATCAACTAGACAAAAGAGACAATGACATGTTCCATGTAATGTCCCCTTCTCGAACCTGACCTTTCCAGTGACCGTTGGCCTTTTTCTGGAAACCCGAAGGCTAGTCGGAAGGTAAAATTAGGGTTTCCTATTTTTAAGGATGTCCTTGCTCAGAGTTAGTGGATTCAATGGTGGATTCTTTCTGGGTTTTCAGAGAGCTTCGCAGTGGTATGTTCATCTCGGCTTTCTGAGCATTTCCAAGAATTTACTATTTTTAGTAAATTCTATTTTTGGCAGTAAACAGGTTGGTCTCAGGCAGTTGACTCTCCCCTTCAGTTGACTCAAGTGGCGTATTCAGTTTTGGGCTTCAGAATGCAGTTTTGGAGAGATAAGCTCATTTCACTTAAAAATAACATTATATTTTAAATGTTATTTTATCACCTTGGCCTAGTCAAATAACTTAATGTTATTTTAAAAGGTGGACTTGAAGGGTGGCGCCATCATTGAAGGTATATTTAATTTATGTTGAATTTTCCTAAGTCACAGCAAGCTTAATATGGGCGCATTTATCAAGGTATGGATTTTAATTAAAATATCAATATTGAGCTTGAAAAGAAAAGGACGCCATCTTGGAGAAAGAGCTAGGGTTTGGCATTGAGTTGGATTTTAGGGTTTTGAGAAGTCAACAAGAAGTTATAAAAGGAAGGCGTTGTGCATCATTTCTCATCTTTTATCTACAGGAATGTTATGCTGCCAGATTGGCTTTGGGATTGCTTCGAGGAATGAAGGCCTCCTAGCTTGGGCATTGCTTCTCGCTTGAAAGACATCGACTAGTGGTGATTTAAGATAGATTTGTGAGTTTGCATTTAGTTTTGAGCATTGTTTCAGCTTGTGCATTATTAGATATGTTTTGCATATTAGTGGGTTTCAGCATTTTGCATCATTTAATACAGCAGATTTATGTTTTTGCTCACAACTTAAAAAATACAAAAATATCTCTTCTGGGTATCGTCTTATTCTCTTTGTCTATGAAGGGCGAACATATTCTCTAAGTTTCAAATTTTTTGGTTGTGTATTGAATTTTTAAAGCAAGGTCGAACCTTTCAGCTAGGCCGTACCATTGTGTACTGTCTTGTTTTCCGTGCAGATTAAATTAGGGCATTTGGGTCTGTGTGAATGTTTGAGTTTGGTCACCTTAAGCATTAGAGTGCATTGCATTTTACTTCACCTCATTCGGGTCATATTTGAAGGAGTTACGAACAATTCTTTGAATTTGTAAGCTGCTGGTTATGTAACAAAAAGTGCAGATCTGATATGATAGTTTGTGTGATCTGCATCTTCCTATCTTGGTTGGTGTCAAGATTTCTTTATAACCTTGCAGAAGGATTCTTATTGTATGCACCATTGAAAGAGCATCTTATATTCTGATTTGCAGGCAATAATATGTTGTAAACTGGCAGTAGTACTAACCAGTTGTTCTTTGAGTATTGCTTTATTGCTGTTGTAATTCTCATTCTTCTTCAATAATTATTGTAATAGATTTACCTCCACCCTATGGTAGCTACTTCCCATTCTGGGTAGCAAGCACATTCTGGGTGTTGAGTAGTTTCATCTTTCAGCATTTCTCTTTAAGCATTGTTTGTAATTCACTCCGTCATATGGTCGCCCCTCACTCCGCATTAGATTGGGTAGCACATACTTGACGTCGAGTTCCCTTTCCAGCATTTAGAGTAGAAGACCCTCTGACCAATGCTCGCCATCATCGGCGCCATACTGGTTAGAGTTACAGCATAAGCAGTTTGATTTAGATCCTCTGACCAATGCTCACCATCATCGGCGCCATATTGGTTAGAGTTGTTTCAGTACGTTTGGGTTTAGCTTCTAACCTTAACGGGTACTTGGTTGTAATGTTGTAATCTGATAATTGAAAAAATGAAAAAATTTGGCTCGGTATATTTCAGTGGTATCAGAGCCATGCATCCTACCATCCTGTGCCCATCAAGGTTCAATTGACAGTTGAATGATAGAGAAATCAGTTTCTACACCAGGGGTTAGAATAGAGTTCAGCTTAGTTTAGAAGTGTCAGTTAAACATGGCTAACAGAGAAGAGATTAAGCTGCAACAAACACTTTTTGCGGTTGGAAATAGACTTGACAAAGAATTTCAGTCAATGGAAGAAGAAAAGAATAATCTTCAAATATTGGAACAATGTTTGAGACAGGTGGAGCAGTCACCTTCTAAATGGATGGAATTGGCATTGTCACCTGCAGTTCACCTTTTAGTTCAGCCCTATTGGCTGGGACATCCAAATGAAGAAATGAAGCTGTTGATTTCTTCTTGCTTCATGGAGATGATGAGGATTGTGGTTCCTTTGACACCCTATGATAATGAAACCATGAAAATCATTCTGAATATGATTGTAGAAAGTTTCCAAGATCTTGATGAAACTGGAAGCAATCTATTTGCTAGAAAGGTTGCTATCTTAAAGACATTTTCAGATCTTTGGGTAAGTAACTTGCTATTTGCCTTGGAAATGCATGATCAGATTTATCACTTGTTCCATTACCTCTTCATATCCACTTGGAGCAAACAAGAAGAGGATGTTATTGCAGCTGTGAAGAAAATCCTTATTCTCACCATTAATGAGTCAGATGAAATTCCACCAAATGTCCAATCTCTCCTCTTGGACACATATGAGTGTGAAGAAAAGGATTCTCCTATTGTTGCTATGCTGATCAAGGAATTATTTAATCAATGTGAAGAGAAACTGAAGCCACTGTTGGAGAAGTCTGAGCAAGATGCAGGAAAATTTAGTGGTCCTGATGATAGAGATAATTCTAAAGAGTCCATACAAGGTCATATTGAAGATAATGACGTTGAAGTGTTCAAAACAACAAGCAATGAAGATTCTTCACTTCGTTATGATGGTGACTTTGGGTTTGAGCAACAAACTCAGTCTTTGGAGAGAAATGTTTTTGACGATATAAATTTGAGGGATTTGGGACTTGACTTATTCAAAGAGTCATCACTACAAAGGGAGCACGATAAATTTTTTCCTATTGATCATCTTAATCAACCCACTAGCATTTGGGATCCGGGTGTGTTGGCACCAAGGTATGACAGAGAAACTTTGTGGGATGAGTTTCCCTTTGATCCTGATGAAGACCAATGTTTTGTTGGCATTGCAAGCTATAAGGAGGGCACAAAAGGAAAAGTTGTCTTTGATGAAGAAGCTTGTTGTGAAAAGTTCCATGGTGATCCTTTCGAGTTGGTTGCAGCCACCAAGAAGGATGTTGTTTCTTCTAAAACTTTCAGAACAACATTCGATGATTCTTCGTTCGAGTTAGGAGCTGCCTTAGCCTTCAATCAAGAAGACGGTGAGGTGGATGAAGAGCTAGAAGACCACGTGGTTCTTGAAGATGTAGAGTTTGAAGGTGTTACTAAACACAAATATGATTTTCCAATGCATGAAGTTGATTGCAAACTTGGGGTCAAAGAATCTGTGAAGTATGATGCTTTTTTTGATAATGAGCATTCTCCACTAGTCAATGGTGAAGTTCATGAATGTTGGAGCAGCAATGAAGGCAGCAAAGACAAGGGACATGGTTTTGATTTTCAGTTGCAGCCTATCAGCAGTTCATCATCTTTGAATTGTCATGATTGGGACAGATAATTCAAGGTGTCCATTGACAAGGAAGTGCAAGCTCTATCCCTGTTTGATCACACACATAGCTTGGTTGAAGAATTGTACTGGAAGGCTCAGCTTGAAGAGAGACAAAGAGGAGTGAAAGATGAAGTTGCTCTTCCCAATCTGCAACTTATCAGAAACTCGTTGGTAACCTTGAAGTCCGAGTACATGCACTTGGTTAAAGATCGTGATTACGCCATTGAAGTTGCAAAGAAGACCATTTGTGCTTCTCAAGAGAGAGTGAGGAAGATTGATGAACTTTCTCTGGAGCTTGGATCAACAAGAGCTACACTAGAAGAAACTCAAATGGCTTTAATGGAGGTAGAAAATCAGTTTGCTAAATTCAAATTTTTCACAGAGCAAGAGAATGCACATAGAGCCAAAGAAATCAAGCAAGTAATCGGTGAGCTTGATAGTCTTCGAGAGGAGTTTGACCTAGAAGGTCTCACAAGAAGGACTGAAGTTACAAGTGCAAATTTGGATCAACAAGATGGATGGGGTGACTTTCAAGTTTTTGACAATCCTCTCTTTGAAGAAAGTGATGAAGGAGATTATGGCAATCCTCTCTATGTGATGGAAGTTGAAACAGAGAATGAGACCGAGTATGTGGATGTGCCACGTTTTCTGATTAGTAATGAATGCATAAGTGGGTTTGAGGATGAAGTATATACATGGGAAGTGTTGTTTCGAGGAGATTTCAACATCTTCGACACCAAGATGTTAACAAGGAAAGATTTGGTAGCTGCTGGTAACTTCAGTACAGCAGCAAGAAGCGAAGATTTTAGTCTTGTTACTCATGAAGAAGGGAATGAAGATGGACCAGAACTTGGTGTTTGCATGCTTGTCAATCCATCCCTTTGGTTGAACAATACTTTGGTACATATTGGTCTAATTTTGGATTTGTATTTGAAGTCATTTAATAGTTCATGCTCCAATGTTGTTGAAGCTTTCATGGATAGGCTTCAAAGGTTCATTAGCGGAGGCATCAATCTCTTCAGTATGCACTTGATCCTTACATTTGGGAATGTGTTGAGTTTTCTTTTCAGTATGTTGGAGATCACTTTCAGTTGGGTATCCATGCTTGGGATTCTCAATATGGGTTGATAGAACTTATTACTTGTGGAAAGAAGGACTTTTTGAAGGATAAGGATCAAAATTTCAGTATTAATGATGTTGTGACTTTCTTTTCCAGCCCCATGATGGTTTCATTTGTTCATCGACAAATGGATTGGAGAGAAATTTTGAGTATGGATTGGAAAGAGGAACAATTGGTTGCTCTTGGCGTTGATCCTTGGCTAAGACAAGAGCAGATTTTGAGACTCGTGCTTGCTGGTTGGAGGCAGACCAACCCTGTTACTTGTGGAGTTACTCTCGTTTGGGAGAGTTTTTTCATCACCACTTGCCAAAGAGGTGGTAGTTTTCAGATGGAGATTGCTCTAGTATGATTTTCGGCCATTTTTGAGTTGTTACCTTGCAACTCTGTGCTCATATCATACACTCACACTTGGGAATTTCTTGGGTGCTGCTATTTTTTCTTGTGTGAGGTACTAAAATCAGATTGCACTTCGCTGACTTCAGCCTTGAATAGCAGAGATTATTTGTTCCTTCGCACCTATTCTACTTTTGGAGTTCATCCTATGGAGGTTTGTGAAGCAAATTTTGATAGTTTCTTTACTATATTGGTTTTGGACAACGAACTTCCACATGCTTTGGCTTTCCCTTCTGAGACTCTTGGAGTTGAAACAGTAAGAGAGATTAGAAGTCTTCATTGTGGTGTCGATATAATTTAGTTGATGCATAGTAGCTCCAGAAGAAGCCATGAGGCTGAATTTGTTGAGCTCTTGCAAAGGATTGCTTTCCTCTTTGCAAGAAGATTTGAAGATATCATTTTTTCCATCAGGGCTTCATTTGTTACAATATGGAGGTATGTTGAGGAGTTTGATTTTGAGTTGAGCAGCCTATCCATTGTGGTTGACAGTGGTATAGTTGATACTGTTGACTTTGGGCCTCTTGGACATGAGACGTCGCATGAAGCTGGTCTCAGTCCTTTAAGATTTTTCAATATGAGTATCATGAACAGTAACACTTTGGGGTTGCAAGGAAGGTTAGTGCAGCATAGGCATGATGATTTCATGGATGTGATCAGAGTGGAGCAGCATTGGCATGGTGGGTCCTTCCTGCGATGGGTTTGAGAACCAGGGATCATACTTGTTGCGTATGGTTTAGTTTTAAAATTTCTGGAGTTGTGGTGGTATTGCTTGAGGACAAGCAATTTTGGGAAGGGCGGATTGTAATGTCCCCTTCTCGAACCTGACCTTTCCAGTGACCGTTGGCCTTTTTCTGGAAACCCGAAGGCTAGTCGGAAGGTAAAATTAGGGTTTCCTATTTTTAAGGATGTCCTTGCTCAGAGTTAGTGGATTCAATGGTGGATTCTTTCTGGGTTTTCAGAGAGCTTCGCAGTGGTATGTTCATCTCGGCTTTCTGAGCATTTCTAGGAATTTACTATTTTTGGCAGTAAATAGGTTGGTCTCAGGCAGTTGACTCTCCCCTTCAGTTGACTCAAGTGGCGTATTCAGTTTCGGGCTTTAGAATGCAGTTTTGGAGAGATAAGCTCATTTCACTTAAAAATAACATTATATTTTAAATGTTATTTTATCACCTTGGCCTAGTCAAATAACTTAATGTTATTTTAAAAGGTGGACTTGAAGGGTGGCGCCATCATTGAAGGTATATTTAATTTATGTTGAATTTTCCTAAGTCACAACAAGCTTAATATGGGCACATTTATCAAGGTATGGATTTTAATTAAAATATCAATATTGAGCATGAAAAGAAAAGGACGCCATCTTGGAGAAAGAGCTAGGGTTTGGCATTGAGTTGGATTTTAGGGTTTCGAGAAGTCAACAAGAAGTTATAAAAGGAAGGCGTTGTGCATTATTTCTCATCTTTTATCTACATGAATGTTATGCTGCCGGATTAGCTTTGGGATTGCTTCGAGGAATGAAGGCCTCCTAGCTTGGGCATTGCTTCTCGCTTGAAAGACAGCGACTAGTGGTGATTTAAGATAGATTTGTGAGTTTGCATTTAGTTTTGAGCATTGTTTCAGCTTGTGCATTATTAGATCTGTTTTGCATATTAGTGGGTTTCAGCATTTTGCATCATTTAATACAGCAGATTTATGTTTTTGCTCACAACTTGAAAAATACAAAAATATCTCTTCTGGGTATCGTCTCATTCTCTTTGTCTGTGAAGGACGAACATATTCTCTAAGTTTCAGATTTTTTGGTTGTGTATTGAATTTTTAAAGCAAGGTCGAACCTTTCAACTGGGCTGTACCATTGTGTACTATCTTGTTTTCTGTGCAAATTAAATTAGGGCATTTGGGTCTGTGTGAATGTTTGAGCTTGGTCGCCTTAAGCATTAGAGTGCATTGCATTTTACTTCACCTCATTTGGGTCATATTGGAAGGAGTTACGAACAATTCTTTGAATTTGTAAGCTGCTGGTTATGTAACAAAAAGTGCAGATCTGATATGACAGTTTGTGTAATCTGCATCTTCCTATCTTGGTTGGTGTCAAAATTTCTTTATAACCTTGCAAAAGGATTCTTATTATATGCACCATTGAAAGAGCATCTTATATTCTGATTTGCAGGCAATAATATGTTGTAAACTGGCAGTAGTACTGACCAGTTGTTCTTTGAGTATTGCTTTATTGCTGTTGTAATTCCCATTCTTCTTCAATAATTATTGTAATAGATTTACCTCCGCCCTATGGTAGCTACTTCCCATTCTGGGTAGCAAGCACATTCTGGGTGTTGAGTAGTTTCATCTTTCAGCATTTCTCTTTAAGCATTGTTTGTAATTCACTCCATCATATGGTCGCCCCTCACTCCGCATTGGATTGGGTAGCACATACTTGATGTCGAGTTCCCTTTCCAACATTTAGAGTAGAAGACCCTCTGACCAATGCTCGCCATCATCGGCGCCATACTGGTTAGAGTTACAGCATAAGCAGTTTGATTTAGATCCTCTGACCAATGCTTGCCATCATCAGCGCCATATTGGTTAGAGTTGTTTCAGTACGTTTGGGTTTAGCTTCTAACCTTAACAGGTACTTGGTTGTAATGTTGTAATCTGAGAATTGAAAAAATGAAAAAATTTGGCTCGGTATATTTCATTCCATATGAGGACAAGGCTACCTAACCCCCTTACCCCCACTTAGTGTAAAATGAGGGTGAGTCAAGTTGATTGATGAAAAGCTTGGAAATCAGTATCAATTAGAGGAACTAGGTGCTTCAACACAAGGAAGAGCACCACAATCCTTAAGATGTTGAATTTTATCACTTAAAGCCTTACATTCATTAGTATAATTACCATAAACTCTATTATATGCACAAACTGAACTGGTGGTGATGGAACACTTGTGTGGAGTGCAATGGTGAATGGGATCTATCCCCACTTGTTAACTTCAACTATCGTGCATTCATATCATTAGTCTCCTCAGTTTCAAAAATGTACCTTTCAATTAATAAATAAATACGATAACAAGTATATCTTCGAAACAGAATAAACAATGCCATGATTCATCATGATGATTGGATAGCCTGTGCCACCCTTTCCTACCATAGCTTGATCTTCTCCTTTGAATAATTTTTGTTCCTCAATTTCCTCTATATGTTGGCTTTGATCCACCTCTGAACATCCACTTCATTTTTATTATTTTCTTCCTTTTTCTTCACTACTTGTTTCTTTATGAAAAAGAAAAGATAGGAAATAAGTTTAATTTTTGTGTTGTTTGTGCGGGAGACATAAGACCAAAATTCCTTTTGCACACTTGTGACGTAGAAAATTGGACCCTCTTAAGAAAAGAGATAATTTCACGCATAATTGGACCCACTTTTAAGTCCCTTTACATCATTTACCCTTTAAAACAACATTTATAGGTCCCTTAGACCCATTAATTTTGATCTAGAGGCTCGTTTTACCTAAGAAATCACATAGAACCTGACAAACAACATTTAATTATCTTATACCCCAAAAACCCACCTTCAAACAATAGTAGTGGGACCCATTTCCACCTTGGGTGAATGAGTCCCCTTTGAGGGAAAATTTAATTTTGAGTGGGAATTAGATTAATTTAACTTTAATTTCTGGGGAATGATGACCTCTTAGGTCTAATTAATAGGAAAATAAGGTTTGAATGCTTATAGATACTCATTTTAAGTCATTTCACACATCTTTTTGTCATTTTTCAAGAGCAATTCCAAAAGTCAACTCTTACACAACATATCTCATTGGAAAAAGTTAAAGTTTTAGGCTAGCAAACTAGGGTTTTTGCAGGTCTTGAAGCTCACTATCTTGATCAAGATTCAAAATTGTAAAGGGTTGATGATGGATGTGTATGATGAGTCATGAAAAAATCTAGGGTGAGGAAGTGCAACTAGCCACTAAATCACACCTAAGGACTTGGTTTCCTATTGATTCTATCTTCCATTTTTCACTCTATCTTCATATTAAGGTTTGAATTCTGCTTTTTTATCATTTTCATGTCATTTCATTCCTATTTTTCATGTGTTGTAAGGTTTCTAGGGTTTGAGATCTTGCATGACACAAATCATCTATGCATCTCTTATTCTAGATCAATAGAATAGGGTTTTTGTTATGATTCAGACTTTCCTAGTCTTTGACACATCTAAGGCTAGGGTTTATCCAGATTTTTCTCCATTCAAGGTTTAATTACCAAACTAGGGGTTTGACCAAGGAAAACCTCACATTAGACAAATAATTTAAAGTTGTTTTGTAGGAATTTTCTGAGATCCCGAATCGGGTTTCCATTCAAAATTGTTGTGCAGGCGTCAAGGTGCAAGACATAACTTTGAAATTGTAGAAATATGAAAATGGATTGATTCACCATGCATGGAAAATGAGTCCCTCCTGAGGTGCAGATTTGAGTCAGATGCAGATTCAAGTCCTCGATTGTTAGAAAATAGATTATGTGTAGAAAAGTTATGATCTGCGACTGATTCGCCCAAGGTGGCGAATAAGTCCCAGTTAGCTCAAGTTCAAGTTTCATCAAATTTCTAGATTTTTTTCCAATCTTCTCTAGTTTACCAGGTGCACTCATTTTGAGAAACAACTTTTTGTTTAGTTTAATTTGCATTTTTTTCATTCTTTAAAGCTTCTTTGCAAACAACGTTGTGTTTTCAAACATAGCATAGATCTTAGTCTTGCATTCATATTCAGTCATTTAAATCATTTAATAGCATTTAGTTTACTTCATTTAGCTTAGACAATACTCCACATAACATAATTTGAATGAATCCCTAGCATTTTTGGCCTAACTCTCTCCTTTTAGGTGAAAAACCCTAGAAGAATAAGAGAAGTCCTAAGAGCCAAAAATCAATGGTTCAACATTGAAAAAAAATTGGTAGTAGCTCTTTTTCCATTGGAAATTCAACACAATATTTTTCCTAGTTATATCATTCGATATCACTTCAATTTCATGCATTTCTTCTTGTAATTTGCTTAGGGTAGATCTTTTGGGCAAGGAATTTTCCAGAAACTTCTTTTCAGTGATTGAATGGGCCTACTGATGATAAGTTGGCTTGTTATACCAAGCGTTAGTAGAAATGGTCTTAATATGTTTGGTAATAGTTATTACCTCTTCCAACAATCTGTAGACCAAGACAAAGGATCAATCACAATATAGAAAATAGACATTTAAATGATGAGACATTGCAATAGAATTTAATATTAGAAAAATTCTGATTGACTAAAACTACAACAATTAATCATAGTTAAAAATTAGGCAATTTAAATATTATTCTTTATTCTAAGGTATAAAGAATAATACGTGATTTAAGATTTTGATTAGTCTCATGTTTCCATATAGTTAAGATTTTGGTAGTTGATTAGTCCCTTTTAAGATTGTTTGCTACTTAAATTAGCTATAGTGTTCCCATGCAAATTTTTAATTATGGGGAAATTATAATTTGAAATATTCTCCTATTTTAATGGAGCAACTATTGTTTATAAAATAAGCAATTGTATATTACCAAAAATTTCATTGGCTCCACAAATTTCTTTCACTCCACAAATTTCTTTCTCTCTATTTTAACATTTGCCTCCAATATTTTTACAAATTTTAACTACACAAATCTTATTAATATTATTAATACAAATTTAATATGTCAAAATATGGTAAGCGGCTGCATGGAGACCTACCCTATTTTTTTAATCTTTTAATAGCAAGATTACATAAGATTATGTTTGTTTTTTTATTTTTTTAAAATTCTTTCAGAAATAAGACAATGCTTATGAGGAGAAAAATTTCCTAGGAGTATAAGTCAATATTATAATAGGTAAATATAATAAAATATTATAGTTTTTAATATTAGTATATATTATTTTATTATATTTATTTTAAAAATATATAAATTTAAAATATTTTTAAAATATAATTTTTTTTCATTGTTAGAATGGTTTTAACACAAATTTTTTAAATGTTTTATAAATATATATTTAGAAACATATGTTAATTGCAGCAATAAATTTATGCTTTTTATTTATTATTAGCTTTAAAAATATTTACAGCGAGATAGATTAAAAAAAATGTTGCTCTTACACAAAGATCAAAAAATTGTTGTTAGACTGTAATTTGTAAGTAACATCTCAATTTCTCACATTACCACATCATGTTCTTAATAAAAATGTATGATTTTCAATCTTAAATGAGTAAATTTGAGAGATTTTTTCATAAACTAAATTCGACATTTGTTCCTATTATTAATACTAATTACGGAGAGATGCATCTATAGTGGCATCCAAAAATCTGTGCAAAGTTTTTGAAGGTGCATTTAAAATGACAGGCAGGTGGAAGTCATGTGCAACTACATGCAACTACAATAGATTTGATGAAACAAAATAAATCAAATAAAAGAGATTTGATGAAACAGAAAGAACAAATAAATAAATAAATAATATTGTTGATAACAAAGAAAAATTAAAAATTTGATGGAAAAACTAAATCAATCAAAAAGAAAATTAAAGAATGATAACTCTCCACTATATATAAGTTTTTAAGTTCAGTTTTTTCCTTAATTAAATTTCACTCTATTTTATAGATCTCTTTTGTCTTTCTTCTTTCAAATAGGTATAGATTATAGCCTCTTTCACAAATGAGTCAAACTAGATAGACTCTTTGATAGATGTTCATTTGATAATTTCTTTTAAACAACTGAAAGACATTTCAATGATCAAACCTTCATGAGATTTTCAGATAAAGAATGACCGTCAGATTCCAAACATGGTGGGTGGTGCTCTTTAAAAAATTTGTAAGTGGAGTCCATAGATTTTATAGCGATAATTGTTTTTCCTCAATTGGGAATAGATCCTAACACTATATTTATAATTTGAATAGTCTTCTGAATTCGCCAGATGGGCTTCCCGAGAGTGTTGTTTCTTACTGACCTCAATATTTTGCTGGAACAAACAGTTTATGGTGATTTCAGTTATCCGAGTTTCAATGAATCGTTTAAAGAATTTATTTTCAATGGTTCCTGTGTAGGTCATAAAGCCTTGCAAGTTATAGAAGAAACGTCAAATACCGATCTGCAATACTCCAGGGCGAATAAATCGGAAGAGTGATATATGATAAAGCATACAGATTCTGGAGAGAAGATCTCGCCCCTGTATCTTTTAAGACCACTTTTGTTTTGAAGATGAGATTGCTGGGGAGGGAATGGCGTTTATCATGAGTTCTAACAAAAATGTAAAAGACAAACCAGAGGAGAGTCACGGACTCTGGTTGGGGCCCTTCAATTCCTTCATCAACGGACTGAAAAGCAATGAGATGGTAGCAGTTGAGTTCGACAGGAGGAAGAACAATGGCACCAATGACCCCAACGGCAACCACATCGGCAATAATGTTAATACCATAAATTCCACAAAAATAGCATCTCTTGACGGATCACAAATCGATTTAAAGACCGGCGAGGACATCACGGTGTGGATACAGTTCAACAGCGTTCAACGGCAACTTCAAGTTTACCTTGCAAATGGGTCATCTCCCATTCCCTTGCAGCCCTTTCTCTCCGTTTCGCTCGATTTACATGGCGTTCTTGGGTCAGAAGTTCACTTCGGCTTTTCCGCTTCCACTAGTGAGAACACCGAGTTCCACTGTGTCAAGTCGTGGAGCCTGTCAATCGAAACCGTCTCCACGGACAGAAGGGCATTAGTGATCACGCTTTCCGTGCTAGTAGGCCTCCTGTTCGTTGCTTTGGTGGTGGTCATTGTCCTATTCGCTATAAGGTATCGAAAGTCGCGGGCAGAACCTTCGGACACAGTGGGGACGATTCAGAATCTCCCAGGTTATCCCCGGGAGTTCAGGTACAAAGATCTAAAGAAGGCCACGCACAACTTCAGCGCCCAGTCGCAGCTCGGGAGCGGCGGGTTCGGATCCGTTCACAAAGCAGTCCTTCACAAGGATAAAACAGCTGTAGCCGAGAAGCGGATGCTCAAAGAGTCGAAACAAGGGAAGCGCGAATTCATATCGGAGATAAGCATAATCAAACAGCTGCGGCATCGGAACCTGGTGTCGCTGCTCGGGTGGTGTCATCACAGAGGGCAGCTGATGATGGTGTACGAATACATGTCCAACGGCAGCCTAGAAAAGCACATATATCAAGGGTTTCTGGATTGGGAGCAGCGATGCAACATTCTCTTGGGCGTGGCTTCGGCGCTGCTCTACCTTCACGAAGAATGCGAGCAGCAGGTGATCCACCGGGACCTCAAAGCAAGTAACATTATGCTCGACAACAACTACGTCGCCCGCCTTGGCGACTTTGGCCTCGCCCGCTTGATTGAACACGACCAGACGTCATACACGCCCACAGACGTGGCAGGCACTCCGGGTTACATTGCTCCAGAGTGCTTTCACCCTGGGCGGGCGAGCGTGGAGTCGGATGTGTTTGGGTTCGGTGCTGTATTTCTTGAAGTGTTCTGTGGAAGATCCCTTGGATGGGGAAAAGAGGCACCATATTTGGTGGGGTGGGTATGGGAGCTTCATCGAGAGAATAAGCTTATGGACGCTGCTGACTCTCGCATTAGTCTCGCCTCGGCAGGCTCTGTGAATGAGGACGATATAAAGCGTTTGCTAATGGTGGGACTGGCGTGCTCAAATCCAAATCCTGCGGAGCAGCTGACCATGCGGCAGGTCAAACAGATACCATGCAGGGAGGCGTCGCCCTCCTTTCTCCCTCCATTCAGACCTCCCTTCGTTTGGCCATACCTCGAATTGAGTGATAGCAGCTCTCCCTCCCTCCATTTTAATCAGCCATGAGAATGGGTCAACAATGAACTCGTTTATGGAGTCGCTTGCCTTACGTGAAGAAGAAAGCAGTTTAACTTAGCGTCAGAGTTAGATTTGCAGGGGCTTGTCTGATTTCGTTCTATGATTCTCTATGTTAGCTGGTAAATAGTAGCAGGAACAACAAAAGGCGCCATTGAAAAGTCTGTCATCAAATTTTGTGTAACTCTCAGTTTATTTCTGTTTTTGGCTATGATTTATCTGATGTAATGTTGGATTCTATGGTCATACGTATTTGTCTTTGACGGTCATTGAATGATATTTTTATTTTAAAGGTTATTTTACTAGCAGGTTTATTAAAGCTAATATAAATCAGTGCTGATTATTTTCATTGAGGTATTACATTGATTTAAGAACTGTTATTTCTATACAATCATTCTCCTCGCATTTTGCTTAGTACTGGTTTAAGTTTTATATTTAATTTTTTTTTAGCTATGCATAAACATTATGTTATTACTGTAAAAAGGTTTGTCTTTTATCATATTGTATTCATGAGGTTTATAATGTAAATTTAGATTCATTTAATGTGACTTTTTTATGATTAATAAATTATATATAATAATTTTTTATATTAATATATATTATTAAATAAAATATAAATATATTTAATAAAAGTATCATTATATAGAAGGTGTTTTCTATATGAACATTATGGGTTGATTTTAATGAACAATGGTTGAGAATGTGGTAGAATGATGGTTGACCATTGAAAAAGATCTAAGAATGAACCCAATTTAAAATTAAAATAAAAAATAAAAATTGAAAAAATAAAACACTAAGAAAGAAAGCAAAGAATCAAATATTCTTTCTATATTTCCACTAGTCAAAAACAAAAAAATTCCACTAGAAAATATGTTATACATTCAATATTACAAAGATCAATAGAAAAAACAAAGAAAGAAAGCAAAAAATTAGATATTGTTTCTAATTTTTCAATAATATTTAAAATGTATAAATTATATTATTATTATATATAATATTTTGTATAATATAAATTATAAATTACATTTTCTATTATTTTTCAAAAAGTATATATTTTTGAGATTTTTTTTATTTTAGATTATATTTTATAATTTTTTAAAATATTCTTAATTTAATATTTTGAAATATAATTACATTTTATAAATTTAAATATTTTTATTATAATACTATAATATTTAGATATTATATATCTAATATTTATGTACACTATAAGTTATTAAATATAAATATCACATAATTTTTTACATATATTATTAATTAAAATATGAAATATATTATATGTTTAATATTTATCTATATTTATTTTTTAATTAATAATTACTATTAGTTTTCAAACAAAAATTATTATTATTATTATTATTATTGTATTTATTGTTTATTTTAGATTATAAAATATAGTTTTCTAGAATATTCTTAATTTAATATTATGAAATAAAATAAAATTTTATATATTTAACTATTTTTAAGATAATATTATAATATTTAGATATTATATATTTAATATTTATATACACTATATATTATTAAATATAAATATAATTTAACTTTTTACATATATTACTAATTAAATATATTATAAGTTTAATATTATCTATATTTATTTTTTAAATGTAAATTACATTTATTAAAAATGATTAAAATATTAAATATATTAGAAGCTTAATATTTATCTATATATATTTTTCAAATATATTATATTTATTAAAAAATATATTCAACGATATTTAACTTTTCTCCCGGACTCGATCTCGCTGATCTCGACTTTACGGACACTTTATCTTTAATTTGTTCTTCTTTACTCTTTCTCGAGATTACTTTATCTTTGACTTTTTCGATCTTCGACTTCGACTTCGGTTTCCGATTACTCCTTTCTCGAGCGACGACGCTTTCGAGATCGACTATTTCTCCGGCGATCGATCTCGATCCTGATCTTCGGATTTTCTCGCCCACCTGACTTATCCTCTTTGATCTTTATTTCGACGATCGAGCTTTTCCCCGATTTCGGATCTCGCGATCTCGACGCGCATCGATCGACTCTTTCGACATTTTCGATCGAGACGACCGGATTTTTCGACGACTTCTTTCGCCCGATGTCTTCACGACCTTTCACTTTTCGATCGCTTTGATCGCTTTGTCGTCCTGACCTCCTTTGTCCTCTTCCTTTCCCTTTGATTTATCCTCACGACCCTCTCCCAGATCCTCTTCCTGATTTTTTTATCTGACCTTTGATCGACGGATCTTTGAATTCGACGGATTTCGTCTCTGATCTTTGATCGACTGATTGACTTTATGATTTCGCCTGCTTTTGATCGATCGATCGACGTCTCGGTCTCGATCGACGATCTCGACGTCGGATGGATGATCTTCGATCTTTGATCTTCCTGGATTGACGTCCTGATCTGATCGCTGTTCCGGATTGATCTCGAAGTTCGATCCTGATCGATCTTGATCTGATCGTCTCTCGATGATCTTTGTTGTCGATCTGGATTTCTCTCTCCCTCTCCCCCTCTCTAATGATCACTTTAAGAAAAATCCCTAAAAAGGATATTAAATCTTTGAAAATATTTAATTTTTTGGGAAAAAATATTAATTTCTATTGGTGACTATTTCCTTTTTCTCAAAAAATAAAATAAAATTTATAGGTGATTTATTTACATCACTAAAATTTTGTAGAAAATATTGGTGAATATTGGAAAATAATAGGAAAAATCATTAATTCTTATGGAAAAATTTTCCAATCTAAAAAAAACATTCTTATGGAAAAGTAGGGATCCAGGGGTGGAAATTATCGATGGGTTTAAGGGGTAGACTATAATATTTACTTTCCACCATTTATTTAAAATATAATCTAATGACCCTGATTGTATTACACAAGGTAATATCTACCCTCAATCTATAATGCTCATGGGGCTCAAAATTGCTTTTGGATCGTTGATCTTCGAAGATTAACAATCCAAAATCCATTTTAGGCCCCATGAACAATACAAACTGCATGTACATTTTACCTCATGGAATATAATGAGGGTAATTAGATTATATTATAGATCAATGGTGGAAACTAGAGAATGGAAATATGGCCTTAAAGCTACTAATAATTATGATATACTATTGGAAAATTAGTATAGATGCACACTGTAACTTATAAAATTTAGGCGAATTTGATCTAATCATGCATCAAATATTGTGGAAAATTTTTAACTTAAGTTTTTTAATTAAAAAAATTCTTTGGCTATTTGAATAAGACTAAAATAAAATATTGTAAAAATATGGTGATTCAGGGCATGTTATAGCTCAAACTAAAAGCCAATTTTTGATTTCAAAATTTCAACTATTAGCCAATTGGCAAATATTAGCCACTAAAAAAATCACTTTCCCTCTCTCTGTATCTCCTTGTATCTCTATCTTTATATCACTCTATCTTGCCATATATCTCTCTCTATCTCTCTCTATATGTTCATCTATTTGTTGCCATCCTCCTCTCTCATTCTATATTCATCTCTACCTCTATTTATTTGTCTCACTCCTCTCTCACTCTATATTCATCTCTACCTCTATATTCCTCTCTCCCCCTCCATCTCTAGAAATGTCTCCCTATCTCTCCTCCCTCACTCTTCATAAACCTTCATTGTGTTCTTGATTCAAATGTTTTCTTTCACTCATTTTTATAGACATTTATTGCATAAATAATATCATTTTTTGAATGGCCAACCAATTAAACTCATGTATGCACAAATTTATGAAAAAATGGACTTAAATTTTCCCTAATTGACATTCCACGGCTCTTCGATGTACCCAATGCACACCAACGTGTGATTGCTAGTATTATTATAATTTAATATCTTATTCATATTTCTATTAATTTTAACATTAAATTCTAAAATTTTCTCTTTTCTTATTCAATTTGTTAAATATAATAGAAGTAATATTAATTGATTGAAGTTATTTCAAAATTTGAGAAAGATATACAAAATATGAATGCCACTTTTTAAAGTGAATTTTGTACATCTATATGACACTTGAATTATTAATCAAGAACACATTTTTCAAATGTAGTTAATTCTAATATTTAAATAAACATAAATAATATTCTTAAATTCAAAGAAAAAGTTAAGATATTTATAACTAGCAGTTGCTTGTAGTGACATGCAACAATGAGCCGATAGGCAGCACAAAGTAAAAATGGGTGGAATGCAAACTAAGAGATAGCAAAGGGTGCTTGGAAATGTCAACGTAGCAAATGATAGTATATACTGTAAGTTTTAGTTTGAACAATGATTTTTTGCTGCTATATTTTATTACCCCTATGTATAGATTTGTATGGATGCTAATGGAAAACATAATAAAATTATCTGAAAGGTTATTATATCATTGATTTACTATAGGAGATGCAGTTGTACAATAAGTAAGAAAAAGATAATAGCATTCATTCATTTCTATTGATATTGATTGTTAGCTACATTTTCTTATTTTGTTAGCTAGATTAACTTTACATGTGATTGGAATATCTCTCAAAACATTATATGCAAACTTTTTCGGTCCAAGATTTGAAATTAGGGATTGTTGTATGAATGTAATCAATGTTCAAACAAATCTTTAATATTATATCAAACATAAAGTGTAGAACATTAACTATTTTATTTTGTTCTAACCATAACCATGAAATGGAGGCCATAAATCAACTAACATTGGTTTGAACAATGACCAAGTCAAAGAAACCTAGAAAACTATAGCCACAAAACCCATACAAAATGGTAGCTAGATAATGAAACCATAAACAAAACAATATTTCTCTTAACAAACAATATATTCTTTTCTCAACAACACCCTATGGAAAATTCAAACAATATAGACTTTTGAGTAGAAGCTTATAAAAAATGAGACAATATAGCTCGAGCTAGACAATAAAAATTGGAAAAATCTACATAACATCAACAATTCTTTTCCATTACAAACATACCCACAAAATGTAAGCCATAAAGAGAGACCCAGAGGAAATTGAGAGCAACAAACCCATACAAAAATATACTCTTTTCTCAACACAATCTTATGGAAAATTGAAACAATATAGCCTTTTCAACAACACCTTCTCGAAAATGGAATGATATAGCTTAAGCAAGAGAATAATAATAAACAATTCCCAATGGAATCTAACATAAAGTGTATAAGATTAAATATTTTATTCCATTGCAACCATAACCTAAAACATATGAATTTTGTTTGAATCTTATGTTACAGACATAGAGATTTGTACATAGAACATATAAAATAAAACACAACAAAATGAGGCCTACTCTCCACCCTACCATATTGGGTCATGGAGCCTCATGGACTCTCACCAAAATCCCAAGCAAGAATATACATTGCCCACAACTTTGATCAATGGTGAAATCAATATTGCTTATTACAATTAATATAGAGCATATTAGGATCTAATTGTCTATTTGACCATTGTTACTAATTTTGCAGTCACTATCATTATTCTAAAAGGTTGTTTGTAACACATTAGTTCATCAAATTTTGCATTATGGCTAGAGTATGGTCTACAAGAATAACAAAAAAGTGTGAATTTTAGTGTGGTGATTATGCAAAACAGAATGAAATAAATAACATTAACTACTTTATTCCATTATAGCCATTACAACAAAATGTTGAAACTCGTAGCTACAATCCTATGAAAAACCTTTGCCACAAAGGCCATACCATATACAACTTATGTGTATAAAAAAGTGTGAATTTTAGTGTAGTGATCATGTCTAATTCATAGACAATGTGTAAATCAAGAGATATCAAAGTTCTATATTTTATAATACATAATTTTCTATGTACTTGTAATGTGAGGAATGAAGTAATTATAATTTAGCCATACTTGGTGCATGTGGCAGAATGCAATATGAACACAAGAAAAGAAGGCTCGATGTTTGACCTACCATATTGGCTCATGGAGCATCGTGCACTCTCACCCAACCCCCGAGCAAGAGAATAAATTGTCCACCACTATGATCAATGGTGAAAGTAATGTTTCAGCTACTGCTAACTGAATACAAGGTCTAGTGGCATCAAAATGCCCATGAAGGATGAATGTTTGGGTTGTGTCTAGCTGCAAACATGAAAGGATTATTTGAAGTTTAGTGTAATAAACACACACCATTGGTAGACAATAAATAAATCAGATAATATAAAGACTTGTATAATTAATAACAAATAATATGAAATGTAGTTTTAGTAGAACATAGTAAGTAAATCAAATCTAGGCATACCTTGTGCATAGAATGGATTGGATTCTAGACACAAAAAGGAGGCCTTCTCTCCACCCTACCATATTGGGTCATGAAGCCTCATGGGATCTCATCAAACCCTCAAGTAGAAACGTTAATTGTACACCACTTTGATCAATGGTGAAGGCAATGCTTTGGCACCTAAGAAAATTTGTTCAGTGGAAATCAACACTTTACATTTTTAATAAATTGGCATGGAGTTGTGAAATGAGAAATGCAAAAAAAGATATATAGGCTAACATTGTATATAGATGGAATGTAGGTGAAGGCCATACAACATGCAAATGTGGAATCATAAAGCTATTTAGCATTTTGGAGATCTGTACACCTTGTATACGAATAGAATGTAGCTACAATCTAAAATAGTTGAAGTGGAATATACCTACACATAAGGGAAATGCCAAATTTGGTGGTGCAGACATGTTTTATTGGTAAGAAATATGTAAATTAAAAAAATTAGAGGGTTCTATAATCTATAAGTGAAATATATGTAATACCACAATTACATGTCACATATAAAAAATGATAAGGAAGTGAATTTAGAGATGGTGCAGATTCTATATGCATAGAGATGAAAAGGAAAGGACAAGAAATTACTTACCATAAAGAAGAGAAACTTTTGATGATGATGGAAATGAATAGTATTATTGGAGATGATAAACATGTTTGATTTATATTGCACTCTAATTGTTGGTATGTATCATGCAGTATCTAGCAAAATAAAAAGGTGGATGTACACATAATTGCAAAAAACACAGTTCAAGTGAGGAATTCAGTTGTACACATAGCAAATATAAAATGAAATAGAACAAAATGAGGCCTGCTCTCTAATATTGGGTGGCCACCACTTTGATGAATGGTGAAATCAATGTTCCTTATTAGACTTTATATACAGTCTATCATTCAAATAATTGCTTCTTTTAGGCTCCTACCCATGCTAACAAATTTTCCCATGGAGCATTATAGGCTATTACAAAAATATACCCATAAGTTTTCTTCAAACATATAAAGGAATATTGATGTCATGATTTTTCATAGAGGTGGACAGTGTATCTGCCCTATGTAGAGGTGTGTATGCATGTCATAGCAGATGCAAGTACCATTGATACATACTAATCCCTATGTCTACTTTATGGGAAATTCTTGGAATGATAAATTTTATTTTCAAGTGCTATATGTACAAGATTCACGCCTATAAGAAATGGGAAAAGAATTATCACAATTGGAACTTTTGTATAGTTTTTGCAACCATCACCTCATGCAAGGAAAACAAAGTAACATCTAACCAACTTCACAGAAGCTAAGCAATGGTTGTCCGAACTTATACCTTAAGATTAACTATTGTATGATTTATGTGTAGTTGTCATGGCTCTAAGTAATAATTACTTTTAAAGCCTTGGAAAACATAGTGAATGCTTGTGCAAACCCCAAATGAAACAATATTGAAAAGGGTTTTTTTGATATACTTGCCTTGTCACTTGCTTTAAACACATATCTCCCAGCTAGCTTCTGTGCAAAATAGCTAGGGAAAAAATTATCATAGGTGACACTTTTCTTTTTCTTGTGCAAGAATCACCCCATGCAAAATACACAAAATAAACTCCAAGTATTTTCATAGAAGCTGAAGAAAGCTAGCTCGAGCATGGATGCTTTAGGAATTTCACAGACGCTCACTATGTTGCCTGATGTTTTAAACATATCAGGGAAAATTTCATTTTACACATGTGGATTATGCCCCACCCCTTTTCCTTGGAAAAAAAAGAACTTTAAAATCCTAAGACTGAGGAAATTACTTTTCAGAAGGTACCTCATGTTTCAGTTGAGAAAAACAATTTCAATAAACACATGATGTGGGTCTCAAACAACAAAATTGCAACTATCAGTTGATACATAGGTGCCCATTCTTTTGTTACATGTGATGACAACTCTCAACCAATAGACAAGAGGCTACATGATAGGAAGAAGCAATAAATTTATGTGTAGAAGTTTAACTATAGAGATAAAGAAAAAAAGTAGACAACTACCTTATGTAAAGAATAAACATAAGGAGTATATATGAATGTTCTCTAGATCTGACCTTACAATCATACATATCTACACACAACGTTGAATATTGGTTGCAAACTGGAAAAGATAGGAATGAGATTATCTTTGTTGATTTTTGTGTCTACATAACTACTAATACCAATATTGTTTCATCTATGCCTTTCATTTTGTAGTCATGATTGTAATTCCTTAGCTTAAGCTATATTGTTTCATTTATGGCCAACACACTTTTGTAATGATTTTGCAACCATCACCCAATGCAAGAAATATAAAATAACCTCCAACCACCATCACAGAAACTCCATAGCTGATTATTGCACTTGCATCTTCATAGAAGCTTTCCTTCCTTACTGACAGCTTTGTTGGGGAACAAGGGAAACCTAGAGAATGACACCCAACAATGCACTATCAAATATTACACATACATTCACTATGCTTTTAGAGGATTTTATAGGCAAGTGTTACTTACAACCATCACCACTACTACATTGCAACCCATCGGCACAAAACTGAGGCCATAAATAAACCAACATTGCTCGCAACAGTGGCCCAAATGGAAAAGCCCACAAAACACAAAAGAAATCACACTGACATATAGCAACAATATTAGAGCCAACAATGCCTGATCAAAAACTCTACAGCTATTCACTATGTTTTATGAGGTTTTAAATGATAGATGTTATTACAAAAAATAAACAAAGGGAGAAGCATATATGTTGCTTACAATTAATTTGACATAAATACATATCTGCATACTTAGAAAGGAAAATGACACACAACAAAAGAACTACATACTTTTTAATGGCAAGTTATTTCAAAGCACCAGATTCCTATCTATACATTGGATGAATGAAATCGATAAAGATGTAGGTGGAAAAAAAAATGTACATCGATGTATATGGATGCAGATACATATGCAAATATATCTACATTGGTGATTGTTTTTGGTAGCTTTAAAACTGGTAAGGCTGACAAAAATTCCATCCAAAGTTCACACATATAGCCTATTGGGTAAAAGTTTCCATATAGAGGCAATTGTTGCAAAGCAATAAAGACTATTTCATTTATCGTTTCCATATAGGGGTGATTGTTGAAAGTAATAAAAATAGACCAATAACAACATTGTTTCATATATACGTTCCATAGACTACCAATGGGCACAATAATATTTAGAGTTCTAAAGTTACCAAAGCAATTGAACAGTTTATGTTACTTTCCATAGGGAATTGTTGATTGTTGTTCTGTAGCTTTACTTGCTATAAAAATTATGTGCCACCATAGTGACATATGTTTCTACAAATGACATATATACATATGCACACCCAAAGTTGTCAATACATGTGAAAGAAATATAGATAAATTTAAATGCACATATATGTGTATGTTGCTTGCGCAGAGGAAAGAAGTGTCACTTTGCACAACTTTCCATGGAAATATTGTCTCATGTATGTGCTACATATATTGGTGATAGTTGCAATAATACCTTGCATTTAAAACTTACCAAAGTAATTGAGCAGTTTATGGTATTTTTAGTAAGGCATTGTTCAATGCTAGGTTGTGGATTGAGCTGCACAACATATGTAGCAAACATTATAGCCAAGAACCATATGTCATCCATTTCTAGCATGGCACTATAATTATAGATCGCAAGGTAGTAGTAAGAACATTCGAGAAGCATTAGATGCATATGCAAACATAGATACTTACATAGAAAAATACATCATAGATACATATATCTACACAGAACTCTGTCAAGATATTGTATGCATTGAGAACATTGTAAACAAGATGAGAACAACATTATATTTAAAACAACTCACAGATACCTCTAAATATTGAATTGTGCATGCATATACGCATACATATCCATTACAAACACATATATCTATACACATCTATACCAGAAAGTTGTATGCACTAGGAAATTTGAATTGCATGCATGTATATTTATCTATATTCATACATAAATGTACACATGCATAAAACAATGTCCACAAGTATATATATGAATAGCTATAGATACTGATACATATCTTAAAAACGGAAACAACTCTATATAAATAGATAACATAAAATAAAATCAGAAATATACACTTAAAACATAAAAAATTATAAGAAATATAAATAATAGAAAAGAGAACAAGTGTATCTTGTTTTCTTAAACATTATAAGTTATACTTCATTTTCTGAATATATAACCAGTCAAATGAACAAAAAAGAAATAGTAGTAGAAAGGAAAGGTCTTTTTGATGTGACAACCACTGCGAGGGAAGAAAACGAAGTAAATGTCCAGGTAACATGAACTATAAGAAATATTCAAATTGATAATTAGGAATGCTTGTTTTGGTGTTCAAGGAAGTATGAAAACTATCTCTGGAGACTCTTGCATGGCAAGGGAAATAGTAGACAAATCTAACAGTAACAACTTGTGCTCAGCTTCAAAGTTAACCCTTGCAACTTTCACTATTGTTGTTTTGAGTCTTGTTTCTGAATTATAAGTTTGAGTTTTAATAAAAAGAGTGAAAAAAATGAGGTGTAGGTGACAACATTGATAATAGACTCAGCAATTATTGCAGTGGTAAACTCATATTGCAACATGTAAAGTTTTTTTGTTGACATTTGCAATAGGCTTGTTGTAGCCTCGTCAAAAGCAATTGCCCAAATTTCACCTATGTGGTATTCCATCTTTAGTTGCAATAAATATTGAAAGTCACAGTTAGTTATTATTGTCTAGCATTTAGGGAAGAACCATGTATTTTGCTTGGATTGTTCACACTTTTTCTTACATTGCCTACCATTCACCTGCAATAGACATGCAACATAACAGAATGCATCATTTTTTATATATTTTATTGTTTCCTTCATAGTAGCTTCTAAAGTTTTTGGCAAGTCAAGGAAGTGATCCAAGATATATGAAATAGTGACTCTCCCATTTCCCAAACCAACCTTTCGAGGTACTGTTCAGGGGGGCTCAACAGTAGGTGGATCAATATGTCCTCATTGGAAAGCGTTGTGCTTCTGGTATGCCAGGATTTATATATAGAAGAGTCACTATAGCTATGTTCATAACTGCTCCAATGAAGTACCCAACATGTGCATTTTTAACAACAAGGATGAGTGCCGAACCAGGGGTGTACAACCTCTCCAACTCATCACCCTTTGCTTCCCAATTTGAGCCCCACAAATTAACATCAATTGAAAAGGATGAAAAATCATTAAGTTTAATATTCCTTTGAATTTTTTGGGACTGATTCTTTCTTTGTATAGTCAATACCATTCCTACATACGCCGCAGTTCCAATAACATCAATCAAACTGTTATTAGTGCAATTTTTAATTTCATTTAATGGGATGAACTTAAATACTTTCTTTGGCACAAAGGCCTCATCATCACAACATTTTAACATTGAGTTATGATCCAAAATGATTTATATCTGGCTATTTAACTTATTAAATTTCCTGTTTGCTTGTCTCACTGAGCCCTTTGACACATAATAAGCATGACTCACCTCAACCCTATCATAATGCAATTCTATTATGTCATTAAAGCACATAATTCATATTTTTGTTCCCTCATTGTCAATAATATCAAAGTTGAATACTTGGCCCTTGCGCCCTTGTCTATTGTAATGGTGAATATCCCTTTTTGTTGTTACCTGACCTTTTATTGTCCATTTGGTTTAGTAAATATTCAACCCTTTAATACGGATGATATTTGCACAAGTAGCATGCTGCCTTGGGGATGTATTAATTCTAAATGTTGAGATTCATTTGGATGGGAAGGGTGAGTTGTAGCCAGCTATTTGTTCTTCCTGATCTCCACAAAAAATCTAGGTTTTCCAATTAGTTGGCAATCTAAATTTTTGACATCTAGGGACAGTATGGCAATCACCCTAAAATGAAGTGAACATTAAATACTTTAAAAGGAAGTCCCCACAAACAAGGAAGCAAAAAACTACAAGTACAAGTAAAGAAGAACTATATCTAACCTTGATTCCCATAGCTTTCTACACAAATAGTTTGTTAAGCAAAAAATCAAACCTATTTTCAATGCCCTTGTAAACAAAAGGTCAATGTATTTTGCAGGAAATGTTCCTATCTACATGTGGGTTCCATCAGACAGGACAAATTTGTACCGATCAATGGAGCTTTGATCACCTCCTATTTATTGGAAATACATTAGCTAGAGGACTGGAGATGGGACAACATCTCCAACATCTATAGATCATATCGCATGTGTTCTTAAGGTTGGATTCACATTTGTAGCCTACGAGGCAATTAAACTCAACATAGTGGTAGAAATGAGATATTTATGACTATGAATCAACTCTAAAAGCAAACAACAATATTGACACTTTTGGAAACTATGACATTTTCCCCTCTAACACATAAGTCACTCCCAAATGGCCAAAATATTAAAAGGGAAAGAAAAGACAAAGAGTTCAAATATAAATGAGTTAGAACATATATCATACCAATTGTTAATTAAAATGAAGCATATTCTCGGTTTGTTTGGTGCACTTGACAAAGTGTCAATATAATTGGCAACAACAAAAAACTAAACAAGAAATAGACTTATAGAACTAGTGCTTGAGGATTTTTCGCCAACCTCGGTAGAGCTAGATGCCAATGACATTGTTGGGGCTAATCTTTTAAAAGCTAAGAGCTGCAATGCCAATGGTTGGCTACAAGGTCTATGACTTCAAAACAAAACATGAGATCTCAATTTTTTTGCACAAGCATTAAAAATATGATAGGAAAGGATTAATAAAAATAAGGGCTTCAATGATTCAAATAATACTTAACATACAATTTGTTATTCCAATTTTATTGTTTCATTTTTAAAATCCCTCCTTTTTTTTCCTAAAGACACCAAGAATACGAAGGAAAAGAAATAATTAGGAAAAAGTCTTCAATGTTGTATATAACAGTTAATATAAAGTATATCATTTGAAGTATGCCCTATCAAGTTTCAGAAAAATAACTATTTTTAGAAAATAATAAACATTGGGAAGAGTACGTATGTACATTGCTCACATCCACTTTGACATACATACAAATCTATAGACAAGGAAATTTAATATTGCCTCATTTATGGCTTCCATTATGCGGAAATGGTTGTAATATATTAAAATAGTTTGTGTTGTTTTCCAAAACACAATACCAATTGTTGTTCTCTAGCTTTGGCTATATTTTCTCATTTACAATGCATAATAAAATAGTTAATATTATAGAGTTTATGTTGTTATCCAAAAGGCATTTTTTACTATCATAGGAATTGATTTCATTTCGACTACCCACAAAATTCTACATGTATGATATTAGGTGCATAAAACATTATTATAAAACAATGAAAAATAGATCTTATGATTCCAAAGACGTCCCAACAAAATAAAGTTAGGGATTACTATATATCAATGTTCTTTGCATCCACTATCAGTTACATACGTTTTCGTAAATAGGTGGAACACATTGTCCATCAGTGCGATGAAATATCTATACAATTTTGAACGAACCATTGTTGACTGACATTTTGTGGCTTTACTAGCTATCACAAGTGCAAGTAATGGGGGGGAGCTTGTATAAGCATGCAACTTTGATCATGCCATGCAAAGCTGTTGTGAAGGTACCAACAGTTTTTTTTTTGAATTTTGCTACATTGGGTGATATTTGAAAAAGCATTTCAAAAGTGTTGGAAATGATAATTTATTGTGCATTTGTTGCAGACGTGAAGAAATCAAGAAGCAAAGAGAAAGAAAGCGGGAAGAGGTACACTTGAACCAAGGAGGAAGAGGAGGAATTTGGAAAAACCATGAACATTTCCAGTTGTTCTTATATATACTTGTTGACATGGTTATATGCATGTATATATCTACATATACATATACAAAAACATCTATGCATGCAATTCAATGTTCATAGTGCACACATCATCTTCATACAATTTTGTGCAAGCAAATGTGTTTGTAATAAATTTGTACATGTCTAGACAAAAACTAAAGTATATGGGTTTCTTTTACCGTGTTTGATTGTTCTTTTCCTTTGTGCACATATGAATGCATACAAAGTAAGATGTAGAAAACATTCATATAAACTCATCCCCTTGTTTGTTGCTTTGCTAGGATAGTTCTTATTTCTTTTGTCATGAAGGTGAATTTTTGCAATAATAGGCTTCATATTAAGCATAATAAGGGTATGTGCAGGATCATGATAGGCCAAAAAGTGGAGATATGATGGGTATTTGTAGGGTATGTGGTTGATGACTTTTTTTTTTACCAAAAATTATTGAAATGAAAAGGTTTTTAAAGGATATTCTTAGCTTTCCACCAATATAAATTATGCTAAGTTACTTTGAATTTAATAAATAATTATTATTCATTTTCTATCTTAATTATGACTAAAGTCCTGATTGATAGGCTGATTGAAAATCATCAATAGCTAAGCTCAAACGATATCATATTTTTTGAATCTAAAACATGCGTCACATTCTATGCTTAGTATACTATAGGATTAAAAAAAAGAATTTCATGAAGTTTTGACCAAGTTAAGGTGGTTAGACATACAAGTTTTTATATTTTTTAAAAGTTGTAATAAAAAAATCATAATTAATTATTTACTTGGAAAAAAATTACAAAAAAATATGCATCACATCATGACATGAGTCCTCTACTTATATCTAAAATATTATAAAAAATATTTTCATTTTATTGTGGGTAGGGTGGTCAGACAGACACCTACTTATTTTTTTCCTGAAATTTAAGTACTACTACATTGAAATTTAAAATTTTCACCAAATAGATTTAAAAAAAATAAAAATAAACCTAGTAGTTTAGAAACTAAATTCAATTTTCTAAAAATTCTATTCTTACATATTTTTGAAATAATATACATAACTTATTCAAAATTTTACGTCAAGTTGTCTAACTTTGATTTTTCTAAACTTTTTGCCACTTAAGGGCCTGTTTTCTCCATGATGATCTTGCACATACCCATAAGAAAGATTGCTTCCCACATTTAATGTGTTGAAAAGCTCTTGGAAGTTAGGAGAATAGCATAAATTGTTTTGTGTCTTCATCTCTCACAATATCCTTCCATATTTGGTTCACAATCCAATAGTGAATAGTATAGAATTTATGATGTTGTCCACAAGGCATTGTCAGTTGCTAGTGTATAGATGCGGTTATATTGTTTTCTTCCCAATAAGATGCTATTCAAAAATAGAATTTACAAGGTTGCTATCAAAACTAATATTTTTTTATTTAAGGAGTGAGTCTCTATGTCTGTATATGTAGTTTATATATGTATCTTTGAGGTTATGTGTAGAAGTTATGAATATTTGAGCTATTTATCTACCCTTCACCTTTTTTTGTTTGTTAGAAAAATCTAATTTTGTTTGCTTCTTGCTAGAGAACCTTTTCAAAAATCAAATAGTATAGTGCATTCAATAGCATCCTATCAAAAAAGAAATAGTAGAGCCTAATCTAAACGATAATAATCATCAATGTCCTATGGAATCAATGTTGCTTGCATTTTCTATGAAATACATACATATATCTCTATAGGGTTTAAATGTTTTCCATCACTTCTATTGATAGTGCCATTACCTAGGTTGTTGTACTAGTTCTACAAAGTAGGGACAATTGCATTTGAAGCAAGCAGGTAGAGGTGTGGGTGGAGGTGCACATTGGGAAAATCGTTTCTAGAGTATTGTGAGGACAATTCATGTTATTTTCCATAGGTCTTTGTTCATTGTTGTTGTCTACTCAACATTATATTGTTTCATTTGTGTTCTCTGTGCACCCACGATGGTTGGAAGGAAACATTGTTTGTTTTCTACATTGGATTGCTACTATGAATTCTTGTCTTTTGCAGGCTTTTCCATCTGGGCCATTATTTAAAGCATCATAGTCTCACAAGCAGTAAATGTTATTTTCCATAGGTCATTGTTCATTGTCACTGTCTAGGTTAGGGTATATTGTTCCATTTATCAACTCGGTATAACTGTGATGGTTGCAAGGCAATACTGTTTATTTTTTTCATTGAATTGTTAGAGTGAATTGTTGTGTCTTGCATGTTGTCTCATTTGGGAAAATGTTGAAATCAATAGAGTTTGGGAAACAATTTATGTTATCTCCAATAGGCCATTGTTGATTCCTATTGTCTAGCTTAGGACATATTGTTTCACTTAAAGTCTCCATGTAGCTAAAGTGGATGGGAGACAATATTCTTTGTTTCTGTGTTGCATTGTTACTGTGAACTGTATATTCTCATTGTTGTATGGTTTATGTCTAGTGGGAATGGCTGTAAGTAACATTTGACATTAAAATCCTTAGAAAACATAGCAAATGTATTTGTAATTTTCAACAAGACATTGTTGGGTCTGGTTGTGTGGCTTCATCTTCTATTAGAGGTGCGAGTGAGGAGGACAAACAATTGTGAACATAGAACTCCAATTATCTATTATGGAATTTTTGTGAACATGGATGCAACCTATTATGTGTTTTTTAGCATCATGCAATAATTGCATTCCCTCACTACATTTGTAGCAATATATTTGCATATATATATAAACATAAAAAGTAGATATGGCAATGTAATGATATACAATTTGTGTCAATTTCCATACATTGTTGCTTGACATGTGGTACGAATGGTTGCAAGGGAAACACTAATGAACAATGGCATGTGCAGATTTGGATGTATGTCATAGTGGCTACAAACAAGAGTGACACTAACTGAAACATTGTTCGAATTGTAAACCATATTTTCGCTGCTATATCAAACATTGATGCCACTATCTCTGTAGAAGTTCTTCCTTGAATAACTTCTAAGAGCTTTTCAACACATTGTACATAGGAAAATTGATTCTACTTATGGTTACTATAAACCTGAGCATATATGAATGTTGTCTACATCTAATTCTATATACATACATATGTGCACACAAGAAAAGTATAATGAAGCACTACATCATATGGGAACACATGAACAACACAAAAATCATAGCCACAAACCCATCCAAAACCAAGGGTTCATTTTTCTTTGAATTGAAATAAAAAGTGTTTGGTGCACTGATAGAGAAGGCCAGTGAAATGGCATGACCATTAATTGTTGTATGGTTTGCAAGTAGCGCTGATCGTTGCAAGGGACACTTGCCCTTAAAGCCCTCAGAAAACACAGTGAATGTCTGCACAATTTTCAATAAGGCATTGTTGGGAAATCAAACAATATACCCATCCACAAGAATATATATATATATTTACAAGCTACATTGTTTCATTTATGGTTTTTGTTTTGCGCCAATGGTTGGAAAATAGTTCATCTCATTTATTTTTTTGTGAGTTTTTCCATCTGGGTTGTGGGTAAAACCAATATTGATTCATTTATGGTTCATGTTTTGTGGTGAAGGCTTTGAATCAGTCTGTTAGTGCAAGTTTTTTGTGTTTTGTGGGTGGTCCATCTGGGCCACGATTGGAAGTAATTTTTTTGTGGCAATGGTTGCAACATAATGAAATAGTTTGTTGGCACTCTCAAATTTTGCAAATTTGAGATGCCCATTTCAAAAAAATTCCTCTGCACTTTCATAAGTGCACCAGACGAATCTGCCTGAATGACCTACTTTGAAGGGTCTTAATTTGATGCATGTTGATTTTCTAAGAAAAATCCCTTTGCAGACTCGCTCATGTGTTCTATGTGAACATGCATGTCAATTTTCAGCTTCTCATGATGAGTTTTGTCAAGGTTTCGAAAAGTGAAGCTGGAGGGTTTTGTCATTGTTCAGCTATTTGCAAATGTTTAGTTCTGCAAAGTTGCCTCCCATTTGAGCTTTCATTTTGCAACCAATTTATTTTCAAGAGAAAATGAATTTTTTTTTGCATTCTCCATACCACAATGAGCTCACATGTCAGCATTCAAGGCCTCGGGATTTTATTTTCTATTTTTAACAGATCAAAACCAAATAGAATTTCTTCAGTTTTGCACTGAAACTTTTCTGAGAGGCTAGCTTCAAGCGTCAATAACTTTTGATGGGTGATGATTCAAGCTAATACCTCTTGTACACATGCTTAGTGTACCAAAGTGTTCTATTGTGTCTAGTGGTAGCTCACCAGGAGCTGATTTGATATTTTTGCAATGAGGTGATTTCATCAGTTTCAATTGGTTCAGAACAGCTATTTATTGAAGAAAGCTTGAGTAAGCAACTTTGACAGCGAATAACTTTTTCCTTGTGATTGATTTCACTAACTCGTCTTTTTCATTGCATTCTCTGGACCAATGGCTACATGCCTACAAGTTTTCATTGCTTAATAAGGTCGTTTGCCTCATTTTCAAAGCTGATTCCAGAGCCAACTTGGTCAGTTTTCACCATTTTTCAAGAATGCTCAAAAGTAAGTTTTAATGAGAACCCAGTTCGTCTTTTCAGTTCTGATGCATTTAAAAGTTGCCCCAAATCAATTTAAAGGTGAAAGTTGTTTGAAAGCAAAAAAAAAAATAGTCGGACCCACTTGGGGCCCAACAATGCTTTACATTGTAAACTTTGCATTGGGGGAATCACTTCAAGTAATTCGCTTTTAGTAGGTCAACATGTAAAGTAGTGAACAATCACAATTTCCCTCAAAGGTTTGAAGGTAAAGCTAGATCAAGTTTTCAAATATAGAGTTTGAAAGTTATATCATTAATTGGATGGTAATCATGCATTATGAGGCATCTCTAGAGTTTTGGTGAGGGGGAATAATGATCTTGTTCAATCAATAATGTTCGTCATTTCAATATAATGAGTGTTCCAAGGATTTCCAAAATCAATGAAATACTTCAATGCTTTGGGAGATGGTAGTCAAGATGAGTGATAAGAGATAGAGACATGATGGAATACAACATCAAAAGACTCAGGACAAAGCTCGAAGCAAAAGAAAATGGGTCAGTGTAGATGAGATAAAAATAAGAGAACACATCCCATATTTTACTATGCCTTATTTATGGTAAAATGAGGAGTGTAACCATCTATAAGGTAGATAATGTGAATAAGGTTGTATGTACCTTTTTTGATCAAATGTCCAAAAGGCGATATTTCATTTTGACTGCCATAAGACAAGGTTACTATATTTTGATATGTCTTAGCTGACAAAATGAGTTGCATTATACAAAATATCCACACAATGAATGTACAAACCAATTCATGAATTTTGATCTAGTTAAAGGTGAAAAGATAAAACACCCCAGTTGTTGCCAATGCACAAAGTGATAAAGTAAAAGAAACTTTAGAAACTTTAAATTAAATGTAATTTGCAAATGTCAATGGCAGCTATAAGGGAAAGAGTGCTTGACAACACATCTAGAGAAATCTACATTAGCTATTGTTTCAAGTCTTTAGATACTTTCTAGAAAATGAGGAAAGGGGAAAATGCATCAATGAATGCAATGCCACTATTGCATCATAATGCACCACACAGTATGTTGAGAAGATTTAATAAACTCCCAAAATGCTGAGGATGGAAGAGTACGCTAGTTTAATAGGTAACCCCCAGGTTTTCAATGTTAAAGCAAATGCCTTTTGGAGTTAAGTGCATCCTACTACACAATGAAAATGAGCATCTATCAAAGCACTAAAAATAAACTCCAAACAAATGCCACTAAAAAGGGCAGTGAATTTATCATGAGTTTGTGGATGTTCCAAGCATAGGTTGATGGAGGGAATTGAATACCCACCAAAACAGAGGATTGGGGCATTTTTTTAAACTCTCTATGCAGCCATTATGAAAAATGCTTCAACACAGGAGGAGTATGGGAAAAAGATTATGCCCTTCATGCTGCTTGCAAAGCCATCGATCCACATTGCAAGGGCAACATGGGCACTGAGTGTATTCCCTGAAAAGTTTAAAAAGTGACCACTGCACAAGATAAGAGGTGGCGCCATTAAAGAGCAGTATGGAAAATGTTAAAGTGCTTTTCAAACTCTCTATCAAACATACAGGGTGCGCTAAAGTGGGGAATATGAACTTGTTTGATATAGTGCCTCAATAGATGAGAATCATAGGAGTGCTACCATTGACAGAAGGAAACACCATTGAAGCTGAAGGATATGTACAAAATGACTTTGAAGAAAAGGCTTTGAAATTTGGAGGAGGCGCACAAAGTAGATGCATTGAAATAGTCTTAGAAAAATTTTAACAAATGCAATCATCATTCAAAGAATGCCATAAGCTACAGGGAATATATAAGAAAAATAAGAATGGAATGTGGTCCCATGTCACACCAAAAGTGAGAAAATGAAAATGTGAAAAGTTTCAGAAACTGTTCAAGCAAATGCATCCATCATATCACGCAGGGATGCCAGGATTGTAGAATATGCACAAAGTGGGATTTCTCGAAATCCTTCGAAGCTTTCAAGCAAATGTGAGTGACACTACTAGATTAATTGTATAGAGAACATCATCCAAGCAAGTGAAAGCTAAATTGAATGCCATCAAATGCTAGGGTGTTTCGAGCCATTCAAAATGATAGACTTGTTGAAAATGTTGTAGAAACATTTTGAGAAAATGTGTAGTATAAACAGGTGCCAACATGAATGCCATCACTATAAGGCGCACACCAGATGAAGGCGTTGGAAGCATTACAAACTTTCAGCCATTATGCTCGATGGAGAATGGACACCATTGTTGTGCGAATGTAGAGCTCGAGAATACATGAGAAAATTAATTAGGGAAAACCAAAGATTCCAAGAAGATCTATGGAGGAAAACACAGGTGCAAATACAACCAGTTTATGCAAATAAATCATGAAAGTGTGTGCATATTCATGAATATCTTCAAATTGTCTCAATACTTGTATAGTTTAATCATATGAATTCAATAATCCAAAGTATCTTTGAGTTTATCATCTCAAATTTCATAAGATTGTGTTATTTTTTTATGGGTCTATTTCAAGGAAATGGTTAAATGCTTTGAGCAGATAACAGTGATTTCAAGTGTTCAGGTTGGATTGGGTAAGGAGAGTTTGATTGATAATAAGAGTGGGATTGTTAGTGTAAGGCACTAACAGTTGATGCAAGGCATTAACAATTTAAATCCACTAATTGAATGTCATTTGCTGATGAATTCTTTTTATATGTTTGACTCCATGGCCCAAAATTAGGCACTGGTTTATCTTGCAGCTTAGTGCATCTCAGAATTTTTTTATAAATTAAGAATCATTTTAAATCCCTATGTGTTATAGTGTTGTGGTTATCTCATGCTCCAAATAGTTGATATTACTAAAGAACAGCCAATTCTATTTAGTATTATCCTATTATGTTGAACTATTAAATGAGATTATCTGTTGTTGTTAAGGGATCACCCTCTCGGGTATTGCAGAGCCCAAAGTGTAGGAGGATTTTTAAATTCCTCATCATTTGGTCCAGGTCCTTTGAGGTGCCCTTGATTGGAATTGGTAATTCCATAGGTAGATTAGAAGACAAACCTGGTTATAGTGTGAAAAGAAAAACCAACAAAATGGCGACTCTATTGGGGAGAATTTGAGAAAATTCTCACTGAAGAATCCAGAAATAGAGTCACATCATTTACATTGAGTCATATTATTGTTTTCCATTTTGAATTTAGTTCAAATCTTGAAGGATCTCAAGCCTAGAGAAAGATAATTGTTGCAGTGAACCTGATTAATTTCAATATCTATGGTGCTCTGCTAGTGAAAGGAACTCAAAAAGAAAATTACATGTGAAAGAACTTCTTGCTATTCAAAGTTCAGTCCTCTACAAAGAGAGGTGGTGACTCTATTACAAGAACCTAATGAAGAGGTGAATATAGTTCCAGATCTACAATCAAAAGACAATTTGTAGCAGCTGCAACATTTCTAGGTATTCTTCATTCTTATTTTTCAAGAAAATTGTATATGAAAACCATATTTGAACATCTTAGAATAAACCTTGCTTCCCTATTGAGTGATTAGCACTAAGAGAGGGAAAGGAAAAAAATATTTAGTTTGCATACTTCTAAATTGTAATCTGCAGGTTATGTATTATGCTGGAAAAGTATGCTAGTTTTTAAGTTTTCCTATTAAATAGATCTTAGGCATAGATGCATTTGTATTATGTATTGTAACATTCTAAGATCATGATAAAAGCTAGACATAGGGAAAATAAATGATCAACTTTAGAGTTGATATGTGAATTGTGAAAGAGGCATGTTAAAATACTTCAATATATGCATCCTAGTATGGTTCCGGATGGAACCATGGTTTGTGATCAGTCCCAGCCAGATGGTCGAAGAAGTTTTAGCACTGAAAAGTACAGAGCCATCAATTTCAGTGGATTTATTGGTTACCCAAAAGACATTCCGGCTATAGTTAGAGATAAGTTACCGAGATTCACTAGTGACAAGATTGAATCAGCAAATAGACATCTCCAAGAATTTAGTAATGTGATGGAAGATTTTGAGGTTGATTATGAGGATGTGATCATGATACTATTTGTTCAGTCCTTAAGAGGAGATGTGGGGGAATGGTTCTCCTATCTGCCAGCATCCTCCATTCATTCATGGGAAGAGTTCAAGGTAGTGTTCATGGAGCAATTTGGAGAAAGGATTGACACTATTTTGATAAGGAAAAAGCTCATGAACATGGAAAAGGGAAAATATGAGTTAGTCTCATCTTTTAACCTCAAATTCTCAAAGATCATAAGAGAGATTCCTAAAGACATAAGACCAAATGATGTTGAATATTTGGTCATGTACTTGGGAGAATTTGATAAGATGAGTTTCTTATTAAGAGACAAAGAGCCTATGACCCTGCACCAAGCATATCAGATTGCTATGGATATTGAGAACAATTTAAGATACTCAATGATGAAAGGACACAAGGTTGTGAGTGTTGGTCATTACAATACATCTCATGTATATAGAACACATGGAGCAGCTAATAGAAGTGCTTGTCAAGATGCTAATTTTGTTGCTCTGATTTCTCCATCATCACAACATGCATATCATAATGAGCTTCATGATAAATTTCATCAAGATTTGAGAAATGTTTATCAATCATCTGTTATTCAAGGATTGTCTCAAATGAAAAAAATCAAAGGAGAGTCATTACAAGATTTATTTTCAAGGTTTTTGAATGCTTTGTTGAATATTCCCATAAACTTCAGACTTGAAGATTCAATGTGCATTGATTTGTTTTGTTAGATCTATGAGTTTGGGCTGAGTAATTTGTCAGAGGAGCTGAAACCCCATAGCTTTGATCAAGTACTAGACTGGATAAGGATGGTGGAATTAGCCAAATGTGGTTATGCACAAAATCCAGATTCTCAAAATGAAGACAACAGTTGCCCTCTTGAGGAAAATCAGACAACAATACAAATAAGTGAAAAGAACATGTCAAACAATGAATAGTGTAATCAGCTTACAATTAACATGTGCAAATCCTTGCAACAGTGAGGAAAATGATGACACATGGGATGATAATAGAGTAGATATGCAAGAATGTTTCTCTTGTGATATCTTAGATGATGGAAAAGTAGATGAAAAACATAATGCTATCCCTTGTCATGATGTGATTAATGATTACAATGTATGTGTTGCTAATACACCATTACAAAGTAGTGATTATGATTTTGAAAGTGTAGCCTTGGGCATTTATTCTGAAGATTTTGAATGTGGTTCAAGTAGTGATAATTTGTCTAGTGATGAAAATCATGATGAGGTTGATATCTCTGACTGCTCCTTTGAAGATTGTGATTTCTTTCTTGAGGATGATGTGAAAGTATATTCCTCACTTGAAGAATACAATGATATAAATTCCCATGGTGAATACACAGAATGTGATTCAGATTCACTATCAGTAGAGCAAGCTCATTGTGAGAGTGATGCAGAATTTGAAGACAAACATGTGTGTGATCAATATGTCAACTCAAAACATAATGTTGAATATGATGAAGATGTTATAAGTGTGCTTATGCTCCTACTTTTCATGATTGTTTGTATGAAGCAAAAATGGAAAGGTTTGTGTTACATGAAGAGCATGATGATGAAATAACGGATTCCTTTTGGAATAATCAAGTGGCACATTGTGACATATATGTGGAGCAGCCAAGGAGTGAGAATAATGGTGAAATCCATGTTGATGAGTGTGAAGTTGAGTAAAATTGCTTCTTGTTTGATGCTCCTAATCTTCAGAGTGTGAACAGTGGTATGTTTCCATCCTATGTGAAAGGCATTTATGGGAAAGATAACAAAGATTCTAGTCATATTGCTAATGATGAGTTTTCAACTCTAGCAATGAATCTTTCACTTTTGAGTCAACACATATATCAACTAACATTCCACATGAAAAAATTGATGCACACAGATTTTTTTCTACTGTCCCTATTAAATTACTTGAGCCTACTTTTGAAGTATTTGGTTTTGAGCTGAATAATGATGACATGAATGCATTAGAATATGTTCTCAAACCTGAGATGATTGCATTTACTCATTCTTTTGAAGTTAATGTTGCATCTGATCCCTATCTCCATGATGCCAAGGTATGTTCTGATATACCTAAACCGAAGTGTCAAAAGATGTGCCTATGTTGTAGTAATCAGTATAAGGATGCTCCAGAATATGCATTTTTTTCCTTGACATATTCCAAGATGGTTTGCGTGATGAACAAGATCTTTTGTTCAATTCTTGTGATGGTATAAATTTTGATGTGAAAACTAATGATCAGATTGATCATAATAGTTCCAGCCATGTAGCAGATTGTGAGTGCTATTTTTGTCAGTTGGAAGAAGTTTTCATTGAATGTGAAAATGTGTAGAACATTGAAACAAGTTGTTTTCAGCTTGAGAGTGATTTACATGATAAATGTAATCAATTGTTGCCACATGACAATTAGCATTTGGAAAGTATGTCTGACTTTCAAATGCGTAGTGATTATGAACATGTTGATGATGTTGTATATGATGGATTTTTGAGAGGTACCAACATGTTCAATCAGGCAGATGGTTGTGATCAGGCTGTGCTTTCATATGGTCTTGATCCCCATTTTCAAATCTTGCCACTTGATGCAAAATCAGAGAATGAAGAGAGTGGTAATGATGAGACCTATTTGATTTGGTTTCCGACTGATGACAACGTTAAACATGAAGCAAGTGTTTACATGCACAAAGGCAGCCTGGTACATGTGTTTGCAAAGAGGCAGTTATTCATGATGTTATATTTTGACAAATGCAAGCACAAATTGAAGGAGATCAACTCTTTTTTCATAATTGTGTTTGAAAGAGGTAAATGCTGACTCCCCTTTTTCATTTGGTGGCTTGGGGTCACTAGATGAAGTTGAAAAATGAAGATGAATAAGGGAGCAGTTTGAGGACTACTTGATTGACTCAACTTTTGGTCTACTTCCCCAAAGATCTGGAATCTTGTTATGCCCATAGGGGGCATTCATCCCCAGTCAGAGCCACTATTAGCACTCTCAAATTTTGCAAATTTGAGATGCCCATTTCAAAAAAATTCCTCTGCACTTTCATAAGTGCACCAGACAAATCTACCTGGATGACCTACTTTGAAGGGTCATAATTTGATGCCTGTTGATTTTCTAAGAAAAATCCCTTTGCAGACTCACTCATGTGTTCTATGTGAATGTGCATGTTAGTTTTTAGCTTCTCACGATGAGTTTTGTCAAAGTTTTGAAAAGTGAAGCTGGAGGGTTTTGTCACTGTTCAGCTGTTTGCAAATGTTCAGTTCTGCAAAGTTGCCTCTTGTTTGAGCTTGCATTTTGCAACCAATTGATTTTCAAGAGAAAATGAATGTTGTTTTGCATTCTCCATACCACAATGAGCTCACATGTCAATTTTCAAGGCCTCACGATTTGATTTGCTATTTTTAGTAGATCGAAACCAAATAGAATTTCTTCAATTTTGCATTGAAACTTTTCTAAGATGCCAGCTTTGAGCATCAATAACTTTTGATGGGTGATTATTCAAGCTAATCCATCTTGTACACATGCTTAGTGTACCAAAGTGTTCTACTATGTCCAATGACAACTCGCTAGGAACTGATTTGATATTTTTGCAACGAGGTGATTTCATCAGTTTCAATTGGTTTAGAACAGCTGTTTATTGCAGAAAGTTTGAGTAAGCAACTTTGAATGTGAATAACTTTTTCCTCATAATTGATTTCACTAATCCATCTTTTTCACTGCATTGTCTAGACCAATGGCTACATTCCTGCAAGTTTTCATTACTTAATTAGGTCGTTTGCCCAGTTTTCAAAGTCGATTCCAGAGCCAACGTGGTCAGTTTTCACCATTTTTCAAGAATGCCTGAAAGTAAGTTGTAATGAGAACCCAGTTCATCTTTTCAGTTCTGATGCATTCAAAATCTACCCCAAATCAATTCAAAGGTGAAATTTGTTTGAAAATGATTTTTTTTTTAGTTGGACCCACTTGGGGCCCGACAATGCTTTACATTGTAAACTTTGCATTGGGGGAATCACTTCAAGTAATTCGCTTTTAGTAAATCAACATGTAAAGTAGTGAATGATAACAATTTCCTTCAAACGTTTGAAGGTAAAGCCAAATCAAGTTTTCAAATATAGAGTTTGAAAGTTATATCATTAATTGGATGGTAATCATGGATTTTGAGGCATCTCTGGAGTTTTGGTGAGGGGGAAAAATGGTCTTGTTCAATCAATAATGTTGGTCATTTCCATATAAAGAGTGTTCCAAGGATTTCTAAAATCAATGAAATACTTCAATGCTTTAGGAGAAGGTAGCCAAGATGAGTGATAAAAGATAGAAAAATGATGGAATACAACATCAAAAGACTCAAGACAAAGCTAAGAGGAAAAGAAAATGGGTCAGTGCAGATGAGATAAAAATAAGAGAAGACATCCCATATTCTACTATACCTTATTTATGTTAAAATGAGGAGTGTAACCATCTACAATGTAGATAATGTGAATAAGGTTGTATGTACCCTTTTTGATCAAATGTCCAAAAGGTGATATTTCATTTTGACTGCCATAAGACAAGGTTACTATATTTTGATATGGCTTAGCTAACAAAATGAGTTGCATTATACAGAATAGCCACACAATGAATGTACAAACCAATCCATGAATTGTGATCTAGGTAAAGGTGAAAAGCTGAAACGCCCTAGTTGTTGCCAACGCACAAAGTGAAAAAGTTGAAATAACTTTAGAAACTTTAAATTAAATGTAATCTGCAAATGTCAATGGCAGCTACAAGGGAAAGAGTGCTTGACAACACATCTTGAGAAATCTGCATCAGCTATTGTTTCAAGTCTATAGAGACTTTCTAGCAAATGAAGCAAGGGGAAAATGCATCAATGAATGCAACGCCACTATTGCATCATAATGCACCACACAGTATGTTGAGAAGATTTAATAAACTCCCAAAATGCTGAGGATGGAAGAGTACGTTGGTTTTACAGGTAACCCCTAAGTTTTCAATGTGAAAGAAAATTCCTTTTGGAGTGAAGTGTAGCCTGCTACACAATGAATATGAGCATCTATCAAAGCAATAAAAATAAACTCCAAACAAATGCCACTAAAAAGGGTAGTGAATTTATCATGAGTCTGTGGATGTTCCAAGCATAGGCCAATGGAGGGAAATAAATACCCATCTAAATAGAGGATTGGGGCATTTTTTAAAACTCTTTATGCATCCATTATGAAAAATTCTTCAACAAAGGAGAAGTATGGGAAAAAGACTATGCCCTTCATGTTGTTTGCAAAGCCATCGATCCATATTGCAAGGGCAACACGAGCACTGAGTGTATTCCCTAAAAAGTCTAAAAAGTGACCACTACACAAGATAAGAGGTGGCGCCATTAAAGAGTAGTATGGAAAATGTTAAAGTTCTTTTAAAACTCTCTATCAAACATACAGGGTGTGCTAAAGCAGGACAAATAAACTTGTTTGATATAGTGCCTCAATAGATGTGAATCATAGGAGCACTACCATTGACAGAAGGAAACAACATTGAAGGTGAAGGATATGTACAAAGTGACTTTTTTGAAAAGGATTTTAAATTTGGAGGAGGTGCACAAAGCAGATGCGTTGAAATAGTCTTAGAAACTTTTTAACAAATTCAATCATCATTCAAAGAATGCCATGAGCTGCAGGGAATAAGCAAAATAAGAATGGAATGTGGTCCCATGTCACGCCAAAAGCGAGAAAATGAAAATGTGAAAAGTTTCAGAAACTTTTCAAGCAAATGCATCCATCATATCACACAGGGATGCCAAGATTGTAGAATATGCACAAAGTGGGTTTTCTTGAAATCCTTCAAGCTTTCAAGCAAATGTGAGTGACACTACTAGAGAAATTATATAGAGAATATCATCCAAGCAAGTGAAAGCTAAATTGAAGGCCATCAAATGCTAGGGTGTTTCAAGCCATTCAAAATGATAGACGTGTTGAAAATGGTGTAGAAACATTTTGAACAAATGTGTTGTATAAAAAGGCACTAGCATGAATGCCATCACTGGAAGGCGCACACCAGGTGAAGGCGTTGGAAGCATTACAAACTTGCAGCCATTGTGCTCGATGGAGAATGGTCGCCATTGTTGCGTGAATGCAAAGCTCAGGAATACATGAGAAAATGAATTAGGGAAAACCAAAGATGCCAAGAAGATCTACGATGGAAAAAGCAGGTGCAAATACAACCAATTTATGAAAATAAATCATGAAAGTGTGTGCATATTCATGAATATCTTCAAATTTTCTCCATGCTTGTACAGTTTAATCATATGAATTCAATAATACAAAGTATCTTTGAGTTTGTCATCTCAAATTTCATGAGATTGTGTTATTTATTTATGGGTCTATTTCAAGGAAATGGTTAAATGCTTTGAGCAGATAACAATGATTTCAAGTGTGCAGGTTGGATTGGGCAAGGAGAGTTTGATTGATATTAGGAGTGGGATTGTTGGTGTAAGGCACTAACAGTTGATGCAAGGCATTAACAATTTAAATCCACTGGTTGAATGTCATTTGTTGATGAAGTCTTTTTATGTGTTTGACTCCATGGCCCAGAATTAGGCACTGGTTTATCTTGCAGTGTAGTGCATCTCAGAAACATTTCATAAATTCAAAATCATTTAAAATCCCTGTGTTATAGTGTTGTGGTTATCTCATGCTCCAAATAGGTTATATTACTGAAGAATAGCCAATTTTATTCAATATTATCCTATTATGTTGAGCTATTAAATGAGATTATCTGTTGTTAAGGGATCACCCTATTGGGTCTTGTAGAGCCTAAAGTGTAGAAGGCTTTTTAAAGTCCTCGTTAGTTGGTCTAGGTCCTTCAAGCTTCCCTTGATTGGAATTGGCAATTCCATAAGTAGATTAGAAGAAAAACCTGGTTACAGTGTAAAAAAAAAAACCAACATAGTTAATGTTATATAGGTTGCATTGTTTTTTGTGAGGCAGTGTTGATTGTCGTTCTCTGCCTTAGGGTGTATTGTTTCCTTTTTTGTTAATTTTTTATTGGGAAAAGACTATATAGTTTATTCAAACTAGTATTGTTTGATTAATGGTTCAAATTTTACAGTGCTAGTTTTGCATGGGTATGTTACTATCTTTTTTAGTGTTGCATGGGATTCACCATATGGCTAATGGTTGATACCAATATTGTTTCATTTATGGCTTTCATTTTGTGGTGATGGTTGCAATGCAATAAAATATTGAATTTTATGCAGTTGATATTGTTATGCACAATGCACTGCTCACTATTATTGGCTACACTATGCTACATTGTGTCATTTGTGGCATCCATCTAGTGTGGTCAAGAAAGGAAGGTGGTGGATTTTTTATTTTATTTTTAAATTAAAAGCATTTTCTACATCAATAGACAAGGCCAATGAAATGGCATCAACATTAATTATTGTATAGCTTTTGTGTAGTGGAAATGGCTATAAGCAATAACTTCATTTTCAAGCATTTGAGAACATAGCAAATGGCTACATAATTTTTAAAAGGGCATTTCCCTAAGGCTATATTGATTTGTTTCTAAAAGGGTCTGGTTGGGAAAAAGACTATATTGTTTTAATTTTTGATAAAGGCATTGTTGGGTGTCATTCTCTAGGTTTAGCTTGTTGTTCAAGATAGTTGTCAGCAAGGAGGGAAAGCTTCTCTAAAGGTAGAAGTACAATGATCAGCTATGGATTTTCTGTGAAGGTGGTTGGAGGTTTTTTTTGTTTTGTTGGATAGTGCAGTGGTTGCAAAGTAGCACAAAAGTGTCGGTTCTGATAATTATTTTCCCCTTTTTTTGCAGGCACTAGAGAAAGAAGCGAACGGAGAAGCAAGAAGTAATAGGTGAATTTGGAGTAGACAGGAAGAGGTGTGGGAAGCGGTGCATATTGGGAAAAACTCTTACTTTAGTCTTTCAAAAACACTCCATGTTATTTTCCAAAGGGAACTACTGATTCTTCTATTGTAGATTGGCCTATATTGTTTGGTCTATCCCACAATGGGTGGGAGGGAATATTGCTTGTTTGTGAGTTGGTTTGTTACTAAAAGCTTGTGTATTTTTTGTGGGTTTTGCAGTGTGTCTCTCATCTGTCTTTGGTACACTACAACTAGGAATGCATATATATGTATTTCATGCATTAAATACACCTTCTTAGTTATTATTTCTTTGAGCCTCAAAAAAGGAATTGTTAGAATGATAGACTATACAGTAAGTGTCATAAGAAAGATTGATTTGACCATTGATTAGAATGGTGAACAATGTAAGTTCTTTATGAGAGGTTTGGTGAGAGCCCATCATGCTCAATGACCCAATATGATAGGGTTGAGAGGAGGCCACATTTTGTTCTGTTTGACTTAATATTTCCTATCTGTAGGTCTATGTGTTGTTGGCATTAGACGCACATAGTATTTTATTGTTTGAAGACCACTTATGGATATATCTCTATAATAGACACTTCTGTATAGGTGGTTAGAGGCTATTTTTTGTTTTTGGTAGGAGACGATGTTTGCAAAAGAAAAAGGAAAGTGTCACCTATGATAATTTTTTTGCAATCCTTTTTTGTAGAAAAGCTAGCAGTTTGCATGGGTTTGTCAATGTGAATTTTTTGTGGACTTCTTTCTATGGCCTCCATTTTCTAGCTATGTTTGCAACCAAATAAAATCCTTAACATAATCCTATTTTCTTTTATGGCTTGTTGCTCCCTAGCTTGGGTTATTTTTATCCATTGGTTTATTAGTCACATTTTTTTTGTGCTTTGTGCAATCAACAATGCATATATATGTGCACTTAAGTTGAGATATATATGTATATATGTGTGTATATATATTTATATGTGCATATATATGTGTATATATATATATGTATATATATATATATATCTGTATATATATATATGTATGTATGTATATAGATATACTTATATATATGTATTCACCAACAGCCCATCAAAAATTGAAACAATACAGCCTCTTCAACACCACCCTATCATAAATAGAACAAAATAGGCTAACCTAGAGATCAATAATCAACAGTGCACAATGGAATCAAATATCAACTATATAACATCAACTATTTCATTTGAATGCAACCATAACCACCAAACAGAAGCCATAAATCAAACAATATTGGTTTAAACAATGACCAAGATATATACATATATATATACATATACATATATATATATACATATACATACATATATACATATATATACATATATATACATATATACATATACATACATATATATATACATACATACATACATACATACATACGTACGTACGTATGTACGTACATATATATATATGATGTTTCTTTATTTCCAAATAGAAAATTCCTAGATATGCATCCAATGCATGATGGTGGATTGTATTTTTATGTGGTTGTGCAAAATTAGATGCAAACAACATTTATATGCACATTAGTGCATACATCAAGTATATTAAAAGCAAGACCCATGTTTCATCTCATACTTTTATTATAGAAATTTCCAATCTAACAAATCCTTATAAAGGCCTGGACAAATAAGAAGCATCTTTAAACACACAAGAAAACAACTAAGAATGCCTTATCAAGAAAAACATGAACTAATTTATTACTTTGCAAAAATTGGCACAACACAGAAACCATAAATCAAATAATTTCTTCAAGGTCACAAAAGAACAATCAACAATGCCCTATGAAAAATAGCATAAAGTGTTTTATTACTTCAACAAGTATTTAATGCTACACCTTTGAGCCATCCTACTTTCCAATAATCGATTACTAGACATATTATTATAAAGAAAAGTGGCAAGATCATCTTCATTGAACCTTAAGTAATGGTGATACCATCCAACATTCAAGAGAGCAAACATCCACACAACATTTTCCCTCAATTGATTGGCTGAGAAAGCTATAAATTCAAACCTTTTGTTGGCTATAATAATTCCTTGCTTCAGACTAGGAAATATATTATAGGAAACAAAATATTTGAATTCATATCCTTTCCGTTCAGGCAAATGAGGGAAAATTTAGTCTAGATGTTTGGTCTCTTTATAATTTTGAACGGGCCAGTTGCATAGTGAGGCAAAAAATATAGTATACACATCTATTTAGATATAGCAATCTCTACATAAGTAGATATTTACATGTGTATATATATATATATATATCTGGCTATATGTGTGTGCTCTTGATTGACCCTTAAGGTGTTTATTCTAATATTTGGTGGGAATATCTTTCCCTCTACACCTTGTTATCCTAAGCACCATATGAAGAATTCCTACAACTTATTTTAATAAGAATTATATATTAAAAACAAAAAATTATTTAAATAGGGAAACAAAGCATTCAAATTTATTGTTTTGAGAAGATAGTTATTTGTTCAAAAACAAATTTTTTATTTCTTTCATTCTCAAAAAATAATTCTTATAACAATAGGTTTTATATTAAACATAGTAAATAACACTAGTTGCCACATACATGTGCTCAACACCTATTTGAAGCTATTAAAGGGACAACTAAAATACTTTTTTCCAAGGTTGTGCAAACGAAAATGAAACAAGCTAGCCAATGCTAGACAAGGGACCATGAAAATGCCTTATGGAAAACAACATAAGCTACACAGGATTCACTATTTGGTCACATTGCAAGAATCACCACTAAATGGAAGCCACAAATAAATAAACGATGGGTCCTATCACAACCATCGCCATGACACAAAAGCATACAACAATCAATGTTGGTGTGAGGCAATGTTGAATGTTAGTGGCCTTCTCTATCCACGTGGTGGGTAAAATTCCACCCTATCCCCAAGGTAGGAAACAACTGCCTTCACCACCCTTCCCACAACCACCGCAAGGCTAAAAAATTGGGATGCTAACAAAAATTTTGACTAAAGTTTTTTTAAACAAAAAACCATCTGCCACCCTTTCCACGTTTAGCAGAAAGCTCAAAAACCAGGAAGGCCCATAGGAATTCTAACCAAAGTAGACACAAAAATACTATTGGCTAACAATATAGGGAACAACATTCAACATAGATTGTATAACAATGGTTGTTTCATTGGATTGCAACCATAACAGATAAAAAAAAAGCATAAATCAAACAATACTAGTTCCAAAGTTAAAAAGCCATACAAAAAAAAAATCTTTTCTCAACACCACTTTATTGCAACTTGAAACAATAAAGCCTTCTCAATAGCACCCTATTGAAAATATAACAATGCAGATCAAGAAAGGAAACAACAACCGACAATCGCTACTGGGATCAAAAAGTAGGCTACAAGCCACAAAGAAAACAATACCACCAAGGGTTTTTTCAACTTGCACCTCTTCCCACTTGCTTCAAACACACCTCTTCCCACTAGCTTTCTTGCACAAAGATGGGGAAAATATTATCACAGGCGGCACTTTTCTTTTGCTTTTACAACCATCTCCCCATGCAAAAAACACAAAACAACCTCCACCCACCTTCGTAGAAGCTGCAAAGAGCTTGATCAAGCTTGCACCCTCATAGAAGCTTACCCTCCTCACTCATGGATCTGATATCAGGTAAAGCAACATAACAACACCAAACAATTCCTATTGAAAATTTTCTAGACATTTGTTTTGTTCCCCGAGGCATTGAATAGTAGGTGTTATTACAACCATCACTAGTACATGCAAATCACATAATAATTGATGTTGATGCAAACCAACATTTAATTTTAGTGGCCCTCTCTATCCACACATCGGGAAATATGCCACCCTACTCCCTAGGCAACCAACAACCGCCTCTACCATCTTCTCCATGGCCATCGGAAGGCTGAAAAACTAGGAGGATGACAAAAAATTTGACCAAATTTATAACCCATTTGCCACCTTTTCTTTGACCGCCAGAAGTCTATAAAATGGGGAGGCTGATGAAAATTTTGACCAAGGTGGTTGCAATGTATATACATGTATACATATATATATATATATATATATACATATGTACATATATAGATAAATATACACATACATTTATATACATATATACATAAAAACATACATATACATAAATATGTATACACATAAGCTGTATATGGTCCAACCTTTGTAGAAAAGGTTTGCATAGGCCTGTAACTGTGATTTTTAGCATTTTGTGGATATGGATGCAATGGAATAAAATAGTTAATTTTATGCAGTTCATGTTGTTTTGCATAAGGAATTGTTTCCTGTTGATGTCCATCTTAGGCTATATTGTTTCATTTATGGCTTCCATTTACCGTCAATGGTTGCAACACAACAAAATAACCAATGTTATGGAAATTATATATAAATATGCATATACATACATATATATGCATATATATACATATATACATATATACATACAAATATATATATATATATATATATACATATAAATGTATACACATAAGTTGTATATGGACCAACTTTTCTAGCAAAGGTTTTTCATAGGACTGTAACTGTGATTTTTAGTGTTCTATGGCAATGGCTGCAATGGAATAAAATAGTTAATTTTATGCAGTTCATGTTGTTTTGCATAAGGCATTGTTGGTTGTTGATGTCCACCTTAGGCTATGTTGTTTCATCTGTGGCTTCCATTTACCATCAATGGTTGTAACACAACAAAATAGTCAATGTTATGGACATTATATGTACATATACATATACATACATGTATATACATATATATACATATATATATACATACATATATACATACATATATACATACATATATATATATATGCATATATATACATATATATACAAATATACATATATATATAAATATACATATATATAAATATACACATATATACATATATACATATATATACATATATATACATATATATTCGAAAAGGTGATGTTGTATATCTGGTTTTAGATGTACATATATACATATTTTTGATTGCACAAAGCACAAAAAAATCCACAGTAACAAACCAATGTAAAAATACAAGCCAGGCTAGCCAACAACAATCGCAAAAACTACAACGCCTTAACCAGAATTGGAATACTTCTCAACATCGCCCTTTTTCGACAGTGAAAAAATATAGGCCAAGATAGACAATGACAACCAACAAAAACTACATAACATTAAAAATTTTATTGTGTTCCAAACATAGCCACAAAATGCAAGCCATAAAGAGAAACCCACAAAGATTCATAGTAACAAACTGAAGTAAAAATATACTCATTTCTCAACAAAACTGTATGAAAAAATGAAACAATATAGCATTCCCAACATCACCTCCTTGGAAATCAATAGTAACAAACCCATCCAAAAATAGACTCCTTCCTAAATAGAAGCGTATCATAAAGTTAACAATATAGCCTTTTTAGCAACACCTTTTCAAAGTGAAACAATATAGCATAAGATAGAGAACAATAATCAACAATACCTAATGTAACCATACATGAAGTGTACAAAATTAACAATTTTATTCCATGCCAACCATCACCACAAAATGAGAGCCATAAATATATACATATACATATACATATATACATACATATACATATATATATCCATGCATATACATATATACACACACACACACACATATATATATAGATATATATATACATATACATATATATAATAGCTATGAGCATAGAGGGAAAGCTTCTGTGAAGGTGCAAGTTTAATCATCGGTTGTTGAATTTCTGTGAAGATGGTTGTAGGTTATTTTGTGTTTTTTCAATGGCTCAATGGCTAAAAAAGTCTCGAGTGAGATAACTCTGTGCCCATTTTTTTGCAGGTGGTGGAGAAAGTACAAAGTGTAGAGAAGGAAAATAGGAAGAGACGTAGTCGAAGGGAGTGGGGAGAGGTGAGGGTAGAGGTGCATATTGGAAAAACTGTTCCTCGAGTATCTCTAAAATAGTCTATGTAATTTTCCAAAGGGTATTGTTGATTGTTGCAAAGCACAAAAAACTGCACATTAACAAACCATTGCAAAAAAAAACCCAAGCTTTCCAAAAACAATTGACAAAAAATATAGTGCCTTAATGAGAATTGGAAGACTTCTCAACAACACCCTTTTTGAGGATGAAACAATATAGCCCAAGATACACAAAAACAACCAACAAAAACTACATAACATCAACAATTTTATTCCATTCCAAACATAGCCACAAAATAGAAGCCATAAACAGAAACCCACAAAGATTCATGGAAATAAATAGAAGTTAAAATATACTCATTTCTCAACAAAGCCCTATCAAAAAATTGAAACAATATAGCCTTCTCAACATTGCCTTCTCAAAAATTAACAGTAACAAAGCCATCCAAAAAAAATACTCCTTTCTGAACACAACCTTATCAAAAATAGGAACAATATAACCTCTTCAACAACACCTTATCAGAAATGAAACAATATAGCCTAAGACAGAGAATAATAATCAACAATAGCTAATGTAATGAAACATAAAGTGTACAATATTAACTATTCTATTTTGTTCCAACCATAACCACAAAACAAAAGCCATAAATCAAGCAACATTGGTTTCAACAACAACCTAATTGGGAAAACCCACAAAACTATAGCAACAAAACCCATGCAAAACAATAGCCACATAACACAACCATAAATGAACCAATATTTCTTTCAACAAACAATACAACCTTTTCTCAATAGAACCGTATCAAAAATTGAAACAATATAGCCCTTTGAATAGAATTACCTTATCGAAAATGAGACAATATAGCTCGAGCTAGACAACAATAATCGACAAAAACTACATAACTTCAACAATTTTATTTTGTTTCCAACAAAGCCACAAAATGCAAGCCATAAAGAGAAACCAATAGGAAATTTACATATACATAAATATATGTATATATATACATATATATTCATGTCTATATATACATATATATATATATATATATAATATATTAAAATATAATCTTTCTTGAACTGAACCTTATCAAAAATCAAGAAAATCTAGCCTTTTCAACAACATGCTATCAAAAATTGAAATAATATAGCCTCTTGAGCAGGACCCTATCAAAAATAAAACAACACAGCCTAAGCCAGAGAACAGTAATTAACAATGCATAATGGAAACAAATATAAATTGTATAACATCAACCCATTGTTGATTGCACAAAGCACAAAAAGATGGACAACAACAAACCAATGCAAAAATATAACCCAAGCTAGCATAGTCTTTTCCCAAGAGTGCCATAATGATAATTCAAACACTTCTCAACAACACCTTTTCAAGAATGAAGTTCAATATAGCCCAAGATACACAACAACAACCAACAAAACCTGCATAAGGTTAACAATTTTATTTTTTTCCAAACATAGCCACAAAACAAAATCCATAAACAAAAACCCACAAAGATTCACAGTAACCAACCCAAGTAAAAATATACTCATTTCTCAACAAAAGGTTATCACAAATAGAAACAATATAGCATTCTCAATAGTACCCTCTTGAAAATTAACAGTGACAAACCCATCCAAAAATATACTCCTTTTTGAATAGAACCTTATCGAAAATTGAAACAATATAGCCTTTTCAATAGCACCTTATAAAAAATGATACAATATAGCCTAGGACAGAGAATGGTAATCAACAATACCTAATGTAACCAAACATTAAGTGTACAACATTAATTATTTCATTTTTTTCCACCCATAACCACAAAATAGAAGCCACAAATCAACCAACATTGGTTTCAACAATGACCCAGACACAAAAATCCACAAAACTGTAGCCACAAAACCCATGCAAAATGATAGCCACATAATGCAACCATAAACAAAAAAATATTCCTTTTAACAAGCAATATAGTCTTTCCTCAACAACACCCTATCAAAAATTGAAACAATATAGCCTTTTAAACAAATGCTTATAAAAAATGAGACAATATAGCCTGAGCTATAGAATAACAATCGACAAAAACTACATAATGTCAACAATTTTATTTCGTTGCAAACATACCCACAAAACACAAACATTAAAGAGAAACCTAACAAAAATTGATAGTAATAATCTCATACAAAAAAAATACTCTTTTCTCAATAGAACCTCATCAAAAATTGAAACAATATAGCCTTTTCAACAACACCTCAAAAATTAAACAATATAGCTTAAGCAAGAGAACTATAATCAACAATTCCCAATGGAACCTAACACAAAGTGTATAAGATTAACTATTTTACTCCATCGCAACCATAACCTCAAAATGAAAGCCATAAATCAAACAATATTGGTTTGAACACCAATCCAGATGGAGAAACCCACAAAACACAAAAAATCACAGTTAGGAACCCATGCAAAACCATAGACACAAAACACGAACGTTAAACCAAACAATAGTCATTTTCACAAACTATATATTTTTTTCTCAACAACACCTTATCAAAATTAGAAGCAATCAACAATACCTTATCACAGATAAAACAATATAGCTTGCCAAAAATGATGAACCACAAACGAAACAATATGACAAATGATTTTTTTGATATGCACCTCTTCCCACTTTCTTTAAACAAACCTCTTTCTGCTAGCTTTCTCTAGGCTTCCTTATTTCTTGAAGCCTATGAACATAGCAAGAAAACATAAACCATAAATAGAAACCCACCAAAAATCACAATATCAAATCCATGCAAAACCATACAAACAAAATGTGAGCTATAAATGAGACAATATTTCGTTTCTAGAAACTGTATTGTATTTTCTTAACAATAGCATATCAAATTTTGAAACAATCAATAGTACCTTATCACAAATCAAACAATATATCCTGGAAAAAATAGTGAACCACAAATCAAACAATATCGCTAAGGGTTTTTTCAACATGCGCCTCTTCCCACTTGCTTCAAACAGATGTCTTCCCGCTAGCTTTCCTTCACAAAAATGGGAAAAATATTATCATAGCCAACACTTTTCTTTTGCTAAATTACAACCATTCAACCATGCAAAAAACATAAAATAACCTCCACCCACCTTTCCAGAAGCTGCAAAAAGCTTAATTGAGCTTGCACCCTCACAAATTCTTACCCTCCTTGCTCATGGCTCTCATAGCAGGTATAGCAAGAGAACGGCACAAGACAATGCATTATTCAAAATTTCCCAGACATTCATTTTGTTCCCCAAGGCATTAAACAATAGTTGTTATTACAGCCATCACTAATACATGTAAAGCATATAACAATTAATGTTGATGCAAACCAACATTTAATTTCAGTGGCCTTCTCTATCCACGCGGTGGGAAAAATGCCACCCTATTCCCAAGGTACCCAACAACCGCCTCCGCCACCTTTTTCATGGCCATCAAAAGGATAAAAAACTGGGAGGCTAATGAAAATTCTGACCAAAGTTATAACCCATCGGAAGTCTGAAAAATGGGGAGGTTGATGAAAATTCTAACCAAATTTCACACAAATAGCCTATCAGTTAATTATACTTCTAATTTATTATTTTTTCCTATTGCATACTATTATATCCTATCTGCAATTTTCTCCAAAGAAATTCTGATCAAACACACAAATTATGCACCACATGGCTAAATAAAAATGAAATTCAATGATATACAAAGCCTTTCAATAAAATATATATATATATTATTGTAGTGACAGAAAATGTATCCCTTTACACTTTCTCACTTGCTTGGGCCCTACTAATTAATTTGGACTTAATTGTTCCTTAATTTAGTGTTGTAAAGTGTACCCCTTTACACTTTCACACTCATTTAGGGATCCTTTAATTAATTGAGCTTAATTTTCCTTAATTGGTCCTTTAATTCATTTTCCAAGTCTATTTATTTCACTTTTCGAAGAGGAAACCCAACATTCATTAATGCCTTAACATAACACTTATCATTGAGAAATGTGTAGGATGTCCTAGATTTAGGGACCTAGGACCCATTCACCGATGGGAAAATGGGTCCTCATAGACCTAGGACCTTGTGTAGGAGTGAATTTGCACCCCCCTTGCAAATTCTCCTTTTGCACCTTCCACCTTAGAAAAATCAAATCCAACCATGTAATTCCACGTCGTCATTCTGAACTCCATCCACTTGGAACTTTTTTTTAGCATCAAAGGGGAATTTTTTTTGGGGGTGTGTGCATGGCACATGGATGTATGTGTGGCATGTTGTTGTCCTAATAGGATTCCTTCCTCCAGAATCTGTAGAGGCATTACGTTCTCCATTGGTGTTGAAACATAATTCCCTTGTGCCTTCCTACCAACCTTTGAATGACTCTTTCCCTCCCAATTCATCTTGAAATGACTATTATTCACATTCAATCCATCTTCTTCATGCTTCTTCACATTCACTACACACTCATTCAATCTTCCTTCACATTGTTGGAATTCTAGCTCCATATTCTTGCAACTTCAAGCTACTAGATGCACTATCAACTCTTTCAAAAATCACAACATTCTTCACATCTACCACAAAAGCTACAACTTGGTGTCTTGCAAGACTACTCTTGACATCCCTATGGCCATGTCAACTCTCCCACAGTTGTAGACTTGCATTCCTCTCTCATTGGCCTTGAGTGCCTTTGGTTGAGGGTGGTACCACTTTCTTACTATTACTTTGATGTTGGATTTGAGTAGCATAGTGTTTCTTGTAGCATTCAATAACTTCCTTTCCAACATTAACTTCTTTATCATATTGCTATCTCTTTATCTATATGGATATCCATGGAGGTGGAAACACCAAAACAACCCCCATTTGACTACGACAAGCCTTAAAACAGCCCCAACAATTTTCCCTTCTTTATTGTGTGTAGGTACTCATTTGTGTGGAGCTTGCTAGTGAACTAGGCTCTTCGTGAGTTGCATTCTCTGTTCTCTTGTCCTTATCATTTCCATAGCATTTCTTTCATTATTCTAGTTATTCTAGCATTTAGTGTCTTAGTCATCATTTAAAACATCTTCAACTATGTTGTTAGTAGGTTTCTTATGCTTTTCACTGTCCTTTTACACTTTATATCTGTATAGGAGCCAGTGCACCTATGAGATGCCAACTCATGTCATGTTGTCATCCTTGTTTTGTTACACTTTCCTCTAGTAGAGAGTTATTTGAGGTATAGTTTGAATTCCAGAAACCTGCTTGCTTAGTCAAAACCTAGCTCTTGGGTTAGTAGAGCGGTAGAAGCACTAAGAGTGCTCTTCATTCTCTATCCTTGAAATTAAACATTTGTCAAACATGAGGTAGATTAGGGCAGCCTTCTACTCTTGGCTCTCTATGACATGGAGCCTTGGTGTGGTTAGTCCCCCTCCTCTACATTTTGGTGAACCCGATGTGAAACAATGTCTATCCATTTCTTTGTGTCTAAGGATTTTTCTCTTACACTTGGTGATTGTTGTAGACTTAGGTGTTATGAGGTTTTTTGAGCATCACAACCCAGTCTACGACCTCTGGGTATGTGATTAGAATAAGTGTGTGACACCTACAAATGGAAAAGATGAAGGTCACTTCCAATTTTACTACTAGTTTTACTACAAGCTTTATAGACAAGATGGGTTTTGTTGATGAGACCACTCATGCACCCACTCCTCTAGCATCCCCTACAACTTTGTTTGTGAATGCGAATGATGCTATGCACATTCCTGTAGAAATTTTTTTGGCATTAGATAGGAGGCTATTAGACCTCGTGAATCATTTGGAAAAAGCATTGAACATGACAAGAGTTTCTAGGCTTTTTAGTGAGGTGAGATACATTTTAGGAAAGGATCAAATGGGTATAGAATTCTTACACAACCTCACCAATCTAACCAAAGCATACATCCCTTCGTATAACACTAGATTGGGTACTACCTGGGGAATGGTGCTCAGTGCCTATGAGAGATAGATAGGTGTCTCAATGCCTACCATGTCCATATGCATGGCTAAATAGGACCTTCAGTCAATGTTTCCTCTGCTCCTCAAAAATCCCACACAATCAATGCAAGTAGAATACCCCTTAGTTTCAACTTCATCCCTCCTACTACCTCTGGTGGTGGGGGCTCTAATGGAATGAGTGGTTGTGGCTTTGGTAATTTTGGAGATGCTGGAGATGGTGGCTCTAGTGAAGGCCATGGTGGTGGCTCTGAAGGAGGATCTAGTGGTGGTGGTTCTAGGGGAGGTTTCACTAGACCTTTGTCATCTTTAGACTCTATTTTGAATTATCTCCTATAGAATATGGGTGAAAGGAAAAACTAGTTGGTGAACCTATCTCAAGCCTCCTCCCAACCTATCTTTCAACCCTTCTCTCAATATTTCCCATTATTGGTAACAATTTTGAGCACTCCCTTCCCTCAAGGAATGGAAATTCCTAAGTTCAAGAAGTATGGTGGTAAAGGGGATCCACAAATGCATGTATCTAATTTCAATGTGATGTGTATGAATTTCTTTCACCATGATTCCCCGATGGTGAAGCTTTTCCCTTAATCTCTCAAGGATACAATGCTTGATTGGTATTGTTCCTTTCCTGACAATTCTATATTCTCATTTGACTAGCTTTTTATTTAGTTTCTCTATCAATTGCAGGCTAACATCAGTCCAAAGATGACGTTCTTAGATATTGTCCAATGTAAACATGGAGAGCACGAGAAGATGACTGACTTCATTGCATGATACTAAGCACTCTTTTCACAAATCCGATACCTACTGCCTAAGTTGAACATTTAGATGATATTCACAGGCAACCTATAGTGAACCTAGTAGGATAAATTTACCCTAATGAAATACCCTTCTTTCACACATTTTTGTGTTGCATTACGAGCGTACCAACAAATGGTGGTTTAGTTTGGGGGATCCTCCTTGCGCTATTGTTCTGAAGGAAAATCCATAGTGTCCATTTCAGGAAAGGGAAATTTTGTTGCAAATGTAGTTGTCATGACTAATGATCAAGACCTCAAGTGCAACAAGAATTTTATGAAATTATATGAATCTTATTATTCTATTCTACAAAAGTTACTAAAAGATAAGATTATAAAATTAGAAAATCCTTGACATTTAAAGGAGCCTTATCTTGATTGGTATGATAGAAATGTTTTTTTCCAATACCATTGTGTTCATGGGCATTGTGCTAAACGTTGTATGCATCTGCATCATGAGATACAAGACCACATCGATGATAGTACCATTTGTATCGATGGAAAGAAGTAAAGCATGAACAAGTTAATGGTGAAGGATAATAGTGAGTTGCTAATTTATACAAACCCATTTCCATCTCACTCAACAAACTTGATTATTGACCCTTCTAATTAATGCTTCTCCTAAAGCCTCGACATACATAAATGTGGTTTCATTCACTCCTACTTCTCACCTACAACCTACTATTGGCTTTCTAGATGTGATTTTCACCTCACAGGTCTTTCCTTTGAATAATAAGCCCTCTCCCCTATAAATTCCTACTCATATAAATAGAAACATCATAACAGGAGTCCTTGTGTACCTCATGATTCAAGTGAATGTTATTATGAAGGAGACCTTATGGCTAAATTCATTACAAAGGGAGAAATATGAGAATAAAATCTACTATACATATGCATGATGGCATCTCTCTTGCTTCATACGGTTCTATAACTCTTTCCATCCTAGTAGGACCTATGATTATGGATACTACTTTCGATGTCATTCTAGAATTTTATTTATTTAGGGTGAAGCTAGGCATCCCTTGACTGGCTTCCATGAGCAAAATTTCTTTCGTTATTCACAAATGTTTGAAGTTCTCTCACGAAGGTGGTGTGCATGTCATACATGACACTAGGTACTATCCATTGGTATCCCATGGGGGTTATTCTTTTGATCATTTTTGGCCAACCCCAGTTGGTCCACTTCCCCCTAGGATGAACCTACTCTACCAAAATTATCTAAATTACAAAACTGAGGGAAAGGGACAACCAAAAGTGACACCCTATAGCACAGGAACAAGCTACCTCTTTCTCTCAAAAGGGAAAGGGGATGCCTTCTCGTACTTAAGGCCCCACCTCTACCTACCTCCCTGAAGAGGAACTTTGGGCTACTACTCCTAGTTTTTACATAAGGAGTCTGATGGTGCCTAGTTGATGAAAAGCCAAGTTTCAGGTATTTCACCTTCCTATCTTACCCACAAGGCCTTGACCCATTTTGTATGGTAAGGGGAAGAGCCCTCATGGAGTGTCCTCTACATATTGACGTCTATGACCTCCTATTGCTCATACCTATAAGGAAATAAATGGGAAGAGGCCCATTGCTGAGGCATTAGAGCCAACTTCCCTCACTATTGTTTCATCATCCTCTCTATCTCTCCCTTTTGTTCTCATCTAGGAGTCCCTCCCTCCACTGAAAATGGTTGTGATGGATACTCAGATGGTCAAACAGAGTCTTTTGTCTCAAATTAGGCTATAGCCCCTAGCTCTCTGAGTTGTAGAAACATCCTTGCACATGAGCACAAGCATTAAAGGAAGGGTATGGCTGCTAAGCGGGCCACCTTGCAGAATAAGGAAGAGGAGCTAGTAGCTCCCACTTCAATGTCTTTTGTTGTGTCCTCCCCTTCCATCCTCACTGCTTTAGTTCCATCAGCTTTAGTCTTGCTTCTAGCTCCCCCTATGAGCATGAATGATCCTCACCCAAGGAGGGTGTATGGGTTTATTGCTCCTTCAATTGAGCCACCCCTTCTGATGTCCCTCTCAAACATCCCACCATTTTCAAAACCCGTGGACATGCCAAATACCTTGATGGTGTTCATCATGGTTTTCTCCTCTTTCTCATGCCTTCTTCCTCATATTTGGGGATCTCAAATCCCTTGATGAAGCGAAATATGGAGGACAACCTTGCTAGCAAGGAGAATTAAAAGAAGGGTCGACCTTCTTTGAAGGGTGAGTGCATTGGCTTGTGTCATCCTAGTAACGAAAGAAGCCTTGACATCCCAAAAGTTTTTCATTTCTCTTGAGTCTTTTAGTAAGCCTAGCAATGGATCCTAGGCACCACATCTCTCACCCATTGAGTTGACACAAGGCACTCCTGTGAAGTGCATGTTAAACTCTATGGATGAGGTCCCAACCCTATCTATGATTTCACGAGATCGCTGATGTTCACCCCACAAGAACGGAGTGGAGAAGACTGAGGGGCCTTCTTCCATGGCTCTTGTTGTGGGAGGGTCAGAAGGTTTCCCCCTTGATATTTTTCCCTTGCAAGCTCATCCATGCTCGTTGTATAGTGGTCTAGATTGGGAGAACGATGACCTCTTGGCTGATAAGGACTAGGGGGTACCTCTTCATTATCTATAGATTATATTGTGTGTGTGTGTATTTTCTTCCCTCATGCTTTTTTTATGTGTTCCTAGATGACCCTTGTCACCCTTATAGGTGCTTGGATATAGGAGTTTTATGTGTCATAAAAAAATATTCTATTTTTCACATCATTCTTCCTCTGTTGTGTATCAACTTTCAATAATTGGGGATGATGCAAAGTGTTGGGGGCATTTAGGCCTCCCTTCCATGTTGACCCAATTTTTTTATTTATTTTGTTTCCATGTTCCTTCTTCATATGGTTTCATATAGTAATGGTTGATGATAGTTTATTTATATACTATTATATCTATTTATCTATATTTATGAGTAGCTCTAACCCTAAAATATTAGATCACCCTTGTCCCTTTTCCATGATGTTATTGTAGACAATTTAAAATATCTCAATGGATCACATTGGCTAAATAACATCATTCATCCTCAAACACATGCTCTTTTCACTTGTTTAATTAAATAAGCCTAATTATTTAATTAAATGCCTCATTTTCACCTATTAATCTAATTGACCTAATTGGGTTAATTCACCCTCTCCCACATTGACATTTCATCTGATTTAATTAAATAATGCAAACTATTTAATTTTAACCCTAAGTCCTCTTATTTAATTAAAAAACCTAAACTATTTAATTAAATATCATATTTGCATCTCATTTTCGTGGAATAAATCAATAATTTAATGAATATCTTGACATTCCTCATCTTTCAAGTTCAAATTTAGTTTTAATTAACTAAATTTCTAATTTCCCTCCCATCCACTTACATGGGGAATATTCCAAAGGAATATTCTCCTATTTTCCTAAAAAAAAATGTAATGATTACTCCAAACAAACTTTGAGACAACTTTTTAAAGTTGTTGCAAAGTGTGTTTGTTTGCATGATTGTGAGCCCTTGATATTTTCTTGATCCATGTGATCTTTTATTCTCATCCATTTATGAGAATCCTTAATCCATGTTTCATCCTCCTTTCATTCATTACCATTGATAGATCAAATCAATCTCATCCATTTCTTTTTCATTTGATCTCCATTAAATCAATTATTTAATGAATATCATATAATTCCCCTAGTTTGCATAATTGAAATGTTGTTTTAATTATCAAATTACTAATTCTTTCCACTTGCAAAGGAATATTCCAAGGGAGTATTCCTCCTTTGCACATTCATCCAAAAGGGGAATATTCCCCTAGAATATTCCTTCCCCCTTTGCACAATTAAACTTTGTTTTAATTTGCAAAATATCAATTTCCTCACCCATGAGAATATTCTCTCTCCTCCAATCATTTGAAAAAGGATATTCTCACCTAGCTTCTTCAAAAAGCTAAACTTATGACTTCTTGAGCAAGTTACCTTGTGACCTGTATGTGCAGGTCAAAAGTGTGTTTGTTTGGAACAAATGAGAACCCTTGATTAAGTCTCATCTTGAATTCTCACCTGTTGATGAGAATCCATGATCCATGCCTCTTCTTCGTTTCATCCTTGAATTTTGATTGATATTTTTGATCTCAACCCTTCATTTCTCATTTTCTTTCCTATAATTAGAACACTATTTAGAGACAAATGGATCCATATTTCAATTGCAAACTTATGTTGTTGAATTCACTCACACTCACACTCATACTTTACTCACATTTAGAATATTTTAGTTCATATTTAGTTGCATATTATCTTTAATCTTACATTAATTTTTTCCATGATAACATAGATGCTTACATTTAGCTTATTTGTCAATTAGGATTTTAATATTTTTAAGCTTGCATACATTTAGAGTAGATTTGTATACACTCATATCAATCATCTTAGCATAAATCATGTTAAAATAGCTTGCATCATATTCATTTAGCTTTAAATTATGTTTTCATTAGTTTTGTTCAATAAAATTGATTGAAACAAGATCATTATTCAAGTGATTGGGAAAGGGTCACCATCTCACATCAATGCAACACTACTCTCCCAATAGGATAAGTTTCAATGTCTTAGATTATAAGTTTTTTAAGATTTCAGGATTTAGAATGTTAGTTTTAATGACTTCTTTGTCTTTCTTTATAGTGAATGATCTTATTGGGATTAATACTTAGTGGGTTAAATATTCCTCGAATTCATATGGATCAGGTCTAGTTAACCTTCACTATGTCATTGGTCATAGTTATTTTCTATTCTTTTTTTGCATTTATCTTTCTTGCTTGTTTTGTGATGTTGTGGTGCTCATGTGATGTCCCTTGCATGTGCAAAAATATTACCATGTAGTTACATATTATGTTCTACAAGACACATCACATTTTCTTTCTTGTTTTTCTCTCCTTAGGATGTCATGTTCCCTTGTGTTCGATGCGCACCATCCTAAGGGGGGGCTATCATGTCGCTTTGGTTTTTAGAAATGCATTCAGTGGCCAACTAGTCTTTTCTTGAAAATATTTCCAAAATATTTTTCAAAAGTTGCATTCCTCAACAAGGACTCCTAGCGGAATATTTTTCCTTCATCATGCATTCATAAAGAAAGAATTGGAAAAGCTTCCCTCTGAGGAGGGAGCACCTTCTCTTACGAGAGAAGTCCTAATCTTCCCCTTGTGAGGGGGCCTTCTTCCTTTCAAATTCCTTGATGAAGTGAAATATTTCAAAAGGATTCCTTGATGATGAATTTATTTATGAAAAATACTCTTACGCTTTCAAACAGAGCATCCCTTAAGTGGACCCCTTTCCTTTTGAAGGGTTCTTGAGGGACCCCTTTGAAAGCTCTTCCTTCAATTTATGATTGTCTATGTGACTTTTTTCTTGCTTTCCTATGTGGATTTTTGTTTTCTAACATGTGTTTATCTATGGATTAAAATGTTGCTTTGTAGGTGCTTTCCAATCTGACTCTATAGAGTCCTCATACACTAGACTTCCTTTAGAAGACAATACCTAGGGGTGCCTTCTTTGCAATTTCAAGGACCTGTGAAGTACTTACATCTTGCAGGATCTATCCACCATTGGTTTGTGGGCCTCAGATGTGCTTTGTTCAAACCTCCTCATGAGAGAGTACCAATGGAGTTATTTTCTTTCCATGCACTTTTGAGTATGCCAGATTGTGGTCTACTTCTTTCATGGTTCAATTATATTTTCTTGAAACTCTTTAAACCTACTTTACCAAACACTCATTGTCACTCATGTTCACTAAAGTAGGGGCTAAATGTAGAGGAGTGAATTTGCACCCCACTTGCAAATTCCCCTTTTTCACCCTTCACCTTAGAAAAATAAAATCTAACTGTCTAATTCCAAGTCGTCATTCCAAACTCCATCCACTTGGCACTCATTTTTAGTGTCAATGAGGAAATTTCTATTAGGGATGAATGCATAGTGTGCAAACGTTTGTGTTGCACACTATAGTCCTAACATGATTCCTACCTCTAGAATCTGCAGAGCCATTATGTTCTCCATTGGAAACAAAACCAAAAGTCCCTACACCTTCCAATTGACCTTTGAATGGATCTTTCCCTCCCAATTAATCTTAAAATGACTATTCTTCACTTTCAATCCATCTTCTTCACACTCCTTCACATTCGTTACACACTCATTTGATCTTGCTTCACATTCTTGGATTTCTATCTCCTTCTTCTTGCAACCTCAAGCTACTAGTTGCACTATCAACTCTTTCAACAATCACAACATTCTTCACATCTACCACAAAAGCTGCAACTTGGTGTCTTGCGAGACTGCTTTTGGTGTCACTACGGCCATGTCAACTCTGCCATAGTTGTAGACTTGCATTCCTATCTCATTGGCCTTGAGTGCCTTTGGTTGAGGGTGGTATGACTTTCTTACTATTACTTTCTTTTTGGATTTGAGTAGCATAGTGTTTCTCATAGCATTGGATAATTTCCTTTCCAACATTATTTTGTTTATCATATTGCTCTCTTTATCTATCTGGTTGCCCATGGAGGTGGAAACACCAAAATAGGGGTTTGACTGTGGGAAGACCCGAAACATCCCCAACATTTTCCCCTTCTTTATTGTGTGTAGATACTTGTTCATGTGGAGCTTGCTAGTGAACTGGACTCTTCATGAGTTGCATTCTCTTTTCTCTTGTCTTGATCATTGTTAGAGCATTTCTTTCATTATTCTAGTTATTTTGGCATTTAGTTTCTTAGTCGTCATTCAAAACATCTTCAACTAAGATGTTAGTAGGTTGCTTGCACTTTTCATTGTCTTTTTACACTTTTTTCCCATACAGATTCCAACACACTATGTTATCGTCCATGTTTTGCACTATTGTCCTCTAGCATAGAGCTATCTGAGGTATAGTCTAAATTCTAGAAAATTGCTCACTTAGTCCAAACCTAGCTCTCAGGTTAGTAGAGTGGTAGAAGCATTGAGAGTTCTCTTCAGTCTCTATCCTTTACATTAAATTTTTGTCCAACTTTAGGTAGATTAGGGAAACCTTCTACTCTGAGCTCTTCATGACATAGATCCTTGGTGTAGTTGGTCTCGCTCCTCTACAAACCCAAATGTAACTTATGTTTTTATGGTCTTTTAATGTTTACAAATCTATATTTCAACCTTGTCTTGTGAAATTTTAATTTCAAGAAATTAAGGATACATACCTATAAATATAAGGTTATTTCAGTATGCCATTGAGCAATTTAATGAGAAAGTTTATGAGATTTCAGGAAAACTTTCAAGAGAATTTTGTAGACCTTCAAGGAATTCAAGAGAAAAATTAATGAAGTATTATTGTAGCAGTCAAGATCCAATTGTCATGTCAAAGTCTTCTTGCATCATGCATTTTTTTTGGAGCTAATATGGTGATGTAGGTTTCATGATCCATTCAAGCATTCAAAGCATTATTTCATGTCAAGATTCAAGGTTCAAGATCCACATCCATTGAAGTCATTCCATGCAAGTTGTAGCTCTACATGTTCCAAGGTTTATTCAAGGGTTTTTTAAGTGGTAACATAGTGTAGACATCCAAATTTTATGAATCCTATATGGTCAAATTCATCCCTTTTAGTTGTCTATTTCATATTCCCCATCAATATTAATTAAACGATTTATTTAATTAACATTTCCTCTTTTCCTAAGGTTTCTAAAGTATTTAATTTAATAATTAAATACATTACCTTTCATCCCTTCCTCTCTAGATTAAATAAATATATCAATTTATTTAATTTAGTCATTTAGCCTTTTGAATTTTAATCAATTTTAAATTCCCTCTTTTCTCTCTCCTTGTCACATCCTCCATGATCCTCTTCTAATCTGGATTAGTTTAATTAATCCATGATTAAGATGTGCACACCTTTAATCAAGATTAATGTTACGTCCTCCATATTTTTTGACTTGCTTCTAATCCTTCATTGTTCTTCTTAATCACCTATTTGCACAACCTTAATCTAATCCTCATGCCATTTTTGGTATCTCTCCAAGTCAACCTTCATATGCACTTTCTTTATTTATCCAAGACCTCTTTCCCATGTGAATTAAAAATTCACATTTATTCCTCCAATTTGTTCCTCTTCCCCATGTAGGTTGTTGGGAAATTATAAAATCTCTCATAAGTTATATCACCCACATGGGGACAAGGACCTCCTTTATGAGGACCTTATTTTATCCCCAAGGTACTTCGAATAATGTGAATTTTTAATTCACATTTATTACTCCAAAATTTCTCTCTTCCCCATGATGATTAGTGAGGAATTCTAAAATTCCTCACATGTCAACATCCTTCCCACATGGGGACAAGAACTTACTTTTTGAGGAAATCTTCTCCCAATCCCAAGGTACTTGCAAGTACCTCCACCTCGCATGTCCTCTTTCCACCTCACATGTCCTCTTGCCACATCATTTCCACATGGCAAGATGTGAGGGCTTCTGAGTCCTCAACTCACCATAGACTCTCATCTTGTCCATGTTGGCTAAATGCTAGCCATCCAATTCTCTAGAGACTCTTCCCCTAAAATAGATTATTTTAGTCTCATTTTCATATTCACAACATTCACAATTACATGCATTCACAACTCTCAAGGACTCTAGCAAGCTCAAGCATTCAAACAATTACATTCTCATCCTCCATTGTTGCACTTCAAGATTTCATTGCATACATTTCTATACATTTATCCCAATAACTACATCCATTGTTGCATCCTCCATTGAATTCAGATCATTTTTCATAGCATATTGGGTCATTTTCCATCAAGGAGCACACAACTAATCTACATCAAAGGGTCAACCAAAGGATCAACTCGGGCAAGGTATAATCTCTCCTTTATCTTTATTTTGTTCAATTTCAACTAGGCTTATCTTGAGCTGGTGTTTTGTGTATTTCTCTTTTTGCATTTTCTGTTGTTTTGCATCATTTAGGGTAGGTAAAACACACTGCACACATTTCTCGAATGTCCGGTGGGACCCACAATTGGGTCTATTATTTTCATGTGCTTTGTTGTTTGAAGTTTTGTAGGTTCAGGTTACAGAGAGGTGATTCTACAACTAAAAGGGATGATTCTATCCTCAGAATAGGGAGCTTGCCTTCAATAGAAGCAATTCTGCACTTGCAGAATTTCCCATCTATCAAATAGGGGAAAATCTACTCCCTGTTTCTTAAATAGGAAACTTTGCTTCTGACTTGGGTGAGCCTACCTTTGAAACATGCAATCTTGTTGTTGGCAGGGGTGAGCCTACCTTTGAAACAGGCGATTCTAACACTAATAGGGGTGATTTTGCTTCAAAAAGAGGTGATTTTGAGGTAAAATAGTGACTTGAATCTGCATTTTCAAAGTTTTTTTCTTATCATTTTCAAGTACTAACCCCCCAAACCTATTTTTTAGTAAGTGTGTTTTATTTTTTGCTAATGTTTGTGCAGTTGTTTTCATTTGTCCAATGTTGGAGGTGCAAATTTCTAACATATTTGCTACAGGATGAGTGGACCAAGACCTTTAGTTAGTTTTGTTTGTTTGCTATTTTTCATATTAGTTAGGCACATAGAACTAATTAGGAGGAGTCAAATACACTTTCTTGTTGTGTTTTTTAAGTGGATTATTGATGTATGCAATCCCCTTACACCATTTGGTGATCCTGGGTGAAGAGAAATTGTAGTCCACTTTAGTCCTTTGTGTTACCCAAGAGATACAAGATCGTTCAAGCTCTCCCCTTGCACTTTGTGCGCGCCTAGGGACCAACCAAAAATGTCTAGTGTCTTCTTTTAGTGGGACCTGCTTGGGGATTTCATTAGCCCAAGGGATGATCCCAACCACGTGTATCGGTCGGGTATATAAAGGGGGGGATCCAAAGTTGTACCCCAATCCAATCACATCATTTCTAGTGAAGCATCAACGCTAGGGTGATACCTAAATAAGATGTGAAGATTTGGTTCAAGTTTCTAGTACCTTGTTGGGGCTTCTGACTCATGCCTATGATAGGCTGGTGTTCATGGTTGTGCCTCACATATTGTGTGTATATCGAGGACTCCCTAGATCACCTTGTTTAGCCTAGATAGAGAACTATGTTGGTGATACCCTTCTCACTAATCTTAGGATTATGTTGCTTGAACTATCTTCTTTGTGTGAAACCAATGCATTTCTATTTACTTGTGTTAGCCTTCCCTTTTGTTTGTTGTTTACTATGTTTTTGTCCCTTGCCATAGTTTTTTTTCACCAAGTATAGTCTAAGTCTACTGTTTAGGTGAGTATGTCTTGGTCAGGGGTAAACATGCTATCTAGAGTGACCTTGCTATCCACAGGGGTGACCTTGCCTTCTATCTGAGTTATTTCTCAATTAGTTCTTGTCAAAATCACCCATTCTTCACAGAATAGGTGAGTTTGTACCTTAGTTAGGCGAGTCTACCACTAAGTTAGGTGAGCCTAACACCTAAAGGGGAAATTCTGCTCGTTGTCTGAGTCATTCTGTTAGTCAAACAACCTAGCACATTCACCTATTTCATCAAAAGGGGTGACTTTGCCACTATTTTGGGTGAACCTTCTTCATCTTTGGGTGATTGTGCTTCTTGTTTTAGTCCTCAGTCAATCCCCAGGGTCATCATATTTTCCCAATCCCTAAAAACAAGTGATTTTGCAACATAATTGGGAAAGTTTTCACCTTGAACATCCAATCCTATCTTTCGTTTAGTCATTCTATTTATCCATTGAGTCAATCAGTTTACCTGTTTCCTTGTTTGGTTCATTTGTTTCCTCATTTGACGAATTTTTTTCCCCATTAGGAGAGTTTTTTCTTCATTTAGAGAGTTTGTTTCCTATTTGACAAGTTCATTTTCCTATCAAGAGAATCTGTTTCCCTATTACAAAGATCCATTTGTCCATTCAGAGGTCTGTTTCCCCTATTAGAGTTGTCTGTTACCCTGGTTATTGACAGTTTTCAGCCATTTTTAGATTTAGACAAGTTCAAAAGCTGTTTAGGTGAGCCTATCACCTAATTGGGAAAATCTGAACACTTAATAGGTGACACTACATCTTGAATAGGCAACCCTATCACCTGAATAGGAGACCCTGCATCTTGAATAGGTGACCCTATATCCTTAACATGCAACCCTACACCATGAATAGGCCACTGTGCATCTTGAATAGGCTACCCTACACCCTATTTGGGTGATTATGGACCCTAGACAGGTGAACCTACACTCTGTTTGGGTGATTTTTCACCCTAGACAGGAAAACTTGCACTCTGTTTGGGCGATTTTGCACCTTGTTTGGGTGATCCTGCACTCTGCTTAGATGATTTTGTCAAAATCCAAAGAGTTAATCTATTGGGCCCCCAAAAACTTGTTTCTTGAGCTGTTTGCATCTTCCATTCATTCACAATCTTAATTTCAATCCATTCCCATTTCCCAAAAGTCATCTATTTATCATCTAAATCATATAGGTACATCTTAGCAACATCTCTAGGTTGCATATCTACTATTGTTTCCTTAATCTGAATCCCCTAAATTTTTTTAGCCTAGATAGAGAACTATGTTGGCGATACCCTTCTCACTAATCTTAGGATTATGTTGCTTGAACTATCTTCTTTGTGTGAAACCAATGCATTTCTATTTACTTGTGTTAGCCTTCCCTTTTGTTTGTTGTTTACTATGTTTTTGTCCCTTGCCATAGTTTTTTTCACCAAGTATAGTCTAAGTCTACTGTTTAGGTGAGTATGTCTTGGTCAGGGGTAAACATGCTATCTAGAGTGACCTTGCTATCCACAGGGGTGACCTTGCCTTCTATCTGAGTTATTTCTCAATTAGTTCTTGTCAAAATCACCCATTCTTCACAGAATAGGTGAGTTTGTAACTTAGTTAGGCGAGTCTACCACTAAGTTAGGTGAGCCTAACACTTAAAGGGGAAATTCTGCTCGTTGTCTGAGTCATTCTGTTAGTCAAACAACCTAGCACATTCACCTATTTCATCAAAAGGGGTGACTTTGCCACTATTTTGGGTGAACCTTCTTCATCTTTGGGTGATTGTGCTTCTTGTTTTAGTCCTCAGTCAATCCCCAGGGTCATCATATTTTCCCAATCCCTAAAAACAAGTGATTTTGCAACATAATTGGGAAAGTTTGCACCTTGAACATCCAATCCTATCTTTCGTTTAGTCATTCTATTTATCCATTCAGTCAATCAGTTTACCTGTTTCCTTGTTTGGTTCATTTGTTTCCTCATTTGACAAATTTTTTTCCCCATTAGGAGAGTTTGTTTCCTATTTGACAAGTTCATTTTCCTATCAAGAGAATCTGTTTCCCTATTACAAAGATCCATTTGTCCATTCAGAGGGTCTGTTTCCCCTATTAGAGTTGTCTGTTACCCTGGTTATTGACATTTTTCAGCCGTTTTTAGATTTAGACAAGTTCAAAAGTTGTTTAGGTGAGCCTATCACCTAATTGGGAAAATCTGAACACTTAATAGGTGACACTACATCTTGAATAGGCAACCCTATCACCTGAATAGGAGACCCTGCATCTTGAATAGGTGACCCTATATCCTTAACATGTGACCCTACACCATGAATAGGCCATTGTGCATCTTGAATAGGCTACCCTACACCCTATTTGGGTGATTATGGACCCTAGACAGGTGAACCTGCACTCTGTTTGGGTGATTTTTCAGCCTAGATAGGAAAACTTGCACTCTGTTTGGGCGATTTTGCACCTTTTTTGGGTGATCCTGCACTCTGCTTAGACGATTTTGTCAAAATCCAAAGAGTTAATCTATTGGGCCCCCAAAAACTTGTTTCTTGAGCTGTTTGCATCTTCCATTCATTCGCAATCTTAATTTCAATCCATTCCCATTTCCCAAAAGTCATCTATTTATCATCTAAATCATATAGGTACATCTTAGCAACATCTCTAGGTTGCATATCTGCTATTCTTTCCTTAATCTGAATCCCCTAAACTTTGTTTTAGGAGTTATTATCCAAATTGGCTTAGGTGTCTCAATCTAATTGTCATAATCCACATCTGCTCAGGATTGTCATTCGTCTTGAGTTAGTTATCATCTACAACCCAACCAATCCACTTTCATCTCAAAGTGGATTCAGTGTTGTAAGAATTTATCTATTCTTTAATCCAATCAAGTAGCACCTTAAGTCAACCAGGGTGATTTATAAACTTGGTTTAGAATCCCTTTCATCATCTTATCTAGTCTGTCATCCAATCTTATCAATCGTCTCATCAATCAATCTAATCCAATCTAATCCAATCATGTCCCTATCCAGTCATTCCTTCAATCATCACTTAGGTCATCTTTGCATCACATCCTAGAGTTTAGCCTCATCTTAGTTCACCTAGTAGTTTTTCACTTTCATGCCTATTCAAACTCAATCACAAGTGAAGAAGTAAATGGAAGAACAACAAACCTAGGGTTCATAGCCAAATATCCCTCAAGATCCCAACAACAGTGAAAAATTCCCTCATGATCCCAACAATGGTGCCTTATCACAGTCCAATACTGATCTTTGGAACACTTCACCACCTAGTGATGAGAACATGGTTATTTAGCCTGAAGTCATGATCGATGAATACCTTAGTAACCCCACCAATGTTTAGATGATGGATCACCTCCTCAATGAGCATGGGGATAAGATTCTCACCACTCTAATCATGAAAGGAATCAAACCACCACCTAATTTTGATATGTCGCAATATACCGGTACCCAATCTCTTCCAGCACCTCAAGACCTGCAAACTTTCCAAAACATTCCAGGAAATTCATATATTCCTAAGGGTCCACCTATAGACAATTGGTATCAACTTGGGTTCAAAAATGCTATGATACATCAAGTCACAAGTTACCCTTGCCTTCCAGCCTCCACCTCCAAAGCACAACCTAATCCAAATGACCCTCTTGCTTATGGTATGCCACAGAATATTCCATCTGCTCCACCACTCCCACCTCATCAGCAAGGTCAACCACCCATCAACACTAGAGGCAATCTTGTTCTCACATTGATGCCACCTCCAAGACCTACACTCATGGGAAATTTACTATCACCACCTCAAGGTAACATCCTTGCGTTCCAGCAGCCTTGCGTTAATCCTTAACCAACTACTGTGTTGCAAGCACCACCACAGCACACTGCTATCCCCTCACAAGCACCACCATAACATACTACTACCACCACTATCTCATCTCAACTACCTCATCAACAACCTCCACAACAAAATGTTTGAATTCCACAATAGAATGTTTGATAGCAAAATGTTATATTCCCATAGCAACATATTGTTGTTCCTACACAACCTCCTCATCAAGTAATGCAAGCTACATCGCAACCTCAACTACTGCCTTGAGGTACCTCCACAAAAATTCCTCAGTAGCAACACATCCCATCTCACCTACCTTATCAACAGCCACCCTAGCACACACACATTCCCACGAAAGCACAATGTATTCCCCTTACACAATATCTCTATCATTTGTCAAGTACATATACTACCTACACTACCCCATCAAATCCAAATCCTAATCCAGTCCCTCAAAATCCACTGCGATCTCAACTGCCACTTTACACCAACCCTTTGCAATCCCACTCAAATCCTTACTATCAAACCTCCAATCCACAACCACCTCCATATAGCACACAACAGCCAAACATTGCGTACAACTACCAATCCAACCCATACTACAATCAGTAGTAACCGCCCTATCAACAAGGTGCTCCATCCACCTCCTACTATTAGCAACCATTGTCACATCAAGAAGGCACTTCTACATCGTCATACTATCAAGCTCCCCCACAATATCAATAGGGTTTTCCATCCACTTTGTATTATCAACATCAACCACCTTATCAACACGCAACTTCCACTTCTTACTATCAAAATCTGTCATCCTCTTACCCACCTTATGTCAATCTGCAATCACAATCCACATACACTAATTAATACCAACAAACACCTCTATTTACAACACCACTAGCTTATGATCAAAATGATTTCACCCCATCTTCATCATATCAACAATATCCTTCCTATAACCAACTAAATCCATCCAATTTGACTCTCTTAATGCCAGCCAATAAAGATTTGGAAGAACTCAAAGCTGCGTTAAAGGACTTGCAAGCAGGGACCAACAAACAATCATTTAAGTTTGAGGACATTTGTCCCTATCTATTTGATCCTTTAATCTCATTGATGCCTTTCCCAAAACATTTCAAAATGCTGAAATTCGATAAGTATAAAGGAGCAAAAGACCCCAAGGCTCATATTTAGGAGTTTTATGCCCATTTTCAAGAAGTCATTCATAATGACAATTACCTCATGAGGTTGTTTCCCAGGAGTTTACAAGGGATAGCTCTTGATTGGTTTATGGGTCTCGAGAAAGGATCTGTCAAGTCCTTTGTACAACTTTTAGAACTGTTCGTCTCCCAATTCTCCTTTAATTTGGAGAAATATATTGATACATTGGATCTTCTAAAAGAAAAGCAGCGTGAGGGAGAAACTTTTGCAAGCTATCTTTAAAGATGGTGGGCTTGAGCTAGTCAGACAAAATCCCCGCTTAGGGAAAAAGACATCATCACCCTATTTATTGAAAACTCTCATTTGGATATGGCCCACAATTTTAGACTTCACTGTGTCATGACCTTCATGGAAATAGTGGAGAAAGGTCCCATTCTTGAGATCCCTTATTGCCAAAGGGTTAGTAAAAAAAATTAACTCTGATAAAAAGAAGTCATTTGGGGATAAGTCTTGTTATTGGAACAAGAACAAAAATGTTGTCAGTGATGGTGTCACTAACACCAAACATGCCCAAGTAGCTAATGCTTCCCAGAGCCATAGTATCCCCCTCTCAGCAGTCAAATTGTTACTCCATATCAGTGCCTCAAGGGGAACCTCATCCTTCCCAACAATCCAATCAAAATAATCAAGGGGGTAACAAATGTAATTTACTCAACTAGGATAACTTCTAAGTGTCGTGTTTAATAGGCTCCTTCAAGCTACTTACCTAATCACATACCTTGTGACCAAACCCCTTGACGAATCCAAGCCCAAACCAGCCTGGTACAAAGAAAATGAGTATTGTGAGTTCCATAAAATCAAAGGGCATATGCTAAAAAAGTGTCAAGGCTTGAAAACATACATCCAAGATCTCATAGATCGAGGTGATATACATGTAGATGCCAATGGGGAACCTTTGTCCAATGCTCAATTGCAAATATACAAGAATGCATTCCTGAACCATAACTAGGGTCCTAGCACATCAAACTCAAATCTTGGGCCTGGTAACAACAATAATCAAGATAACACCACAAACAACATCAGTTATAAAAATGTTTCATTTAATTATCAAGGCATAGGACCACGCACATTGAACAAGTGGAACCACATGTGTCTATGATACATGTAAAAGGTAAAGATCCATAGCATGTGGTTACTACCCAATGCACTTGCATCATAGTTCCTGGAGCCTCTACATCAACCCAACCACCTCTTGTGAGTTCTCAATATAATATTATTGACCATTTAACGAAAAATCCAATGCAGATATCCATTTTGAATTTGCTCAAGTCTTCTCTCATACACCAAGAAATACTTACTAAAGCCTTACAAGATACCCATGTCCCCAATGACATAGATCCTACTCAATTTGAAGAATTGGTAGGACATCTCTCTATAACCTATTAACTAGATTTTAGCCAAAATGACATGCCCTGCATTGACTCAAATCACAACCGTCATCTCCACCTCGAGGTCCTTGTAAACCAACACAAAGTAAAACAGGTCTTGGTAGATAATGGCTTTGCCCTAAATCTTTACACATTAAAATTCATAAAATAGGTGGGATACACCCATGCTAATTTAAATAATCAAGTCATTACTATCAAGGAATATGATAATGCAGAGCGTGATTCCAAAGGGACAATATGTCTTCCAATTTAGGTTGGGCCCATTGTACAGTACACTACATGTCATGTCCTTGATCTGGACCTCCCCTACAACCTTCTTCTTGGCTGACCATAGATCCATCCCATGCAAGCCATTCCATCCACATACCACCAGTGTCTGAAATTCTCATTTAATTGGATGGAAGTTACCATACATGTAGATACACAACCATTTGAATACTATCATGCACCAAAATATTTCATTCCCCATTCCCATTATTGTCCAAGAGTGGGAATGGGACCACCTCAAACATCATCATCCCATACATCTACTTATGCACTAGATACCACTTCATCCACTCTATCATCCACATCCGATTCCACCCTTACCAAAGTCTAGATCATTGACAGGGGTTGTGGAAAATACAAAATGTGTATCACTTTAAACGTGGTAACCATGCCACCCTCACCACACACATACAACCAACCCTATCAGTCTACACCAAAGGAAGAAGAGAAGACGATCACCTTGAGCTCTAAGAACATGGGAACCAACAATTTTCGTTCCCTTGGGTTAAGGCAAGACATACCCAGAGATGACATCAGCCAATGGGTATACCATGAGGAATTTGAACCCTCTCCCCCTTTGAAAGAATATTTCCAATAGACCTATCCTTGGCCCTCTAAGTTTGCAAAAAAATAGAATTACCAGGGGCGAGGTCTTGGTGTAGAAACACAAGGAATGAAGCAACCTATTGAGGCTTCAATACGACCATGGTATTCGGGTTTGGGCCATGACCCCAAAAAAAAGGGTCCAATACCATCAACTAGTGCCTCCAACAATGTTAGTGTAGAAAACAGTCTCCTCGAGGACATGCCAAAAGAGAAATCCATCATACACACATACGGTGATGCATATCGCATAGACCTTTCCTCCATGTTTGACTGCTTATCTGTTTTCACTATCAGCCTTTCCCTTCGCCACCCTGAACTCATAGACTAGGACCTACATGGTAGTGTTCTTGTTGATACCTTTTAGTGGATTCATATGTAAACCTTATGGGATTGGGGGAAGATGAATGCCCTAGTTGTAAAAATAAGAAAAAGAAAAATAAAAAAGGGTCACATATTGAAAACCTCCATGAGGCACTTCTTGACTTGGTAAAGGTAAAAATAAAGGTTGTATCTAACAATGAAAACCTTGAAGAGGCACTGGGAGATGGGGACATTCATCTTCCTCTTATGGGAACACACCTATCTTAATGATCATCCATCTTGATCAAGGAAATGCAAGAAGTAAATTTGGGAACTGAAGAGGATCCTAAAATCACATATGTAGCCAAATCACTACCATAGGAAGAATACTCTACCATTGTTCATCTTCTCAATGAAGGTATCATCAAATTTGCATGGGCTTACTTAGATATGCCAGGTTTATATCCCACTCTAGTTGTACATCATTTGGATGTACATCTAGATGCAAAACCTATCAAGCATAAACTTAGGAAAATGCACCCTCAAGTAGCTCTACTAGTCAAGAAAGAGCTAGAAAATATATTAGAAGTTGGATTCATAAGACCCATTGACTACTCATATTGGATTTCTAATATAGTGCCAGTTGCTAAACCAAATGGGACTATTAGGATCTGCATCAATTTTTGTGACCTTAACAAATCCTATATTAAGGACGATTTACCCTTGTCAAACATCAACATGTTGGTTGATCTAACTACATGACATGAGATGCTCTCCCTCATGGATGGCTTCTCAGGATATAACCAGATCAGAATTGCACCTAAGGATCAACATAAAACAACCTTCACCACACCTAGGGGCACATTTTGTTATAATGTCATGCCTTTTGGCATCAAGAATACTAGAGCAACCTACCAATGTGCCATGACAGTTATCTTCCATGACCTTATTCACATAATAATGGAAGATTATGTTGATGATCTGCTAGGAAAATCAAGAACAAGAGAAGAGCACCCAATCTTGAAGAATATTTTTGAGCGCCTAAAGCATGATAAGCTATGTCTAAATCTGAAGAAGTGAGTCTTTGGGGTCACATTAGGAAAACTATTGGGTTTCATTGTCTCCAGAAGAGGCATAGAGGTCGATCTAGCTAAATTCAAGGAAATCATGGAAATTTCTCCATCGCGCAATCTAAAATAGTTAAGGAGCGTTCAGGGAAAACTACAGTACATTAGATGATTTATAGCTCAATTAGCTGACAAGTGCCATTCATTCACTCATCTCCTAAGAAAGGATACATCCTTCAAGTGGAATTCAGAATGTCAACGTCGGTTTGACACAATCAAAGAGTACTTGGATCATCCACCCATCCTCATGGCCCTCATTCTAGGTAAGCCACTTCTATCGTATATTTCAGCTACTTTAGTTGCACTGGGGGCATTATTGGCACAACATTATGAGTCATCAAAGGAATGTGCTATCTACTATATCAATTAGACCCTAGTAGGCTATAAGCTCAATTTTTCTCCAATGGAAAAGGCTTGCTTAGTTGTAGTCTTCAGTTCATAGAAACTTCGTCATTACATGCTTAGCCATCCCATGAAGCTAATATCAAAGGTCGATACACTCAAGTATTTATTATCCAGAACAACTTTGATTGGTTGCATGGCTAAGTGGGTTATGTTTTTGAGTGAGTTTGATATTGATCATGTGGATCAAAATGCTATTAAAGGACAAGTGATAGTGGATCAGTTAGCAGATGCTCCCCTGATAGATGCCTATTCATTGGTAACAACATTTCCTAATGAAGAGATCTTTACAGTATTAGAAGTAACCAAATGGACACTATACTTTGATGGGTCATACACACACAATGGAGTGGGGGTAGGCATCTTGTTCATCACCCCCCAAGGTGATTATATTTCAAAGTTATTCAGGTTGGATTTTCTGTGCACAAATGACATAGCTGAATATAAAGCTCTTCTCACTGGCCTTAGAATCACAATCCAATGGAATATCACTCACTTGAGGTTCTTTGGTGATTACTAGTTAATCATCAAACATTTCAATGGTGAGTTTCTAACAAAATATGATAATCTATTTCCTTATAAGTGCATGGTGGATGACTTCAAAAAGTATTTTACCTCTATCTAGTTTGACCAGATCCCTAGAGTGCAAATTAAAGCAACTGATGCCATGGCTACAATTGGTTCTCTAATCAATATGTCGAGAGATCAAACAGAATGTGAGTAACTGGTTGAACAACTCTTAATCCCAGCTTATGATATCCCTGAGACTGAAATGGTGTGCGACATCATAGGTCTCGAATCACCATGGTACCATGACATTTACACTTACCTTCATGATAACATCCTACCTCTTGACCTTACACGTAACCAACAAAAATCCTTCATCCAATACACTTCTCACTACACCATCATAGGTGATACTCTTTATTTTCTTGGGTATGATGGAACCCTTCTTAGATGTCTAAATGAGACCGAGGCCCATACTACATTAACAAAAGTACATAGTGGTGATTGTGGGGTCCATTCAAACTGTATGGCCTTAGCTAAGAGGATACTCAGAGTAAGTTACTATTGGCCTTCAATAGAACATGACTCTTGTGGATTTGTGAAGAAATTTCTTCCTTTTCAACAACACACAGATATGATCCATGCTCCTACTCGGGATTTGTAGCCCATCATAGCACCATGGCCTTTCTCTTAATGGGGTTTTGACCTAGTCAACAAGATATAGCCTCCCTCTTCTGATGACCACACCTTCATCATCACTGCCACTGAGTACTTCACCAAATGGGTGGAAGCAATGCCACTCTCCAAAATCATGGGTATTCATATATCAAACTTCATCCTCTTCCATATTCTTTGTAGATATGGAATCCCCTCCACCATCATTTCCGACAATGGAAAGCCCTTCAAAAACCATACTATAAAACACATATGTGACACCTTTCACATTTAGCATCATTGGTCCACACCCTATTACCCCCAAGGTAATGGTCAAGTGGAGGCTACCAACAAAACCTTGATCACAATCCTTAAAAAGGTAGTTAATAACACTGGTCATGATTGGAATCTCCATATCCATCCCACCCTTTTGGCTTACCACACTTCCATCTACACTCCCAATGGCACCACTCCATATTCCCTCATTTATGTTGTTGATGCCATCTTGTCCATTGAGGTTGAGATTCCTTCATTGAGAATATCTTTGAAGAACCTTATCAGTGATGAAGATGCTTGGGTTGCAAGACTCAATCAATTGGAAATCCTTGATGAAAGATGGATCAAAGCATACAATCATCTCCAGGAATATCAAAATTTTCTTCAGAGAAGTTACAACAAGAAGGTCAGTCCTCACGAATTCAACATTGGTGATCTATTCCTTAAGGAGAATCATCGTACTCAATAGGACTGAGATAAGAAAAGGAAATTTGAAGCAAATTGACTGGGTCCTTATGTCATCACAACTAAATATGGATCAAAGGCATATAGAATTGATACACTTGAAGGAGATCCCCTCGAGGAGCCCATTAATATCATGCACCTGAAAAGGTTTTACACTTAATTCAACTGGGGTATCCCATCCTACAAAAATCCAAAAAAATATAAAAAAATTAGAAAAAAAAAAATCTAAAAAAGGTAAAGATAAATAATTCATCCTATGGTGAAAACCACCCTAGTGGGGCCTTGGATAGGTACATTTGGTGAAAATTTGGAAACAAGCACCATTTGTAAAGGTATTAATCATTATCTACCTTGCATCCTAGTTGCTTTGTGCTTCCATCCATCTTGATCCCATCTGCATATCTGATCCCAACATCCTATCATATCTTGTCATTCCATTATTATCCCATCATCGGTCACTTGGTATATTTTGGTTGAGGATTAGATTATCTTCATTCGTTATCAGTTATCCTAAGTTTTTAATCCTACTTTGATTTTTTCTATTTGTGTCATTTGTTGATCTTGTGTCATCATTTAGGATCCTTCATCATGCTATTCTTCATTTAGATCCCATCCCATCATGTCGGTCCCTTGGTCTCGTCTTTTGTCAACGGTCTTTTCTGAACTACGTTGCCCCTACGCTTTGACATAGGCAAGGTTGTTCATTTGATCCACCCCTGGGGCTTTGCTTTTGGTCTATCTAGTCATCATTTTCATCATCTATCTCCATCATCCTCTTTCCGCTTTTATCCATGGTCTTTTCTTGAACTATGAGGGCTTTGCACTTTCACATAGGCAAGGCTAATATTTTATCAGCCCTTGATCCCCTAGGTATTTAGGGTGTGTCTATTTCTGTGTCCTGTCCCTTATGTCTCATGTCATGTTGTCAAGTTATGCCCTTATCTAGATGGTTCTTAGCAAATGAGATCCCCTAGTATCATCAGATTCAATGGCTTTTGAGTATCCTGCATCATATCAATCTTTTACTTTAGTATCCATCTTTGGTCTCAATAGGATGCATCCTTCCTAACATACCTCATCAATCCCATCCACCCCCTTGATCCTATGGCAAATGAAATTTGAAATTGATTGTGATGTTTTGATGCTTTTGGATTTTGTTTATCATTTGAGCTCCCTATCATAACCTGTTAAGGTCACCTTGATCTCTCATATCATGGTGTGTTTTGACTAGTTAACATAGGGGTATATCTTGATATTTTGCTTGTTGTTGTCTTCTTGGTTTCCCTGCATAGTTGCCCTGCATAATACCTACCAAGATCCCTACAATCTTCTATTATGTTGGGGAATACTTTTGTGCTTGTGGGTATCCCAATTCCTGGCCTGACCAAGGTCTTTGTGACTTTGGGGTGTTGGGATAGCCTTCTTGTCTATTGTGTTCTTTCCATGCATTAGACACTAATCCACCTTGGTTACACATACCCTGGCACTTGGTGTCTTATGCTATAGAAAAAATGAATGCTTTCAAAATGTCAAATCACATTAGGATTACAATTCATTTTTATTTTTGTTGCATTACATTTATCCCCAACCTATGACTTGTGATTTTGGTTGTACAAACATTCCATCTCCCTTTCTTCTCAGGATACCTATAGTTCTTGACAGGTGTCATTCCACACCCTTCCTACTTTCATTTTATAATCTAAAGCAAGAATGATCCAAAAATAAATTCACCCTATTGCCCACTTCCATCCTTATGCAAGCCCTTACTTACACTCATGTTCATATTGCATTTCATTTATTCATTAGTGTTTGTAAGGAATTTAATTGCATCTCATTTCATGTTCTAGGTTCATTGCATTTCATCTCATGTGCATTGCTATATCATATTCATTTTAAGTTGTTTAGATTCATCTTAATTAGTTATTCTAAGCACATTAGATTTATCATCAATTCATTTCATTTACATTACATACATCGCTACCTGCATCACAGATTGTTAGATCCATAGCATATAATGTCATAAATCATCCATCACATAAACACAACATAGTGTCAATAAGGGTTGTTGCATATCATATAAATATAAAAAAAAACTGTCCATCACATGCTCCATAATAAGGTCCATCATATACATCCATAATCATCAAATAAAATACAAGTACGAGGCTCTGAATCAAATGTAATGTTTGCTGCTCTGTACTGCCCACCTATCTTACACCTGTCAAAAACTGTATCCTGTCATTTTTCCTTTGTCCTCTCTACTACAAGCTGCCCACATCTAACCTTTGTTGTGAGTTTTGCACTAGCCCTCTCCATGGAGGGGTCTCTTAATAGTTGATGAACCCATGAGTGTGTGTCCCTTCTGAATCGGATGGTGCTAGCATCTATGGTACCGCTTGGACGTAGGGAGGTACACGTCATGCCTGATCTGATACTATTGTATAGTAGGCCACTATATAGTAGCTAGCCTCCCTCATGTACTCATCTCACTCTATCGCCTGATACCTAGCTGAGTCTTACTCTGCCCTATACTCATACCAAAATCTGCATATGGATCTTCTCTCCTGTCCCCATGCATCCTATGCCAATCGTAACTGACCCACCTCCACCTATACTTGGGACACTTACTCTATCACTCTATCCCTCTCCTCCTGGTTGGCCTATATCTATGCATGCATGGCATCCCTCTCCCTCTGTAATGTTTTCACCTCTACCCCTGTCCCGCTCCCCTCACCCTACACAGCTTGTGCCTATGTACAAGTTGTATCCCTCTCTCTCTCCACTACCTATATCTATGTTAGCATTGCATCCCTCTCTCCTTGCAGAGTCTATACTCATACTTCTGATTTATCCCTCTCATCATGTAGTGTTTGCATTTTTCCTACTACTTTATCCCTCTCACCCTGCAGAGTCTACACCTATACCTATCTTGTATCTGTCTCCATCTACATGGTCTATACCTAGGTCCTCATAGCCTCCTCTCTCTCCTACATCAACCCCATCTCTCCAAATATCTGATCTACTACCTTGAATATATCATGGACCTCATCCTGCTCTTGTCTCAAATCAGTCCTCTCCCTTGGTAGTCCCTCCACCTATCTCCTCAAATCCTCCATGTCTCTCTTTTCCTCCACCAAGACCTCTGAAGATATCTAGTCTACTGATCCAAGCCAGACTCGCATTGTCGCCTAGCCTATAGTATGGTCACCTTAGCTTGTAGCCTATCTCACTCCCACCTCATCATGACCAACTCCTCATGCTCTCTCTGACCCTCTTCCTCCAATCGAGTCACCACTGCTCGCAAATCACCCACCTCAGCTCATAGTCCATCTCTATGTCTCTCTCTCATACACCCATTGTGTTATCTTGTAGGCTAAGCTCATGTAACTCCTCTCTACCTCTACTTGTACACTATCCACCTCTACATACACCCTACTCACCTCAACCACTAGCCTACTACTCTCAGCCTCTGAATCCCTCAGTGTCTTCTTTGCAATCTACAACCTCACCTAGACCCCTCTCATTAATACGACTGGTTCCTCTAGTGGTGGTGGTACGTATGGAACCATGGCCAATGGATCAACCTCAAGAGCATCCACCTCCATCACCTCCACCTATGTCTCATGTCTCTCCTCCTCTACCTTGGCCTCCTCCTGGTCTCTCCTCCATGGTCCTCCCCTCCTCCTCACCCTCCTCTACTAACCTCCTACCTCAACCTCCTCCTATTCTCTCCCTTGTCGTCCTCTAGCCTCAACCTCCTCCTATCCTCCCCTTTGTTGTCCTCCTCTCCTCCTCCTCCTCCTCTATCCCACCAGTCTCAGCTCATCCTCCAATCCAAACCCAAGTTCCTCTGTAATCGTCTCCACTAGTGTAATCTATGTTGGCCGATGGCAGACCCACTATTGTCTCACAAAGTCGACAGTAATTTGATCCCCCCATAGTTGCTCTTGTGTGAGACATCTGAATCTCTCCCGTCTGCAAGGAATGTCCTGCTCAATCCTGAACTGTCTCGTCACCCAGTCCGCCCTATGTAAATCCACTATATAGGGCTCCCTCCTGACTATGTAGGAAACTATGCAGAAATATCCTTTATATCTCTCCTCAGCTAACCTCCACCTAGAGAATCACCATGTCATGTAAGGTCTCCACACTATCTGATCCTCCTATAAATCATCCAACATCCTCCTCCATCTATCATAATCACTGAACCCTTGGTAATGAAATATCCAACCTTACTCCATCCCATACTAGTATGCTACTAGCAGTGTCACATCCTACAACCTTCCTATCACCACTCTTGGCCTGGCAACACTAATGTGTTCCCAAGCCCATACCTATAACATCACCTATGCAACATTGAGTTCTCCTTGATAGCACACTACATGCATATCCCTATATAACTAAGCCAAAACACATGGACTCCATGAGAACTCTCCCACCCTCTACTTGACGATGTGCCTAATGACCTCCATGAATTTGACGATGTAGAAGCATCCACAACTATCCAACAACAAGAGCCTGATAATTATACCACAGAGGTATAAAGGTAGTGGCAGTATTCCCAACCCCAAACATCTGTCCACATCCAAAAAGATCCCCTGCAATGGTGAGTCCTCTTGTCCAAAAAGGACCCACAAGGTCTAGTCCAGCTTCTCACCTTCTAATCTCATCTCACTAACCAAATGGTTGGCTATGGGTAATCTCAGAATCCTCCACACATCCTCAAGGGTAATAGTCATCTCCCCTATCAGAAGGTGGAATGTAGAGGTCTTTGACCTCCATCACTCTATAAGTGCAGTAAGAAACACTCGATGTGCTCTAACTATGGGATATCCAAGCATGTGTAGAAGACCCACTCATGCTAATACCTCATGATCCTCCTTGTTCATCGTTGCTATGGTCATCTCCAACACCTTTGAACACCTCTCTCACATCTATAGGATCTTGAACCACTACATCCACATCACATAATATTTCATTCATCTCATTCTCTTCTTTATCTTTCACTCTTTTACACTTCCCAGCCCTGGGCTATCTTCGCAATAATGTCCCCCCCTTTTGCAAAAATTTCCCCAATTTCCCCAATTTGTCCTTTTTTCATTCTCCCTACCATTTTTCTTCCTTGTTGTCCACTCCTTGGGCGAGCCCACCTGTCTTTGGGTGAGCCCTCCTATCCTTGGGAAAGCCCACCTAGGCATGGGCGAGCCTACCAGTCCTTGGGTGAGCCTGCCCAGACGGGAGAACCCACCCAATGGATGGGCGAGCTCATCCATCAGCAAGCCCGCTTGGTGGGTGATCCTGCCTACCCTCATATGCAGGTGAGCCCGCCCATCTAAGGGGCAGATCTGCCTACCTCTTTGGTGGGTGATTCCGCCTAATGGATGAGAGATCCCACTGGCCTACCGTCATAGGTGATCATGCCCTTGGGATGGGTGCAATCACTCATTCTCTGGGCATACTCACCCATTGGATGGGTTGAATCACCCATCCCCTGGGCACCATCACCCCTTTTTCTCCCCCAATAGTTTTTATTGGATTTTCCCAATTCTAGGGCTAGTTTTCCTTTACTTAATACCCTCCCGCCCTTTTCAAGCATTTTTTTTTAAATTTTTTGGGAAAATTTACCTACTAATTGGGAAAATCCACCCCTCTTTCCCATCACCTCTAAACTGGTGATTCTTCCTACCCAATGGGCAAAATTACCATTTTGCCACCTACCCAATTTTCTAATCTACCCTAATCCCAAAACCCATGTTTTTAAATTGCATAAAAATTCAAAAATACATCAAAAATATTTTAAAATCACAAAGAGGTTTTTGGGACTCACCTGGCGTGGAACCATGCACTCATGGAAAATTTGTCGTACATCGTCCCCCCCTTGGATGATGTCGTCATCGAACTGCTCGGCCATCCTCATCTTGTTCCTTTCCTCTTCTCTCTCTCACTCAACTGCTAGGTTTACAAATGAGGAATAGTATTTCCTAAAATTAGTATATATTCCTTTTCCCTCCTTTTTTAACTTTTTTAAGTTAAAGGTATTTTTACCCTTTTATTTAACCTATTTTTAATTCAACTAATCCTCTAACTTTTGTAGGCCATCATTTGCACACCATTTGTCTGTTTGACTCTATTCAAAATCCAATCTTCAAGATTTTTTTGGCTCTATCCAATGGCACCATCTATTTCCCCATATTGAGAAGTCACCTGGGGAGCCTTTTTCTTCCCCAACCACCCTCTCAAAGGGGCATACCCTACGAATTTCTCCATTCCTCCTTCATAGTCATTTTCTTGTGATACTATGGTATCTCCCTTTATTTCCCATCATATGGGTAGCTTACACAACTTCTCCCATGTTGGGGCATCATTTTCTAGTCATTTCCTCTATAGAGTCATCTGCATTTTATTTTTCTTCTAAACACTATTATTCTAACACCATTTCGAAGAGGGGAAAAATTTAGACATCCAAATTTGACCACTCCCATATGGTCAAATTTGTCCCCTTTAGTTGTCTATTTCATATTCCCCATCAATATTAATTAAATGATTTATTTCATTAATATTTCCCCTTTTCCTAAGGTTCCTAAAGTATTTAATTTAATAATTAAATACTTTACCAGGTTTCATCCCTTCCTCTCTAAATTAAATAAATATATCAATTTATTTAATTTAGTCATTTATCCTTTTGAATTTGTATCAATTTTAAATTCCCTCTTTTCTCTCTCCTTGTCACATCCTTCATAATCCTCTTCTAATATGGATTAGTTTAATTAATCCAGGATTAAGATGTGCACAGCTTTGATTAGGATTATGTCACATCCTCCATATTTTTCCACTTGCTTCTAATCCTTCATTTTTCTTCTTAATCACCTATTTGTACAAGCTTAATCTAATCCTCATACCATTTATGGTATCCCTCCAAGTCAACCTTCATAAGTAATTTCTTTATTTAGCCAAGACCTCTTCCCCATGTGAATTAAAAATTCACATTTATTCCTCCAATGCTTTCCTCTTCCTCATGTAGGTTGTTGGGAAATTCTAAAATCTATCATGAGTCATATCACCCACATGGGGACAAGGACCTCCTTTGTGAGGACCTTGTCTTATCCCCAAGGTACTTCCAATCATGTGAATTAAAAATTCACATTTATTAATCCAATATTTCTCTCTTCCCCATGATGATTAGTGAGGAATTCTAAAACTCCTCACATGTCAACATCCTTCCCACATGGGGACAAGAACTTTCTTTTTGAGGAAATCTTCTCCCAAACCCAAGGTAGTTGCAAGTACCTCCACCTCACATGTCCTCTTGCCACATCATTTCCACATGGCAAGATGTGAGGGCTTGTGAGTCCTCAACTCACCATAGCCCATCATCTTGTCCATGTTGTCTAAATCCTAAGAATCAAATTCTCTAGAGACTCTTCCCCAAAAATAGAGGATTTTAGTCTCATTTTCATATTCACAACATTCATAATTACATGCATTCACAACCCTTAAGGACTCTAGCAAGCTCAAGCATTCAAGCACTTGCATTCTCATCATCCATTATTGCAATTCAAGCTTTCATTGCATATATTACCATACATTTATCCCAATACCCACATCCATTATTGCATCCTCCATTGAATTTAGATCATTTTGCATAGCATATTGGGTCATTTTCCATTAAGGAGCACACAACTAATCTACATAAAAGGGCCAACCATAGGATCAACTTGGGAAAGGTATAATATCTCCTTTATCTTTATTTTGTTCAAGTTCAACTAGGCCTATCTTGAGGTGGTGTTTTGTGTATTTCTCCTTTTGCATTTTCTATTGTTTTGCATCATTTAGGGTAGGAAAAAAATGCTGCACACACATAGATCTATTCATTCTTCATTCCCTTTTTTATGTTTCATTTAATTTCAAGGATTGATTACCAAAATGGGGTTTGACCAAAGAAAACCCCCATTCACCAAAAACAAACATTTTTTCCCTTCCATTTTTTGTTTGGAGATCTGGATGGAAGAAATCATGAATCCCCTTTGAAGAAAAAAATTGAAGAAGTTGTCAAAGTTACAAAATCTGTCATAAAAGTTATCATCTCATGGAAACTCAAATCTTGAATTAATTTCCAACCGTCTGACTATGGAAATCGATAATCTGGAAGTGTAGACACAGAAGTAGAGGACCCAAAAACCAATTTTGAAAATCCCTACAAAGGACCCATTCACCATATGTAGTGCGAATGAGTCCTAAGACAACTTCTAGAATCATCATTTTGTAATAGGTGCACAACATTTTCCCTTTATCTGATATGCACGAAATAAAATGTTTTTGTTAGTATTATGTTTAATCTATCAGATCCAATCTTTACATGTCATGAATGACTACATTTGCTATTTTAAATATTTATCCCAAAACCCATGTTCAGTCATTTTTTTCAAAAGTTATCTTAGGACACTTTGTGCCAGAACATGACACTTTGCGACTATTTTTTATATTAGTTTTAAATGTCCTCCACTCATCTATTTTTTGTGAAATAAATTGTGTCTATTCTCTCTATGTTTAACTACTCAAGTATGGTCTTACATTTCAGTTTTGAGATGATTTACTATTTTAGTGCATGTCACCCAAAAGTGTTGTTTAGCCTACACACACACACATAAAGGAAATTGAAAGAATCCTTAAAGAATTCACTCACCTAAGGGTTGAAAGTGAATTTTAACTTGAGGGATCTCGTTTCCTAAATGAAATAGAAGAATAGATCTAGGTTCGTTCACCCCATTTTTCCCTTTCTATTTAAAGTAAATTTGGTGAGATATCCCAAATTTAGTATAAAACCATGTGCTTGAACCCTAACCTCTTTTCTATGTTCCAATTATTCATAAACCACAATCCATACAATAATATTGACCAACATTAATATTTTATTTGTAATTTTTTTATAAATATTTTTTCATTTATTATCTAGACTTGATGCTACCAAGAGATACCAATATTGTTTGTTATGTTGAATCTAGGATGTGGAAAAACCCCTTCCTTTTTGCTTAATCAAATACTTGAGCCAACTTAATAACTTTGAATGAGTTCAAAGAAATTTTCAACAACCATGAAAGATGGATATTTTTTCTTTGTTGAAACAAATGATAATATGTGATGATAAAATCTTAAACCATGTTGTCATCAGATGATTCCTTTAAACTTTAGAATGCTTTTAATGAATTCATATTTTTTATTTTATGTAATGCTCTAGCATGTAATTTTAAATATTTCATGATGAAGAAGTAAAATAATGTATACTTGGAGAGGGTTTGAATTAGGCCCACAGTTAAAAGTTTGATGTTCAATATTTGGGATTTAACTTTTTTATGGTTCTAGACTAAGTTTAGATTTACACTCCCACGATCCAAAAAATGGAACCAAAAAATAAAGTTTGGGTCTAGAACTGTAGAATTTATGAAGTTATGTTCACTCAAGCATCTAACTAATTGTCAAATTTTACATCAAATAAACATCTTTTGTACACTACTCTCTATTTATTAGAAAAATAGGTCAAACTAAATAAGATACATCATAAAATATAAAGTATGAAATTTTTAAATTTTTAGACTTTCCCCCAATTTAAATTATATATAAAATATTATGAATCATATCTAACAAAGTAGATAAATAATAAACATAAAACATATATTAAATAATCATAATATATGTGTGCATGTATGTATATGTGAATATATTATGTATATATAATGGGTACTCCTTGTTTAATTATAATTACTTCATAGTTTCTACATGTCTAACCCAAATATAATATTATTTTGTTTTAAAAAATATATATATACTTACACAATTAACAAGTTTTCAAGTATATTATTTTTCCTTTATAAAGGAGGAACACAATATTAATTGTGCAATGGAAACATTATGCCCCACCTTTGAGGAATGGAGCACAAAGGTAGGGTTCCTATTTCACACTTGTTACATTCAAGGAAACCATAAAGATCTGAATCTGAAGATAGAAAGGGGGAAAGAGATCTTGCAATAAGGTATCCTAGGGTTTGATTAGAGACAATAAGAGGGTTCGACACCAAGCTAGGGCTTGGAAAGACAATAAATGAATGCAGGATACAAAGTACCATGCAAAACCTAACAAAATGACCTAGGAAATGAAACTAAAAATCAAGTTATCAAACTGGAAATGAACATAGCTTCACTTGGAAGAGTGATGAGGTAAAAAAAAGCTCCAAAACCATAAAATATTAATGTTTGATGCCCACTGGGACTCATACGCTAGTTTGGGTGATTTAGTCCTAGACTGGGGTTTCTATGCCAAAATTGGAATTTGATAGTGTGTGATATGAAACAACTAAAATATGGAAAAAACCTTGTATTGGGACTCATATGCTATAAGTGGTGTATCAGTCCCACTCATCTTTTTTGGAGGGTTAAGGTTTGATTCTTCTATCCTATCTCTACTCTTCCTTCCACTCTTTGTTTCTAGATCTGAAACCTTGATTTGCAACCTAATATTCGAAGGATCTTCAACCTTCAAAGCACCTAGATCTTCAATCACACATGTAGAGGGATAGATTTTTCGATTGTTAGGGAATAGGGGTTTTCCTTGGTCAAATCCCTTTTAGATAATTAAACTGAATGATGAGATAATGAAATAAGGACATGAAGCATGAAACATGGAACATGAAACATGAACAATGATACCTTGAAAGATGTCTTGTAAACCTACAATCTAACATGAAGTGGACATGAAGGATGCAAATCTAGATCTTGAAATAAGTGTAGAACAATGCTTAATCTTGGATCTTGAATGCAACATCACAACACTAGCTTAACAGCATGCTTGATGCTTGATAACCTTGACATGATGATGGATCCTAAATTGTTGCAATAATTGATGAAAAATTATACCTTTGAATTCCTTAGAAATTCTCTTGAATGCTCTTGTGAAGTCTTGTAAACTCTTGCAATCATAAACTTGCTATTAGGAATGCTCTCTTGAAATTCTTAGGTGAAAATGAGTGAAATAACCTTGTATTTATAGTTATTTATGTCGAATTTCTTGAAATTACAACACTACAAGCTGACATCAAATCTAGGAGGACAAGATCCCACCAATAATTTGAATTAAATTTGATTTTAGGACACATGGGACTCATCTGCCACAAGTGGCGTATGAGTCCCATTAGGCTTAACTATGGGACACATTTTTCAAAAATTCTTAGGATGATGTAAATTTAGGATCGAGGCCCAAAAATCTAGGTGGGACTCATACGCCCAAGGTGGCGTATGAGTCCAAAATCACCAAATCTAGGCCACACAACCTAAAACCACATGAATTATTATTGGTTGTTGGTTTATGTTAGGATTATCCTTAGAAAGGTGCATTAATTAAGGCTTGTGGATGCAAAATAAGGCCAAATAAGGCATAAAGAAGAAAAAATATTTAATAGAACCTCATATTAGTGTGAAAGTGTTAGGATATACTTTAAAACACCATAAAAAAGGTACCATTAAGTTCATTTAGTTTAAAAGGGCCCAAAACTTAATGTGAAGGTACACTTTACAACATTAAATTAAGGCAAAATTAGGTTTATTTAGCTTATATGGACCCTCAATCAAATGTGAATGTGTAAAACACATTACAACACTAGATCAAGGCAACATTAGGTCCATTTTAATGTTAATCATTCCAAAATTAGGCAAGAAAAAGTGATACTTTTTATGTTGTTACATGTAGCCCCCACTTCAGTGAGAGGAGGAACTTGCTTCAAACTCAGACTAAAGTAGACATTGAAGAGGGTTCTAAGCATACCAATGCAGATGATCTAGGATGACAAAGATTAATGGAGTGGTCAAGCCCCTAGGAGCCAAGATCTGACATAAAACTAACATAAGCGCAAAAGGACACACACAAGGTGTATGATATGTAGAAAAATAAGATACACAAATATGCAATGTTAAAGACATAAAGAAGAAATGAAAACAAAATAAAAAGAGGTGGATCAAGTCTCATCCATTTGTCCAATGCAATGTGGATCATATCTAAGTTGTTTATCCAAAATGTAGGCTCAAGTTAGGCAACAAAAAATTAGGCTCTCCATTGAGTGAGTATCCAAAAAGGGGTGGCTTAGTCAGAAAGTCATGCCTCTATACCATCTTCTCACTATATAATGGGAAACCCATGCCCAGGTTTAGGTTTCTCATCGAAAATTAACCATACCAAAGCTATACCTCCTGATAACTTTGACAAGGCACCACATTATAATGAACTTTGAGCTTCATGAGGCAAGAAAAGTTTGGTATGCTTGAAACCCATGAACAAAAATGATGGATCCACAAGAAAGAAAAGTGTATTATGCAAGGTGGCCATATAACAATTGTTGTAAAAGTGTAAGGTATGTTCAAATGGATTTTTCTTAGTTAATGTAAGGTATCTTCTTAGGGGACATTGTGCCTAATGTCTCCAAGAGAGGACAAGTCAAATAAATATCATGCTCTTGGAGGGAATCAAGCCCAATGAAACCACCAAGAAAATGATGCATCACAAGAATAAAGAAAATCACATAGTGAAACATGAGTATTGATGTAATGTAACATGTGAGTCAACTTAAGCCATGTCATCCACATCTCGAGCTTTCTCTTATATGTACATTAAATGTCATCAACTAGGAAAAAGAAACAATGACAAGTGACATACAAGGAAAAGGCTGACCTAGCCCCCTTGGGCACACTTAGTGCAAGAGAAAGATGTGTCGAAATGATTGGTGAGCAATATGCTAGAGTGAAAATAAATATCAATTAGAGGAATTGGATGCCCCAACATAAGGAAGATCACCACACTTCTTAAGATGTTTAATTCTATCACTTAAAGCCTTACATTCATTAGTAGAATGACCATGAACTCTATGATATGCACAAAATGAACTCTTGTAGTAAAATTTCTTTCATGTTCTTGGAGGAGTCTTGAAAAGATACTCTCTTGATCAAAAGTAGAGAATGTTCCTTTAGTTTGTGACAAATATATCTCTTTCTTAGTATAGGATGTCATACTTATGCAAGACTCTTTAGATTGTGAGATTTTGTACTCTTCTTTAAAGGAAGGTGTAAAATCTAACAAACTTGAATCATTGGTGTTTTGCGTGATGACATTGATATTAAGAAAATATTTCTTTGTTTCTTTCATTTCTTTCAAAGGATAATAATCAAGACCACTAGTGTCTATTAGCTTAGGATGCACTAATGTTAAAGTTAGCTTAGAAAAATGTTTTGTAATAGTGTTGATATTAAGTGAAGGATTATTTGTGTCTTTCGAGGGACAATAACCATGACCACTAGTCTTTTCTTGCCTGTGAGGCTCTATAGGAACACAAATACCTTTTTATCTAGCACCACATTCTTTTCCACTATATTTGAGTTGTTTCATGAGTTCATAACCTTTTCCATAAATATTTTTCATCTCTTTTGGATTTGGTGGTTGTTGATAGTTAGTTTTGTCAAAGTTGGTCATGTAATTTGTTGTTTCTTGTAAAATGTTTGAGGTGGATTCTTTCAAGTTGTCTTCCAAATTTTGTGTTGACATTATTACTTTCTCTTTTCCCTTTTTAGAGTCTTTGTTTATGATCTTATGCTCTCCCATGAATGTTGGTTTGAAGTCTAAGGAACCCCAATCATCTTCTAATAGCTTCATGCCTTCCTCAATATGTTTTTCTTTGTCTTTTGTTGCATGTGTTCTACTTGTGTAGTTGGTGTCAATTTTTCCAAAGGATTTTCTTTACCTTTCTCAATATTCAAAAAATGTTTTTGTTCAAGGTTGGCTTCGAGCGTGTACACTTTGTTGTTGTAGATGTATTTCATTTTACGATGAAGGGTAGGAGGCACTCCATTCATTGCATGAATCCATGACCTTCCTAAAAGAAGATTATATGAAAGATCATGAGGCATAACATGGATCGATGTTTCTAACATGGTCTTTCCAGTGGTAATAGGAAAAGTGATCACACCAAGTGGTCATTTTCCTACATTGTCAAATCCCTTAATAGATAAAGAGTCAATTTGAATTTTTGATTTATCCACACCAAGATTATCCAAAAGGGATACACTACACACATTAAGGGTGGAGCCATTTCCAATGAGAGTTATTTTAATCCCAAGCCGATTAAGTATGGATATTATCATGAAAGCATCATTTTGTTTTTGCACTTCCAAAGGAGGGAGCTCACTTTGGTGGAAAACAATGTTAGCATTTATTCCTTGAATCATGGCTGTTATGTCATTTAGTTATGGGTACAGGAGAACCTTGCTGTCTTCAAGCCTCCATGAGGCCTATTTGTAAATAAGTGTTCAATGAGTGCTTAGGAGTCATTTAATAAGGTCTAAAGGATCATTGATATGTAATTAGGAGTCTAATTGGTAAAAAATAGGGGAGATGTTGTCAATAATTCTCAAAAGAGAAAAGTATGTAAACATGAGGTTTATGAAGGGTTTAGAGTGTCAAATCTTGGAATATGAGGAATAAGGTCATTTATAGGTATATTAGTTTTGGAGTCCTTAAAGTAATATTTTGTAACATTGTTAAAAAGTTGTTACTAGAAAAATTGGAAAATTGCAAAATAAGGAAGATGGAAGGTCAAGTTTTTTGGGTAGTTGAAAAAACTCAGTTGGAATACATAGGGAAAAATTTGAAAATTCATAAATAGTATTAATACTTCATTAGAAGGTGGTGAGGGATGTAAATCATGAAGATCAATATGATGAACCTCTGTTTTGCATATGAAAATCTATATTTTTCTAATAAATCTGTGTTTTAGCCTACTATATGACCCCATATAGTCTTGTTTTCAAGGGGAAGTCATTTTTTTTTATAGATCTATGTGTCTACTTAATTTTGAATATGGTATTGTTTAACTTCATGGACGAATAAAGGAATTATGGAATTTTTTGTTCAAACAGTTCAAAACCCTTGCTAGGGTAAACATAGATAAAAGGAATTGCATTACTCTTATTTTATCGAGTGGAAATGGCTTAAAACTTGTGGAAAGATTCATCAGTGTTAGTGCTTTCTTATCTTAAGTTTGCAAGATGTGAAGATATGATTTAATATTGTTTTATTGATGCCCTATGACTGTGTTTAGTGGTAAATTTGGGAAAACAATAGTGAGCAGTTAGATTTCTTTGAGTTTATTATTGAATTAGATATTTTTCTTTGGTACAGTGTTTAAGAAGGGTTGTCAAGGTATAATGGAATCCTTTTCTAGATAATATTAGATGGATTAAATTTTTTATGAACATTTATGCACTGATCATGTATGTTAGACTTTTGACAGTCCTATTTGGAGTCAATAAATGAAAGGTATAAGATAAGATTTTGACAAGATGATATGAATATGGTGTGGAAGATGGCTTATTTGGTTTGTGTAGGATTTTTTGAACCTATTTGTGGAATCCACCAAAGAGAATGGGCTTGGAGTTTATAGTTGTTTGGGTATGTGGCCTACGCATCTAATTGCTGATTTGAGACAATTTATTATGTAAGTTCATATGTTAGAGTTATTTGTGTTGGTGATAGAGATTAGATTATTCATTTTAATGATGCTAAAGAAGATTTGAGGAAACTTCAAGTGATTATTTTCCTTAACCTTAGTTAGAAGGTTTTGATTTAAGACTATTGTGAAGAAGAATGAGTCCTAAATGCTAGGAAATGAAAGATTTGTTGGAGTTTTGACAAGTAAGATTAAGTTTGTGATTTTTCTTCCTCTAGCATTGCATCAAAGTGGTATCAGTGCTAAAAAAGGTTTGGGAAAAGAAAAGTGTTTTTGGTTTTTTTGTTTGTGTGTTGTGGTTGGTGTAGGTTAAGAACCTGGTTGCTACCAAGAGAAGGTAGAGAAAATTGAGAGAAGTTAAAGCAAGAAGAAGCTTGCTTGAGAGTAGAGAACAAGATGGAAGTGTTAAGAAGGTATTTGTAGGTAGAGGAAGAAAGGAAGAGACAAGAGATGATTGACAAAGAGATAGTTGAGTTAAAGTAAGAGATGAGGAGAAGGGAAGAAGAGTTCAATTATTTTTATGCAGAGTCCATGATGAAGATGGAACAGTGGATCAGACAAGCCACAATTTGGCACTTGACCATGAAAAATAAAGTTGAATGGCCCATACAAAATATTATTCAAAGAGGGAAAAGACAACAAGGATAGTAGCACATGAAGTAGAGGTAAATTTTGTTGAGAAAAGTGATATTCCAATTGTGTTTGAAGTTGAACAAACTTCTTTCTTTGTTGATGAAAATATTGATGTTGAGATAAATGATATGGTTGTTGTTGGTAATCAAGTAGTTTATGAAATTGTTGATAAAAAAGTAGAGAAGGTTGTTGAGGTTGTTGATAAGGTTGGTATTGATACTCAAGATGTTGTTGATAAAAAGGTTGCTAATAAAGATGTTGCAGATTTGTTTGCTAAGGAGTTGTATGAATATTTGAAAGAATGTGATGCAGGTTATGGTGAAATTGTTATTATATGGTACTTTGATGATGAGAATGAAGATATAGATGATGTTGTTGAGGTATATGCACAAGAAATGGAATTTTGGAGCATGAAGATTAAGAGGTTGCTAGAAAAGATATGGTATAAGAAGAAGACAAAGAAGGACCCAAGGATAATTGGCAAGATGAAAGATAGATTGCAAAAGAATTGGAAGACTAGGAAGAAGGAGCAAACTAGTTTTCAAGGGGACTTGAATTTTCTTTTCTCTGGGAGAATGGTGTAGGAGAACCTTGTTGCCTTCAAGCCTCCATGAGGCCTATTTGTAAATAAGTGTTCAATGAGTGCTTAGGAGTCATTTAATAAGGTCTAAAGGACCATTGATATGTAATTAGGAGTCTAATTTGTAAAAAATAGGGGAGATGTCAATAATGCTCAAAAAAGTAAATTATGTAAACATGAGGTTTATGAAGGGTTTAGAGTGTCAATTCTTGTATATGAGGAATAAGGTCATTTATATGTATTTAGGTGTGTTTGGAGTCCTTAAAGTCATATTTTGTAATATTGTTAAAAAGTTGTGATGGGAAAAATTGAAAAATTGCAAAATAAGGAAGATGGAAGGTCAAGTTGGTTGGGTAGTTGAAAAAAATTAGTTGGAATACGTAGGGAAAAATTTGAAAATGTATAAATAGTATTAATCCATCGTTGGAAGGTGGTGAGGGATGTAAATCATGAAGATCAATATGATGAAACTTTGTTTTGTATATGAAAATCTGTATTTTTCTCATAAATCTATGTTTTAGCCTATTGTGCGGCCCCATACAGTCTTGTTTTCAAGGGAAAGTAATTTTTTTTTATAGATATATGTGTCTAATTCATTTTTAATGTGGTCTTCTTTAATTTCATGGAGGAATAAAGGAGTTATGGCATTTTTTGTTCAAATGGTTCAAAACCCTTGCTAGGGTAAACAAAGATAAAAGGAATTGCATTACTCTTATTTTATTAGATGGAAATGGCTTAAAACTTGTTGAAAGATTCATTAGTGTTAGTGATTTCCTATCCTAAGTTTTGAGGTTGCAAAGATATGATTTGCTATTGTTTTATTGATGCCCTATGACTGTGTTTAGTAGTAAATTTGGGAAAACAATAGTGAGCAGTGAGATTTCTTTGAGTTTGTTATTGAATTAGATATTTTCCTTAGGTATAGTGTTTAAGAAGGGTTTTCAAGGTATAATGGAAGCCTTTACTTGATAAGATTAGATGGATTAAAATTTTTATGAATATTTATTCACTAATCTTGTATGGTAGATTGGTGACAGTACTATTTGGAGTCAATAAATGAAAGGTATAAGGTAAGAGTCTGACAAGATGATATGAATATGGTGTGGGAGATGGCTTATTTGGTTTGTGTAGGAATTTTTGAACTTGCTTGCGGAATCCACTAGAGAGAATGGGCTTGGATTTAAGAGTTGTTTGGGTATGTGGCCTAAGGTCCTAATTGCTGATTTGGGACAATTTATTATGTAAGTTCATATGTTAGAGTTATTTGTGTTGGTGATAGAGATTAGATTGGTCATTTTAATGTTGCTAAAGGATATTTGAGGAAACTTCAAGTGTTTATGTGCCTTAATCTCAGTTAGAATATTTTTATTTAAGAATTTCCATTCTTAGATGCTAGGATATGAAAGATTTGTTGGAGTTTTGACAAGTAAGATTGAGTTTGTGTTTGTTCTTCCTCTAGCATTGCATCAGTTACACATTAGAAGAGATAGGAACTTATTTTAAGGAACTTTGAATCATGTTGTGGCATTGAGGGGAGGCTTGAATAAGGTCCCATAGTGATTTCTTAGCAAGAGTGCTCTTTAGTTGTTCAATAAGATCATACTCCTTTTCATGAGGACCTGGAAAAATAGGGTTAGGCAGGATAGGATTAGGAAAACAGAGGGATGTTGAAGGTGTTTTTCTTAGTTGCAGATTGTTTGTAGTGTTATATGCATGATCAATGGTATTATAACTTAGTTGTTGTGATACATTATTCTTAGGTGGGTAAAGGATAAGTTCGAGTTTTATTTGAGCTTGCGGCTTGTGTGAAGGTGGGCAAAGGATGAGTTGAGGTTGAATAATATTAATGTCCCTTGGTGAAGGAGAGTCTAATGTTACTTTGTCATCTTCATCTAAGGAAACTATATCACTATTATCAATGTTATAATTTTTTTGCACCATGATATCCTCCCTAGAAGGATATTTTTTAGGAGAACTTCAAGCTAGATGTTCATGAAATTCAAAGGTTGGTGCTTCTAAAATGACTTCATTGCAAGTAAGGGAGTTATCAATGGTTGAATTGTCTTTTTTATTGATGATGGTATTCTCTTTTTCGATAATTTTTCCTTAGGGGAAGAGGGGAAACTAAGATTCTCATGGCTCTTATTGCTTTGATCTTCTACTATCAAAGTTTGTTCTTCACTGGAATAGTACAGATATTAGGAGAAGGTCCAATTTAATAGTTATGAGTGTCCATGATTTCATCCTTGTTCTATAGGGTCTCATTCTCTTGTGCCATAACTTCTACCCTAGTAGGAGAGTTAAGAAGTTGGTCAAATGCCATGATTATATTTTGTAAAGCAACTTCATCGCCAATAGGGGAGACAACAAGTGAAGGATAACTATCATTATTATGCCTATGAATGATTGAATCCTTTTGTTCAAATAGATCTTTCCAAATGTTAGGGACATTAGGAAGGATATAAATAATGCTATAACTTTCAACCAGCATGTCTTCCTCACAAATGTGATTTTCATGGTCATTCTCGATTGTATTCTCTTTCTCTAAAGCATTGTCATAAGTAGTTGAGTTGTTGGGAGAAGAATATGTTGGTTCCCCCAAATCAATAGGTTCAATGAATCCTATAGAATAGCCACTTTCTAATATTCAAACTCAAAGATGGATTTGGCCAATGAACAAGATTCAGTCAAAGACTGAAATCTCCTACACTTTTGGTTCTATTAAACCAAGGTGGGTCTCCCCAATAGTATATTTATAGATAGTTGTGTGCCAAATTATCAATTACATTGTAAACAAATGTTTCTCCTCCAATTATTTGAAAGATGTATAGTACCCTAAAGGTTTGGATGGCCTTCATGGTAGTATCTAATTCAAACATGAGATGTGTAGAGCATTAAATTCCACACACAAACAAATTAAGATTGATAAGTAAAATTGGTTTTAAAATTGTGATCAACTGTGGAATTAACCAACAAAATGTAACATGAATAACACACTTAGAAAAGTGCTTCATCCATTGGAAGGGAGTCAAATTCAATACTTGTACAACTAGATAATAATTTAATACACAATATCATCTAAGCTTTGAAGATACTATATAGTACAATATTTCAACATAACATCTCAACCATAACTTCTTATTAGAATTCTAGCACTCAGTTTAACATAAAATAGTAGCCTCACTCAAGCATTTATATCAATTCCTTGAATCAATAAGCATGAACGAAACTAAACATCCATTGAAATTCAATGGAGACAAATAAAATAACTCTCAATTATGTTATTCATAACTTATAAAACTAGTACATAGGAGAGAAAATGGCCTTGAATTTGCACCATTCATTAATATTATGCCAGTATTGCTATCAAAATTACATACATATTGAAAAAATCAAACCTAAGACTTAACTTTGAAATTCTTTGTATTACAATGTTCTTCGTGAATGATTCCAGAACAACTTATTCCTTACAATGAATCAGAAAATTGCACTTAAGGATAAAGAAACCCTAAATACACATAAGAAGAAGACACTTGGCATCTTCAACTCTGTTGATCTGTAACTGCCAATTTCCTAAAGAGAAACCCTAATCTATACTTTGATTCAAGCTTCTTGCATTTTCTGCTCTTCAACAGAAAAATATTCCCCACCTTGAAGAGTCATCATTCCTCTTTATTCTGTAGTTGAAAAATATCTTTACTTGCAACATATTACACCTCTTTATCCATTTTTCATCCTGCTACATGAAAACTGGTTCTGCATGAAAAAAATCTTATCCAACAAAGAAAACATCTCATATAGTGAATATATTATTCACTTTATAGAATTATCCCTCACACCCCTTTTTAATTTTGCATATTACACTTTAAAATATTTTCCCAGCATAAAAGATTTTTAACTTTGCTTTATCAAGCTACAAAAATGTTTAACCCATTTACCTCTCAATTTAATTATTCACCCAAAAAAGTTTAAAAACTTTTATTTAAAATAGTGAAGGCCTTTTAATTGTTTATCAGGCCACAAAATTGTTTACCCATTCCATCACAAATAATTTCACCGGGTCAACTTTTTAATGTTCTTTATGTTTTTCCTTTAGAATTTGTTCTTGGGACCACCCTAGCACATCCCTGCTTCCCCGATGCTTGTCCATGATGACAACATTCTTTCTTGTGGGTTCACAGGAAAACAAGAATTTAAAGCTTTAAAATAAAGATTTATAATAGTTAAAAATGGATTTATTAAAATCCACATATCTCTCCTACCCGCTTCCCCACACCCTTATGCTAACTTCAACCCCTACCTTCATGGGCTGGTAGGGAAGACTTGTTTCCTACTCTATATCTTTACTTTGAGCTAGTGTTTTCCTTAATTCATTTTGCAACTCCTTATTGGTTTTGGCAGCATCAAGAAGATGCATATAGTAGTCAATTTTCAAATCTATCTTCTCCATAATGCATGCTCGAGCTAGGTGCAAGAAACATAGGGTTTCAAAGCCAAAAAGAAATCCCCAAGCAATTTTGATACATTTTCACTACATGCACAAACTTTCCTTGTGCAAAGTAAACATGATCTAGATTTATCCACACACTGGCCTTCTGAGTCGAGATCTTTCCTGCATCAACTTCTTCTACCTATTTGAAAATGTCTTTTTCAATATCAAAGCGACCCCATTTTGGCGAGCACAATGGTGGAACCACTTTTAGCACAAACATTCCCCTAGTTCATAAGCCAATCATTTGGCAAAATAGTGCTCGACCCCTTTTAAGATGCTCTAACTAGTTCTTTGGATTGTTCCTTTCTTTGTATCAAAACTGCGCAAAAATATCAGTTTTCATGTGAGATATTGATACACACATTCTTAGCATCGATTCACCTCATGCTACTTTTAATTTTTCCATGTGCTTCAAATCAGTCATATGTGTAAATTCCTTACAAAATTTTTTATGAAAATTCTTGAGATGTGTGACCTAATTGTTTATAATGCTTTAAGCCAGTCATCCAATTGCAATTTGATGTTGTCATACATACATGAAGCATTTAAAAAAAATCATCCATTTTAAATTAATTCCCAAAGAATCTTGATGCACCTTTACTGATGGCATGATCTGTGTAAAATTATCTTTTTGCAATGTTAGAATGGCTGCCCCAATTCACAACATAAGACTTTCCTTCTCTTTGCGCTAATAATAAGATAGTCTTGTAGCCTTCTAAGACATGTTACCCCATTTGATCCCTTCATCTTACTATGCAAAGTTTCAAAAGAATATTTTTGTCCTCTATGCTCTAGTGGATGTCCATACCCTACTCCATCGCTCCCAACCCATCCACATGTTTCCCTCTTAATGTGTTTTTGTTGTGCACAGGGGAAAAATTGGGCTACATACCTTCCAATTTCATTTGCTTAAATTTTTTTGAAGGATTTTCAACAAATTTGTTTTGTGTATGTGTTGCCAGTGTTTTTCTCCTTCACCAAAATACCATTGAACAAACATAAGGAAAGAAAGCACACCCAACTTGCATTCATAGGAAGCCCAAAAAAATAGCCTCAAAGCTTCCAATGCATAAAAAAGAGTTTTTTTTAAAATCTTTGATATAATATATAACCACTATGGTGTAATCACAATCAACGTTATCCCAAGAGCCACATAGAACATAATGGATGTTTGAAATTTTTTTAAATTATTTTGTTATTTCTTGAAGCTAGAGTCTTGGTTAGGTTTATGCTTCATATCGAAACATGGAGGGAAGAGTTTTAAGCCATTGAAATTAGTAGAAAGATACCAAGAAATGCTTATATGATCATACCAATCTCATTTCCCTTTCAACTGGCAACCTCTCATTTCTTTCACAACTTGATCTCCTTAACAATAGTTTTGTAGGATAATATGTCATTGAAAAAAACTAATATTACCTTCCTATAGTTGAGCATGACTATCAATTTTCTTATCATAGTGGTTGCTCCACTCTTGAGCAAAGCTCTCAGTGAGGGTTTTGTTGCATTGTCATAGTATTTCCAGTGACCCATAATGAAAGCATATCTACCACTTATTAGTTTCATCATAGTCAATATTGTCCTCCATTGTACCAATATGAACATTTGATGCTTTTCCATTTTCAACTAAGTAAAGACCTTGGTTTTCCTTTTCACAAATGCTCTCATGATCAAAAGAAAACAATTCAACTTCATAACTATGCAAAGCATGTCAGGTCCCATGTGGGCCCGACTAAAAAGAAAATAATTTTCAAACAAGTTTCACTTTGAATTGATCTAAGGTTGCTTGAATATGCATCCAAAGTGGAAAAATGAAGTGGGTTGTCAATAAAAATTTCTTTATGTAATTTTTGCATAGTGATCAAAACTGACTAGGTGGGCCCTGGAATCACCTTGGAAAATTAGTAAAACGACCTTCTAGAGCCATGAAAACTTATAGGCATGTAGAAATTTGAATAGAGAATGCAATGTAACAAACCACTCAGAAAAAATGTTATGAGGTGCAAGATGTTCAACATCAAAGTTGCTCACTCAAACTTTTCTACAACTATACCCATTCAAAACTAATTAAAACTAACCAAGTTGCTACATTGAAAAAATATCAAATCAACTCCTATGGAACTGCAATTGGACACACTAGGTAATTTGGGTACACTAAGTATGTCTGCAAAAGGTATTTCCTTCAATAATCATTCCTTGCAAGATATTAGGGGTCAAAGTTGACCACCTTGAAACATTTTGGAGATGTAGATGTAAAAACTAAACAAACTCCCTTTTCTTTTGATCTCAAAAAAATAGCAAATCAAATCATGAGACTTTGAAATCAGACCAACGAGCATATGAATATGGGAAGAATGGAGAGAAACAATCCGTTTGTCATGAAAATCATGAATCTATGAAATATTAGGTCGAACAGGAGGCCACTTCACAAACAACAAATCAGTGCCAGAACCCTCCAACTTTGCTTTTCAAAAAATTATAAAAACTCATCATGGGAAGCTAAAAACTGACATGCATGTTCAAATATGTCACATGAGTATCTCTACCAAGGGGTCTGGAATGAAAATGAACTGGATCCAAATTATGACCCTCCAAAGGAAGTCATTTGGGGAAATTTTTAGGGCTACGTCTGAGTGTGCAAAGTCAATTTTTTTCAATATGGGAACATCAAATTTGAAAATTTTGAAGGTGCCATCAGTGGCTCTGACTCGGGATGTATCCCCCCTATGGTCATAGCAAGAATTTAGTTCCTTTGAAGAAGCAAACTTGGTGCCAAGTTCATTGGGTGACAAACTCAAAAGGTCATCTCTAGCCCCTACCGCTCTGGTTTGACAAGTCAAACCATATCTGATGGTCGAAGACAACCAAGAACTATAGGTCTCTTCTTACCTCTGTCATAGACAAAGTTCTCATCATATTTCACTAAAGTCAATCTAAAAGCATCAATACAATTTCCCTGATTAAACATGTTAGCATCTCTCGATAGCCCATCATATACAACACTATCAAAAAATTCACAATTACCATGCATCTAAAAATCAGGCATACTCTTAAAATACTAATTATCATGTGGCAACGACTGATGTTATTTATCATATAAATCATTCTCAAATTGATAGCAACATTCTTCAATGTTTTGCATGTTGACACACTTAATGAAAACTTCATCCAACTAAAAAAAGTAGCACTCATATTCTACCACATGGCTTGTACTATCAAGATCGATCTGATTATTAGTTTTCATGTCAAAGTTGAAACATTCATAAGAAATATTCAAAAGATTATGCACATCATGCAAACTATCTCCAAGTGTGTGTAAAGAGATACACTCATACATTGGCACACACTGTAAATATAATCTAATTTTTACTTGAAATCAACACCCACATCTACATGAGAAAACTCATAACTAGGTTCATTCAACTTAGAAAAAAAAATACTTATCCCAATATGTATTAAAATTCTCAAAACTTGGCTCATTGTATATGCAAACCTCATGGTTATCTATTGTTTCTAACTTATCAAAACACATTTCTGAACTTGCATCAACATGCACACTTTCATACTCATCATACAATGCCTCATTAAAATCAAATTGTTGCTTTTCTTTATCCACATTATCATCATGCTAACCAACTGGTTCATAACTTCAAAATGATAAATACCAAACGCAATAACAACAATTGCACAGAAACAACAAAAGAAGAATAACGCAAGTTTGCATTGGAAACTCATGCCAGATTCCATTATATTACTATTCATGCTACAGTGCCGTCATCAGCCACGATATCGAAACTCCTAACAAATATAACACAGTTATAAACTTATATATAACTTATGAACTTACAACCTTTCTCATTTGTAGAGTTCAACCGAAGTTGCAGAGCAAAGAGGATACTCGGCTATTCCTAAGACTCAGACTCTAGACTCAAAAACATTCTATCTTGGATATGATCTTTGACTCCCTTTTATAGGAAGAAAGGATAGAGAGATCAATATTACAACTTGAGTTCCGTGGATAGATGGAAGACATGTGTAAAGAGAAATAGTGTCCACATTATTAAAAAATGAGACAAGGACCCGCATCTTGTAGTGCAGTTGCTTTACAGCTGAAAGCAAGTATAGTGGAGGTATCTTTGATCATGAGGATAATGACTCATCTTCACACTAACGTAGTGGAGTTATGGCTTTAAGCACAAGGTGGCATCTCATGTCCACTTTTCGATAGTGGGCTTACCGAAGCTAATCAGATCAATCATCAGCTGATTGAGTAGGATTTGATTCTCCTCTAGATGGGTTTGGTGAGGTAGGTGCATAGTCAGAATCATCAGACGCGCCGAAATAGTCTTAAGAGAATTCATTGTCTTGTGGTTGAGCATTTGGAATATCTTCATCATAGGTGATTTCATTATGCCAATAGATATTAGTAGTATGTCGGACAACAAGATCAGAACAGGAATGTTCTTTTTGTATCCACCATGGAAAGTTATGGGATAGTTTATGAATACGGTGTGTTGGATCTTCAGAGAGATAGAAACCATGAGGTCTGATATCTTGCAGTAGTCGTTCCAGTGTGGGACTATGAGAAGCAGTATAAGGAGGCATATTGTAATCACGATCAAGTTGGAATTGAAAGACTTGACCATGTTGATGTTCCTACATCCATAATAACTAAGTAAACCATGTTAAAATATTGGACATCCATAGTATGTCAAACATCTTCATTATGTAAAGAATTACACAAGGTTGAGGATTATGAAAATACAGAGTGTTGGCTTCATCTTCATATGGTATGTGATAGAAGTTGAACTTTGGGTTGGACTGTAAAGGTAACCAGCTAAGAATTTGGTGTTGAACCAAATTATGTTTAGCGATTTCACTTTCATAATGTTGTTGTTGCTGGAAAAGTGGCCAGTTAGGAACCTGAAAGGGATCAAGTACTTCAAGAATATTAGTACTGGTAGAAATAATAAGATGGATCTTGAAAGGTTCGTGAAATCCTTCTTTGGTGAGAAAGTCAGCAAATATATTATTCTTTACAGGGATATGTGCATGTTCAAAGTTAAAAATATCCAGGAATTGAGCCCATCGGGCCAAATGTCCACAAAGCGTTTGATCTTTGGAAGCCATCTTGAAGAATCCTTTGAAGTGTTGTAAATCTGTTCTTAATAGAAAGGGTTTATCAGCCTTAAACAATTGAGACTTTTTAAATGAATTTATCACAGCTAGAATTTCTGTGTGTGCTATGATAATTTAATTGAGCTCTTGTGAAGGTGCCAGATGCATATCTGACAATGAGCTCTTTATCTCCATGCTTTTCTTTGAGAAAACTAGCCCAATGATAATGGCTAGCATCAATTTCCATGATTTTAAAACTAGGTCGTGGAAGGGCAAGTGGAGGCAGTTGTGTACAACAATTCTTAATTTGCTAGATTACAGTAGAATGTTGTTCTGTCCAGTCTGGAGCATCATCCTTGATAAACTAATTTAGGAGATTTCTGTCATGTTCCATGTGAGAGTAAAACCCAGAAATATAGTTGAAAAGACCAAGAAATTGTTGAAGAGATTCCTTGTCGGTCACAATCATATCTTTGATGCGTCAAAGAATATGTTCTTGGACTTCCATCTGACCATGGGCCAGAAGCTTAACGCCAACAAAGAGAATTTCTGCTTGGGAAAAATGGCACTTGCTAGGATTGAGAAGCAATCCATGTTCTTTGCAAAGATCAAGGAACTTCTTGAGATGTTCAAGATGAGTTCGAGGACATTGACTAAAAACTAGATTATCATCAATATATGGTGCAATGAAAGCAGAGTGCTTTCGAAAGATATCATCCATGTGTTTCTAGAATATTGATGGAGCTGTTTTAATACCAAAGGGAAGGACCGTCCATTGGTATAAACCTTGTGGAATAGAGAAAGCAGTTTTATACTGATCTTCATTGATAATTTGGATTTGCTAGAAGCCACGAGAGAGATCAAACTTTGAATAGATATTTGATCCTTGGATGCTGCACCAAATATGATCCATGAAAGGAAGTGGATATTGATTATCGAGCAAACAAGCATTGAGAGGCTTATAGTTTATGAAAAATCATTTTTCATTGGTTATATTTCCTAGTTCATCCTTTTTGGTGACATACATTGCATGACAACTAAATGGAGAGGTGGATGACTGGATAAATCCTAGATGAAGAAGATCATCTATTTCCTGTTTTAGAACTTCTAAAGCTTCCTGATTAAAAGGGAAATAGTTGGCTTAGCAGTGGGTCAAAGTTTTGTGCATGTAATAGGGTCTTTGGCAAAAGGAAGGCTACAAGTCATCTTCCTTTGATATTTGGATAAGTCCTTGGTAAGTAAAGGTTGAAACTGGCTGATTAAGGACTGTAAGGGTTGTTGGACAGCAGATTAATAGTTTGTGAACAAGATTCTATTATCATGTTTTTAGATAGTTACTCGCTGGATTTTGGATGTTTTACATTGTTCAATATGTAGGCGAGGAACTTTACACTAATTTTCTTTGAGAGAAATAGTATCTCGGGTAATGGTAATTGGTTCCCATTGTTTGAGAGTATGCATGCCTATGAGCCCATCATATCTGTCTATTTCAAGATTAATAAATCTTATATGATGGATAGTTTTGTCAGGAAGTTCTATAGGAACTAGGTAGACATACTGGGATGTATGATTTCCTTTACCAAAATAAAGAGTGGTTTCTGCATGTATGCATACATCAGGCGAGAAGCAGTTATATTAGGCAAGATTAGCATTAGCACCAGTGTCTATTAGAAAATGAAGGTGATATAACTTTACATGTGGGAAATGGACTCCTAGAGTCATAACTGGACAAACAGAGTTCTTTTGGACCATTCTGTAGATTGGAATAGTTCCAAAAGGATTGTCTCAATCATTTTCCCATTGTGCTTCTTTGGAGGGGAATTCAAGAACTTGGCAGATTTCTCCCCCAGTGCCTTCGTGTTCATCATCAGCATCATCATCACTGAGGAAGCCTTCAGCAGCAAGGGGAGCTTTAAGTGCAGGACCATAGGATGAGGTGGTCAGAGGAGGATGAGCAAGAGACCTGGGCAGTCGAGATGAAGATCCAGAGCATCCATAGAGTGGGACAGAGCCAAAATCAGAGGATTTGGCTAAGTAGTGATCGAGAGTAGTCAACTGAGGTGGGTTCTAAGCATCATGTTCTTCATGTTGAAGAAGGTGGATTTTACATTGAACCTTAGTAGCAACTTTTTTGAGGAATTGGAGTCATTGACGATGCCAATTATCACGCAAAGGTGAAGTCACAGGAGGTTGTGATATAGAAGAAGGAGGTGATTTGTTACAAAGCTGGTGTGAACCAAGATATTCCTTCTTGCTATGAAGTAGCTACAGTCGTTCCTTACACTTTTTCTAGTCTCCTTGGGTAGCAGGAACAACATGGAGTTCAACTTCAATCTTGTGGATCTTAGCATCAAGATCAGCCATTTGAATGTCAGTAGTCTTGAAGAACAGACTAGGTGGTTCAGGTCGGAGGTGAACCATATGACAGAAAAAAGAGATTTCTGAATTGGAGTCAGAAATGTTGTCGGAGGAAGTAGTATTGGCATAGATCTAATGTATCTGTGGATCACTCAAATCAGCAGGGACGTGATCAATGGCATCTGAGTATTCAAAGGTAGTAGACTCAGAATCAGTGTCACTATCCATAGGGACATCATTGGATTCAGAAGCATAATCATTGATGAAATCATAGTCATTTTCATCTTTAAGGCAGATTTCTTCTTGAACAAATCTGATCTTCTTTTTTCTGTGGGCAGAATCCTTTTGAGGACATTTTTTAGAATAATGAGGACCTTTGAAATATAGCAAGTAGGTTTAAAGCTTTTACCCTTTTGGCATGACCATTTCTTGTGTCGAAAATAACCTTTGCGGAAAGGTTTTCTTCCTTGATGACTTTTAGACTTATGTCGATGGGGAGTGTTAAGAGAACACTCAAGACATTTATGCTTTCTGTATTTACTGCAATACTTGGTATGCTTGCGATGATGCTTATGCTTGTGTAGGTAGTCATCGCATCCATATGTAGGAAACAAGTTTCGACATGCAGTGGCAAAAATAAGAGGATGAACCTTTTCTTCTTCTTCCTTCTTGACATAGGCTTGGCACATGTCTTCATTGATTTCTTTGATGTAATCACAAAGCTATGGAAAATTTACTTCTGCGATATCTCATTCAGCATGAAACAAGCTATCAATAACTTTTTGAATATAGAAATATTTGATAGTAGGAAAGGAATGAAGAAAAGAATAGTAAAGACCAGGAAGATCTTTAGCATCAGGATCAGAATAATAAAAGTTGGTATATTGATCCTTACAATATTGGTCAAGATACTTGAGATTGCAACATTTACTTCTCAAGAATCTATTTCTTGCAACTCTTCTTAGATTGTTGGCATTTCCAACAAAGAGTATAACTAACTGATTACAAATAGAATCAAGACCAACATTGAGTAAATCTTCTCAATAACCAGGTTCTAAATTATCCCAAGTATGCTGAGCAACACTTGTCATTACATTGAGGGCTTGGAGAATTACCTATCTTTCATTGAGAAGTGGATCCTGATTGATTTGATGTGTAATCCATGCTCTAAAAGCTTCAAATATTTTCATATTCTTGATGGCATCAAAGTCATCAAAATCAGACCATGCTAGGGAATGTCCTTTGAGTTTCGGTATATCTTCATAGATGTTCCTTGGAATTGGTGAAGATCCAGTGGAATGATAGCTTCTAGACATATTGATTTTTTTGGTAGAGGTGTTACCTTCTTCCATCTTGGTATCGAACGTAGGTTGTTCGATCTTGAGCTTTGTTTCCTTAGCAGGTCGAGCTTGTGCTAGGACTGTATCCCAAATTTGAAAAGTTGGTTGGGAGGACAAACCATGAAATGGTGTAGTAGATCCTAAGCTAGGAATTTGATGGATTGTATTTTGGAAAGAACTAGAACTTACTGGGAAGTTCATATAAGGTGGTTCTTTGTGTGTCAAGGAGTGATGGATGTTACTAATATCATGACGAAGTTCTCCTTGGATTGCCTTAACATCTGAATGTACTGCAAAGATAGAATGAGAGAGTTCTGTATGTTGAGTAGATTGGTTACTTTCTACTCTAGTGGTAGCATTATAAACACTATTAGAAAAGTTACAAGTGCTTATAGTATTATCATGAACAGTTTGTAGAACTGTTGTTTGGGTTGTCTGAGTAGAACGAACTTCAGACAAAGTAGCAGATTGTTGAGATAATGCTGTAGTTTGTTGTGTTGCATGTTGTTGCTATTGGGTCCACCACGCTTCAGCTTGTTGTTTAAAAGAGTGGTAATCAGTAGCAAGTTGATCATAAGTAGGGCGAAGCTCAGCATGAGTAGATAATAAGTGAGTTTCAAGGGCTTGCAGGTGAGCAAGGACATCATGTGTATGCTGGGCTATTGAAGAGGCGGATTGAGCAGCATGATTGTGTTTAATTTGCTGGGCAAGGCAGATGTCATGGGCTAAGAGTAGAGTTTTGCGGTGACAAAGATTAGACCAATTGAACATTTTAGTATCTCTGGAAATATCAGATTTGGTGGCAACACGAACAGTTTGTGCCCAATAAGGGATCACAAATGTAGAAGTATCATCGATAGTGAAGAAATCATGAAACCGAGGAGTAGCACCTGGTGTAACAGAAACACCATATGGAGTTGTGCATTCAATTACATCATTGGATATATCTGGTTCAAGAATGTTAATAGAGTGAGCAGAATGAATCATGCGGATAGAGGCGGATTTGGTGTAGGAACCGAAATGATAAGTTCGATGATGATTCGTAGGTGGTTCAAGGACTGTGGCTATGTGATAGTAATAGTCATTAAGAGGAATGACAGACTCAGATGGAGGCTGAGACTAGGATGTGGAGGAAAAGGTATGCACAATGTCAGTTAGCATATCAAATCCATCATCATAAGTATCACAACAATGATCTTTAATTTGTTCAACAGTCCACATGACTTCTTGACAAGCAGGACAAGAATAATCATCATTATCCCATGAATAATTGAATTTATAAAAAATGAGAATTACACTGGCGATCACGTTTAACTTTATCAAAACCAGAAGGGAAATGTGGTTTTTCATGGATCAAATGGATGGTAACAGGTGGATTGAAAGAATATGAACAATTCTTGCAATGAAGCAGACCAAGAGAATCTTTAGTTAATTCAGGATGTTGACATGGTGGAGTGGCAACAGTTGGTCGAGTGGGTTGCAGAATAGGTATGTCTTGATAAGAAGTGGCAGAAGTGTGTAAGGGGTTGACCGATTTTGGTCGCTTAGCGTAAGTAACAACTTTTGCAAAGGCTTTAGTAGCAGCTTCTTGTGCATGTTCAGCAACACATTTAGCTTTATGGCAAGCAAGATGCTTTTGACCATTATAATGCCATGTAAGAAATCCACATTCAAAATCATGTTTTAGCATATTCATACAATCAGGCATTTGACAAATACCATAGGTTTTGGACTGAAAAGTATGATATGGTGAAGTTGATGGTGCAGTATGAAAACTAGCATTAGAATTGCTTCGTGATAAAGCAAGTTGTTGCTCAAGAGGAGCAGACATAGTTTGCAGGACTGGAGGTACCGGTAGTGCACGTTGTGGTGTTGGAAATGGAGGAACTACCCGTGCCTTAGATATCATTGGTGTTCCAAAATTAATGACAACTTCGTCATTAATTTCTTCAATGGTTAAACCTTGAAGTTGGGAAGGCTTTGGCTTCTCAGACTCAAACAATTTCATAGCCCATTTTTGGGGTAACTGGATATCTTTAAATTTTACTTGTTTGGGAGCACGGATCTGACCAAAAGGACTGGTAGATTTCTGGATGACACTAAATTGTTCTTCTCTAGGTAATCCTGTGCGAGGATCGCCCATGAATGGAATGGTGGTTGTAAAGAGGCGATATGGAACAAAAAAGTAGAGGTTATGGTCAACAGATCCTTGTTTAAGAAATAGATTTTTAGTAAGAAAATCGAAAGAAAAGACTTTATCTAGATTGTCATGTTTAAGACTGACTGAGTAGTTGAGAATAGCATCCATTTGTACAGGACCAAAAGCCATAGTATCTGATATAGCTCCTAACATAGCATCAGGTTTCTTGATATGTCTATCATCATATAAAAGCATAACAACATTTATAAGAAGACCTTGACGGTAGTGAACTTCTAGACCAAAATGAACCCAAGAGAAATGTATGTACTGATAAGCATTAGGACTAGACTGAGCCATCTTTCTATATTTCTGAATTTCCTTATCAGATAGAAGTTGTAGGTTTCTAGAGTAACCATTCTTAATTTTATACTGGAGTTCAGCAACTTTCATTCATGATATTTGAGAAGACCTTTAGGACCTTTAAACTTAGAACAAATTTCTTCTATTTTCTTAAGCTTGACTTTAAAACAAGAAGTAGGAGTAACAACTTTACTAGAATCAGAAGTACTTGCAGAACTAGAATTATCTATTCTTTCATCAGCTTGTGTGAAAGTGTAATCATGAGTGGTAAAATAATATGTTAAACTTACAAATGAATCGCTTCCATCCCAAAAATCTTGAAGATCTGGAACTAAGGCAGACTGATCAATAGTACATTCCTGGTTTCTTGAATCTCCCATCTTTCACAAACTCTTCGGATAAGCTTAGTCGGTGCATGTAGTTGGACTTATGACTGCCCTACAATGCCTATCCACAGCTGGAAGCGGGACTTACTTTGGCCAAAACGCTTGTAGACTCTCTCTGAGCTACTACAAAAGTAAAGAGTGAAAGAAACGAAACAATACCATACAAGAGAACAATAGAAAGATCTTCAGCAGATGCGGTAAACAGAAAAGATATTGCTGGATGTTTAAGCAAAATGATAATTAACAAACGCAATAACAATGATTGTACAAAAACAACAAAAGAAGAATAACGCAAGTTTGCATTGGAAACTCATGCCAAATTCCATTATATTACTATTCATGCTACAGTGCCATCATCGGCTGGAATATCGAAACTCCTAAGAAATATAACAGGCTCTAATACCAAATATAACACACTTTGATACCAAATATAACAAGCTTTGATACCAAATATAACACACTTATAAACTTATATATAACTTACGAACTTACAACCTTTCTCATTTGTAGAGTTCAACTGAAGTTGCAGAGAAAAGAGGATGCTCGGCTATTCCTAAGAATCAGACTCTAGACTCAAAAAAATTGTGTCTTGCATATGATCTTCGACTCCTTTTTATAGGAAGAAAGGATAGAGAGATCAATATTACAATTTGAGTTCCATGGATAGATGGAAGACACATGTAGAGAGAAATAGTGTCTGCATTATTGACAAATGAGACAAGGACCTGCATCTCGTAGTGCGGTTGCTTTACAGCCAAAAGCAAGTATGGTGGAGGTATCTTTGATCATGAGGATAATGAATCATCTTCACACTAACGTAGTGGAGTTATGGCTTTAAGCACGAGGTGGCATCTCGTGTCCACTTTTCGGTAGTGGGCTTACCGAAGCTAATTAGATCAATCGTCAGCTGATTGAGTAGGATCTAATTCTCCTCCAAATGGGTTTGGTGAGGCAAGTGCATAGTCGGAATCATCAGATGTGCCAAAACAGTCTTGAGAGAATTCATTGTCTTGTGGTTGAGCATTTGGAATATCTTCATCATAGGTGATTTCATTATGCCAATAGATATTAGTAGTATGTTAGACAACAAGATTAGAATACGAATGATCTTTTTGTATCCACCATGGAAAGTTGTTGTGGTATAGTTTATGGATACAGTGTGCTGGATCTTTAGAAAGATAGAAACCATGAGGTCTGATATCTTGCAGTAGTCGTTCCAGTGTGGGACTATGAGAAGGAGTATAAGGAGGAATATTGTAATTTCAATCAAGTTGGAATTAAAAGACTTGACCATGTTGATGTTCCTGCATCCATAATGACTGAGTGAACCATGTTAAAATATTGGACATCCATAGTATGTCAAACATCTTCATTGTGTATAGAATTACACAAGGTCGAGGATTATGAAAACATAGAGTGTTGGCTTCATTTTCATATGGTATGCGATAGAAGTTGAACTTTGGGTTGGACTGTAAAGGTAACCGGCTAAGAATTTGGTGCTGAACCAAATTATGTTTAGCAATTTCACTTTGATAATGTTGTTGTTGCTAGAAAAGCAGCCAGTTAGGAACCTGAAAGGGATCAAGTACTTCAAGAATATTAGTACTGATAGAACTAATAAGACGGATATTGACAGTTTCATGAAATCCTTCTTTGGTGAGAAAGTCAGCAAATATATTTTTCTTTCCAGGGATATGTGCATGTTCAAAGTTAAAAATATATAGGAATTGAACCCATCAGGCCAAACATCCACAAAGCATTTGATCTTTGGAAGCCTTCTTGAAGAATCATTTGAAGTGTTGTAAATTTGTTCTTAACAGAAAGGGTTTATCAGCAATAAACAATTAAAACTTTTTAAATGAATTTATCACAGTGAGAATTTCATTGTGTGTGCTATGATAATTTAATTGAGCTCCTGTGAAGGTGCCAGATGCATATCTGAAAATGAGCTCTTTATCTCCATGATTTTATTTGAGAACACTATCCCAATGATAATGGCTAGCATCAGTTTCCACGATTTTAAAACCAGGGCCTGGAAGGGAAAGTGGAGGCAGTTGTGCACAATGGTTCTTAATCTATTGGATTGCAGCACAATGTTGTTATGTCCAGTCTGGAGCATCATCCTTGAGTAACTAATTTAGGAGATGTCTTTCATGTGCCATGTGAGAATAAAACCCATAAATATAGTTGACAAGACCAAGAAATCATTGAAAATATTCCTTGTCGGTTACAATCATATCTTTGATATATCGAAGAATATGTTCTTAGACTTCCATCTGACCATGGGCCAGAAGCTTAACGCCAACAAAGAGAATTTCTGCTTGGGAAAAATGGCACTTGCTAGGATTGAGAAGCAATCCATGTTCTTGGAAAAGATCAAGGAACTTCTTGAGATGTTCAAGATGAGTTCGAGGACATTGACTGAAAACTAGAATATCATCAATATATGGTGCAATGAAAGCAGAGTGCTTTCAAAAGATATCATCCAAGTGTTTCTAGAATATTGATGGAGCTATTTTAATACCAAAGGGAAGGACCGTCCATTGGTATAAACCTTGTGGAATAGAGAAAGCAGTTTTATACTGATCTTCATTAATAATTCAGATTTTCCAGAAGCCACGAGAGAGATCAAACTTTGAATAGATATTTGATCCTTGGATGCTGCACCAAATATGATCCATGGAAGGAAGTGGATATTGATTATCGAGCAAACAAGCATTGAGAGGCTTATAGTTTATGACAAATCATTTTTCATTGGTTATATTTCCTAGTTCATCCTTTTTGGTGACATACATTGCATGACAACTAAATGGAGAGGTGGATGACTGGATAAATCCTAGATGAAGAAGATCATCTATTTCTTGTTTTAGAACTTCTAAAGCTTCCTGATTAAAAGGGAAATAGTTGGATTTAGTAGTGGGTTGAAGTTTTGTGCCTGTAATAGGGTCATTGGCAAAAGGAAGGCTACAAGTCATCTTCCTTTGAGATTTGGATAAGTCCTTGGTAAGTATAGGTTGAAACTGGCTAATTAAGGACTATAAGGGCTATTGGACAATAGATTGCTGGTTTGTGAACCAGATTCTATTATCAGGTTTCAGATAGTTACTCGCTAGATTTTGGATGTTTTACATTGTTCAGTATGTGGGAAAGGAACTTTACACTGATTTTCTTTCAGAGAAATAGTATCTCGGGTAATGGTAATTGGTTCCCATTGTTTAAGAGTATGCATGCCTATGAGCCCATCATATTTTTCTATTTCAAGATTAATAAATCTTATATGATGGATAGTTTTGTTAGGAAGTTCTATAGGAACTAGGAAAACATACTAGGATGTATGATTTTCTTTACCAAAATAAAGAGTGGTTTCTGCATGTATCCATACATTAGGCAAGAAGTAGTCATATCGGGTGAGATTAGCATTAGCAGTAGTGTCTAGCAAAAAATGAAGGTGATATAACTTTACATGTGGGAAATGGACTCTGAGAGTCATACCTGGAAAAACAAAGTTATTTTGGACCATTTTGTAGATTAGAATACTTCCAAAAGGATTTTCTTCATCATTTTCCCATTGTGCTTCTTTTGAGGGGAATTCAGGAACTTGGCAGATTTCTCCCCCAGTGCCTTCGTCTTCATTATCAGCATCATCATTACTCAGGAAGCCTTCAGCAGCAAGGGTAGCTTGAAGTGCAGGACCATAGGATGAGGTGGTCAGAGGAGGATGAGCAAGAGACCTGGGCGGTCGAGATGAAGAACCAAAGCATCCATAGAGTGGAACAGAGCCAAAATCAGAGGATTTGGCTAAGTAGTGATCAAGAGCAGTTGGCTGAGGCTGGTTCTGAGCATCTTGTTCTTCATGTTGAAGAAGGTGGATTTCACGTTGAACCTTGGTAGAAAATTTGTTGAGGAATTGGAGTTGTTGACGATGCCAATTAGCACGTGAAGGTGAAGTCACAGGAGGCTGTGATATAGAAGAAGGAGGTGATTTGTTACAAAGTTGGTGTGAACCAAGATATTCTTTCTTGCTACGAAGTAGCTGCAGTCGTTCCTTGCGCTTTTTCCAAGCTCCTTGGGTAGCAGTAATAACACGGAGTTCAGATTCAATCTTGTAGATCTTAACATCAAGATCAGCCATTTGAATGTCAGTAGTCTTGAAGAATAGACTAGGTGGTTCAGGTCGTAGGTGAACCATATGACAGAAAAAAGAGATTTCTAAATTGGAGTCAGAAATGCTATCGGAGGAAGTAGTATTGGCATAGATCTGATGTATCCGTGGATCACTCGAATCAGTAGGGACGTGATCAATGGAATCTGAGTATTCAGAGGTAGTAGACTCAAAATCAGTGTCACTATCCATAAGGACATCATCGGATTCAAAAGCATAGTCATTGATGAAATCATAGTCATTTTCATCTTTAAGGTAGATTTCTTCTTGAAAAAATCTGATCTTCTTTTTTCCACAGGAAGAATCCTTTTGAGGACATTTGTTAGCATAATGAGGACCTTTGCAAATATAGCAAGTAGGTTTAAAGTTTTTACCCTTTTGGCGTGACCATTTCTTGTGTCAAAAATAACCTTTGCGGAAAGGTTTTCTTCCTTGATGACTTTTAGACTTGTGTTGATGGGGAGTGTTAAGAGAACACTCAAGACATTTATGATTTTTGTATTTATTGCACTACTTCGTATGCTTGCGGTGATGCTTATGCTTGTGCAAGTAGTCATCCCATCCATATGTAGGAAACAGGTTTCGGCAAGCAGTGGCATAAATAAGAGGATGAACCTTTTCTTCTTCTTCCTTCTTGACATAGGCTTGGAACATGTCTTCATTGATTTCTTTGATGTAATCACAAAGCTGTGGAAAAGTTACTTCTGCGATATCTCGTTCAGCATGAAACAAGCTATCAATAACTTTTTGAATATAGAAATCTTTGATAGTAGGAAAGGAACGAAGAAAAGAATAGTAAAGACCAGGAAGATCTTTAGCATCAAGATCAGAATAATAAAAGTTGGTATATTGATCCTTACAATATTGGTTAAGATACTTGAGATTGCAACATTTACTTCTCAAGAATCTATTTCTTGCAACTCTTCTTAGATTGTTGGCATCTCCAACAAAGATTATAACTAATTGATTACAAACAGAATCAAGACCAGCATTGAGTAAATCTTCTTGATAACCAGGTTCTAAATTATCCCAAGTGCACTTAGCAACGCTTGTCATTACATTGAGGGCTTGGAGAATTACTTGTCTTTCATTGAGAAGTGGATCCTGACTGATTTGATGTGTAATCCATGCTTTAAAAGCTTCAAATATTTTCATATTCTTGATGGCATCAAAGTCATCAAAATCATACCATGTTGGGGCATGTCCTTTGAGTTTCTATAGATCTTCATAGATGTTCCTTGGAATTGGTGAAGATCCAGTGGAATGATAGCTTCTAGACATATTGATTTTTTTGGTAGAGGTGTTACCTTCTTCCATCTTGGTATCAAACATAGTTTGTTCGATCTTGAGCTTTGTTTCCTTAGCAAGTCGAGCTTGTGCTAGGACTGTATCCCAAATTTGAAAAGTAGGTTTGGATGAAAAACCATGAAATGGTGTAGTAGATCCTAAGCTAGGAATTTGATGGATTGTATTTCAGAAGGAATTGGAACTTATTGGGAAGTTCATATAAGGCGGTTCTTTATGTGTCAAGGAGTGATGGATGTTACTAATATCATGATGAAGTTCTGCTTGGATTGCTTTAACATCTGAATGTACTACAAAGACAGAATGAGAGAGTTATGTATGTTGAGTAGATTGGTTACTTTCTGCTCTAATGGCAACATTATAAACACTATTGGAAAAGTTACGAGTGCTTATAGTATTATCACGAATAGTTTGTAGAAATGTTGTGTGGGTTGTCTGAGTAGAACGAACTTCAGACAAAGTAGCATATTGTTGAGATAATATTGTAGTTTGTTGTGTTGCATGTTGTTGTTGTTGGGTCCACCACACTTCAGCTTGTTGTTTAAAAGAGTGGTAATCAATAGCGAGTTGATAATAAGCAGGGCGAAGCTTAGCATGAGCAGATAATAAGCGAGTTTCAAGGGCTTGCAGGCGAGCAAGGACATCATGTGTATGCTGGGCTATTGAAGAGGTGGATTGAGCAGCACGATTGTGTTCAATTTTCTAGGCAAGGCGGATGTCATGGGCTAAGAGTAGATTTTTGCAGTGATAAAGATTAGACCAATTGAGCATTTTAGTATCTTTAGAAATATCAGATTCAGTGGCAACACAAATAGTTTGTGCCCAATAAGGGATCACAAATGTAGAAGTATCATCGGCAGTGAAGAAATCACAAAACCAAGGAATAGCACCTGGTGTAACAGAAACACCATATGGAGTTGTGCATTCAATTTCATCATTGGATATATCTGGTTTAAGAATGTTAACAGAGTGACCAGAATGAATCATGCAGATAGAGGCGGATTCGGTGTAGGAACTGAAATGACAAGTGCGATGATGATTAGCAGGGGGTTCAAGGACTGTGGCTGTGTGATAGTAATAGTCATTAAGAGGAATGATAGACTCAGATGGAGGCTGAGACTGGGATGTGGAGGCAAAGGTATGCACAATTTTAGTTAGCATATCAAATCCATCATCATAAGTATCACAACAATGATCTTTAATTTGTTCAACAATCCACATGACTTCTTGACAAGCAGGACAAGAATAATCATCATTATCCCATGAATAATTGAATTTTTAAAAATGAGCAGCATGCTAGCGATCATGTTCTGATACCAAATATAACATACTTTGAAAAATATGTAAGAACAAAAGTTGTAGCAAATTGAATGTAGTTTCTAGGCTACTAGTCCCTTTCTTGAAAAAGGTAAATTTGTTTTGAGAAATTTTGAAATTTCAATGTAGTGGTACTAAATGTTTTTAGGAAAGAGATAAGAAGCAAGTGTGTGAATGACCACCCTAAGTACAAGAAAAACATTTTTTTTCTAAATTTTTAAATATAAGTAGAGGACACATGTCTGGATGTGCCAGATATATTTTGTAATTTTTTTCCACATAAATAATTAGTTATGATTTTTTTACTAGAACTTTTCAGAATTATTAAAATGTATGTGTTTGACCACCATAACTTGGTAAAAAAATTATGAAATTCATTTTTTTTTAATCCTATAGTACGCGAAGCATAAAATTTGGTGCATCTTGTAGATTCGAAAAATGTAAAGTAGTTTGAGAGTTATAGAAGTTTTTCAATCAGCCTATCAATCAGGACTTTAGACATAATGTAGGTAGAAAATCAATAATAAATATTTATTTAATTCAAAATAAGGAAAATTTATATTGGTGGAAATCTGACAATTTTTTCAATAAACCCTTTTTGTTTGATGAAATTTGGGTAAGAAAAATTTGTCAGACACAAGGGTGAACTTCTAAAAACTAAACAAATTTTCAAAAAAATGTATTTTGGGTTGACTTTCTAGGTTAGGAAATCCCAAACCAAATCCCGAACGGATATCCATTAATTATATTTTTTTATATTATTTATAATACATAATATTATATAATATGTATTATATATATGTATTATGTATTTGTAATACATAAATATATAATATTATGTATTATATATATATCATTATATAGTATATTATATATTATGTATTATGTATTATTATATTATATATTATTATATTATTATATTATATATTATATAATATATTTAATACATAGTATATATTATATATTTACTAATGTGCGGCCAATTCACAAGAGAGAGAGAGAGTGGTAGGAGAGAGGGTGGGAGAGAGGGTGTGAGAGGGTGGGAGAGAGGGTGGGAGAGTGGGAGAGAGTGGGAGAGAGGGTGGGAGAGGGTAGGAGTGAGTTGGAGAGTGGGGGAAAGGGTGGGAGAGGGTGGGAGAGAGGGTGAGAAATTATGTGAGAGGGTGGTCAAAATCAGTCAGGCGGAAATCGGCGTCAAAATCAAGCAAATCGAAATCAACGATCAATCAATCAAACAAATCAAAAATCAAAATCAAATCAGAAATCTTTGCAAATCCATCAAATCAGAGATCAAATCGGCAAATCATTTTGCCATCAATCCATCAGAAGATCAAAATCAAAAATCATTTTGCGATCAAATCAAGCGCGTCAACGAAATCACGCATCAAAACAGATCAAACATCAGGCATCAAAATCAATCAGCGTCGACAAAAAAAATCAAAAGAACAAAATCAAAGCACAAAATCAGAAATCATCAAGATCGAAAATCATCAAACACCATCAAAATCTCGAAATCCATCAAAATCAAAATCAAACAGAAATCAATCAAAATCGAAATCAGCATCAGATCAACGTCAAAAATCAAACGTCAGATCAAAGTCAGACAAAATCAACTATCGCGTCAGAAAAATCAAAAATCAAGCGATCAATCAAATCGCGGCGATCAAAATCAATCAAACAGGATCCGGCAGATCTTTGCGAAATCAATCGCCGCGGAAATCAAACATCAATCTTTGCCAAAAATCAAAACATCAAACTCGAGCATCAAACAGGATCAAAGATCAATAAAGCAAAAATCAAAATCAAAGTCGAAAATCAAATCTTTGCATCGGCATCATAGAGTGTTAGAAGAGGGAGATTAGGAGAGGCGGGAGAGAGGGTGGAAGAGGGGTGGGAAGGGATTGGAGAGTGGAGAGAGAGTGGGAGAAGAGTTAGTGGGAGGGGTGGGAGAGAAGTGTGGGAAGGGATGGGGGTACGGCGAGTGATGGGCAAGGTCGTTGATGTCACAACTTGAATCATTTAGTGAATTATTTATTGAACTAGGTATGTGTCAGAGCTATATGTGATAAGGATGGTTGACACGGATTTTGGGGGGAGTTTTGCATTGTAAACAGTGACTTTAGGTATTGATTTGGCTCCTTTACGAGCTTTTAGGATCCCTTCAGGAGCTCTTAGGAGCTGAACTGTAGCGACTAATTCCTAAAGATTAATTCTATCTTATTTCATAAACTAAAGTTCTATTGACTTATTTCTAAATTCATTGGAATTGATTGAGATGGATTCATGGAGAAGACTAACATTTACTTTAATTCTTAATTTAAAATATGAAACCCAAATTAATTCTAGTTTGCTTTAAAATAAATCTATCTTAAGATTTGTTGGAAATTAAATGCTATTTTAAAAACATAAATGAGTTGCAAGGAAATGATAATTAATCTAGAAAACATAAACACTAATTTCCATGAATAGATTTCCAACGAATTTCAATTCCATATTTCCATAAGTTCCCATCAATTCTTCTAATTAAACTTAATAAATAATTACCAAACTTAATTACTTTGAACCACATCTAAATCTTATTAATCTAATAAACCTTATAAATATTCTAAAAAAATAATTTAACCATGATAAACTAAATTCAAGAGTGATTCAAATAGAAGTAACTATCTAGATTTAACATCCAATAGCTGAAAATGATTCAACAACTTATTATTTGAGAATTAACATCTAACACTTCAGATTTAATATCAATGAACATAAATAGCATAATTTAGCAAAATACCAACACAATATTCATCGCTTTGGTTGAGTAGGCCCTGCTCTTCCTTAGGTAAGATCCCTTAACATAGTGATTGAGTTAACTTCTTTCTTTCATTCAATTTTATCAAAGTGGGACACAAAACAAAGTGTTTCCATTGATTATAGAAAAAATGATTGAAAATTATATAACTCCTAATTAAAATTGAAACATGGATATTTATAAACATATCCTTATTGAATTCACAACATGGTGATTAACTTCCAAGATTCAATGTGTCTAACTAAAGATTAAAACAAAACTAAAGCAAAACTAAAACAGGACTAAAGTAGGACATAGAGAAATATGCCATATTGGTGTTGAAAGTAGAAGTTCCATAACCAAATACAAATAATCTGATTTGGACTTGAGTGATTCATCATCCAGCTGGGCCCATCAATGGCATGATTATTTCTTTTGATTAAACAGAGAGTTGAGCCACATCATCAATCTTTAAAATACCCTGTTTAAAACCCTTAGCGAAAGGATAGCAATTATGGAAGTAAAAGATCAATGCAACATAATTATCTCATTAATATCATCATAAAGTAACGCATCTAACATAAACCATTACTTCAAATATATCCACTAATTTAGCTAAAGATAAAGTAAAATAAGTAAATATGTTAATCTATAATCTACTGCCAGTCATGTAAATTAACAAAAATAACAAGTCTTTTAAACATAAAATAATTTATATGAAAGTTTTTTGAGTCTCTCATCATTTTCTTCCCCACTTGTTTTGGACCATTTGTAACACCCCTCCGTTTTGGATTTTTGGATCGGCAAGGTTCTTTGTATGTCTGATTATGCTTATGATGTGATTGTGAACTTAGTGATTATTTCATCATGAACTGTTTGGTGATGCACATGTTATATCATGATGCGACAACTATGTCTGAACATGCTTGGACTTTGGAACTTGATTACTTGTGATCGTGATTGATTAAATGATGTGGAAGTTATATGTTGATGTGATGTTCTTTTATTCTGATGTTATCCTTATGGCATGATTTAGAATAACTTAGAAGATATCTAATTAAATGATGTTTTATGATATTGATCATATCATTGAAGTTAGATGCGTCAATTAGAGATACTATATTGGTGAAGGGGACGGATTGTATCACTCGCTTGCGAGCGCCCTACAATTTCGAGATTCCCTCTTCATGGTGTGTTTGATCATAACATACATATATATTTTGCATGTTCGACATGTTCTTTGCTTTCTGGCGGGTTGGCGGTGCGAACGCTCGACTCCGCTTTAGCCCGCGGGTGTGGCGTGTCCAGCCCTGCTTGATAATTGATTAAGGGAGTGTGGCTTCGGTTTCAGATGCGTCACTAGTCTTAGTGTGTTGTGGAAGGTTGTCGCCGGGGTCGGAGTTGTTTTAACTTGGCGGTTTCCCTACAGTGTTTGGCTGTTTCAAGTTTAAAGTTTATTAATGACTTGCGTGGTTAATTACGATGATTAAATGTGTTTAGTTGCAATGTTGAAATGTGATGATTTATTTTGTGATTTATTTGATGAAATTTAATAAAATAATTATTGAGTTATTGATTGATTTTGATTAATTAATAAGCTAGATTTAGTTCTATTAATTAATTAGATTAGTGATGTATTAAACAAGAAATAGTGAACATTTATTGTATACCTAAATTCAAATAAAATTGAAAATGGAAGTTATATTTGAGATATTTGATTTAATTAAAATCACATTTGAATAGTTCATTGATTCAAAATAAATAAATAAAGGAATGGTGTATTGTTTAATTTTACTTTTGAAAATTCCTTGGAGAGAAAATAAATTCTTTACAATTTAGAAATACCGCTGTTTATGAGAAATTTGAAAGTACTGAAGTTAGAACCAGAGGTGAGAATTGAGTTTTGAATTAAAATTTAAAAGGTGATTTCTCAAAATTAAAAATTAGAAATTAGAGTTTTGAATTAAAATTTGAAGTGAGATTTATAAAATTCAAAAAAAAGAAGAAAAATTATATAGAGGCAGGTTTTGGGGTGAAATTTGAAATTGGATTTGAATTAAAACTTGAAATATTCCCATGCTTTTAAATTATATTTTGGGTGAGTGGGAAAAATAGGGTTTTCTTTGACCAAATTAGAAAAAACCCTATTTTTTTGGAGAAAATGAGCTCTCATTATTTTTTGGGGGAATCTTGCAATTTTTTGGGGGGAGATCTTCTTCTTAGTGGTGGTTTGGTTTTGGTTTTGGGGAAGGAGATTGAAAGTTGCTAGAGGTGGATTTGAAGAGGTTCTTGAAAGCTCCATTCGAATATGCAAATCTTGGAGAAAAATCAGGTTTTTCATACTCTTACTTTGAATCATTTTGAAAATAGATTAAATCTTGTTATGAATGTTTTGAAATCTTTGTTGGCTGTGTGTAATCTTGGAAACATTGTTTGAAATCAATTTAAACTATGAAAATTAATTTTAAAACAAGCAATAGATCTTCAAAAATGATTCAAATGAAAAGATTTGATCCCTTTTGACAATTTGGAGAAAACCCAGAATTTTTACCATGCTATTGTGTTTAAAATCTTTCCTTTTAACCTTCACCTCAAGAAAAATTTGCCCAATTTGGGCTGTGAGATGATATGTTTTTTTTATAAATGACCATTTATATTTTGCATATAAAATCAATGCAACTGAAAATTTTGTATTCAAAAGGTTGCTGTGTAAATTTAGGTCTGGTTTTTTTTTTTACCAGACCTAGGTTTTTTTTTTTCTTGTTTTATTTTCATTTTAAACCGAAATTGAAAAAAAAATATAATATTAAAATTATTATTTTTAGTTTTGTGGGGGCTGCCCACAGCCACCCCCCATCCGTGGATGGGGAGGGGCTGTAAGCAGCCACCATAGGGGCTGCGCCCCTGTGTGAGGCTGCGTAGCAGCCACACAGGGGTGCGTCCCCTGTTGCGGCTACAACGCAGCAAAGAAAAAAGGCTTTTAAGCCTTTGTTTTTTTTTATAAAACTTTAGTATATTTAAATTTAGTTTTAATAGTATTTATTTTATTTAGAAAATAATTTTATATTATATCTTATATTATAATATATAATATTATATATTTAATGTTTAATATTAAATATTAAATATTTAAATAATATTATATATATAATATTTAATATAATATGTCTATTTTAAATAATTTGCTAAATTAGTTGATTAATATTAAAATAGAATTGGGGTTTATAAAATAATAATAATGATATTTCATTGACGTTAAAATAATGTCAAATATTAAATAAAAATTTTATAATGATTATGTGGCTATTATAATGGAGGAAATTGATATTAAAATAAATAATTTGTTATATTGAAAACTTTAATTAGTTGAACTTAAATAGGTTTAATTAATTAGATAATTAAACAGATACATTTATAATTACATATTTATATATACATTTACATGTATATGTAATATATAGTTAAATTTGTGTATAAATTAGCGTATGATGTATATGTAAAGGCAAAAGTTATAATCACATGTTTTAATTAAAAGTTGGTTTTGTAATTAAATGACTTAATTATAAGTTGATTAAATGGGTTATTTTATAAAGATTATTTTAATCCTTATCCATAATTGAGCCAATAGAATTAAAGTATTAAGTTTAAAATTTCTCATTGGTGTCATGTGATTATTAGATAA